>CM057009.1:656666-1305833 GCA_029891345.1 Dryococelus australis | reverse complement strand
TGCTGAGGTCAATGCACCCCCTTGCTTCTTACCTCTCAAAGCAAGGAATTTAGATTTCTTGTTTGGTACTGCAGACACTCCGGTCTCGTCCACATTCCAGATTCTATCTGGGGTGAATTTGTGTTTGTCATCTTCTGCAGTCAAGAGATCACAAAACTATCCAACAGATACTCGGTTAAAACCCATTGCACGTGCTAAAGAAGTAGCCTCGGGTTTTCGCAATCTCAGTATAGGGTTTTGTTTCAAAAAATCTAACAACAAAGCTTTCCCTGCTAATTTCGTATCTTGATTGATATTGTTTGGCAGATTATTTTTATTTGCAAGTTCAAATGCCATGCTTCTGAGATCCTTCAGCGAAACGCCAAATAAAAGATTTTTCATCAATAGAATATGTTCTACCAGTTCTTTCTATTGGGCTTTGTTTAAAACAGGCTTAAATCTGCCTAAACATGGAACCAATTATAACCAAGAATTTTCAGCAACACAATCAATTATTGAGGTTAGTAAATTCCTCAAGTGTTGTTCATTACTGTTGCATATTTAGTATAACAAATTATATATATATATATATATATATATATATATATATATATATATACGATGGCCATACACCCGCATAGAAAATATTACAAAAATTAATATTTGGCGATAAGCTAGGCGTGTGTGCAGGATTTATTTTATAAGCCAAACTATTTTTATAACATTTGTGGCTTAGTTGAAACAAAAACACTTCTATATAGAAGACAGGCCTATTGAGATAACTTCTGCACAAGGGACTAAACATTGTAAAACACAGGTGATATGCGCTTATGGTTTAAAAATGAATATCTGGGTACTCTTATCTAGGCCATAGCCAGAATTTTCTTTTGATCAGGTTAAATAGGCAGTGTAAAATGGTGTCATCTTACAAATTATTTCAAAATATAAAGCACATCAATAAAAAAATCAAAATACTCTAAAATACTACTAAAATACTCTTAACAGATACAAGAGATTTCTGAAATATATTTTATTGCCTACTCACGAAGAGTAAGCATATAAATCTGACTTGCATACTTCTCTTTTTTTCTGGCTACACCCCGAACTCTATTCCATTTCAATGACATGCTATTATGTTTTGGGCTAGAGATACTATTTTTGCAAGTTTCCTCCACCGACATTCCTTCACTGACTTTGTTATCTTTAGCTTCTAGTGTAATTTGTGGAACTTGATAACATTTACTAGCTTTAAGATATCCCATCGTTCCTTTAATCACTTCTGTTACGGCATTCTGCATATTTTACTCTGGCCATGACTGCCTATTCGTTTTCCATTCATATTTAGGTGGCATTGTTCAATATTAAAACATCTGAAAGCAACAAACCGCACATGTTCAAAATGCAGCGTAAAACGGGGTAATTACCCTGTTCTGCCAAACCTATAACTACCCTATTTTATAAAACTATGACATATTGCAATATTTGAGATGTTACAATATTTCAGTTACTACTTACCGACATGTCGCCTACATGAAAATAAACTGAAATGTGGGTAGAATATGAATGGGTACTTACATATTTATATTTCTTCTTGCAACACTCAATTACGAACGTTTTAAAAAGCCATAGAATAAAACTTGAACATACTAACATCTCATGGGCGTAAAAACTTAATCACAGTTGGCAGGACATTTTTACCACACCGCGCGCAACCTATGAAATCGTGTTTGAAAACAGTTTGATGTGTAGTTCAAAAGTATGCGGAATGATAGCAGCAGCCACCATTGCTGTAGACGTTAAGTACCCCATTCTGTCCGACCACCCCGTTCTGCCCAAATCTCCCCTATTATTAAATTTTTGGTCACTGGATGACCCTTAAAGACAATGTGCAGTATTATTTCATATGTACCTAGAATTATTTAGGCGTCACATTACCACACAAGTAGTAGGTAAATGGGGAGTTGGGCAAATTGGCGTCTGGCACAGGAGCCAAGAGCCGAGGAGCCACCATCTTGTCATGTCACCCGACCGCTACCTTGGATGTCATTGACATTTCACCCTTGATCCGTGTGACCTTTGACCTTGGCCTTGACGCCGAGGACATTTGACCCCAAAAACCACTAAAAAACCTTAAAGAACTTCAAAAAATCATCAAAAAATAATAATAAATTCTTAAAGAATCTAAAAATATTCCGAAAAAATTTATTATTAAAATTTATTAAAAAATTATTAAAGGATCCTCAGAAATGACAAATTTTTTTTTCAGAAATGCTTACGGGACAGCGACCCAGGAGTACAGGAGACAGGGATCAATACCTATGACTTTGACCTTGACCTTAAACCTTAGACCTTGACTATTGACCTTGAAAATACAAAAATTATTAAAAATGTATAACAAAAATTTAAATTAATAAGTCTTTAACCCCGGAGGCCATTTCCCCCTTTTTTACTCTAAATGTCCCTTTTTCTCTCGAAATTTTTCTTTTCCCTAAAAAATTTTTCCTTCAAAATATATAAAAAATTTAATTAAAATACTTGCATTTCCTGTGGTCCCCCACCACACTACCAATTACTCACCACTTTTCGAATCCAGCAGACGACTGACTCCCTCGCACACACTCCTCTCCCCATAACTCATTCCATCATCTTGATTTTTTCGTTCGCCAGTTGTTTACATGCTAATGGAGGCCGCCAGATTTGTTCTTTCGTTCATCATTTATTTATACATTACAGGAGGCCGCAATATTGGTAGGTGACCACCATCTTGGTAGGCATCTCCCATCCTCCATATTGGAAGCCAATGACCATTACCTTGGTTCCATGACCTTGAAAAGAAAAACTCGAGAAAAAACACATAAAAATCATCAAGTATAATACATTACAGACTACCACCGCCATATAAGATACAGGCTACCTAGACTTTTACCCCATGACCTTGAATGACCTTAAAAATAAATACTCGAGAAAAATACATAAAAATCAACAAGCATAATACATTAAAGACTACTACCACCATATCAGATGCAGACTACCTCGAACTTGACCCCAAGACCTTGAAAATAAATCTCGAGAAAAAATATATAAAAGTATGCAAGCACAATACATTACAGGCTACTACTGCCATGTTAGATTCAGACTACCTCGACCTTGACCCCTTGACATTGACTGACCTTGAAAATAAAAATTCGTGAAAAAATACATAAACTTTAGCAAACACAATACATTACAGACTACAACTAACATATTAGATGCAGACTACCACGACCTTGACCCCATGGCCTTGAATGAACTTGAAAACCAAAACTTGAGAAAAAATATATGTGAAGAGGTAGAAGTTAGTCAAGATGATCCACCTTCCACTCAGCTGCTGTCAAACTAAACCTCTCGGCTACCATCCCTTCTGCTTATAATGTACAAGTGTCCAAGCCTTATGACATCATATTGACTTTGAACCAATTGTACTGCACCATTAATGCATTGTGCAGACATCGACAAGCCAATCGCCAAGTCACCACATGATTGCAGCTAACCAATCACATGCGGGCATTGAGACATCGCACACAGGCAGGTAGGTAGGCTTTAGATGCTAGTTCCTTGATCACATTAGAATGCAGTTATATCTTCAACATTTTTTTCCAGACAAGTTCTTCGCTCACCTATAAATCATGGCCACACTTACAGTAGGACACTGACTCCTGTTGTTGGACCGACCCATCACAAGACTGACCCCATTGACCCCATTGAACACATTGACTCCATTGACCCATTGACCCCCATCGACCTCATCGACCCTATCGGCTCCATCGACCTCAGACCCATTTAATTATTATGGCCCCTGATCGTGGTGCTAATTGCTATGCTGTGGTGATGATTCCAGTGCTGCAGTGATAATTGTGGTGCTAATTGCGGTGCTAAATGTGGTACTGCAGTGTAATTGCTGTGATGCGGTGCTGATTGTGGTGCTGATTGCAATGATGATTTTGGTGCTGCTGTGCTAGTTGTGGTGCTGATTGTGATTGTGGTGCTAAGTGCGATAGTAAGTGTGGTGTGTGTGTAGGTCTCAAGTAAAAAAGCCATGTATTTTAAAATAAAATTAAATATTCTTACCTATAAAAGCTTAAATGCAAACATCTTGATTGATAATCTCGCTTTAAACAGTATATATCCAGGACCCTCAATATATTTAACCGCTTCCAGAGTAAACTGTATTTACACTTTAGAATAAAACTGCCCAGAACTACAGCAGGTTCCCACCATGCTTTGCCATTAGTCGATGCGCAACATGAACTTTGTACAGAACAATGCAGCACCACGACAGGCCACCACCATGCTTCCCAATTGGTCGTAGTCGCGCTAAAAGGACTCTTCGTACGGACCACCCTCTCCTGACGATTAGCATTTTTTTGAACAGAGGTGAAAATCGGATCTCAGAATCGTCATTGGTGACAACCAGTTAGCGATGATGCAGGTTCACTGCTCCATGTTCGTCGCGTTCAAAGGCAGTCTTCCATATTGCGCATTTCATCTTCTCGATAAGGCAAGACTCTGAAAAAACCCACATATTCGTTCGCCCTGGACGAAAACACGCAGGTACTATCATAGCAATATGTTACTTACATATGCTCATAGGCATATGTACATATGTATATATATAGATTTTAATAGATTTTAAATGTCGAAGTAGTCAGCATCTGATATGGCTGTGGTAGTCTGTAATGTATTATGCTTGCTGACTTTTATATGTTTTTTTAGAGTTTTTGTTATCAAGGTCATGGGACCAAGGTAATGGCCATTGGCTTCCAATATGGTGGATAGGTGATGCCTACCAAGAAGGTGGCCGCCTACCAAGATTGCTTCCTTCAGTAATATATAAACAATTGACGAAGGAAAAAACAAATATGGCGGCCTCCAATAGCATATAAAGAAATGGCGAACGAAAGAACCAAGATGGCAGATTGAGTATAGAAGAGGGGAGTGTGTGGTAGGGAGTCAGTCGTCTGCTGGATACAAACAGAGATGATTAATCGGTAGTGTATTGGGAGACATCAGGAAATGCTAGTTTTTTAATCACATTTTTATAAATTTTTTAATGGAAAAAGGGGAAATTTCGAGGGGAAAGGGGATATTTCGAGGAGAAAACGAAAAATTTGGCCGCCGGAGTAAAATATTCCTAAATTAAGAAATTTCAAATAAATTTTATAAAAATATATTTTTTAACAATTTCTTTAAAATTTATCAGACTATTTTTAATTAACTTTTTTGTAATTAATATAATATCATTATTTTTAAATAAATTTCCAAACAAATTTTAATTTAATTTTTGTTATACATTTTAAAATATATTTTTTTTAATTTTTACATTTTGAAGGTCAAAGAGCAAAGGTCAAGGGTCAGAGAAATTGATCCCTGTCGTCTGGTTACCTTGGCCTGACCCTGGGTCGCTGATCCCTGTCAGCATTTCTGAAAAAATGGGTAATTTCTGGGGATACTTTTAATAATTTTGAAATTTTTTATTAATAATTTTAAAGTAATTTTTAGTAATAGATTTTTTCGGATTTTTTTTTAGAATTTTTTGGGATTTTGTACTTTTTGTTTTTGTTTTTGTGGTCAAAGTTCCTCGGGGTCAAGGTCATTGTCAAGGTCAAAGGTCCCACGAGTCAGGGGTGAAAGTTCAAGGACATCCAAGATGGCGGTAGGGTGACGTAACAAGGTGGCGGCTTCTCGGCTCCTGGCTCCTGTGCCAGATGCCAATGTGCCAAACTCCCCATTCTCCTACTACTCACATACAATAGTCTTGCATTCTGTATGTTGTACAGAACAAAAAAGTTTCCCACCTTTTATGATTTGGTGATACTCCGGACAGTATATTGAGGGGTTAATAAGGAATAGGCTTATTTATAAGGTACACTTTTTAATAATATTTTTAAAAAGGAAAAATTTATATACCATATAATTTAAAAATAAAAAATATTCTAAGTTGTTACATGCATGACTAGAGTGTGGTGGTTAGGTTAAGGGATGGCGTTAGCCAATTTGCATGTGGGAAAAAATGTACAAGTCCTAGAATTACATTACATAGGGGTAGGAAATATTCCACATTCAACATAGGTGTGTATAGAATTATTTCTAAGTTCAGTGTGAGTAAAGAGTCTCTACATTCAAATAAATTACTTAAGTCTGTGATAGTAAAATAAATTATTGTATGCAAATAAAATACTTAAAAATTTATATAAAATGCTTAAGGCTGGGATAGTCAAAATAATATTAGGTGTAAATAAAATAATTAAAAATTATATATAAATAAAGATGAAATACTTCACTATTATATAAGTTAAAAATCAAAATAATAATAAAATTGTATGTAAACAAAATTGTTACAAATTACATACGTTAATTTGAATACTTATAATTTAATGAAAAAATCCGGCAAGATATTTATTCGTCTCCAAGCTATATACGTCTAATATAATCTTGTCCTAGTGCGTGTCACAATAGCCGAGCAGTCTAAGGCGTTAATCTGGCGACCCATGGTCTGGCAGTTCGATCGCGCACTATTCCAGTTGGTATTTTGAGTTCTAAAAAAAGCAGCGCCCCTAGCGGAAGACTCTAGAAATAATATGGCAGTCGACCAAAGGCTAGTAAACAGTGTAGAGACTACTCTAATGAGAGTGACATCATTACTCCTAGCAGTCAACTCTAGAACCAAGATGGCGGACGGAAATAAATGACAAACAAAAACCAAGATGTCGTCTTCCAGAAACAGCCAATGTAAACAAATATGGCAGTGGTGCAAATGTGACTAATCGAATGTGAGAGATAAATGAGAATTGAGAAATCAAGATGGTGTCCTCCAATGTAAACAAATGACAAATGAATGTGAAAAAGGAAGAGAGAGAAATAGAGAGGAAGGAAGCTAGAAAGGAAGAGAAAGAGGAAGAATGCATGCAATAAAGAAAAAAGTGGGAGTACTCGGAAAAACCCCTGGGAATGGTAGAACATGAAAAAACCACATATAAAACAAAATTGAATGTTACAGCATGAAAAATTAAATAATGGCTACCAAAATTGTGGCCCAAGATGAAAATGTACTGACTACATAGATAACAGACAGAACATTGGCTACCAACATGGTGGAATCCAAGATGGCGGTCACATGACTGGTTTGACATTGCAAGAAGTCGGAATATCCAATATAGCAGCCGAGCCCCAGGAGCCTCACGCTTCTCCCTGATCCCTTTGTCCTCGAAGAAAAATTATCTGTCTACTAGTGGTAACATACCTATTGTTTCACGCTTCTCCCTGATCCCTTTGTCCTCGAAGAAAAATTATCTATCTACTAGTGGTAACATACCTATTGTTTAGCTACATGATACTCTACCTTACTGCTGAAGATGAAGCTATCTCACACGAATAACTACTTGGAAGCCTCTTTCCGAATACAGTATGCTGCATCGTGAATGGTCCTTCAACTTGTTTAAAAACATGCATGCTGCTGAGTATACTCGAGGAACGGAAAGGTCTTAGACTCGAGAACGTGTACCCAAACTCTTAATCGCTCCAGCAACCAGAATATCAACACCTGGCGTATGTTCTACAGACTATTGTGCTGTTGATTGTTTCCCTTACAGCACTAACGAAACCGTCGTGGTGCCCAGTAAAGCATTGCCAAATTAAGTGTTTGTTTCCGACATGAAGGTAGAAGCAGACTTGCATTAAAGAAAACTTTAGCATTGGGTGTCATGTGAACATAGACTGTGTGTACTTGAGTCAAACTTATTCGTGGATACCCAAACAACTGCTCCGTGACAATGCGAATGTGTTAATGCTGTTTCGCGTGTACGATATGATTTTGCGACACATGTACGATGACCATGTCAATACGGACATTACTTTTTCGGCTTTCAAGAGATTGTGTCCCTTGTGTTGGGAATACAAGTATGGCTTTTTTTTTTGGCGATCATAAAATACTGGCATCTATATAATGGTATGTACGGAGATGACTTCGATCAGTTCCTCATCGACTGTCGCGAATGAGTTACAGCATATCGAAATTCGGGCAGAATAGCTTCAAGATGCTTCTTGTCAAAGACGAAGATGGAGGTTGTCTCGTACCAAGTAACTATAGCACTAAAGATGTTGGCAGAAGAATAATTCGAAATGTTGACGAACCCAAACGATCCCAAGAAGCAGCTACTAAACTTTTCGCCCTCGAATCTGGCAATTGCAGCATCTCGGACTTACACATTGTGTTGGGCGATCAGAGCAAATTCTTTCGCACTTGAGTTCAGGGCGAAAATAGTTCATGTTAAGGAGACAATGTAGCTGCGCGTCCAAGGTCAAGAAGCAAGGGAGCGATACGGGAGACAGTTATATACACGCCTAGCACCTCATCGCTCCTACATGCAAGGCGTGCAATGTTATCGTCGTAACGCTGTAATGTGCAAATTAGATATGTAACAATGGGGTTTTATTAAATACGATGAAAGACCACAGATTGAACTACACCTATATCGTTGTATTTTTCTCTTGCCGCTTAAGGCAACTGCATAGGCAACTTTTGTAAATGCTGTATTTGACCATCATTTTCACTAATTGTTTTCTCCATTAATACAGTTATTTTGAAAACGCTACAAATAAAGGGACATAAACAATAGTCTTTTAACACTTTTTGGCATAAATTCATATTTCCGTAACTTTTATTTACCGAGATATGCGTTTACACGCAAACAACGATTTCACAGAAACCGTTTCCATACATAGTCTCCTTAAGACTAAGATCGTTCGCGATTTAATGGCCATGGCCATGGCCGAGCATCTAATGATTGTTGAAATGCAAAATACTGACAAATTTAATGTGGGATCGGCACAAAAATAGAATCGATAAGCACTGAAAGATTCCATTGAGCTTATATTTACTGCCTCGATTTTCCGCCCCCCACGAAAATGGATATTCAGAAACACAGCATGGACATATTAGATGCCTGCAGTGAATGCCTGGAAACGATCGAAGATCTTTTGTAGGAGACCCACGACTAAACCTAGAAAAGAGAGTCACAGTAAACGTTTTTATTCAATGCAATGTCGGACATTGCCAGCGACCTGCATCGAGTGGTCTGCGAGCGGTTTCCTGCTGTGATGCTACCAAATGTCTCTGCTTATTTACCAACTTGTTCGGATTGTTCCAATACTAATAACCGATTTTTTTCCGCTCTCCAATTTCAGAGTTAATCCTGATACGTCAATTCCTCATACTTTGGGAAACAGTCCGGTTATAATGGGGAATTTTTCGTACATCATATCCTCAAATTGTCGCTTTGAGGGATTATTCTTGGCGTAATGAGCATGACTGGACTGTAACTTGCACAAATCCGATTCGGTATACTGTCCGGGACGCCTATGAAACAAAAGTTCGCCCAACCCCTGCGTGACTTTCACCTTGAGTCTGCCGAACTGCAGTATATCCCTGGGTAAAACTAAAACTTCCTTGTTTCCGAGAAACCATTTTCCATGACTTTTCTACAAACCATAAGTCATGTCGGCAGTACGGTCAGAGTAGGAAGCAATGTAATGAGATAGAAGCGTGCCCAAATCGGGTCAATGCTCCCAGGTTCGTTTCCTTTCCCGTGCCCACATCAAATCGATCATGGACAAATCATCTTCATCACTAGTGATGGCACTTTCTGATTCGTTTAGTCCCGTACTTCTTTTCCGTTTATACATGGGGGTTGGTTCTTTCACCTTGATTTCGCGTTTGATATTAATGCAAGCATCGTCACTCGGTTTATTGTTAATTTCGTCTAGCCGTAGGATAATAGGTTTGAGAGCCTCCTCTCTCCAAGTCTCGACAGCCATTCTGTTAGATTTCGCGAGTAAATATTTGGCCCGTACGACCTCGATCGCTAGCTGAAGCTCGCTCGCCAGTTCGGCTCGGTTATCCATCGTTCACTGAGTGAAAAAGACATTTCGTAAATGTATATATGTACATATTATGACTTTGTTTGGAGTCAATCATTCACGATTTTCCGTAATTCCTTTATTAAGGTGCCCGGCACACGTATCCAATATATACTATATATATGCCTCACGACGTTGGTTTTCATAGCCAAGTTGGACATAAAAAAATTGTAGCTCCTTGAATTCTTCTCTTCTCTGTGCGTTCGATACATAGATCAAGTCTATTATACACTCTTCGGCACCTCCTACATGCTGGTCGACAGCTACCTAACCTCCAACCACTTCGTTCTTCACACTTTCTAATTTTCGACCGATAAGAGACAAGCCACATGCAGGGGCGTAGCGATTCTGACCACATTCGAGATCATCATGACGATCGTTGTCGCCAAATTTGGAAATGATTCCATAGCTCATGGTTGCATTCTTAGGATAAACTGATCGAAACCCACGCCTGTATCTTCCCTTATGTAGTGGACAGTCCTTTACGATCACCAATATACGAAACTTTTCCTTTCTTGCACAAATATATTTGAAATCTGCAAATGTCACGTCCATATTGACGTGATCTTCGTAAACGTGCCGCAAATTCGTGTCGTCTATGCGAAACAGCACCAACACATTCGCATTATCGGGAAGCAGTTGTTTGTATATGTGCTAATATGTCTGGCCAAGGTACACACAGTCCACATTTGCATGTCGTCCCATGCTCAAATGTTCTTGAATACAAGATTGTTTTTTTGCAAGCAATGTCGTCGAAGACAAATATCGAGTTTGGAAGAGCTTTACTCGGTGATACGAAGGCTTCATTATCGTAGCAGGGGAAATATTTTATACCTTCTACGGTCTGTACTACGTACTTGTGTCAGTTGCTGGTATTTAGGTTGCTGGAGCGATTTCGAATGAATCTACACGTTCACGAACCTAAGACCATTATTTTCTTCCAGCAGGTTGAGTAAGACACACGCATTGCCGCAACCCGACGTATCACAAATCAGGTCTTGCACGCTAGTAGGCAACAGGGTACCGTGGCATAATTCATGAGAAATATCTTCATCTATAGCATTAATATGTATGGGTAGAGTAAAATCGTGCTTGATAATATGTATATTACCACTACAACCTTGTGGAGCAGGTGGAGCATGCAGAGCTGATGGCGGAGCATGCGTAGCAAGTGGAGAAGGTTGAGCATGCGAAACATGTGGAGCAAGTGGAGCAGGTGGAGCATGTGGAGCCGATTGCGGATCATGTCGAGCCGATTGCAAAGCATGCCGTGCTGATTGTAGTTGTAGAGAACCAGTGCTACAAGTTTTTGAACGTCTCTTCAAAATATGACTCCGAGAAAACTGCTTCTGGCAGAGTTTGCATTGAAATGAAATTCTCGAAGTTTTCATCACGCAGGTCATTATTTCGTGTCGACGTGAATTCTGTCAGATTCTGTAGTGCAATAGCGACACAGCATATGCATTATTGGATCCGTACTGTTCCGAAGTAGATGTAGATGGCCGATTTTGGACCCCACAGATTGATCAAAAAATTAAGCAATTTATGGCCAAAATCAAGGTTTTTGCTCCAAAATCATGGTTTGAAATTTAAGAAATTTAGCATTCTAAAAAATAAGCACATTTACCCGAACATCAAGCAAACTTACTACTTTTATCAAAAATATCGTGCAGGCTTGTGCCATCTTAAAAACATTAAATTTTGTGCCAAAATCAAGGAAATTTCTTGATTTTCAAGCAAAATTTTCACGTTTTCTAGAAATAGTAATTTGCAAGCGAGCAAGCAAATTTAAGAGAAAATCAAACTGAATAAGCAAAAATCAAATGAAAATATAAAAAAATAAAATTGACACAAACAAAAAATGTTATACTCGGAGCTCTTCTCATTTTTTAAACACTTCTATTTCCTCTAGATATTCACCCATTTCTCGAAGTTCATATTTGTCATTAATATTTTATAAAATGGTTAATTGTAAACTTTGTAAATTTAAATGAAATGTGTGAACTAAATTTTTTAATATCTTCAGATGCTTCATCTAATTTATAAGATGGCGGACTTGCACCATCGCCACATTTTAAAAAATAATGGACAAACTGCAAGGAAAAATAGGCAAAGTCATGTTTATTTTTAAAGAAACAAATTTGTTAAAAATAATTTTTAAATGTTTAACTAATGGTTTAAAATACGTGCTTAAGAGAATTCTTGATCATGGAAAATTTTCTATTTTTCATTTCTTTTAAGCCTTTATACATTATAAAAACCTCCTCATTTATTAGTTTCAAAGAATTTCTATCAAGTATCTTGACATAGCGCTCTGGCAATGTAATTTTAAGTTTACTATATAGAATACAATTAATTTTTTTGCCAAAATTAGATTCATAAATTTTAAAATCTGTAGCAGTAAACCATTTATTTCTAGATCTTGTAGTTTGGCGAATTCAAGCGAACTGTTCAACTTGTTGAGCAGAGATTCCATTTTTTGTGTTATTTACAAACAAACAAAAATTAAAGAAAAATATTTTTTCATTCTATCAATTAATTAATTTTTTAAATAAATACAGTGGAAACTAATACAATATCTAAGCAGTGTAAAAATGTGGTGAAGTGTTAAATATAGAAAGTTTTCACATGCATAAATGCACAAAATACAAACATATTAACACTTGTAAAAAATGTTGTACTGAATATGACAAAAATTAATATGAGTTAAAAAAGAGAAAGTACTATGTGATTGTAAAAAAAATGTGTTTCTAAGCTATCTCTCAAAAAGCATAAAAATAGTAAATCGCACAATAAAAATGGAATTCAACATGATTCTTCAACTAAGACATGTGTAGTATGTAATGAGAATAAATCTATCTATTGATTTTAACCACATTAAGCCACTATAGATAAACTTACAACAAAATGCAAAAAATGTATGAATGAATATGCCAAAAATCATAAAGAGTTAAATAAAGAGAAAGTACTATACGAATGGGAAAAATATATTTATAATCAACAGCTCGAAAACCATAAAAAAAAAAACTAAAACCCACAACACATTAATATATATATATATATATATATATATACTAAATTAAATTCTAAAATAGAATCATCCAACAAAAACATGCAGAGTTTGTAATGAGAATAAATCTAAAAAATTATTTTCTTATAATAAATCTTGTAAGGATCAACATACAACTATGTGTAAAAATTGTTTTAGTGAATATCTTAAGAATTATTGTCTTAACAAGAAGTTAAATACGATTTCGCAATAATTTTAACAACTTTTCAATGCTATTCCACTATATTTTTTTCTGGTATTTTTTATTTTGTAATTAAATTTGTTTTCTATTTCAATAAATTAATACGTAGTCTTCGAAGATAAATCATGTGTTGAGCGAAAAGACAGCGCGAGAGTTAAGAATTATGAGTAGAAGATCTTAAATGAAATATTTGCACAGGCTATGGAATGCTGATTTAATTGCAGCTATTGTACAATTTATTATAAGTCAACAAAGAAAAAGAAACTTTAAAAATTTACCCTTTACAAATTACACTATAAAATATAGAAAAGCTAAAAAACAATTAAAATAAATCTACCCATTTCCTACTAATATATTTCTAAAACCTGTACATAAAAGTGAGCAGGTAACAGAATGGAGAACAAAGAATAATTTTACAACTTTACCTTTATCTGATGCTGATATTAACGAATTATATAAACAAGATAAAAATGAATTAAAAGAAATCTTCCAATTTTCTACTAATGTTTTCGTTAATAAAATAAATAAGGAAACCAATGAAGTTTACTTAGCTAATAAAGCTTTTAAAAGTAGGATATCTACATATAACATTGAACATTTTTTCAATTTAGTACAACCTATACATTTTTTGACTTCAGTAAAAAATAAGGTATTTGAGAAAATACAAGAACATCTTATAAATTTTAGAGGGTAGAAAACCAGAACTAAATTACATATCAATTGTCGTAAGCAAGAAAATAATCAAGTTGAATTATTTACATTTAAATCACCATATTATACAACATTGAATGATGAAGATATTTAAAGAATTTATAAATGCATAATACAAGAAATAATTACAATTTTTTCTGAATTCCAAAAAAACAGATTCGGGGTAGACTTCCAATAGAAAATTGGGGATACAATTAGCAATAAATAAGTATAATCCATTAAATGCTGCATCATATATTGAACTACCTGAATTTATAAAGATTAAGAAAACATGCATAAATGTTAAAAACGATGATCAAAAATGCTTTCTTTGGGATGTAGAATCTGCAGTATTTCCAGCAGACAGCCATTCAGATAGAGTAACCAAATACGAATATGGGGCTTAATATCGAAAAAGTAATAGATAAATTTGAATATCCAATTAAAATTGATGATGAACCAAAAATAGACAATCAACTTGACATATCCATAAATGAATACTCTATTGAAGACAAAGGTAAGAAATCCATGGCATATCCTTTAAAACCCACAAAAATAAGAACACACATATCATTTACTTTATTTCAAAAATGATACAAACTCACATTATTGTTGGATTAGAGATTTATCGAGGTTAGTTTCAGCACAAAAATATAATAAACGACATAAAACTTATATATGTGATATTTGCCTTCAAATATTTTATTCTCGAGAAAAATTATGTAAATATACAGAAGACTGTTCAAAAAATGAAGCAGTAAAAATTCAATTACCTTCGAAAGGAGAGCAAATATTTCTCAAAAATTATAAACATACAATGAAGGATCCATTCGCCATATATACAGATTTTGAACCAATTCTAAATAAAATATCAACAACTAAACCAAACCCAAAAGAAAATTGTACATTTGATCTATAGAAAAAAATCCAGTTTTAACAGAAGATGACACAGTAACATTTATTAGAATTTTTTCATGCTAATGTCTTCTTATAACACAATATTACTAGCCTTCTACCCATGGGCGCAATGGAAGCATTGCTTACCCCTTAATTTCATTCTGTCAAATAATAATTACTCTGAAAATTTGTAGCCGAATATGTTCCGTTTTTCTTTGATAAGGACTGGGCTGGTTCACCATCGAACTTAATACCTTTTAATTTGTAAGCTGGTATATCATAATTTAAAACATCAAAATGATCAAAATTCTGTCGACTTATTAGCAGTATCATTTTTTTCAGAGTTTTTTTTTCAGTTTGCTCACACGAACATCTCCGACTTTATATTTTGGTTTAGTAAACACAAAATTTGTTTGCAATAAATTGTTTTCGTTTTTAACTTCAATTGGTTTCATGCCAATAATGTTGTGCTTTGTGTTGGTCTAGTCTTTCATTAATTCATCCAATATATTTACCCACTCGTAGTTGCTATTCAAAGCAAATTTTCTCCACATTATATATATATATATATATATATATATATATATATATATATATATATATATATATATATATATTTAGTTCGATTAAATCATTCAACAATGCTAGCTTTTAATTCAGAAAATGAAGAAAAATTATTTATATTATGCTTTCCCATAAGTTCTTTAAATATTTTATTATAAAATTATCGCTTTGTAAATTATTTCGTTTTCATTCCTTAAAATATTTTCTAAAGCATTTGCTAAATTTTTTGCTGTTTTATCTTTGATTGGTAAAGCAAAAGCAAATTTTGAAAAAAAACATCGATACTTATCTTTTTATATATTTGTAATTGTTATTTATATGTGATATACCTTTTAAATTTCCAGTATTCATTTCTACAAGATCAATTTGCCACAAATCATCCATGTCATATGATATAACTTTCCTTCTTGGAAAATGTTTTCGCGCAGGTTTATATAATTCATTGGTTATTACTTCTCTCACATTGAGTAAATTTTTCTTTTTAAGAAGGTTGATTTTTTTATAATTGCACAACGAGCATATTATTTTCTTGACTAATAGTCCCATTTGTTGTATACTCATTTTTTATATTATTATTTTTAGTGACTTTCTTGCACTTCAAACACCAAGTATTTTCCATTTAATAGTTATATATATATATAGTTAATATTTGTATTTCAGGAATATTCCTAATATAGTCATAAACCCATCAGAATATTCAGATAATTTAGTTTTCTTTATTTTAAAAGCCAATTTATCGCCTCTTTTACATCAAATGGTTTACTATAACCAATTTTTTTAAATCCTTAATCACAGTTAGAGTATCATCAGGTAAATTATCAGAATTTATTTTAATAACAGTACAATACATAAGAAAAGAAAAGAAAAATATGTTATCTAATTGAAAATTATAACTTCCCCTATTCAACTTTGCAGGTAATTAAAATAAGTGAAATTTTTCTTCAACTTCCAAGTTAACGAGTGAGTCGCAGTAATTTAAAACTGATTGATTTAAATTTTGCAATTCTTAATCAAAATATATTTTATTGACAACATCTTTGCCATCCACAGGATATGCCATATTATTAATTCTGTGATTTTGAATAGAAACATATTCTGTTGTGTAAAATAAAACTTTACTAATTTGATGTAGTATAGCAGAAACAATGGTAGTGTATTTTGAATCTACGTATGTTTTAAATCAGAAACACTAGTGTTGTATTTTGATTTGACATTGTTTTTTCATTCATAATCAGAAACAATAGTTTTATATTTTTAATCTACATCTTTTTTTAATGCCTATTTTGCATTATGTATTCGTTTTATATAATTGGCAATAGTGTTATTGAATTGTAAATTTATATCTTCTTTTAGAGCACAATCAGAAATAATAGTTTTATATTTTGAATCAACATCTTTTTTTAATGAATAATCTGTTATATGTATATCAACAAATACTTTATTGACATCTCTAGTATTTATAGGTTCGCCTGTATTAACAATTCTTCGCCCCAGAAAAGAAACACGCGATTTTGTAAAATCAAAACAAGTGCTTAACTCACTTTGTAACAAAGAAACACTCTAATTGCATTGTGAATCTACGTATATATTTTTTAAATCTTCAGCAATATTATCAAAGTTTTTATTTAAAGATTCGATTAATGGTTTCCCAAATATATCGGTCATTTAATAACATAGAAATTATATCGCGAAACTTAAAATTTCTCGAAAAAAGTTATAATACTATTAAACATAAATGTCCACAAATAACAGAATTAAAATTCTGAACTCGATCATCATTGTAATAAACATTATTGTTTCTGAAATAATTAGATAAATTATTAGGAATAGTGCCTCCAAATGAGTCAAAATAATAAACATTATTATTTTCTTTAAAATAGAAAACCCAATGAATGCCAGGATTTGCTGAAATATCAAAATTTGACCACAGCACATTCATTTTTGTGTATATGTTTTGGTAGTTCGTCAATCATATAAACATTTCTGAATTTTTTAATATTTAATTTTTTAAATATTTTTCTATTTCGATATTGGATAATGGAGCAAATTTTTTTTGGCCTTCATCTTTTTTTCGCAACTACACCACTTCCCACCCTGTTTTCCATTGATAAATTGTATCTCTGTTGTTCTAATTCATTTTTTTTTTCAACAGAATTTTAAATTGCCTCTCCAGCTATTGCATCATGAGCTCCTACAGCTGCAAATAAAATTGGCAAAAATCCTCCATAATGTAAACCCTTCTAGTTTTTTCATTGGCCATTCTTTTTACTGTTGGCAATGGTAAAGTTAATTTAAAACTTTTTCCTTCTTTCAAATCTTTATTTTTTTCTCAAGTTGTTTTTTTTGTTAAAAATTTATCTATACTCAAATCTCTTAATTGATTAATGGGTATATCAAAAGTTAGGCTTTTTATCTACATTTATAAGTTAAAAATATTAATAGTGTAATAAATCATTTTTATTCCCTAACCTACTTTTCTTTTTGCAATCATTGTTGAGGCAACAGCTGCCGAAGCAATTTTTTTTCTTCAATCGGAGTATTTTTATATAGCATGATTTCTTTAGCTCCTTTTTGCAAAATTTTATCTGCTTAATACCTAGATACTAAATCTTTATGGTCTCTATATGCAATGTCGTGATATTTGTAAGCTTCATCTAATTTATATATTCCTGAGTTTCCTCTTTCTAATCTTTCATCTAATTTAGTAAATGGTCTACAATAATTATAACCTGGCAAATGCATTTCGGGGAGATTTTAATTGTTTAATGCCCAGTTTATAATGCCTTTGCCATGATGTTCAGAATTCCAAAATGAGTGCGGAATAACATTTAAAACTCTTAATAGATATGACATACCATTTGGATTATTAACAACAAAATCAGAAAATGTATTGTTTAGCATATTCATAATGTTAACTTTTTCATTGTGATAATTTTTATTACCAGCATTTTCTTCACCGTGAATAACTAACAATATATCAATTAATTTTCTAACATTATCCATCCAAATATGTCGGTAAATTATTATATTTTTTTATGCCATCTCCAATTTTCAAATCACCATCACTAAAACCCTCCTATCTACATTTTGCTTTCAATTGATCTTTATGCATATCTTTCAGTGTAACTTGATAAATTGGTTTAACTATTTTTCTGTATTTTCAAACTTTATTCGAATTTACTTGACTCTTAGGATCATAACATTGATATATTAAATTTGTTGCTTTAGCAATTACTTTATAATTTTTACGATCATCCTCAGTGTAATTGCCTTTAAGAGCTTCTTGGTAACAATTTAGAGAGTCCTTTTGTTAAAATATATTATTTATTTTCAACAGTTAGTATTTTATTTCTTATCTTCTCTCTAATTATGTTAGTTTGAAAGCACTCGCCTTTGGTGGGAAAACTATGATCTGAGATCTGCATATAAAAACAGTGCGCTGAAGTAGTGGGAAGACATTTATAACGTGCAGATATTATATGCAATAACCACGACAGGATTTATCAACTTAATCTCACGTATTTACTTGATTCACTGTCTGTTCCCTCCGTGAACATTCTTCGAATTAATTTTAAAAATTATTTATCTATCGACAAAAGTTCTGAGAACATGCAGGGGTAACTAGGGGTTGGGTAGTAATTTGTCGGTATATAATAGATTTTTTTTTATTTTGGTGAAATGTTGTTAAACTGTACGCCCTCTCATTAGTGGTGTATTTCTATAGGAAATGTTAATATTATTCTATTGCTCAAGTTATTTTTGACCTTTTTTAAATAAACCATATTGCTCATTAAAACCAAGTTTTTCAGCAATTTCTTTTCCTAGATATATAGTAGAATCGTCTTCTATAGAAGCCAAATCTTTTACTGGTACAATTCCCAAGGATTCTTCGGGAGATTTTTGTTGTGAGAATAATTCTCTTTCAAAAGATGTTTCTTCAGAAGTCAGTGGATAATCTCTATTTCTTGCTACTATTGGGACTAGTGTTGTTATTAAATTTCTATTTTCTTCACTACCTTGTTCTACTTTTTTGCCAATATTTTGTAATTCGTGAATTAATGATAGATCTTTTTTCTTGTTTTATTTTTCATAATCTACCTCATGGTTCTTTTTATAATTTCTATACTTCCCGATGAGCAGTTTCAATCGATCAACTCCCTCTGAATCCTTCATATATATATATATATACTTTTTTTAAACTTATAAATGAGTTATAAAAGCATTGAGAGTTTTGAGAGACAAACTTTTCCCCCAAATGATCAAACGAGGGGGAATTCGAATATTTACAATAATAGAATCGAGTTTGATATTCCCATAGGAGATTGCTTTTCTTTTCCAAATGATGGCTATATTTTGGAAGAATATCGCCTACTAAAACGAGATAAAGTTGGAGATGAGGAAAAATACTAAGAATTAGATAATATTGAAGTTTGTTCTAATTTTTTTCCATTTCAGTTTTCTAGAGTAGAAATTTCAAAACACGGACATATTATTGTTGCTGTTGATAATCCAGGAATAACTTCAACAAATATTAATATTTTGCTAAGATCATCCAGCAAACAAAATTATTTAGTCTACTGATGTTGATACCAAAATTTCGAGTAAAATCTATTCGTAGTGATAAAATAAATGAAATAATGTATCTATTAAGATATTGGTTTTTACTTTATTCGCGATAATGATTAAGTTTACTGGAAAGGTGGTTATAAAATCACTTTTTTTTTCGAAATTCTTCTGATAACAAATGTTTATTTGTTTACGAAACGAAGAAAGCAGTTGGTTCATTTGATAAAACTTATGCTGATCCAGGTAGAATTTTAATTCATAAATTAGAAATTTTGTGGCCTAATGTTGAATATGAAGCTAACAAATCAATTGCAATTAAAGAAAAAATATATAAAAATCCTAAAATTCATATCAGTTTTAAGTGTTGGCCATTTTTTAGAAAAAAAGATGTTTCTGCTGGGACAACTGTCTTCAACTTTGATATAAAAGTTCAGTTTAATAATTTTCAAATTTGACATGCCCGATTTTGTAATTGTGGGTTTCCAAACGAATGGAAAAAATCGCGCTGAGCGATATGTGCATGCTTGAATGTTTGATCATTGCAATGTGAGAACTATTTTGTAAAAAATTGCAGAAACGAAATTTTTTCAAAGGAAAATTGGAATCCAGATATTGAAAATGATCTTAATCTTAAAATATTTCTCGCTTTTAATGATTTTAGAAATTCAAGAACACAATTGGATACTATATGTAGAAATAATGAACTTTATTATAAGCCAACTACAAACTATCATGGCGATATCAATTATTATTCATTTTCGGGACGAAGACCTATATATGTTATTGACTAACTATATAGAGAAACAGCAGTAGTTAAAGATAAAACAAATATAAAAATTAGTGTTTACTTTAAAAAAAGCTGTTGAGGCTGGTATCATTTGTAATGTTGTTTTAATTAACCAACAAAATTATTAGAAAGAATATATCACTGAAGATATATAAATTTTCTAATTTTATTAAATGGATAACGTAAACGATTTTACAGAAAAAAGAATTTCTTTCCATATTTTAATACAATTTTTTAGATATTGTGGTTGAGTTGTTGCATTTAAAATTTTTACTAATTTTTTATCAAATAAAATATTTTTCTTATTACAATTTTCTCACTTTAATATTTTCATTTGATCTTTGCTTATTTTGCTTGATTTTCTCTTAAATTTGCTTGCTCGCTTGCAAAATTGCTATTTCTAGAAAACTTGAAAATTTGCTTGAAAAGTAAGAAATTTGCTTGATTTTAGCTTAAAATTTAAAAATTTTAAGGTGGCACAAGCCTGCAAGATATTTTTGAAAATAAAGGGGGCAAATTAGTTTAATTTTGGGGTAAATTTGCTTGATGTTTAGAATGCTTAAGTTCTAAAATTTCAAACCATGATTTTGGAGCAAAAAAACTTGATTTTGGCCTCAAATTGCTTTATTTTTTGATAAAAATGTGGGGTGGTCCATAATCGGCCTTCTACATCTACTATCCGAACATAGACTGATACTGAATCAGAAATGTATAAAATGTGGATATATAATATTTGTAGGACAGTTTAATTCGATTCGCCGTAAGGTAAAGACAGTGAAATCCAGTCGTGAGATTGTCCATTCCTGGTACTGGGTAACCAAGCTAAAGCATTGACAGAGATATTAATGCGCTGGACGAGGTGTGTCACATCACCCTAAACAAGGATGTGGACACTAGGCAGATTCCTTATCCAACATCATGAAAGCCAAGGTGAAACAGGGCATGAAATTATGTACAAAGGAAAAGCCTTCGCAGCACCCTCGAAGGACCAAAAGGAAAGGGAAGGCGAAAATAGGTGGGTTCCTGCCCGCACTGAAACCTGCAATCGGTACTCTGACCGGTATAGCTGGGGCAGTCACGAATATTGTTATTGCAGTAAAGAAGGCTTCGAAAGATCGAAAACAGGTAGAGGAAACCCGCCGCTATAAAAATAAGTTGGAAGCTATCGCCATCGGTAAAAAAATGGCAAAGGACTCTATATTCGTCACCCGTATAGTGGAAGAGGAGGATCAAATGCCGGTGGGAAAAAAATTGGAAAAAATCGAAGAAGGAAATCAAAGTGACTCTGCCTAGGCATCCACTGATGAACGTGAATTTGGAACTGTTTGGGCACAAATTAAAAATACCTCGTTTTCGCAGAGTGTTTACGAGAGATACTTTACCCTGTAAAAACCCAAGAGACACGAATATGCCATAATTAATCTGGACACGACAGCCAGGCTCGGCATGCACTAATTAGTTTACGTAAAACATAGCAAACGTGTGGCATACTATTACAGTTTTGGGAAAATGTGCCCTCGGCCCGAACTGCGTAACTGAAAAATTGTTAGCTGACTTACAAGTACGAAACACAGCAGATAATGAACACGTTGAACTATGGGCACTTGTGCCTTCGATTTTAATGCAGGGTATTAAAAAAGCTGTATCCGCCATATCGATCTCATCACTATGTAGGTGTCCATCATTCTGAGTGGTAAATGTCCGAGATGGGGCTAGCGTTTATCCTCCCTTGGAGCTGGAGGGGGAATGGTGTGTGGGGCTAGTGGAATTTCAAACTTACAACTCCATATCCAACATAGAAGAAAATGTGAACTCCGCATTCCGGTAAATAGTGGCAGGAGATGCGAAAGAAACAGCATTCCCACCATAGCATACGAGCTGAAGGATATGGAATACTTAATAAAGAAATCACTACTGCACAACATCGCGTTCGAACTGCATGGGAATCCGAATATCGTGAAGGCTGAAATGTTTTGCACTGCAGATGTAGATTTTACGGAACCGGATACCATTGGCACCATGCTGGGGTTCGAAATCAGAGTGTACGAAGCAGGAATGAAACACGAGTTGTCGTAGGCCATAAACATCTTTCTAGTCAACGTCATACACATAAACTATAACTTGGCAAATTGCAGTTATGTGAATGGGAAACCGAACAGTACTTTACTATCGACCAAAAAGTAATTGGGCATCTGTCCCCATTAGAATCTCGTAGGGCCAAATCTTGCGGCTATAATAGCAGCCACCCTGTCTGGCATGCTCTCTACGAGTTTTCGCAGTATATCCAAGGGGATTCGTCGCCATTCCTCTTGCAACCATTCCACGAGTTGAGCAATGGATCTTGGCCGCGCCTGACAAGCCCTCACCCAGCCATCCAATTCGTCCCAAAGATGTTCTATAGGGTTGAGGTCAGGACTCTGGACAGGTCAGTCCAATCGACGAACATTGTTGTTGGCATACCACTGCATAGTAGCGCTTGAAACATGGCACCTGGCATTGTCATCGTGGAAGTGACACGGGTCCATTCTGTAAAAACGCCATTCTGTTGGGAGCATTTCATTATTCAGAATGTTACAATAGGCCTCTCTGTTCATGCTACCATGGACAAACACCAGCGATCCTATGTTGAAGTCTGTGAAACAGCCCCACATCATCACACCGCCACCACCGAATTTCCTAGTTGGCACTATACACTCCAGCAGAAGCCATTCCTCGGGTAGACGCCACACCATACACGTCCATCTGACCAGAATATTGTAAACTTCGACTCATCACTCCACAGAACCGATTTACACTACTCCAGTGTCCAGTTGCGACCGTCCAAACACCACCTAAGTCACCGAGCTTTATTGCTTGTCGTGCTACGGGACTTATGTGCTGCTGCTATGTCGTGCTACGGGACTTATGTGCTGCTGCTACCGAAATATCAAAGTAAGTCGAACTCTGTATGCAATGTTCCAATGGAAACCGATCCTCCTGTTGCTACACGAAACTCCGTTCGGATGGTAACCATGGGTTGTGCCCTTTTTTTTTTTTTTTTTTTTGACAATTTCACATTTCAGGGTTTTGCGATTTCTGTCGGTCAAGATTGGAGGTTGCTCAGAACGTGCAGCATTGGCACAATGTCCATCGACCTTCCACTTACATATGACGAATGCGACAGTTGATTTGGGCATGTTTACTTTCCGTGCAATCGCCCACTGAGATGGCAGCCCACAATCTGCCCTTATCGAAGTCCGATAGCTTTGTACCTCGTGCCATCTCCTTGTCAACTTGTTCTATACCGACCTGCAGCGTATGGTGGCCACACAAGTCAACTGATTTACTGAATTACCTATCTTCGCGGGTGCCAAATTACTTTTTGGTAGATAGTGTATTTACGAGTTCGCCCCCACCGTAGTTCCTGTATATGAAATCGTAGAATGTCCGAGAATGCTAATTAACATTTCAATAACTGCAAAGAGCATCCATGAAGTAGCCATTTCGATCGTGGACCGAAACGAGGAACTGATTAAGTTCTGAACGAAGAAATTGCGGTACATTTACACCTGAAACGATGGGACTAAATTTCGCTGGGAAGATAAAACTGTATAAATGCCCGCGGTACATCGAACTCGAGATCAGTAAGCTGCGAGGAAGCATTGCGCTAACTGAAAATGCAAAGTTTCTCCGAGTCATCAGCTTAAAAGTAAATCGATATAGCAGACGAAATTCTCGACGTGGATCAGCGCCTATAATTCAACGATAAACCCGACAAAATTGAAATGCACTGTTACGAATCATATCTTGTGGACCTTTTGCTCTCGGAAAGGAGGTTAGAATACCTATATAGCGACCAGATATTTACACACTACCTAGCCATTCTTTTGTGCACATAAGAGGCAGGCTAACAAATGTGGACGGGACCTACCCGACCACCACCATGTTGGTACGAAATGGACTCCTGGACCTTTTCGAGCGAGTAATGTACGATATTAATAGCGTCGTAATTGACCAGTCAAGAGATGTGGGCATAACATCACCGATAAAAAACTTACCTATCGCTCACGTCCAACCATCTCTCTGCAGCCAAGATAGCAGGCTGGGGAATCGAAGATGTCTACAGTGTTCCCATTTACGACAAAGGCAGGTTCGAAGTGTGTGTTCCGCTCTCCATGCTACTGGGATTTGCCGATGTTTATAAGAAAATAATAATAGGGGCGAGGCAGGAGCTGGTGATAATGCTAGCTACATCACATTTGGATGCCATGTTGGGAGTAGGAGAAAACCTGCAGAATGTCTCTCTTACTTTGAAAACCATAGAATAGTTCGTCCCTTACGTGACCCCGAGCACTCGCGAACGTGTCAAGCTGTTGAATTATGGCAAAAGAGAAAAAAGTGATCGAATTAGTATTCATAAATTGGAGCCTTGTTACCTGCCCGGCCCTGCCTGCCGCCAAGCAAAATCACTGGGTCGTGAAGACGTCTTCCAGTGCGGAAAAATCGTGCTAAATCGTACTGGGGCTTCAGACGAACAAACAGCATAGTATTAGGGCCGACAAGTCTACGTTCGACCACTGCAAGGTCGAAGATGTAAAGATATTTTTCAATAGCGAAAGCTATCCGTATATGGATTTGAACACGAACTTCAAAAATGGACAGTACCTCCTGGCATATTATGTGTATTCGCAATTCCAATATTTGTGTTACGGTTACGAGGCGCATCCCATCTTGAGCCCTTAAAATTTCCGAGACATGGCACCTTTGCTAGTATTCGATGCATTGAAGCAAATTGAGTGTGTGCAAAATGGCATGGTCAACTGTCAGATTGAGATAATCTCCAAGGAAAATGTGCCCGTAAAACACCGCTGCCTACTAGTTGAAACTCCTCGACAGGATCGTTCAGTACTATTGTTTTTCTGACCTGGTAAAACTAATCAGTTAATTATGCACGTAAATATGCATGGTGTGGGTATGCATCTTTCAGTTGTTATAATGCACTGTAATCTGCAACGCTTCCAGAGCGCCTACGTGCTCAAGGAAATCACAGTCACGTCGTGACTCGAATCAACTTATGTGGTCGGACCCGAACAGGAAAAATTTGTCGAGTGATTTGTGTAAATTAAAGGTGGAGATTATCGTCTTGCAGAGCGATCATGGCTGTCCTTCCCTTCGTCAAATGAGGAAAGAAATTGATTCGAGTTCTTTGGTGAGCACTTCGAGAAACGCATAGTTACTTAACGAGTGGCACGCACAGAGATGTTACATGGTTGTATATACATCTCTCTTTGGTAGTGTAAAATATGATGTCACTCCAAGATGCGAAACATTTTATATAAATAGAACCCTAAAATAAATTAGTCACCAGTCGAGGACGAGTAACCGTAGAAGCAAGATGACGCCCTTTCATCTTGAGAATCTGTACGTCTTGTCATTATCAGACGACTCTAAAATCACATATTCGTTCTGGGAGTCTGGATCGCTAGATACCTACAAAAAATATGATGGATGGGACCACTGGCTATATTCGGTGATTTCGGGCGAATCTACACAACAGTTAATAATTTGCTGCACTCCCAGAAATTTCTTGCTTCGTCACATGAAGCGGGATACTACTTTTCCAGCAACTATGGATCAGGTTTGCAGCAACTTCAAGCCGAGGCAACTCTATGAGCACCGAAATTCAAGCCTCTGACTGGTCCACCCAGGACTGCTCCACACAGAATTGTATTTGCCGGGAAAAAATAGTAGAAGCGAGGTGTCCACTTAAACTGCTGTTGTGTCACCGCCACAATGCATAAGAAAAATTCCAGGGACCTGCATCAGTCTGTGAAGAGTGGCTTCGTAAACGTCCATGTGACGTTACCTGCTGCCATCGCAACCACGGGTTCGTCCATGGCTGACCTCAACTTGGAAGAAGAAGAATATGCCCCGAAGATTCCAGTTCTAATGCATCGGATAGAATGCGAAAAACTGTTAGTAATTTTTTTTAGAACGTGTTTTGAATGGTAGATTAAATTTAAAAACCACAGACTACCGCATTTGTAGTTTTTTTGTAATTTGTGTAAACAAAATATACATGTACATCAAAACTGTCTAGGTTGCGTATTTTATTTTTAAAATTTTACTTTTTTAAAATTAAGTTTTTTTCTAAATACATAAAGAGTGTGTGGAAATATTATTTAAAATATTGGCTCGTTGCAACAGAAGGAGTCCCTCGCGCCAACAAGTGTTCGATGGCCAGCAGGAAAAAAAAAAAAAAAAAAAAAAGCTTGTGCGAAGTAATACTCCGACATCCGCTCGGCCATGTTTTGTCATGCGTGCTCTGCAAGCCGATCAAAAAAATATATTGCCCTGTTAGAATCAATACGTGTTTCCTGGTGGCTAGCCACATTTCCACTCTTATGCATAGTTAGCAGTTCCATCAGTATCTTCTCCCGGGAGTCGCGAAGTGGTTCTTATGGCGGGGAAAACCTCCCACTCCATTTACCTGCATATGGCTGTCCCCCCAGTCCATTATGTTGCTATTGGCTGCTGCCAGAATTTCTTTGATAAAATATTAATGCTTTAATGGTAAACAATATGTATACGGTTAAAACAAGACAAACTATTACATCGACTTATTTAAGCGTCCTGCCTATCTAGAAAGAAAGTCGAGTATATAGGTAATTTTTTGTATTCGCGAGCAAACAAGTACATCCTGAAGGAGAGGCAGGATGTGGTGTGTGTATGCAGAGCATTATAGGAAGGGGGATTTGGACACTCGCTTATAAGCTTTAGTTTGGATGATGAGGCGCCATTATTGTACTAGATTGTGTTGTGAAAGGTATGTCAGCGAATATTACAAAGTGCTTGACATGTTTTGGAAGGTATGCACAATGCACGGGCTGTAATTGGCACGAAATAGTGCCTAGGTACCCTCGACAACCCCATCCCCGTGTATGATGCGAGGCGCGTCGTGCGGAGAAAGGGTGGCCATGGTGCCAAAGGACGATGATGCCATGCCGTGGTATGACACTTGTAAGAAGATACCTGAATTTTGTTTCTTGAGGCCGCAGCC
The DNA here is from genome assembly GCA_029891345.1 of Dryococelus australis. NCBI lineage: Eukaryota > Metazoa > Arthropoda > Insecta > Phasmatodea > Phasmatidae > Dryococelus > Dryococelus australis. Next base: position 1,278,106 of record CM057009.1, on the reverse strand, counting down.
GTCAGCAAACAGGAGATTTTGCCATACTAGGCATTATCTTCCATTGCCATTGTGTTGGCGTCTATGGACATAAGCATCCATCATCGTAATGTCGACAGTCTATTTCTGGTCTGAGCTTGACGGCGCTCTTCTAATTGCAGCGGGAGAGTTATTCAAAAGATGGATACCTCCGTCTCAGGGCGACACAGAGCTGCCCCATCGGAGTCGGAGACCATTGTAGAACCCGGCGCTGCATCTACAGCAGCGTTCGACATCGCGATGGAGACACCCTTCTGGAGCTGCATGACACTACCCTTCCGGAGTAGGATCCGGCATACACCCTTCCAGGCGGTACCCATCCAGTTAGCACCCGGTCAGAGCACCCAGACGGCACCCTTCCAGTTAGCACCTGGCCGAAGCACTCAGGCATCACCTTTCCAGGCTGTGTCCTTCCAAGGCTCTCAGTCGTCGCCCTTCCGCGGCTTCCAGATGGATGAGTTGGCTACATGCGACAACGCCACCACTGAGGGTTCCCTGCAGCTGGAAGCTGTCAACATACCACAGCGAGAATGTAGATCGGCCGAAATGAATATTTTACATATGCAAACATCAACTTAGACCCACGGAGTGGTGGACTCGCCTGTGCCAATACGGTACTCACCAGTCTTTCATATTGATTATACCAATGCCGAAATATGGGAGGACATGTGGTCTTCGCTGCCTCTAGATGCTATCTGTACCTCCCTTCGACGCGATGGTGATGAGATTCGCCAGTGTTTAAATAAATTTGAAACAAGGTTACTCACGTTACGCAGCGATGTTGTTGATGTGCACCTAGAACTGTCTAACTGTGTGCGTGATCTTACAGAGGTGAAATGTAACATGGAATGACTTGTGAAACGATTTCTACAAATAGAAAGTCTGCAAGAATGTAAACAAATGCGATTTTAAAGAGAGAGACATACATTTATCCTAATTTTCAGTAGTGTGTTAGGCCCTATTTGTATGTGGTTTTTCGAGTTCAATACAACTACATATTATTTAACTTATACCTGTGTGTGTGTTTAGTACTTTATTTTTTCTCCGCGTGAAATGAAACGTAAGTTATTTTACAAACAATCTTTAAATATTGTGCTTGCTTTTCCCTTGGTGAATGGGTCAAGTACGTGCAATAGTTATTTTTAGCAATCTGTATGTAATGCACTTTCTTTTCCCTTAGTGAAGACACAAGTACCTGCAATATATTTTTTAAACAATCAGTAAATATCGCGCTTGCTTTCCCCTTTGATAAGGGACAATTACGTACAATAGATATTTTATAACTGTTCCTATTACCTGCGAAATTAACGAAACTTAAATTTAACACACATTTTTTAAAGATTCTTTCTATATTATTATAACAAATAACTTGTGCGACGTTATTGGCAAATATCCATTTAATGAAGGGTATTGACTTTAAAAAACATGTCCACTGCAAGATGGAACTGTTCCTGAAATATATTAACTACCTCTCGAAAGTGTGTGAAAACAAAATGGGACCAAGAATGCTGACAGAGAAAGGAAGTGCTTATGTGACAAACCTTCGTTCTACCATGCCACGTAAGGACACACCTGCCCCTCTCTATATCACCCGCACCCAGCAGCAGCAGGAGCGATACCTTGTCATATTTTTAATGATTTCAATACGAATAAAAAAGATTACACAAATATTTGTAACAAAAAATATTTATTTTACATCATATGTAGGTATATCATACTTGAAAGAAAACCATGTACATCGTATTTACACACAAAACACTTAATAGAAAATATTTTACAAGATAAATACACATTTAATCAAAAACATTTTTAACACAACGCACGAAACAAAATATTTTACAAAACATGATGAATAATTTATTTAGGGGAAAAATTATGAGATAATAATGATTTTCATTATGCTTAAGATACTTTTATTTCCCCGTGCATTCTTTTAATCATGTACGTCAATATGTCGTTTACACAAACACCTCATATGCACAGGCACACAAACACCTCTGGCCATGGATTTGAAGGCATTGTAACCTCCAAAATGTGCCAAGCACCATCTCATCGTTCCGAATATACGTTAAAGTGTTTGTCTTTTTTTTTTTTCGTGAATAATTTCGCAACTTTTCTTGTCGTATTTGGTTGTACTTCTTTCACCCACAATTTCTCTTTTCATATTTTCAATGTTTGCGGGAAACTTTGTTTGTGGGCGGTACAAATGAACTACACACTCGTCACTATCGCAGTCTTGTACTGTTAATTCAAATGCCTTGCCATAGATGGTTCTTCTTTCTAGTAGGAGGAAATGAACATTTTCGTCACATTGTTCCACGGTCGCGGAAGCTGACGGCTAGTCCGTGTAGGTTACGCTGTGCAGTATACGAGATATACTTGCGTATTTTTTCTCTGGATTAAACTTGCCGCTGGGACATGCTCCGTCATTGCGAGAAGAGTTGGTGAAAGGTCTCGGCCTCGAGCCTAGGTACATGTCGCATGCAAAAAGCGTGCAGTTGGAGGCCCAGTCCGGAGATCCTTGCCTTTTCAAGATGTTGTTATGCCTATAGCATTTCTCCTGCAATTTACACACATACTTATTTAATAATTTTTACCTTTTCCGAACAGTTCGTACAATACTATTTCGTACATTCTTTTCTTGCTTACATGAACATAACAATTTTCGTTTACCAACTCCTCCAGCGAACCAGGAAGAATAGGGCCGGGGTATAAATTGTAAACGTGACAGTGTTTAAATTTGAATGTTTATGAGTTCAGCATGTAACAGCCTTCGAACTCATCATAACAGGATAGCCAGTGAATTGTGCTGTCGCAAAATTGAATTTTCAGAATGCCTCTAGTATCTCGAAAACTTACGTGTCGGTACCCCCAGTCTAGTTCACTGTAGTTGCTCGTGTATTCTGACCTGAACGGAGAAAATTCGGCGAGTGTCACTTCTTCGATGTCGCTGTCTTTGAAGTTGGAGCTGATAGGACTCTCTGCAAAGCTGGGCGAGAATACACTGTATTCTGTGGGCTGCTACGAGATGATTGATGGATGTGGGTTGACTGGCAGTAGCGAGTTGTCTGATGATAGTGGGTTTGTGCCAGTCGACGACATGGACGACATTGCTACTCGTGCCAATATCATGCGGATGAGCTGAATAATATTATCTCATTTGTCTCCTGTGTTGCTGATGGTTTCTACTGTACTTGACATGGCTACTGTAACAGACATTTGAAAAGAAATTATCATCAGGCTCTCCACTCGAAATAGCAAAAAGCAAATTTCTCAGAGGCCCTCGAGGAAACGTCTCATAAAGCCAGATTTTAAGGGGGATGGGATGTAGGTGACTAATTAGCCAATGGGAAGCATTGGCGGGGTGGAAGGGAACCAACTAATTAAACAATGAGAATCATTTGTGGGGATGGTGCGAATGCATCTCATTGGTCGGGTGGAATGGATTTGGTAGAGGCTTGCCGACTAAACACTTACTAGCCAATGAGAAACAATGGTGGGGGTGAAACAAAGGCATCTGATTGGTCGAACGAAAGTTTCCAAAGACACCTAAGAAAATTAGCCAATTGGCAAATAGAGGTGGGGGTGGCAAAGAGCTGACTTTTGAATGGAGGCCCGCCGACTAAACAGGAAATGAGAAGCATTGGTGTGGTAATTGGCCATAATATAAATATATAAATGTTGACCTCCACCCCTCTTTGCCCTAGGCCTTCCCAGCATTTTTGGAGTATCCATTATTTTGGTCATTTTTGCAGGTTCAGGGTTGGAGGACCCTTGGACGCAGAGAGAAAGCTCGACCTCAGGCCCCACATCCTCTCCCACAGCTCAGGCTCATTCTCCTTTTCTGCCACATGGCCTTCCTTTTTCTCCTGTGTTTGGGAGAAAACCCACTATCTAGTGGGTACCTGGGTGTATAGCCCAGGCACTCCCCACTGCCCACTCGAGTCTTTCCTCATCCTGACCTCTGGGCTTTCCCAAGGAGATCCAGCGGGTTATGGTCAGCCCGTGCTCCTCCATTCTTTCCATCTAGGGTTCTCCACGATCAAGCGGACATGAAAGTGGTCCCTCTAGTATGAATTTATTCACATTGAAACTCAGCTTTAGGGCTCCATTGACCATAAAGGAGTCAACCGGCCCACCACCAGGCACCACCATCATGATTGCCCATGATTCAAGCTTAGCCTGGGAGGTGGATACACCTTTTATAAAATCCTGGCATAGTGTACGCCCAGGGTTTGCCTCATCTGCGGAAAAAGCGGTACCTAGCAATTGCAGCTATACTTGGGTAGTCGCCCCCTTGAGCTGTAACAGGCTATAAGAGATGCATCACTAGCCCGTTCCGGTTTCATGTAAGGACTTGCTCTCCTTTACTAAACAGCAAATGAGAAGCATTGGCAGGGTAATTGGCCAATGAGAATTATTGGAGGGCATGGTTGCGAACGCATCTTATTGGTGGGGTGGAACTGAGGTAGTGGAGGCCTGCCGAGTGGAGGATCGCCTACTAAACAGTAATTAGCCAATGGGAAACATTGGCGGGGATGGAGTGCTTGCGACTAATTGGTGGAATGGAGGTTATGGAGGCTTGCCGACTAAACTGTAATTAGCCAAAGAGAAGCATTAGTGGGGGTTAGTCGAACTAAGGTGGTCGAAGGTGAGAGACACAGTAATGCATATAAATATTTATAATCATTTTATTAAATTTTAAATGGGATTTAAGAAATGTTTTCATAATTTTTAAGAAATTTTTAATCAATTTTATAGTAACATTTTTAAAAATAAATTTTTAAGAAAGTGAGAGCCTGCCGAGATGGCATCAAATGGAGGTAAGAGACAAACTCTAATGATGAAAAACAAATATGGCAGTCGAACGAAAGTGAGAAAGACAATAATGGACAAACAGTGTGAAAACACATCATTTATAACTTTAAACATTCTAGAGAAAGTTCAAAAACCTTGAGAAAAGAATATTTAAGCAATTATAAAGTTAATGTGTGTTGTAATACATCACCACACTTGGTGTGTGTTGCGTCTATCGCCACTCCAAACTGTTCTCCATGGTTTCCAAACTTATAATGACAATTTTATAAATAAAATACACACCTTATATATTAATCGCATTCCAATATGGCCGCATATGTTGTGAGAAAGAAATAGCCCTTTCCAATATAATGCTAGAGGTATTACATAGTGGATCTCACCTGAAAGCTGGCTGTGATAGGAGGCAGATGTGTAAATACACTTTGTAATTGCCCAAGTGTGTACTTACAGTAATAAGTTATTGCATTATTATATATAATTTAATTAATGTTATTATTTATTTATTCAATACTCCTCACCTCCCTTCCCCTTTTCCAATTGCATTTCCCTTCCAGCTCCCGACCTATTAGCCATACATGCAGGTGATGGGGCTAGCAGTTACACAATACAGATATGCCACTCGGGGAAACCCATCAACAGACAGGGGAGCGCGAGGGGAGAAACAATGGTGGGAAGAAAACAATCTTGGGGAGGGCCACACACCAGGCGAGTGCTAAGGGAAAAACTCCCAGCAGGAAAACCCATCTCGGGGAGGCTCACGCACCAGGCGAGTGCTAAGGGAAAAACTCCCAGCAGGAAAACCCATCTCGGGGAGGCTCACGCACCAGGCGAGTGCTAAGGGAAAAACTCCCAGCAGGAAAACCCATCTCGGGGAGGCTCACGCACCAGGCGAGTGCTAAGGGAAAAACTCCCAGCAGGAAAACCCATCTCGGGGAGGCTCACACACCAGGCGAGTGCTAAGGGAAAAACTCCCAGCAGGAAAACCCATCTCGGGGAGGCTCACACACCCTGCCAACCACGTTAGTCTGCTTACAGCTCCCGACCTGTCAACACCTCTGCAGCAGTCAACCTCGTCAGAGCTCACTCTGCCTCCAGATCCCGACCTGAAAACCTCTCTCTCTCTGTATGTCTGTCTATATATATATATATATATATCCATATGCATAAATAAAATATAAGCACCCCAAACACCAGTCGCTGAAATAAACAGTCTGCCAGACACCCACTCCACAACGACTGCCAGAACAATCTTTCCCATATCTGGCAAGCTCACAGTGGGGCTGGAGGAGGGGGACGGAAAAAACCACGCCAGGGGAAACCCCACCGGGGAAAACTCTGCTGGGGGTTGGGTGGGGCTGGGGAGGGGGAACACGGAACCCCCCTGGGGAAAACCAAAGGTGTTGGGGGGGGGGGGGGCGAAACCCAGCAGTTATTTTACATTTTGGAATAACGCCGCCCGCTATCTTTGAAAGTGGACCAGAACATACATGGTACCCCTTCCTCACTGCCAGTTTATAAATTACTGTTATTTAATAATCATCACGAATCTTACTTTTCCAACACCTTAATCACCACTAGTATCTGATTGTAGTGACTCATCAATTTGTTCATGACCGGAAGGATCAATTGTATCAGGAGATCATTTGTTTTTTTTATCTCAGCTATGTTTAAAGACGTGTTCAGCAATTAATAATTTGTTTTATAAAGATACTACTTTGAATAATCAATTTCATTCATGCCACACACAGTAAAATTCATTTTTCTCCTTTATTATAATACAAAAAATTTTAATAATTGTCCATATGATAGAATTTTCCGTTCATTTGGAATTTATATAAGGCGCTAACCCTGAGTACCAGTTGATCACATAAATTCCTTTTTTTTTTTTTGTATGATTTGTTTAGTGAACTCAATTCTTTCATTAAATATGTCACATTTGATACTCCAGTACACAGAATAATGCGAAGTCTAACCTGATATAGTCACATTACATCTTAATTTTAAATGTACTTCCCTTCATACATCCCCACAATACATGCATGAAGTACACAGTGAGACTCAAACATTCATAAACTAATTTCTTGTTTTCAGAGTTCTCGATGGAAAAGATACTTGTAATGCAAAACGATTAGAAACAGTGCCTAACGGAAAATGTAGAAAAAATGATGTTGCCAGATACTCAGATAACAGTAATACATTCTGAACTTAAGTGTTATTTGAATATATCAATTATATTTTGTGTCAGAATCGTAAAAAAACAATTGTTGAGTTTATCCTTTGAGAAGTGTTTTTTCTTTCCATATATTTATTTGATTCTTTTTTCAAATCTAGCTATAAAAGAAAGCTCAAGACTTACTAAATGTTATGCATAATATATTTTCTAGTTTTGTAAACACAAAGAATAAATGAATTTAATATTGCTGTTATCATAAAAAAAATACAAGTTCCCCCATCTCCCTACTTGAGAGTCGAATTCTTATTCTCTGATGTTTTCCGGTTCAGCACTTCGACTTTGCACACGTGCTACTATTATTGTACATGGAAGGTCTAATATATCTGATGCAATGACTACGGGCAGTTCAATTGGTGGTACTTATAAAATCATTTCAATAAGATAATTGCGAGCGAAAAATTTTACCACATCCTTTACATAAATGTTAATTTAGTAAAAATTGTAGGAAACTAAAGGATGCGACATATTACGTAGTTTATTTAAAATCGCAATTTGTAGCCTTAAATGTGACGAGCTTATACCTTTACTATTCAGACGTTCTTAAGAGATAAGTACGAGTTCAATTTTTTAAATAAATATATATCCATAAATAAAAGAGTGTTATACAAAATGTTTCGTTTTCCGCATGCTCCTAGGAAACTCCTGCAAAAAAAAACTGTTCACTAAAATACTCTGACGTTTGCTTTGTACAAAATTTTAGCCTATGTCATTAACGAATTGTAATCGATTTGGAATCTCTGCTCAGAAAATGTCTAATGAATAGGCCCTACTTAAAATAATGAAATATTTTTCGTCTGGAGAAATTGCAGAAGCTAAATATATGCATCCGTAAAGATTTACTTGCACGCGAGTATAGCAGTTATACAATCGCTATATCTTTGCTTGCCATATGCTTCCAGAAATTCAGTATATCTTAGAAATATTTGGAACTTTATCCGAGATTTGCACTTTTACCACTCTTCAGCGAAGCCAATTGAAACACCTAAGTAACTTATCAGTGAGCTCTAGCCAGGTAGTCGTGAAACAAACATGAAACACCTAAGTAACTTATCAGTGAGCTCTAGCCAGGTAGTCGTGAAACAAACATGAAACACCTAAGTAACTTATCAGTGAGCTCTAGCCAGGTAGTCGTGAAACAAACATGATACACCTAAGTAACGTATCAGTGAGCTCTAGCCAGGTAGTCGTGAAACAAACATGACACACCTAAGTAACTTATCAGTGAGCTCTAGCCAGGTAGTCGTGAAACAAACATGAAACACCTAAGTAACTTATCAGCGAGCTCTAGCCAGGTAGTCGTGAAACAAACATGACACACCTAAGTAACGTATCAGTGAGCTCTAGCCAGGTAATCGTGAAACAAACATGATACACCTAAGTAACTTATCAGTGAGCTCTAGCCAGGTAGTCGTGAAACAAACATGATACACCTAAGTAACGTATCAGTGAGCTCTAGCCAGGTAGTCGTGAAACAAACATGATACACCTAAGTAACGTATCAGTGAGCTCTAGCCAGGTAGTCGTGAAACAAACATGACACACCTAAGTAACTTATCAGTGAGCTCTAGCCAGGTAGCCGTGAAACAAACATGAAAATAATTGTTAAAATTCGCTGGACTTGGCGCCACGAAGTTGTTTTCATTTTCAAAGAATTTCTATTGCGTATAGTAGCTTGACTTGAAGTCATAGAATGTGATACATCAGGAACTGAATCTTCAAGAAATGCTGCTAGTTTCATTCAGGTCATATTTAATTTCAATTTTTTATACTATGACTTGCTACAGTATTTACAGAGCAAAACTCTAAGATTTGGTTAATGCCATCATTCGCGTAAATCCTGGATGTAAAGTATTTCATGCACTGACATCACGGTTTTGGTATCATATATTTTCTTTTAAAGCTAGGTTGAAATAAAAGTTATCATGAAGTCAGAAACTCAGCTAAAATCAGAACATTATTAAAAATGGTAGAGAAATATGTCTTCATGGGAGGCTCGGTGTAGTATCACTTTCTTTATACATAATTAGTGAAACTTTATAGTATGCATTGTATGTAATGTTTCTATATACTTAGGGAAGAAAAACCAACAAAATTTGTTTGGTTCAACCAAATTCATTGTTTGTTAGAAGGGAAAATAAATAATTCGTTTTTGCATCCCAATTGTATTATTTTCTTATTTGATTTTCCTAAACGTATAATATTTATATGCTGCAACTAAAGATTTTATGGCTCTATGTATATTATAGTTTACGGTGATTATAAAAAAATATGAAACGAGGACCGAGATTTGAACCTGTCGCAGTTACACCCAATCACTGTGATACATTTACCACGACCAATGGGATTCTTACAGTAATGTGCACTTTTTTTCTTTGTATATGTATTTAAATGACTAATATTTACGTTATCATGGTTCGACATAGTATACGCAAAGAGATTATGTTTACTATATGTTAATCAGATACAGATGTATTTGGGACAGTAATGTTTATTTATTTTACATATGTTTTGAACTGAATATAATTTTCATACACCACACACGAGTATTTGCAACATATTAAAATCACGTAATTTTAATTTTTGTAAACCACCATTCCATTTGACTTGAACTATTCTATGGTAATTTCACACGTAATTTTGAGATTTGACATCTTATTATTTTAATAACCAAATATTAACTTCATATGTTAATTTTTGTTTTCAGTAAATATTTCGTGAATTTTGAAACCCAATTAAATATTGTATTTTATTATTTGGAAGGTATTTGATGTTTTGTTCTATTTTATTTTATGGTGATTACCGGAATCAGTTCGTCATTGGCTAGTTAGAGAGTGATATGCCGGAAGATGAGGCTTCTGGGTGCGACCTTCAAAATGGACGGCTAGTTAGTATTCAGCTGGGATTTCTGTCTAGGAAATCTCCAGTATAGGCCTAAGGATATATGTAGACCTAGGTCCCAGGAGTTCATTATAGGCTACTGGATCAACCACGTAAAGAAGGGGGTTTAATTGAGTCATTAGCTAGTTTTGGAGTGTCTTCAAGTCGAAGTAGAAGACGCCGGCCGATCTGCTAGGCGCCAGGCGCCTTGTTCACGGAGGTAAAGTCACTGAGATTACCTGGTGACGCCATCTAAGCAGTAAGTCAGGAGACTTCCATCACTGCCTACAGTATATACATTTTGATCCTCCGAGCTTCTGAAACGTTAAGAAGGTGTTTGGTCTTGAATTTTTGCAGTTAATATATCTTTGACAGGGTATCTAAAACCAGTGGTCCAGCTTGTATTACTGAGCTAGTTCGCCGGAGCATTTTGATATTATTTTTTTAGAACTCAGTTTAATTTCCTCAACATAAAATTTAAGTTATTTCTAAAGTATGTTGGATCCTATTAAGTTAAAAAGAAGATTAAATATTTTCAGATATGTTTGAACAGTGAGAATCCAGCGGCAGCTAAATGATCTTGGAGATTAGGTAGTTTTACGGAAGTTTTCATAAGAGAGGAAAACTACTTCTGGAACTGATTTTTTTTTTTCAATATTTATTACAACACAGTTTTTTTAAGCACCACCAAATTATTACTTTCTTTTAATTTTTCAACTTCTAATATTCTTTAATTGAGTCAGTACTTATTGTAAAGATGGTGGAATTTCATCTTCGATATTTACACATAATTCTACGTTTGATTAAAGTAAATTTGCCTACACGCTAATCTGAAAGTCACTTAATATTCCACACTCTTATTTTTAATTTTCTGGTATTACTAAAATTTTGATTTGGTTTTTATTTTTATCACATTAATAAAATATTTTACAGTTTATTACATGTTTCATTCCTCAAAGTGTTTATGGTTTTATGCATGATAGTCCTTTGCATGCTCATTTCAGAGTTCACGAAATCTCCAAGAGCTCATGGTAATAAAAGAGTTGCTACAAGGTACAAAAGTGTAATCACTGACTATATGTGCACACATTAACACTTTTCTCACTCACTGACCAATCAACCTATACTTCTGGCGCTCATACACATACATAGTGAACAACACACTTTCAATACATAACTTTAGATAATCCTCCACATTGTCAAATATTTTCATGTTTTATAGCTTTAATTGTTTGCTTTCTGTTCAAATGTTTCCACTGGAACTGTTTGTGCTTTCACTATGAATACGCAAACAAATATTTTTAATTTTAATTTTAAAACAAGTTATAAACGAACTCTTGAGCTGTGAATTCGAAACAAAGCAATCAAATGACCCGATTACCCTACAGTCAACTGGATAAAATGCTCGTACTGTACCAAGTTGATTTTGTTGCCTCCACAAATTCTATAATACTAGATATGTCAGATTTCTCCTGCTAACAAAATACTTATCAACGCTTAAATAAATACTAATTTGTGTCTACAAAAATATGCATAATGTTTACAGCAGCTTAACAAGATTAGTTGAACATACATGTTAAAAGAAATGTGTATGCGAAATCCATTAACAGATTAGTTGAACATTCTTGTAAAAAGATATGTCAGTAAAAAACAGTAAATTAAAATAGTGCACCACAAAGAAACCACGCGATAACCACGAAAAGATCAAAATAGCGAGAGTATGGGCTAGTATGCACATTATCTCATGTTGGTGCGTTTGCATTTGACCGCACACCTAGCAGTGGCACTGCAACCAATTGCCAGTGGTCGTAGACCCTGGCGTGTAGTCGAAGATGCATTAACATGAGAAACACCCTACAACACCAAACAAATGTACAGAGTGAAAGAGAATACCGGGAAGACGCCATAGACTCCGCTTTACCCAATTGACGTACTTTGAGAGAGGACTCATAATCGGGCCTAAAACCGCAGGATAGTCTTATCGCCGTATAGTACACCAAGTGGATCGTTTGGACTATATTGTAAGATGCTTTTGGGAGTAGTTCATCGTGAAGCCACCCACAGAAGGAATACCGACTCAGGACAGATTGACTACCAGTCGGTAGGATCGACCGATCATTCGCCAGGTGCCGAGGGATTCCATAGCGACCCAGTTGGGGTTTCTGTGTGCCCACGAACCATTTCCTGACATCTTGTGGAGCCGAATATGCGATCCCAGCACCCATTACTTGTGCTGCCATTAACTCTGCAACAGCGGCGTCTCCGTTTCGTGGTGCCAGGCCACAGCAAAGTGGAACATCATAGACTGGCGAGGTGTGATGTTTGTTGACGAGTGCCTCTTTGTTTTGGGAACTGATGATCACCGCGCCCGAGTGTGTGGGGCCTCTGTTGAATGCCACAATCCCAGCTTCGCTATCGAGCATCACTTTTTTATCACAGCAGGCATTATGGTCTGGGAATCCATACCCTGGGACAACCGATCCGCTCTAATCGTGTTACATGGAATATTGATGGTTCTGTGGTATGCGGTTGAGATCCTACACCCCAGTCTGCTTTCTTCTCTGGACGGGACTCCAGGTGCAATATTCCAGCAGGATAATGCCAGACCACACACGGCACAGGACTGCCTCTGTCAAGTCCAAACGGTACCATCGCTTGACCACTTCTTTGAAGAGTCCCCAATCAAGCATGTGTGGAACCAGTTGTAATGCCAACGGCCGCCGTGCCACAGCATCCGGGATTTGGAACACAAAGTGCAACAATAGGGGTTTGACGGTGTGTTCCAAATCCTGGATACTGTGGGCTCATCTATCTCAGGACAATAACCGGTATCTGCTGGACTCCGCGCAAAACTGTGTTACAGCATGTATCGAAGTGCGAGAGGTTGCAACCCATTATTGAAAAGGATGATATGGTATTCCACAGATCCACATGTAATTGTCCAGCTGTTCGGTTTCTGCTATCACGTGTGTTGCTCATCTGTATCATTACCTATATCAAATTTCAGTACCATCCGGCGCATCCTTCTGTATGCGCTCTTTTTATAGTCCGGCAGCGTACATGTACGTGATGTCAAAACAACTAAAAAATATTTGCTTTGACCAATTATTTCTAACGATTCATTTGGTTAAAGGGAATGAATGCAGAATATTCTAGAAAGAACAGTTTAGCTGAGTGAACATATGTTCATTATAAACAAATAATCCTCAAGTAAATTTGTCTGGTATCTGAAACAAAATTGTTCTCCCAGTTTACTAATGCCAGCCAGAGGTACAGTAATTTCCAATTTCAGCAACGCGAAATTTTGACAGACAACTGGCAAATAGTAATAAGTTTGTTTAGCAAACGAATTGTTTAAATCATTTGAGTTTGTGAAATATTTTCTCTCATGGGCATTACAGAAACACATATGTTTGGTAGTTTGAATGCTCATAAATTGCGTATTTTTATCGTATTCAAGTGAACATTTTGTAGCATGCTTCTGTGACTGTAAAATAATTAAAATTTTCTTACTATCAATTTCGGAACCGTGATATAATGTACTTAGTGCTATGATAGTATTGCTTTTCATATTATCACTCATTTATACAATAAAACTAGATTTAAATAATTAATTATTAAGTGTATAATAATAAGAGTGATAACTAAGATTTATTATTTCTTTAAATTAGAAAATATTGCAAAAATATTAGACACACCTATACAAACCTTTTGTATTCTAAACAGAAAAAAGTCTAATGTTCTTGCAAACAAAAAATCTTCTATTGAGGCGTTTCTTTAAACTTTTCGATTGAAGTAAAATTGATAATGTTGTGACAAATTTAATAATGTTAACCATTTACATGCAAATATACTAATGAATTGTTAATGTTAATAAACCTTCTAAGTAATATTGCTGTAACCAAACGTTGTATTACGCTAAAAATAGCGAGAAGAACAAAATATTTTGTGTTGCTACGTCGTTAAAGAAATGTCCAACCAACACAAGTTTACACTGACTTGGCGTTGTAAAATGGCGGACGGTGGCGAACATCGATAACCTCATAATATGAAAACACTGTATTACACTTTCAAAAGTATAGTATGTGAACTAAATGTAGCTCAGAACAACTCTCAAGCCTTGCAATGCACTCTACGTTTGCCAATTATACATATATTAAAGAGTATAAAATATCACCACGTAACGAGAGAGAACAGCAATTTGTCGCTGTTTTCTACTGAATACCCTTAACACAAAACGCAATAAGTCATGTTTAGATAGAGCAGTTGATAGGGCGTCAGATTCTGTAAGGTGAAAACAGCAAAGTGCAGAGGGCGCACGTGTGATTCACCTACCAGCTGTTAATTTTTTGTGACAAAATAATTGTGTTTAATTCATTTTACATCAGAATCCTTTTTTTTAATCAAAGAAAAAACAAGAACATTTTTGACCCAAATGCTAACATCAATTCAATACAAAATTCGTTTTGCCGCAACATAAACACCGCCTAAATGTTGACAACAGTAAGGTTGTAATGTTATTACAAAAGTCCTTAATGTTCCTTTAATATTAATAGCACTACAGTATATTACATTAGCCGCAACATTAGTTACTGATAACAAGTAACATTACTACTGTTCTCACAACATTTGACCTTTTTTATTTTGTGTATGAACAAGTATAAGCGAACGTAGAACATAACACTACTCTGTTTATCAGTGTGGCAATGCGTCTTCTACAGTGAGAGGAACCAATCGTCCGTAATTATAAAATATGATCATTCAAATTGCTTCCCCTTAAAATATAAAAATATATCACCCGAAAATTGATTGAATGTGTGTATGTTTTTTTTTGGGGGGGGGGGGGAGGACGAAAGGAAGGAAAGAGAGAGAGAGAGAGAGAGAGAGAGAGAGAGAGAGAGAGAGAGAGAGAGAGAGCTATGGGGGGAATTTTTAAAAGCAATAGGAATCATGTGTCGCCTCTCTTCTTGGAGCAACTGCTGTTGAATTTCCCGCGGACTGTTTCCGACCCGCATTTGAAGGATGAAAATCTGTAAGATTTTGTAATATTCCGTTGGCTTCCAAGTTAATCGCGAAATAAGAGTACGCTGATCAGTCAATCCGCAAATCATTCCGATTTATCAATCAGGCGTGTTTTTATTCCGATGGTGGCAACAATCAATGCGTTCTCGCCTCTCCCCACACTCCCCCCACGACCTACCCCCATCCGTCTGAAACAATGAACTTTCCGATTACCATCAACTTGTGATAATTTAAATATCCCATTATGTGACGGCGGAGGGGAGCAGGCAGATCCGTATTCAATCTGTTCTCGCTGCTTTGCTCCCCCTTTTCTCTCCACTTCCATCGCCCTGATACGTCGACCAACGATCGACGAGGACCCGAGTGCCAGGGTGCAGGAGGGAGGGAACTTTGAGTAGGGTATGCAGTGGCGCAGGGATTGATGACAAAAGAAAAAGGCTTGGGGAAACAAAATGAGGACATCAGCTAATTTCTTGCGGTGATCATATCAGGGGGAGGCTTAGCGTACTTCAATCGCAGACACGGGTGTGCTTGAGCGTGGCTACAGCGGCATCACAGCGAACGTTCTCGGGCAAGGATTATATTAGTATAGACACCCCGGAGGACAAAGAAATGCCAGGATGCATTTATTAAAGTTGGTTTCATATTTTTTAATAATAACAGTACATTACCCACAATATCTTCATCTAAATTTTCACGTATTACAAAAAAGTACTTCAAGATTAATTAACCACATGTTTATCTTGGTGTGCCTTGTTACTTAATAAAAAACTCGCACGACGTCATTCAATGAAAAAAATGTCTTGTGTATAGAATAACATTTGAAAATACTGCAACTAACAAGGTCAAATTAAGAAATGTGCACTGCAAGAGTAAGGCTTAGTGACGTCAGAACTTTAGCTTGGCATTTAGTCGCTTCGAGAATGTCTGAGCGCAATTAAAAATATTTTACCTGTTTCACTACCATAAGGAAATATTTGACCCGGAGAGAGCATTAGCTAGAGTTGATTTTTAACTATCATGTTATAAATAAAGGTACAATGTATAAACTACGAGCACGCAATATTAAGTGTTCTCATTTAAACATTCAAATGACATGATGTTTTATTAAAATATTTTACATTTGCTCATCATCATTTAATATAGTGAAAACGAAACAGAAGAATATAAAACCTGGTTTGTAGAATTAAATATAATCATAGCTACGTTTATCTAAAATAAGTTATGTAAACTTTCAAATGCAAATTTATTTCAATATCAATATACAGTTCTTAATACATGCCGTATTAACCGTTTAAGTTATATCGGCTGTTAACATACAAATTAAAGAAATGTTTGTATTTCAGTTGAAGTGGCCATCGGCAGCAACGCTTCAGTTATTTTGTTTTCACATACGGCAATATGAGGGTTATTTTGTCTATTGTTTGTGTTATTTGTAGTGATATTGTTCATGTGTCTTCTTGTCTTGTATTATGTGTCATATAGTCCATTCAGTAGAGCTCAAGTTCATTATGATGTTCTCCGCATCCTATGTTAACGTAAATCCCTCAACTGTGTTGGTGAATACCACGAGTGACAATAAATATTTCTTATTTGGTTTGCATCTTTACGTAGAATTTCACTGATGCTGTTGGCTACACATATTTGTTAGGTATGCAAAGAGGGAAAAACCAAGTCGGTGAATATAGCTGTAGTAATCTAGTGGATGTTGTGACTTTTCGCTTTATCTTGACCCACGCTCAAAGCATTTTATCTACACAGTGACCTTCAAGGCTAATCATAAAAATAAAATCAACTGTACCCTTACCTTTAAGGTAATCCATTGAACTACGTCTTGCTGAAATGAAAGGATGGAATGGGATGGAAATGTTATATAATTCTTCTTGAATAGTCCACCGAGTATCTACATCTTCTTTTTACATTTTTATTTGTACATGTATTGTTTGTATGTAATATCAAATGTTTTTCTTGCGCGTACTGTTAAGTATGATGTTTTACTTATGCTTTCTTCATGTTTCATTGTACTTATTTCATGTCTTGTTCATATGGCACTCTTTCTTTAATATGTTGTTGTCTTCTTTATTTCTAAAGGTGATAGGAAAATGATAGCCACCAAAGTGTTCTCCCTAACTCCATTAGTGCTGTGGTATAGGTTTGTCTGTAACAGTAAGATTCCAAATAAAATTTATTACATAAGAAACAATGTAATTAAAAGAACATGGCTTGGTAGCCTAATATACTGCTCTATAGTCCTTCCATTTATTCCCCATTCTCATTAATCAATAATTCTGTTCTTTTGATAAGTAGTCAACTTGGTACAGCCTCAAAGACAATCAACAAAAAAATAAATGGACTCACCAATAAACTGTGATAAACACACTGTGGAACATTGGGCACTGATAATTGTATGTCAGATATAAAAGTGTAAAGTGCTACCAGGAGATAAGTAATAACAAGTACAATTGTGCTGATAAATACAGAACCATATTGTTAAGCATTACTGAGTATCTTACCTAGTTATCGACAAAGATGATACTATCAGATGTCGAAGTATACAAAACAGTGTAAATGAAGAGAGTTGTCGTGTATGGGGCATTTATTTTAAATAGATTTTAATGATAAATAAAACATCTGGAAAACGATACGATAAAAACTACTTAACATCATTTGAACTCTTCTACTGTAGTATTACGACAAACGATAAATTATGCTTGCAGTCAGAGCCACAGCTGATCATCAGTATTAATCGATCTCAGCTTGCCAGACTTTGCCAACTAACAACAGCAAAGCAGTTCACCATTGTTTTCCTGTTTTTTTCTTTCTAATTTCAAGGAATTGTTAATTTCATTGTAATATCATGATATATGTTATCATTGTTGATGTTATGTGTATGAAATTTTTTTAGCATAAACATATTTGAAGGGTTATGTTGGGTAAACTGTAAGCAATTGTTTCCTTTTTATTTCTTGTGTTTATATTAATCTTTTGTTTTGTGTCACTTGTGTAAATTACCTCATGTAAGTATTTTGGTTATGTTAGACGCTCGCTCATAATTTTCTTTTAGATAATTACTCTTTCGCAGACGGGGCTTTCTGTAATATTAGACTATTTCAGGTTTTGTATAATTTTGTTTATAATTATTAATTTAGATAATTTTAAACTTAAATTATTTTGTTTAACATTTCTGATTAGATAAATTTTGTGTCATTTTCAAATATCTGTAAATACAATGCTAGACTAGGTCATCCTTCGATTTATAATAATTCTTATAAAAATTCTCTTTGGAGTCATGTTAATTTTCTGAGTTACCTGTGGCAACATTTCAAAATGAAAATCGGTTATAATGAACTTAGCATTTCTAATGTTTGGAATATTCTCTGGTTCATAAAATAAGCTAGACATGTTGCAAGTTTTGCAATAATAAAATGTTTATAGTGTACTTATAAATATAAATACATCATCGTGCAATATCAAGAGAGGAAATAAAAATTTGGATAGATCCCTCAAACTTTTGGAATGTTAAGGTTTTGGAGTATGTTGGAGATTCCAATGTCACCGGGGTGATGGATGTTACTATACCAGGATTGATGCCTTCGGACTACTTACATTCTTTTTCCAGCTATCATCCTGCAGCAACTATAAGGTGACCACTTTTCGTTATGCTAATAATCGTTTGAATTATCTCGGGGGGAAAAACCTGAATTTCATTTATGGAATACATTTAATTTTTTTCCTGTATCCCAGTGGCCAGATAGGATCGAATTGCTTAACACTGGAATAGTCGGCAAATTAAATACAAATTAATGAACTGTTTGCAAGTTTGAATTAATTTATTACTATCGTTCTAGCTTTCCCTTTATCCCCTTAAGAACAGTTTGTAAGGAAGTATGTAAGCAGTATCAAATGTTTTCATTTCTTTACAATAATTCAAATAACCAGCATGATAAGGTTATTTTGTTTATCATTAATTAATGTGTTCATTTAATAATAATTTTCATTAAATAAAATTAATAATTTTACTCTTTCTTTGATTAATAGTAGAATAATGATTATTTTTTTTATTTAAAAATGTTTGAAGTTTTGTGGAAAATTGTTTTGAAAGAGTATGGTAACTATATTATCATCTATACCACATTATAAAATATCTGTTCTTGGTGCCCACATAATTTTTTTTATGTACATACATTTATTGACACTTTGTGCAGATATTTAATTTACTGACCTGTTACTGTAGATAAATACAGTAGTTTAACGTTCAAGTTTGTCATCCCAACATGGTAGCAAGTCAAATGTTGTGCGCAAGTGTTTCGTTCGCTGCAGTTTTTTAAGTTTTATGGATCAACGTGGAAACCATGTGGGCAGTTCTGTAAAAGTTTGGCGCCCCAAATGTTGTGGCCCATAAACACGCTGTGCACATTGTTTAGGAAACAACACGGCATATGCAGCACCGTAGGAGAAGCGAGCAGGGTCTTACCACAGCCAGCCGCTGACGGGGCAAGATGGAACGACGAGAAATGTTTCTTCCTCCATAGTGCAACGATGATCAGCCTTCGGCAACACAGTAAGGTGAAGACATCCCAATAGTATCATAGTACATTACAGACTTTATATTAACATATATCCACATGGCTTTAATTATTATCTATACCATAAACGCAACTAAATTGTAAATCATGTAACTGAAGTAGAGCCCCCTCGAAGTAATTAGTAATGTAGTGTATAAAGTATTCTATAAAATAATATAAATGCTGAATTTTTATTTATTTTAATACTGATATAGTAGTTGATTGCGAGTTATTAATCTGCGAGCTCTTATCACATTTAACATGAATGGCCCCCATATGGGATCATTACAATGGTGAAGGCTCGGGCCCGATCCAACCTCTCGCGGTAAAATAATATTAATAATTTGGCCTTAAGTATTACTGTCTTGGAGACATGGAGTTTTTCCCACCTTTTAGCACGCAAAGCTAGTAAGCTCCACCAATCCCCTTAAATAACTTTTACATAAACCACACGTTTAAAATTGTAATAAATTCCTAAAGTTTGTATAGTTTAACGTGATGGATAACATTTGTTGCGAGGGTTAAATTATGTACCACGTCCCACAAACTTAACTTCAGTACCCCACCCACGCATATTAAAATTGTTGCAAATAAAATAAGAAATTCTTAGCTAAGTCTAAAAATTTTAATCAATTGACATGCGTATTTCGAAGTAAAGACTCATTAGGGCATAAATAATAAAAGTTGCTAGGGAGTGAATTAAATAATTAATAACAATTATTAAATATAAGAAGCATTGGGTATCTCCTAGTGTACTAAATAATACAGGTGTCCAAAAATAAAAACTGAGATATGCTAAAAGCTTATCTAATTAACATGAGTGGCAATTCTTGATATTAATTTATGAGTTAAAGTGTTTAAAATTATGTGTCTTAAGGAGATAGAAGCAGTTAGTTAAATGCGAATAAATATAATAACGTGCATATTTTGAAATTATTCTTGAAAATATACAAATAATGTTTATAATGTGTTATATGATGTTATTGAAATTTTTATAAATGAAGCTGTCTGCATGCACCAAATAATATTTCAGTGAATTAAAACACAAATTTCACGCAATATATAAATATGAGGTACTCGCAAGTCATGACAAACTAAATAAAATATTTAATTTTCTCATTAAATTAAACAGTAAAAAGTGTACAAGGCTCACATTTAAAATGCATATCAGTAAAGCAGAATTATGATAACGGAATTTTGTTCTGAAAAACTATTATGTAAATTTATCTAATTGTAAGATGTAGTGGGGAATATAGTTTCCTGCGCCAGAGAGCAGATATACGAGGTATGAGACCTCAAGGTCGCAGCCAGATGCAACCCACTTGCATGTTGAAGTTTTCAGTAACAACACACCTCTCTCCCTTCCCTCATGCAAGTTAGCAAATTCCGCGTGGCCGCCTACCACGAGCTGGCTAGATGCGTGCTCACCTGTGTAAACACTGCACTGCCTTTCACAGCTGTCTGTAACATAGAATTTAAAAAGTTCACATGCTTACTGCCTCTTTATTATGAATAAGGAAATGGAGGGAATGGAGTAATGAGAGACGAATTTAACAGAATGTAAAATATATTAACGAATCCGAGAACTAGTACTGCTGACACGCCCATTTATCCCGTATAGAGTGAATCCATAGGTTATTCAATTGAATAAATTTGCTCAGGAATTTACCCAGGAGGTTACAACAATTTGATTCTCGCGAGAGTCGCGTGAATGCGGGGAACTGGCAGCCTTGCTACCTGTCTAGGATCGTCCATTGTGTGTGGCAACATGTGTTTGAGAATTTCAAGAATAATATGCAAGGGGGAGGAGTATTTTATTTGTTGTGTTAACAAGTCTTCTCATTATAGAAATGGCAATTGTAGGAAATAAGAGTGCCAGGACACTATTATTTGTGGTTGTAAGCGTTGCACATATTTTGTATAGAAATGAAATTACAAAACAAGAGTAAAAGATTTAAGTACATTTTGACTGCAATAAAAGGTTAAATGCTTTTACTAACTAAAAAAAAATAATGCATATACATGTAGTATCTAAACAGCACACAAGCAGGACATAATTGTGTTAAATAACTTCCGAAATAATTACTACATTACAATATAAGTAAATATGTTATATCATAATATAAATATTATGCCTGCACACTTGTATCAAAGTAAATTTGGCACATAAATAATGTTTATGAACATTGCCACATCATACACATAACTGGTTAAAGATATAGTGAACATTAGGAGTATTTATAATTAATTAGAGGTGTTTTATGTAGAATAAGTTGTTACATTGCAAAATAATGTTTTACTTCAGGGAGCTAATCACTTTGAAAGTGTTTCAGAGCGACTTTCTTGCAACAAATGAGCGGGACAATGCAATGTGTGCTGACGTCACGCCCTGATGTCATGTCCTATATCACCACGTCCTATAGATGAGGACGGCGGGCCACCTGGCCTCAGGGTGATGTCACGTGCAGGCGAGCAACTCAGCATGCATGCAGTGAATGCTTAACATTTCAGAATGAGGTAACACAACACCTACATGCTTACTTCACTAACACATAGGCCCCAGCCAGGAAGGGGGGAAAAACCCGCACATATAATTTACACTCAAGCACGTGGACTATCAATAAATAAAACTATATAGTTACATGTTGCCAAGCCAATGATTACGACAGTACACACTTATAGTACACATAAACACTCGAATGATTAAAATTTTCAGTTATAATAAATTCACTACCCCAAGATATGCTTTTAATACCATGTAAATTATTTAATTTTTTAAAGTCAATTGAAGTCCACAAAAAATATATAATATTAATAATCAAAGTAAAATCAAATAGCATTCACAGAGTTTTATGGAATTGTGAGTTAAAACTTCTAAAGGTTATTATTCTACATTTTATTGGTATAGTGTGTTTGTCATAAAGCATACAGTATAAAATTTGCTAACATTTTCCAATCAATTGTACTTGCAAGTTACAAAAAATGTTTAGCAAGCCACTATAATGCAAGAATAGAGTTTTCATGGGTTTAGTTTTATAATACAAATGCGGTTGCAGAGTATGATTTCAGTCTGAAAATGTCATGAAGTAAGCAGTGTAATGTCTTAGGTAGTAAAATTTAACGAATTATATATATAATGTTATAAGCATAATGATAAAAAGTAATATACAGGCAAAACATTATAATGGTGAATATAAACTTTATAAAGAGGACATAGAAAATTAAACATTTATATGTAAATTATATTGAGAAAATGCATCGATGCCTACTTAATATTATTATATACAATTATTAGATAAATGTTAAAATGAAAAGAAAATTGCAATATACATGCCTTTAAAGTCCAATACTATTAATTTAACATACTAGAAGTAGTAATTATATTGTGAATGCAATAACTTTGCATGTTATTATAACATTATTAAGATAGATATAAGGCGGAATAATAATCCCTTTTCAATCCCTCCTTATAGTACCTAAATGTAGAGTTGGTGATTATAACTAGAAAATGTTGAATTTGAAACTTAAATTATTATTAATTAGTAATAACATACTACATTTCGATGCAAAAATCCTTCCATGCCATGTTCTAGCGAAGTCGCATAAAATAATATTTCAGTGACAAATAGTTTTTTGTGCTTCACATAAGGTTTAATTGTAAATTATAAAAAAATTTATTTCAGGGATATATTGTATAATTGTGCATTTTCTTTAAGAGATGATAGGTTTAATTGTAAAATTTATTTCAGCATAAGAATATCTATTCACTAATTTATCATAAAGGGTCATTTGTACAAATATAATATATTTTGTAATGGTGGGAGCCTTTTGCTGTATAATACTTTACAAGTAAATGCACAATTTCAAATATTCTTTGAAGTAACATTAAAGTAATATTCAAGTTTGCTATAAAAATTAATATTTGCAAAGCCACGTAACATGTGAATTGGTCAGGACCTCAAGAGAGGCTGATGGTCCACAACTGCATACCGAATGAGACTGCCGCATCAACAGTGCGGACGACTTTGTACACCCCTACTACAAGTCAAGTCCAAGGCTATAAGTGCTGTCATCTCATTCAGTAAAATATGCAGGCCACCTACATAGTTCAAAACCCATTTAATACAAGAGAGAAGGCAAGGCAGTACCTTTCAACAATTACTCCTTGCATCAGATTTTCCTACCACACAGTCCCTCCATATTGAAGCGATCTTCAACCTCACCATATTCCCGCTGCCAAGAAGCAACTGAGCGCCTTGATGACCGAACATTCCAGTACCAGTTCCACATAAGCACAGTTAATTACACGAGCTGAGGACAGCTCGCTTATCAGAAGACTAGGGTGATGTTACGGAAACAGAGCGATGTAGCGCTGCGGTAATCAGGACATAAGCCCCGGGGTGGTCTAACAACACACACCGTCTTTAGGAAACAACAAGGTACGTACAGCAATTTAATCACCACCGGAGAAGCAAGCAGGGTCTTACCACAGCCAGCCGCCGATGCTGTAAGATGGGATGATGACAGGGGTTTCGTCTGCTGAAGTGCAATGATGATCAGACTTGGGCAATACATTAAGGTGAAGATGTTCCAATAGTCCCTCAGTACATCACAGACTTTATATAAATATATATCCACGTGGTTAAAATTATTAACTACTCCATAAACACTTTGCTATTGCAACTAAATAATAAATCATATATATATAATGCAGAAATCCCCGAAGTAATTAAATTTATTAATGTAACTCAGTGTATAAAGTATTGTATAACATAATGTTAATGCTGTATGCTTATCTATTTTAATACATGGCATAGTAGATGATTTCAAGCTATTAATCTGAGCACGCTTCCCACACCTAACCTGAATGGCACCCATATGGGACCATTAAAATAGTGAATAATAATTCGATAAGGGCCTACCTACTGCAAAAGAGGCCTTTCTTGATACATGCAAAGATTTCAATGCCAATTTTCCTGCACTTCGAACTGACATAATATCACCCTTCTTGCTACTAAAACATGTGCATTCAGTTACCTATTAAATATACTCTGGAAAATTACATTCATGAAGAATAACACATAAGTGGGAGACCTTCTTGAAATAGCCAGTTCAATTAATTGCAACGGTTTTAATGTGCATTGCTCTTCTTGTTTACAGCTGACGTAAACATAGTGAGGCAATAAGACTAAAAACATCAAATATTACTAGTTGTAGTAAATTTCGTACTCATCTTGGCGTATTAAATTGTTGGTTAATGGGAACCCATAAATATAAGAAAGCTCTAATTACTACAAATATTAACTAAAATACTGTGCAAAATAATGCATGCACATTATAATTTAATATTGTGCAAAATATCTTTCACAAGTTTCGTTTCATTTATATAGAAAAAAAACTACAAATACTGCCGTTATTAAATTTCGTAGTATGGATCAATTTTGATGAAACGGGATGATTCAAAATGTAGTGTACACCTACGTACAGCTAACTACTAACACAAATGCAAGTTGCTATACAAAGCAGACTGAATGTCACTATCGGTTCTTGCTCTTTTAAATACCTGACGACCATGGCCTTACTATTTACTCATAATATGGTGGACACTTAACTCAATAAGTAACGAGAACTAGCTCCAACTGTGAGAATAAATATTATGTAATGTCTGTAAAGCACTGTTAAGGTTAAGTTAATTAAACTATGCAAGTATCATGTATTACATTTCTTGAGTTATATAATCTAATAGGCCGCTGGTCCGAACAGGTATTTTAAATGTAGAATTTTTCACTCTGAAAGGAAAAATACACACATATATACCATCATGCCTTAAAATAATTTGCGATCTTATATAATGCTTATATACAACAGGATATAACATAACAAACTGCCAGCTAAGAAGTCGAACAGATAAAATATGATATATCTCGTGTCGCTTCAGACCAAAAATTGCTACAAAGAGCTGATATTTCGTGCGACTCTGAACATATTTTTTTTATTAGCAGAATGCTATATGTCATATGACCACCAACCAACAACGAACAAACAATGCGACATCGTCATTAAATATTTTCCCAATCAGCACACTTGTAGGGGGAAATGACGGGAAGTATACCGAGTGTATTATACATTAAATATTTTCCCAATCAGCACACTTGTAGGGGGAAATGACGGGAAGTATACCGAGTGTATTATACATTAAATATTTTCCCAATCAGCACACTTGTAGGGGAAATGACGGGAAGTATACCGAGTGTATTATACATTAAATATTTTCCCAATCAGCACACTTGTAGGGGGAAATGACGGGAAGTATACCGAGTGTATTATACATTAAATATTTTCCCAATCAGCACACTTGTAGGGGGAAATGACGGGAAGTATACCGAGTGTATTATACATTAAATATTTTCCCAATCAGCACACTTGTAGGGGGAAATGACGGGAAGTATACCGAGTGTATTATACATTAAATATTTTCCCAATCAGCACACTTGTAGGGGGAAATGACGGGAAGTATACCGAGTGTATTATACATTAAATATTTTCCCAATCAGCACACTTGTAGGGGGAAATGACGGGAAGTATACCGAGTGTATTATACATTAAATATTTTCCCAATCAGCACACTTGTAGGGGGAAATGACGGGAAGTATACCGAGTGTATTATACATTAAATATTTTCCCAATCAGCACACTTGTAGGGGGAAATGACGGGAAGTATACCGAGTGTATTATACATTAAATATTTTCCCAATCAGCACACTTGTAGGGGGAAATGACGGGAAGTATACCGAGTGTATTATACATTAAATATTTTCCCAATCAGCACACTTGTAGGGGGAAATGACGGGAAGTATACCGAGTGTATTATACATTAAAAACGAATATAGAGCTTAGTTATTCCCAATGTTTACTAATAGAGATTACTCGAAGAATTAAAATAATTCACGCGAAATTTACATATTTATAGTTTGGTATTCACCACGCCTATAAAACAAATATGGCTTACAAAGACGAAGCGCGTATTTGTTTTTAGGATTACTTGCCTTAACTGCTGAACACCCTCGGATATGTCCGGCAATACTGAGTCAAGCCGAATTAGTGGCCCTCCTTGTGTCGCCAAAGACTTAAGAATTTATGAGTCGAGCCTAAGACATCCAAGCCACACGGTCACACAGCTCCCATTCAAAATACATTATGCTCGTAGCCCCATACCTATACTATTAATATACAACTGTGATATATGATAGTGAAATACTCTCAATTGTTTGCAAGGCACATCTAAGACTTTTGGCCTGTCAAGGTTCTTTTCGGCCTTCATTTTTATAGGAGAGCTTATATTCCAAATACCGGTTTTAAAAATATATTCTTTAATTATTAGAATAAGAGAAATATTTAATTTTCTGGAAATACTGTTACAAACCCTCAGACATTCTCTTAACAGCAAGGAATCTGCTTGCAACAATATTTCAAGATCAATATTGGTATAATTTCAAGCAATTTTATTTTTAAGTCACTGTATTTTGTTTGCCTGATATTTTGGAAATTATAAATTGGTATAAAACCTTAATATACTCACCGAATATAATAATTCTAATCATACCAAGCGACCATACCGACCGACTAGGTTAAATAATACCACCAATAATTAATACCGACAAACTACACAGACTCTTCATGCCAGGTGACCATACCACCTACAGAAAACCTATTAAAAAAACTAACTAAAATTACACAATAAATAAACAATAGAAAAATCTCAAAAAGTTAAATGAAAACTCGCCTTAAAAAAATGCCTCAAAATAAAGATTTTAGCTTACCTTACCTGCCACCTATACAACCAACCATGCCATATGACCATATTAAATGACCATATATCACAACTATACAGACCATCCATATGAACCAACAATACAAACAATCAATACCTTACAAAAACTAACTGAAGACACCAACCGTCCATATCAGGCTAATATTCGAACCGACCATACGAACAAGTCAATTGAAGCGGTCATTTCAACCAGTCATAGGAAACTACCATACATGCCTTTCATACAAATAGACCATACAAAGCACCCATCAAAGTAGTGGGAGCGCAAGAATACTACCGACTGCAGACTGAACTCAGTTTGCGTATACCGAGAGATATATTGCCCCAACACTTGTTATTTGAAATGAAGTGCGTGAATATTCAGAAAAATTAATTTTATTAATACGAAGTCAGATTCAGTAAAGTATTATTTGAATAAAGATGGTTCAATCATGTTGTCCCACCCATTGTTAGGAAACTCTGATTCATAAGACTGTTCATTTTAAATATTATTATTTGAAAAAAGAGAGCTCCTTCATGTTAAAATTACGAGTAAAATATATTACATTAGACATGGAAAAGCAATGTTTAGCGCCCATGCACAGCGCAGGCCAAGACACGCCATCAGTAGATAGCTTGCTACTTCGCATGAAGAATGTACTTTCTCTCGTCTGCGACAGCAGGCAGCTCCGACCCACCGCGCTGCTCTCAACATACAAACCTCGATCCCTCAGCCGCCGATCCACTCGGTCCATCATACACGTGTTTAACACATGCACGCGAACCAAACTATTCAATTATGTGTATAGTTTTTACGTATTTTATTAACAGGCTATTCAATTCTTTCTCTCTCACTATTCATAAGTTGAGTGTTCTATTTCTTTCACAAGTTTTTGAAATAATTGTAACTCACTCAAAAGTGTCTCAGTATTCACTTCCGTATAGGGTTCTTATAATTTTGCATATTAAAATAATGTTTTTAATGGTCAAAGTTCGGTGAACAAACTTTTGAAAGTTATGCTTTTAGCGATGTTGTGTTCCACCCAAACATTTTATAACACACTTGTAATAATGTTTTGTATGTAAAAAGGTTCGATGAGTGAATAAAAAATAATTACATACTTTCTT
Source organism: Dryococelus australis (assembly GCA_029891345.1). Lineage (NCBI taxonomy): Eukaryota > Metazoa > Arthropoda > Insecta > Phasmatodea > Phasmatidae > Dryococelus > Dryococelus australis. The sequence goes on along the minus strand of CM057009.1, from coordinate 1,249,635 downwards.
ACTTGCGTCAACATTTTATTATGACACTGTGTTGTAACTTATAAAAAACAGTTTCTGATTGCCAAATTAATATAAAAGAATTGTGTTCATATGCCATCATATAAAGTTGTTACACTTTGTATTTTCACAAGCTTGTAATAACACAACATGTTTTATTTGTACACTGTTAGAAATAATGAATTTGGGTTTTAAAAAAATAAACAAAAAATTGGTTTAACTATTTTACTACTCGCCAATATTTACATATCCATTCACCACACAAACACTATTAAAAAATATATATATATACAAAAACAACTACACTTCAATCTTCTTCTCTAAACACTCTTCTATTTATATTCGTGTACTTTACATCTCTGTAGTCACAATCAGGATTCACATTCGATGTAAGGTGAGTTGATGATGAAGCCAGGTGGAACTTTGCGAAACTGACCTCGATGTTGATTTGATGCAGCTTACTTCGTAGTGGAGTAGCAGGTATGCAGATGCACAGTGGATCCGCTGGGTGGACAGGTGGGCAGCCTCGTAAATAGACACACAGCACGTGCAGATAGAGAATTGGTCTCGCAGTGAGGCCGGTCTCAATTCGATTCTGGCGACTAGCAATTCGTGTTGAGTGCTACACCTTTGAAGCAGTTGTGATTAACTGGTAGAGTGTTGTTGCGCCTTCACAGCAGTTGATGAGGACTATGGACGTTGTCGTAGATTCTTGAAGAGTGACGATATGCCCTCTCAACCGGTGTGATTAGCTGCTAAAGTGTTGTTGGACCTTCAGAAACGTCGATCAGAGTGATTTTCTGCAGTTGACGACAGGTCATGTCAGTTAGCGATATTGTAGAAGAAAGTTAGTGATGGTGTAGGTGCGCGCTCAGAACAGTTGTTGATATGTGTTTTTGCAGAAGATGTTGACAGGTAGTTGTTGTAGCTGGTGTTGCTGCAGCAGGTTGTCGAGTACGGGAAAGAAAACATTTAGGCTACAATACGATAGTGTCCCCAAGGCCAGGTTGACACGCCATCCATCTCAACTAAGCACTTGTCGTCCGAGCTTGACAAAGTCACTTGTTTCACTCGTTTGGTGCAGAGTTTGTGGGTCCATGAACGGAATTGAAACTGGGTCCCCAGCATCCTTGAATAGTTGGATGTGTCAAACTGCGCATTAAAATATTGGACAATACTTATGTGGGCGTCATGGCATACTATTTGATACATCAGGGGATCGGTATCGCAGTACAAGAGATGAAAAGCAGGCTGAGTAAATTTCTGTTTCTTTTAGTTGTAATTAAAATTCATATAAAAACTATTGTGAAATATCAATAATGGCAACACATGTGTACAAAGGATTGTTAAACGTAACACAGCTATTTGACATAATGTTAGGACTAAATTCTCATCGACGATTTGACCAATATGAATATGTATATCACCAGTAGTACCAACTAACTTCCGATACAACCAAATCTGATCACCGAGTTCTAACTTCATCTTCTTACGTGAGAACATGGATGCATTACCAAATACACTAATAACAGCAGTATTATTTGCTTTCCTTTCATGAACAGGATAAGTCTTCCAACATATTATGTCACGAGGATCAATATCACTAATTTCCTTAGGCACAAGTTCCTTTTGTGTATGAGACTTCCTGAAGAAACACAATTCCAACAAACCACTACCTATCTTAGCAGTTATTCCTTGAAGACCAAAACGATACAGAAACGACAGCAAAATATAACTCTCTTCTATATCAACAACCTTAACGGTCCAGGATCTATCATCCTTATTAATATCCTTACTGAACGACAAATTATTACAATATACCTTCTTAGGATATTACTTGACACACGAGTCTGACGAGGCTTCATAACGACGTGTCTTCTCTAATTACACGGAGTGAAATGAACTACACAAACAGGAACATGCGGAACTGATAACACGGTAACCATAGATAACAATAAAAAATACAGAAAGGGTAACGCAAAGATAACAGCAGAGTGTGATACCTTATCGCTGCGTCCACTGGACTCTGTACCCCGGCATGATAATGTTATCTGTAAATACACAGTATACAAGCATTTTACTCCCATACCAAAGCACTAAGCTTTTTACCAATTGAACTACTGGAACTCTTCCTTATATTCACTGCTTTATTGGCTAGAATTGTAACTGCAATATGCCTTTGTTTAAATTGTTTCTTAGAGTTTATGTTACATCGCGCTCTTTACAGGCTTTATCTAATGTGTTTATTCCTTGCAAGTTTTATTCCTGGTCCACAGTAATTGCATTTTGGCAAATGCTTTTCAAATGACAGTTAATTAATCAATGTGTTCAATACTCTGCGACTTTTTTGATGCGCATAGTATGAGACATTGTTTTCGACTGAACGTGATCCTATATATAGGCTCTTATTTATAGTTTTTACTTCAGTTTATAACAGCGAATGAAGAATATAAACCAAATTGTGCATCTTTTGGTGATTGTATCGAAGAACAAAAACATAATCAAACAAATGCAGAAACATGGAATTCTTTTACTGTCGAATATATGTTGTATAGTAAGTGGTCCTTTTTCACAAGGAAAAACTTGTGTTCTTATGTCACTTTTAGAACATCCGAGTGGACTTACGTTTGAAAATGTCGGCCTATATGTGTTTTCCAATACATCAAGAAAAATATCAACATTTCGCAAACATTATGTTGTCAATTGAAGGAATGCAATAATTCCCTTTCAGTAATAAAGATAAAATCATACCTCCAAACAAAGCATTTCATATTCAGTATTTATTTTTGACGATGCTTGGAGTGAACCTCAAGGGAAATACAAAAATATTTTAGTATTGGCAGACAGTCAAATGTTGACTGTTTGTATCTGTTGCTAAGTTATGCTCATATTCGCAAACATAGTTTGTGTAGTCATGCAAATATGTTAATTATTTTTAAAGTGGATAGTTTGAATGTAAAACATATTTACAATGATAATATTATAAGCAATATATCATTAAGAATGTTTAAAGAAATATGTGTTTTCTTTTGAAAAGAAAATTATGGTTATCTGGTAATTATTTCTGAACTTCCCCTATATAAAAGCAGATACTATTGTGGATTTGATAAGTTTATACTTACAGGCGAATAATAATTAGTATTTGAAACTTTGGACATCGTGGTATAAGACATAGTCATTACAATACATGTTTAAATAACATTTGCGATGGGAATTGTGATCTCGATGGACATATGTTATGCAATTTAGGTATGGTGTTGCGGCAAATAGAAAATTTCTGGAAGAGTTAAAAACTATTATGTTATACATATTTATATCACAAACATCTGAAATACAAGAGAACTACATAAAGTTAAATGAAGGTAATACAAAAGTGATTGCGAATATTAGTTACATTTCGGAAATTTTACCAAATACTGTGCCTGCATTGCAGAATATTGAAAGTAAATTACACAAACATTTAGATAGCTTAAAGATTGACATGTATGATTTGGTAAACACTAGTACAGCAGAACAACTGCAACTAGAATGGAAAATATATCACAATATATAACTGTTGTACATATAAATAAAACACCTGGTTTAGTTATGCAGACAGAAATGAAAAATCAAAATAACGATTTGCAAACATGAATAATTCTTGTTATTAATGAATTGAGAAGTCAATAAAAAGTAAATTAGATGCTATTTTAGATAAATTACAGAAACCTCAGAGTAGTCGAAGTAGTGTTGTGCCTACTAGACACACTGTTTCGACTAGTAAAGCTATTGAAAAATTTGAATAAGTTGAATAAGTTATATAAATATGCGAGGTAGAAGTGAAATAATCCACAAATGTCTGACTCTGATTCGGAATTATATACTGATATATCTGCTGTAAAGGAGAAATATTTTTAAGCTAAACGAGAACAAATGGAACAGGATGTTTGAACGAAGAAATATTTAAACCTGTTACAAGTAGATTGGATACATTGCATGAAATGATACATACATATAATGATAAAGTGATAGAAATTAAGTTAGAGAACCTTTAAAGAAGAAGAAAATGCAAGTCCTTTCTCAATTTACATAAAGATATTTAGATTTAAAAAGTTCTTTGTGTGCATACTATACAGTTGGTCTATATCAACATGCCAATGTATAGTTTCTGAGAGATTCAGTAATTACATTTTTGTCTGAAAATAGAATACATGAAGGTGATTATGTAACTGATGTAAGTAAAGAATTGTTTGAATTATTGATTAAAACCTTTCCTAATGTAATATTGGCACTGATATGGAAAAATATAAGGGACTTTTTACGCACACAAATGCAAATAATCGTCTAAGAGACAAATATTACCCAAAATTACATTTATTATGCAATTTTGTTGGAAATGGTATATATAAAGATGAAATGGGCGATCGATTTTCTCCTGTGTATTGGAACAATCCCAATGAGTTAGTGAACAGATTAAAACTTCTCATTGACTCAAAAGAGTCTGGAAATAATTCACATAGAAACAAAATCATATCTATTATTGAAGAATTAAATGAAGAAAGTTGTATTCATAATGAAGTTTAATAAGATTGCTAAAAAAAATTGCATGCTCCTTCTTGAAAAAATTTCCTTGAAGAAAAGTTATGTCCTTGAGAATGAATGATTTGTTTGAAGCAAACTCTTGATATATGACATTGCTTTCAAAATACGTTAATGGATACAGATATATTTTAACTGTAAGAGACATATATTCAAAATATGCTTGGGGTATACCTGTGAATAATAAGAGACTGGAAAACAAGTTATCACTGCAATGAAACAGGTGTTAGAAGAAATAACTCCTTAATATCTCCAAACCAAAAAAGGGACATAATTATTCAATAGTGAGTTCACAAAACCAATTACAGAGTACCGCATTTATCGTTATGTAATATACTCTGAGGGATTCAAAGAGAGTTTAAAACAGCTACTATATAAACACTTCACTTCGCATGGAAATTACAAGTTGGTGAAAATTTTGTTGGAAATACTAAAATTGTATAATTAAAGATACCATGGAACTATTAAAATTACACCTGATAAAGTTAAAGACAACAGGTTATTGGAAATTGTATATTATAATCCTTAAGTGATCGAAGAGAGAAAACAGAAGTTTAAAGTCGGAGAATATGAACATATCTCCAAAATCAAAGGTGTCTTTGAGAATAAATATACTCTCAATTAGTCGTATGAAATATTTAAAGTTATTTCAGTTAGACACTCATTTTCTAGAGGATATTACCTTGAAAGCTACAATGGCAAATGGATAAAAGGTGGCTTTTAATTCTGCAAATGTATATTTAGTTGACAAGGTTATTAGAAGCAAAAAGGAAAGGTCACTGGTTTGTTGGAAAGGATTCACATAAGCTAATGATTCATATGTGAGAAATCAAGATCTTAAGAAATTTTAACATTGCAATTGCATGTTGGTAAAGAGTTACTCAATAAATTAATAAAATAAAAAACTTAGATGTGTTTTCATTTAATATACCTGTATTTAATTGTTAGACTTTACTTACACAAGGTGGAAAATGAACAGTCTTATGAATCAGCGTTTCCAAACAATGGAAGGGACAACATGATTGAACAGTCTTAATCTAATAATACTTTACTGAAACAGACTTTTTATATAATAAAATTAATTTTCCTGAAAATTCACGATGTTCATTTCAAATAACAAGTGTTGGGACAGCTGGGCTATGGGGGTATAGTCTCTTGATCTACATTAACAGTGTTCAATCTGCAGTCTGGAGTGCCAGGGTACAGATGTGCATTTAGGGTCTCTGTATGCATACTTAGTGTGTAATTATTCTTAATACTTGTGGAATTTTTTAATTAATGTTTCAGTACTTAATAATTGTACTTGTTAGAAGCAAAATTGCTAATTATTCAATATGAGTAGTTAGTAATTACTCTTTACACATTACTTCAATTGTAACCCTCATTATTATTCCTGAATTTGTAATGGTTATATTTTAATTCGTTAAATATTATATTTGTAACAGTCATTTTCCAGTTATTCAATTGCCGGATTTATAATAGTCAAAATGTTATTATTCCTGAATTTGTGATGGTTATATTTTAATTTGTTAATTGTCAGATTTGTAATGGTCATTTCTCTAATTGTACAATTCCGACCTCAGTCACTCGTCGACCTCCGAACAGGTAGGCCCTATGCTGCTGCTCCCACCATCAGACCTCTATCGCTCATTAACCTCCGACCAAGCAACACCTCTGCTGCTCCCGGGCTCCAGAGCTCAGTCATTCGACAGGTACCAAACACTTAACACCTATACCACTTCCGACCCCTCCCCATCCCCTCACCCACCATCAGATCTCAGTCATCTGCCAGACGCCAAAGAGGCAATATCTACTGTCCTCAAATGTCCCTTGTGAAATTCTTGCTCCAACTGGCTGGCTAATCACAGCACACCTTCAGACGAAGGAGGGGTAGTTCTCCCACCATCAGGAAGGGGAATCAGTGTTGGGGGAGGGGAGGAGGAAGGGGCATAACCCACTTTGGCCAATCAGATCACACCTCCGGGGTTTGGGGAAGGGGAGGGGGTACACACAGCCAGGGGAGTGATGGGGAAGGAGGAAACAACATAACTTCAAATTTTTTTGAAATGGTACATAGGATGCTGTTGCACTTTGTATACAGTATTCTTGTACTCCCACTACTAATACGAATCAACCATGAGAGCCAAACATACAAACAAAAGTTGACAGGTGGTTATACAAGCTGGTCACAATAGGCGACCATACGGAATGACTATACAAACCAGCTATACCAGCAGACTATATCACCCAACCATAAAAGCCGAACATATTAACATAAAATACCAACCATATGAGTTTTAGGGAAAAGTATGTTGAGAAACATTGATGGCTGGAGTCGGAGTCGGAGCCGACTAACCACCATCTTTGAATTTTCCTTTTTTCCTTCAAAAGTTCCCTTTTTCACTCAAAATCGACAAAATTTCCCTTTTCCCTAAAAGTTTATCTTGTCCCTAAAATTTCCTTTAAAAAATTCTCTTTTATCCCAGAGGAGGCGACCAGGATTTGTGACCCTGGATCAGACAGGTGACCAGGATTTGCATAGGTTGCTAGGGGCAGGGGCATTCTGGCCCACTAGGTGAATGAAATGTAGATGAAGCGGATCTAGAATAAATTTTGTAGATTAACGGCTAATCTGGATAGTTGGATAAACCTAATGTGATAAAATTGCAAATTTGATAGATCAGATTAAGGATTAATCCATTTTTGGAAAATTTCGGAAAATTTTGGATTTTTTTTCATTTTTTGGGAAATATGTTATATATATGTGTAAAACTGTTATATTTTTGGAGAGCGATGTTCACCCTTGGATGTCTGACAGGTGACTTGGGTTAGGACAAGCAGGACTCAGAACCTTTTATCAGTGATCTTCGACCTTGATCTTTGACTTTTACCCACGAAGGCGAACCATGTTCAATCCCTGGCCAGGTCCTGGATTTTCGCAAGTGGCAATCATGCCAGACGATGTCATTGGTCGGTGGGTTTTCTCGGGGATCTCCCATTTCCCCCACCTCTTCATTCTGGTGCTGCTCCATATTCACTTCAATCACCACCCTTATCGACTCTCAAGACCTCGCGGTTTAGAGCCACCCAAATATCTCCAGTCCACTTGTAATCATCTTAGCCATGCACTTTTTGTCGTATGAGCTGCACACACTTTGTAGGGGTTAGAATATATGTTTATATTGTTTTGGAATTTGATTATTTTTTTGACTTAGTAACCTCCAATCTACCTCATGTCAGGACACTGTAAATATTTTTTTCATATTTTGTAGTGTTTCTGTTTGTGTACCTATCTTCTCCATCGTGTACAAAGGACTTTTCATCTGATAACCATTTTAAGAAAACTTTATGACAGGATATTTATGAATTAAAATATTCTTTATAAAAATAGTCAATTATTTAACATTTTAGTAACATAATAATTTTAACCATTACAAAGTCAAAATTTATTGTTTTGTCATCCATCCTTCGGTTTGGAACTGCTCATCCATCCTTCAGGTTGGAAAAGTTCATCCATCATTCGGTTAGGAACTGGTCACCCATCCTTCGATTCGGAACTGGTCATTCATACTTTGGGTTGCAATTGGTTTATTTTTCGGCATCGCCCTCCCACTTTAGCACACACATGGCTGCCAAAGTTACCATGCGCGCAGGTCTCTGGCTGGGGATAGAGCAATACAGTACACTCTTACAGTTATATATATATATATATACACATATGAATCTCCATGATGATGCAAGAATGAGCTGTATAGGTGAGTTACAGACCGAAAAATAAACCAACCCAGACAAAAAACACCTTGAATAGAAGAGACAACAAGAATAAAGGTAACAGTCAAAAGTAAATAGAAAGAAAGACTAGTAGATAAAAAGGAAGAAAAGAAAGATAAGAAGTAGATAGAGAGGGTGGGTAAGAACAATACCGCTTCTAGTGATTACAATGGGTGAGAATGTTGAAACAAAAAAATACCTCACCCCCGCAACCTCAGTAAGGATAAGGGTTGGAACCCGAGGAATTGGCCTTAAATACTGGTGGGAGGCCCAAACCAAAGTCGCAGTCCCAAATACCCTGCAGGAGTGCACGAGCGAAATTTACGAAGTGAAATACTAGTTGCAACATTCTATAGTCAAAATTACTGGTGGTGACACAATCTATGTCGAAATGGCTTCTGTAGCAGTACGTCAGGACCTCATGTGTGTGCACTGTCAGTAGTTGTTACGTACTGTAAGAAACTTTGTTTATTAATTATTGTATCCATATGGCTCTGCCAGTATACCACCACCCAATATCTGCCTCTTGTCATCCAGCCATGTGAGCACGATTATGTACATGCACTGGGTGTAAACGTTGTGTAGGTATGATCATATATTATTCATGGCTAAACGCGCGACTTGCTACTGATCCAAAACTCTCTTGTAATATTCAGAAGTAGATTTGTTTTTCAAGCTGCTTATCCTGACACTCTTTGCATTCTTGGTAATCTTGCCACCTCATATATGGTTGTAAATTTAGGCCGGAACACATGACATGCTCCATGAGCCGGGTCCAGCTCGTCCAATTTTGATGATACATGGAGAGTAATTGGGCAGCACACACGGGCACTGGCTAGGCCAGGCACATTGAAAGGCTCGAACGGGCCCATTCGAGGGTAGCAGACCACCCGTTGTGTTCGCTACAGCTCGCCGGGTCCGGCGTGTGACTGGCTCCGGACACACCCTAGCGGACCATTGTGGCATACTGGGCAACACACACGGGCACGGACCAGACCCGGTGCTCTGTTTGTCAGGTGGTGTTGTCCTTTCAACATGACCGATATAGATATTGATTAAACTATTAATTGCCTGTTTTCAAGCACAGCCTGTAATCTGGGATAAATCGAGTGAAGTTTACAAAGATGGTAATACAAATTTGATGCAGGTAAGTTTGTTTGTTTTCAGCTTAAGGCAGATTTTGAGTACCTTCCGGACGATGAGAGACAGATGTTTGGTAGGTAAATATTTATTACAGTTCTTTGGTTAATATTATTATTTGTAACATTATTGTCTCGCTAACGTTATGTTAATTCCATTACTATCCCATCAGTCTTTATATATCGTTTATTTTATTGCTTCGACATTTGTGATAGGTTATGTTTGGTTACCTATCATAAAAACCTCTGAATATTCCCTATTATTAGGTTGTCGCAATAGGGTTTTCTATGTTAAGTTTGAAATTAACCTCAAATGCAGATATGGTACAGCACTAATATCAGTCGTTTTAAAAGTACTTCTTCACTGGAAAATGACTAACAGTAGTTGTTTTGTGCAATTATTAATTTCTCCCTAAGAATAACATACTAAAACGATACAAATGTATGTAGGCTATTCACAGTAAAGTGACCTTTTTGAAAACCCTCTCATTTACAATAATAGTAAATACCTATATAGTTTTAATTTTTCCTTAGACGTTAACTTTATAGTGCAGTGTAATATACACACTGTGTTTGTTACATATGTGAAATATTTATTTACAAAGGTGGGTTGAAAGGAAACAGTAACTAAGGCATCAAAAGTTCTCACTTTACCTTGAAGAGCCTATATAACACTTTTTTATAGAGGTAATTCTAGACTTTAATTTTCCATGTGAAAATATCCAATGGGGCACATCTTAGGAAATTAACGAATTACTTGTAAAATTTAATATAATTTATATTTTCTGTTCAATTTTCAAAAATGTTATACCGCAATATTATAGTATGCTCAATTTGAAAATGTACTAGGAATAATAATAATTTGAACCAATTTACACAATTTGCTTGTACAAACAGGTGGAATCAATAAGATGCTTAAATGTGAAATTGTTTAGCTGTAATAGTGTTGTAGATGTACTACAACTATTCAATTATAATTATTATGTGTTGACTATCAATTTAAAACAAATGCTTCCTTTAAATACAGCTTAGTAGGGCTACAGTGGAAACATTTTCACTCTAATGAATAGGCTTTGACTGTTAGTTCTATTCTTAATTATATGTATTGAAAAACATGTAGACATTTTTACATAGGTAGTTGTTGTTTTTATTCTTGAAAAATATGCATAAATTGCCATGAATAAGACATATAAATGGACTAATTTGTATTTAAACTGACTAACAATTGTTTTTTATTTCAAATTAATTATAGAGTTCTTCTTTCTTCGGTGTCATAGAAAACCAATAATTATTAATTTACTCCTTTCTTTGTCCATGACTCTGCACAAACTGCCTGAAACTGACCAGGCCCATGACACCCATCAAAACAGTTTTGTGACATGACCCATCCCCGGGTGCTCAGTGATGGGCGCCAGGCATTTTCCGGTGCCGCGTGTTCCTTAGGAACGCAGCCCTACAAACTCGCTCATCAGTTCCCCACCACACTCATCTTTAAATTTTCCCACTATTTTACTGTTGGTGAGAAAGTATCAGTGGTAAACGTGAGGGGGAGGTAGTAAGTGCTGGTATCCATATTTTCCATGAGTGTGGGATTTCGGCCAGGTCTGCATAGTAGTCTTCGTAAACTAATGAGTCGGTATCTGAATAGAGTAAATTAATGTGGTCTTCATACTTATGTTTCGTGAAGTGATGGAATCTGTACATTAATGTTTGGAGAGGTCGAGCACTGAAAAACTGGTGTAAATAGGTTTGTCAAATGTTAATGTTTCCTTTTCCATTTTCATCTAGGATAAATTTTCTGTATTTATTGTGCGGCACTTGAATAATTGTTTAGTTACTAGTTACTTCAATATTAATTTCTTTTTTTTTTTTTTTTGTTCTCATCAGTTTCTCAAATGTAGCATTGTTCTCGAGTTTAAAGAAATCCTTTTCAATACAATTTCCGGCTGCCTGCCTTCTTTCCATGTTGAAGTCAATGTAGGGCTTGAGCCATGCCTCCTGTACGAATTGCAGCACACGAGGAATTTTCGTAACTTTGAGTCCATGTCGTATTGCTTGTTTCAAGTTGATACAATGTACAATGTAGTTCTTCTTGTCTTCCACACTCGTCAATAATTTTTTGGTCTTGCGACCTAGTGGACACTTGTAAACAGGCAAGAACGGCAGGTCTTTGTGCAAGTTGTGGAGTTCCACAAAATATTCTACGTTTACCTCCAGCACGTGTCCGAATAGTCCATCATAGGGCACCATCGTGACAACGATGTCGGTGCTCACCCATTGGAAGTCACTCACAGGGAGAGGCAGAACCATTTCCCACCTGTACAAATTGCTGGCGTCTAGATACTGGAGATAGACGGGTGGCTTGCTGGCATCACATGTGGACGGGATGTACTTGTTATTTGCCTTTGCATGGTGCTTCACACACTGGGCCACTCCACCTCTTATAATTTTTTCAATGAATAAATGCTTGTCATAATCGACCAATAGTTCCAGCTAGACCTTGGTGTGCTTTAACGTTGCGTCGAAATAGAAGCTTGGCGCGCTCATGTAACGGACACAGTCCAGGCCGTATGTTTCCAGGAACAGTTTCCTAAAGTTTTCAAACGTACCTGACAACAAAAAAAAATATCATATTTCTAATAAATGTTGGAATAATCTTCCAGTATCTCACAGGCGAATATTTCCCAGGCTTTAATTGCATGAGCATAATCTTCTTCACTGATGGCCGTGTTCATCAACCTGTTGAAAAATTTGTCGCTGGGGCGAGCTGCGTCTCTTGCAGTTTCTGCAGGCAATCTATGTAATTGTAGGGGAACACACCCTTTCTCCTTACTAGGTCCAACTCGTCTGGGCTAAATAATTTTGCAGTATTTATAAGCGTGTCTCTTAACAGGTTTTCGGCGAAGGTGGCGAGGCTTGTCTACGTGAAGTGGAAGGTCTCGATGAGTTGAAGTGTTAATCTGTCCCCCAGCGATTTTGAGAATGTGATTATTTCCTCCTCTGTATGCGGGATGATAAATATATTCTCTTTGTCGTAACCCAGATGCTTTTTATAAAGTTTTCGTCATATGTCACATTATGTAATAACACAGGTAATTTTTGGACGGCGGCGAAGTTTGTTGCAGTTATTGCATGAGGCCCCAGTGTAATTCCTGGTAAGTGATAGTGGCAGTAACAGCAGGTATCTGACATGGCATGAATCAGTAATTGCAGGCTGCTGAGAAACTTCATGGGTTCACTTGTTTAATAAATTTCCTTCACTTTATTTCCAACATCTACGATCTCTTCAATAAATTTCTTGGCTGCATCTTCTCCAGTGTAAATTATTGGCTCTGTTGGCAGACTTGTTTTGGCGGCAGGTATAATCTCATTATCTATTTGAACAACGAAACAAAAACGATATGCCTATTTTTTTTAATGAGTGTGTGGTAGATGTCTGAGGGTCGGCCTGGCAGTTCTGGTCGGGCAGGAGCATGGCTTCGAGATCGGCATAGATGACGATTGGCATCTTGTCTGCATTTTGGTGGTTTGTAAATTTGAGGGTTGGTCTTCTTCCCATCTTGTCGTGGCTCGGCATCTCTATTCTTGCTGGAGTGTGAGGACTACAATATTTCTTGTGCTCTGCCAACATCTCTTCGTCTGTCTTTCCTGTGACTCAGAACTGGCGAGTAAATTTTTTATACATACCCCTTGTCTTCAGTGGTGAGGAAGAGAGGGTCGAAATGTACGGGCTTCTCTACATTAGAGACTCGTCTTGGTTGGTATAGGCTATTCACAGTAAAATGAGCACTTTTGAATGCCCTGCTTAGTATCTACTTGTATACTCATTGTGTATTCTTCCGTCTTATGTAAAATTAATGTTGCCATGGGGCTCATCACTTTACTTATGCGTCGGTAAAGTGAAACTGTCAAATTATTAAGAAAGTAAATACTTTACAAACCTGCTCATTTTTACACTTCGGTGCATTAAAAAGCAGAAAGTAAAAAAAATCATTTTAATTTATCACAAATAGTCACTTAACACTTGTTGCTCGACGTTAAGTTGTGGAACTACTTTCCATCCTTTGGTATCAACTTTTCTGGGCGAATGTCACTCAGTGAGCCCATTAATATATATGCATAAAGGGGCAGTGACTTTTTCTAAGGTTCATTTCTAAAGTGCTCACTTTATCGTGAACAGCCTTTACAACCTTAATTTCACCGTTAAAAATAAATAAATTTACGGCCACTCCAGGATTTTGTTTATCAAATTTGGTTATCTGGTGCAGAAGTGTGGGGAACTCGATGCCATCAAAGTCGAACTTGGTTGCCAGCTCTCTGTAGCGGTGGTCGACATGCTCTTGGTGTGATCCTTCAATGTATCTGGAGAGTATGGCCCACTTGAAGCACTTGTGATCCTAGGTTTTCGGGTTGATGAAAGCTTCTTTTCTTTTGATGGGTGCTGGAAAATCAATGTAGCTGGATACACGCACTGGGTCCAATTGACTAATTTGGAGCTGCATTCTCTTCACTGAAGTAAGTGTTCATTCAGATCCCGTACCTTGGTACTCCTCTTCTTGACATATGGGTTACGGGCGCAGGTCCTCTGGTGCCACAATCCGCTGCTGCGTGCCGAAAAATATCTAGAACTAAAGACACAATATAACCCTGGCAGTGGTATTGCACTTACCCCCTGAGACAGTAGAAGGCGAAGGAAGTTGGAAGGCCCCCGAATTTCCCACATCGACATGGCCGCCCTCCATTATGTAGATTTCAGCAAAAAAAAAACCCTGCAACAAACGGGTACGTTTAATATTAATAATATGGTCATAAAATGTATATGCAAGCTGGAAAAAAGTAGAATTAATGCACAAATTTATATACCAACAAAACATGTGTAACTACTGTCTCCTAGTAAAATTCAATACCGAAATGTGTAGCAGAACAAATACTCTTATATAATTTTTTTCCTCTAAGAACCATAAAATAGTCAAGTTATTTATTATTGAAAATAATAGGGCCATAAAAATAATAAATTCCTAGATATAACACTTTGAAAAAATTATTATTTTATCCACAAATGTTACTTGTTTAAATAAAATCCTGCAACAAATGACTATGAATAATATTAATAATGTGGACATAGCATTAGAGCAAAATGGTTGAACTAGACAAAACTTGTTTAATTAAAATGTAAATACAAATGACTAGAAAGCCTGTGCACACTGTAAAAAAATAATTTTACTGAGAAATTGTTTATAATTTAACAAATGTTTGTAACAGTACAAAGATTTTCTCTTGTAAAACTACGCATTTGTAAAACTACAAGGCCCATGTTTGTAGTAGACCTTAAGAAATATTTATACTATACTGACCCCTATCCAAGAGCTTGAACAAAATGATATCTAGCTGTTTTGTGCAAAGACTAGCGGTAATATAAAGAGTAGTTATGAACAAAGTACTGCAAGTTTTAGAACTCTTCAAACAACTCAAATAATCGTAATAAAACTACTATCATTTTAAAAACACATGACACTACTACTCATTAACTGTTCATTTTTCCTAGCTACACAGAACTCTTAAAATGTATTCTTCCTAATAAAATAACTTATTTAATATTTTGTAGGTACTTGCAGCTATATTTACTATAAAAAAAGTGCTAAGTCAAGTTGGTATTTTGTTTAAGGTAGAGTGCTATTAATACAAGGGGTGTAGGTTCTAATCCCTATGCTGACAAAGTGTAATTATTTTTTTCATAAATTATATTTTGAAATATTTGGTTTAGTTATTCTCCATTATTAATTTATAATTTTTGTTTTCTACAAGAAAAATGTTATGTACATTTCTCAATAATGTCAGTTGTAATACAAGGTCATCATTTGTAAAACTACAAATCAGATTTTACAAGAAAATCCTTTGTAAAATTATAAAAAATAATTTTAGTTTGTAAATATTCTGTCTTCATGTATATTCATACACTGCGTTCCGAAACTTCTTTTAAACATTTTTCATCAGTGTAATATAAGCTTAAAAACAGAATAAAGTAGTTATTTCACTGACCTATAACTATGGGTAAAATATTTTCTTTTTGAAAAGCGAAAAAAAAATTTCTACTAGACAAATTAAATTTTTTTTATGAGTGTAGTTAAAATCCTCACATTCAGTTTAGCATGAAGGCAGCAGAGTTACATACCAGAAGAAGAAAATAAAGACTGCAGTCTTTCTCCTAACAATGATAGGATGTGTTGCCAGAGACTTCCGTGAAACCGATCAATTTGACTTGCAAAGGAGGCTCTCTGATGTCCGACCACGGAAGTAACTTCACTTGGACAAAAGTTAACCACATAATGTAAAAATAATCATACACAAAATATTTGTCTTGTAGTCGTAAATACTCGCTGATTGTATTAGCGTGAAGATGTTGTGGTTTCATTACGGCCTTACAGACTTGTTATGGGCAACTGGTTTGAGCAGCATGGTTTGTTGGTGTTGATGGTTGGTGGTGCTGGTCGTTTTGTGTGATTAGATGGACTCTGTCGCGAATGATACCAAAATAGTTAGTTACTGTTATGGTCCCATATTGAGAGCCATACAAGATATAAGGGGGAAGCATGCCCAACTGAATATAACACATAATACTGGTTTAACATCCTATATTTAAAATATAAATAAAACAAGGATCTACATATTGTAGCAGTCCTGCTTCCTCCTACTAGCCTTAACAGTGGTCTACACTTCATTCTGAACTTTAAACTTAGTTATGTATGCCAAGCCTTCTACCTAGGAGGGGGACTACTAAAGGGGTACATAACTCTAAGATGGATTGGTAGACCAGAATTCATTTAACACAATACCTTTAGTATAGAAATTAATTACACACTAAAGATAGTCGTTACTGACACAATACAGGATTACAAGGATATTACTCTCCAGCAATAATAAATGAAATTATAAGTTATTCCAGTTCTCAAGAGACTAAGTGAGTTTACCTAACCTTGCCAGATAATTACGTTTATGTTGACTGGGTAACGGGGACTCGAAGGATAGCGTTACGCCTAACTGCCACACAGATTTATGCTCACCATATAACAGACTACAAAGTGGCCTAGAGCTCCTCTACGCCTGGTCTATAGTGATGCCCTCAGCTCTGTGGTCGACTCCGACTGACTGACTTCTTGCACGGCAATGGTCATCTGGTGGTGACTAGGAGGTGTGGGGGAGGGGAGGAGGGTGCCCTGCGCGTCGTTTATATACACACCAGCTCGTCGGCTATGAGGAGCATGTTTTACAAACAACTATCCCGCTCCACAAGCTATACTCTGTTGAACCTTAGGAGGTTTGTTTGCGGCGCCTTGGTGGCCGCTACACTACACCCCCCCCCCCCCCCTTGTCTAAAGGGCAGCCGTCCTGGCTGCAGCAGTAGTTGAGAGGTAGTAGTGGGAGTGGTAATAGTCGTGTATGGTAAGGATGTAGTGGCACAGGAGCAGCCGAGGAGCTCAAGCCGGGCGACGACGTAGACGGATGATGGCATACACGATAGTAATTAGAGCCAGTATCGGAGACGCATGACTAAATTCGAGTCGATGTTTTACAAGGGAGCTATAACTGTGTTATACTAATAATCGATTGTTTTAAGAGGCATGTGACTGGCAAGGTATAAAATGGCAATAATAGTTGATTGTAAGTTACATATATAAGGAAGTTTTAAATGGTCGACCACGAAATGTACTATCTTAATGAAAAAGATCTATGCACGCTGTATAGCGGTATCACGGGAAAGAGGGAGGTATGTCCAGCGTCACATTTAATAATTCAGTTAAAGATACCGCCAAGAACTAGACGGTGGGCATGGAGTAAAGGGAATTTGAAGAGTTGCGCACGCATGGTGCTAGCGCGCTCTACAGCATGCCAGGGAAACATTGCTCTTTGAGAAAATACTTACTTCAAGTGGACATGCCTACTGGCTGAAACGTTAATTCTTAACGTTACTCAGTAGCACACCATAATTGGAATTGATAATTATATAAAAAGTGATGTTGAACGTAAAAGGAACACATAAATATATTGGTAATGTTGCTACCAGTGGTATATGTAGGGAAGATTCGACAGTTGGCAACACCGGACGTGCGTACTGTCTTTGTCAGCAAAGGCATCTAGTACAATTCGTACGTGGCACTTTTGGCCGTCCTGTGTATTTACATACTGCAAGTTACTTAGGATCTTAAGTGGTTATGCAGATTATTATACAGAAAAGCAGATAAGTACATATGACACACAAGTATTATAACCCCTTGTCAAAATTAAAGATAAATTAATTAAAATTAAAGTTCTAAGGGTTACCATGTGTTTAATTCTAACTTGCAGTGTGATTTTTATAGAAACAAGATCACTATAATTTTATACTTAAGGCTTACCCATATAAACAAAATTTTAAACTAAAATTCATTTTTATACAGCTTTGCACAAAGTAAGGTTTATAATCGCACGTGGCGTTTAGTCATTAGTTATGGATAGAATTTTGTGAAGTCTGTATCACTGCGCATATTTTGAAGTTCACTATAAAATGTTCACATGTGCACTGGGTTGGCGTGTCATTTATAACACACGGTTATACTCACAAAGGGAGTTCATCACTTTAACACCATATAAAGTTCGTGGAAAAAGAGTCTGTTTTTTTTTTTTGTGATAACATATTCAATTCTAGCAATTATTTTCAATTTATGCTTTCAGACTATGCAATGCATTGTAACAAAATTTGCTTAAATATATGAGTGCTTTTGTTAGCAATAATAATTCAGAAAGAAACAAATAGTATTCTGTAGCAAAATTGAACGGACAAAAATATATAACTTGAACCTAATATAATTAATACTTTAAATCTCGAGAATACCTATTATCCTAAGATATAGCTTGCAATCAGTAATTACCAATTTGTCTTATATATAAGGTTGTTTGTTTTTGTAAAAAAAATTGTATTCAACATAATACATACAACTTTGGAATGCTGTGCTATATAACTGTAGGTATAAAGGGCAGGTATTATTAAATGACAACATAATGAAATATTTTACTTACAATTCAAATATATATCAGGAAGTTTCTGTGAAGACTTTAGTCTTGTGACCTTAATGTATATATAAAGAAAACACCAAGTTTCTTTTACTTAATGGATATCTAGAATTGAGTGTTCAATAACTCAATAGATATCAGTGCAATTTAAAGTAGTTTGGTCATTTCCATAAATTATTAAATATGAAAATAGAAAAATTTATCTTTGCCAAATGCAAAAGCAATTACGTTTAACCATAAAGCGATTATGACGGGAGGCATTTTCGTTTGTTTTTATTAAAGCTAATTATATACACTCTTTGCAAAATCTAAAGACCTTTAGCTCAAACAATCAATTATGTATGGGTACACTCATCTTGTAATTAAGTTCCATCAGGAGAGGTTAACACCATACTTTAAAAATTGGTATTCGTTAATATGAGTCAAGGTGGGATTCTTCACCCTTATAGCACAGTGAACATATTCTTATACATATTTCTGTTTTTGTACAGACTGTCTTTAGTAACCTTTTGTAAGTTACTAGGCAAGGTATACTTACTGGGGTGGGAGAGTTTTATTAACTTTAAATAAAGTGTGACAGCAGCAAACACAAGTAGAACAATTATACCCATCGATATATAATCGTAGTGGCTGGGATCCAATAGCGAAAACAGTTTGGTTTCTCTGAACTTACCAACTGAGGTAACTGGATCCACTTCTTGAAGTACTGGCAACGCTGTGTAATTAATGTGCCAGTTGGTATCAAGCACAGTAGTTATGTTATAAACGTGTATGCCAGCTTGGAGGGAAAGTTGTTGTATGTGTAAGGACTGTTGAGTGAGCCAGTGAACAGGTATGCCAGTTTGTTGTATGTGTAAGGACTGTTGAGTGAGCCAGTGAACAGGTATGCCAGTTTGTTGTAGGGGAATGGTGGGCGCACTTAGATCACACAAATGCTTGGCCTCGACGATAATGTGGTCAGGTGTGGCAATCTGAAAGCCGTATGGCACATGTATTTCTACAGTTCCTATCTTATGATTGGTAACATTTATGTTTAGTGACTCGTTCACACACTGTAACATTGTGCCTGCAAGGAGGTTAGTTAAAACATATTGATGTGGAAATATACGCATGATTGAAAATTAGATGTCATGAGAACAGTGAAATTTGCATGCTGAAAACAATGAAGTATAGTCTGACAGTATAATTTCCGCCTTTACACATTTGGAATTATCACATGTGAGTGATTCTTCTGGGATGAATATAACATCCTGTGGCATTTCTTGTGAACGAGAGATTGCCTTTACAATGTTTGCCTTAAGGTCAGTCGCAATGGTATGAGATGGTACATGAATCATGCATGATTTGTTGGCAAAACGGTAGGGGACTGGTATTAAGTTGTAAACTTTTCATGAGAAATAAACTCTTGTAACAGACATTTGTAATTTAATTACTAGTTGGTTTTCAGAGAATGAGTATTCTGTCAACTCTTGCGAATAGTATTTAAAGATATCCGACACTCCAATACTTAGTGTTAAGTTCAGTTTTAAAAGTTGTATATTTTTTTGTTCACTCAGATCATTTGACAGCTGTGATTTGTTCACTGCGCTAAATGGTAACCTGTGCAACTGGTATGAGTGAATAAAGGACGAATTGAATTTTCAATTACCAAATTGTTGAATCACTGCAAAATACTTGTGACTAATAAGCTGTATTGGGTCTCAAGGATGTGAAGTTTAATCATAGCTGACTTTTGGGTTTTCAAAACATTAGAAATGCCATTAATTTCTTGGGAGAGAGAAATGATCTCTGTTTCTACTTTGTGCTGGATTTTATTGACTACCTTGAAAGTTATATTAAGGGCTTCGTTAGTTGTGTAAATGTTACTGGAAAGGGTGTTAATTTGTTGATCCAACATGGCATCGTTTTGGAGCAATGCATGTAAGTGTTTATTTGTTAGCATGTTACAGCACAAGGATCCCACGTCTAAAATACCTGAATTCCTCTTTTGCCTCTAAACAGTGTCTTCAAGTCATTGTGGTATTCTCCAAATACACTGTTTTCCACTTCTTGTATATAATTATATAACAGTTTTCCATGAGCACATGACAATGAATTTCTGTCAGCACAGACAATATGTAAATATTGATCAATGGATCCAGGCATTGTGGGAAAGTGAAGTGTAAAACTGTAAATAAGCGGTATACTCTGTTCGTACACAAAATCGACGTTTTTCGGGGACCAGTAAATCACAGCATGCATCCGGTAGCTGACGGGCACTGACAGAACAGCTGAGACATCAAAACATAGCACAGCCGTGACCTTGGCTGCACTGTAGGCAAGGCGAACTTGGAGTTCACCCCAATCGTCCACTCCGGCACAACTATCGATTGGTGTCGCCATGACAAAGTTGGCGCATGCGCAGAACGTAGCTTGTGCTGGCACACTGCTGCCAACTGCGTCTGGCGATGAGAACAGCATGTCACGGCTGCTTAATAGGCGCAGCACCAGGGATGTGGTTGGCAGCCTAGTTACCCTTCTCCATAACCCCCCGGCACTCAGCAGTTGCTCAGAGGTGCGGCGACAGACAGGAATGCTGGGCGGGCGCCTCACGCTGGCTGATTCATGCTGCATTACACATGTGCTGAGTCCAAGCATTGTCAGTACGCCCCAGTTGCAATGAGAACAGGCTTCCTGGCGGCATTGTGAACAACATCCACAGCGTTTCGCGACATGTCCATTCGCTCAGATAGATAATGATGCATACTGTAACATATTTTTAAAATATATATTAAACCTTGCACATGGAAAAGTAAAAATGAATCACCATGAAAATGACACTGGATTAGTGCATAAAAGCAAGACTAATATGTCTAGTACACACTGTGTCGTATTTGGGAGGTCCTGTTTTACTCGTTTATACACAGATAGTGGATTCTCCTGGAACGTTAGCTACTCTGAAGGGACCACGATATCAGTGCGTGAGTGCTTTCTGCCTGCCCTATTTCGAACCCACATGTAATAGTTAATATGCAATGTGTTATTTTTGTGGGAACGGTCAAATTGTGTCTTCTGCAGTCCTTGCGCCTGAAGTAAATTCACTTTAGCTGTTTCATGAGCTTCAAACAATTTCTGGCACCAGTCATGTGTCCTTTGCGAATGTTGACCGGATACTACTTGTGCTGGTAGAGCTGCTTCTAGTCCATGCAGTAAGTAGAATGGGGTAAACTTAGTTATAGTGTTAATAGTAGTATTATAGTTGAAAGAAATGAAATCGACATAAAGATCCCAATTGGTTCGATCAGTGTTTGCACAAGCAGTTAGTTGTACCCCAATTATAAGATTTGATGCTTCTAGAAACCCATTAAACCTAGGATTATAGGCTGTATTCGTTAATTTCTTTATTCCTAGGGATGTTAGAAGATGAATAATTAATTCGTTCTGAAAATTTCTGCCTCTGTAAGTTGAAATTTGCTCAGGGCAACCGAATTGTAGAACAACCTGTTTGTGATGAATTCTGTACACGTGGCGACGTAAATTGAAGGTATAGTCTTCACGATAACATACAGAGTAGAATATTCTGTCATGATAAGACTGTATTTATTTTTATGCGCAGTGGTAGGGAGGGGCCCTTTCGCATCCAAAGCCCAAGTCTTCAAAAGCGGTTGGGGTGGTATACGTCACTTGACCCATTGGTTTAGAATTACTGGTTTTTGTTTTCTGACAAATAGGGCATGATTTTACATATTTCTTAACTTTGGCATTCATGCTATACCAGTTGTATGACTGCTGAGTTTTGAAGGTTCCAAAATGACCTCCGAATATCGCATCAGGATGTGCCTGGATAATTTCGTTGACATAAACTTGTGGAACTAGTGTTAGTTTGGAAGGACCCTGAGGCATATTAATTTTTTTTTAAATTCACAATTCGGTGTAATCTCATATCGTTTGGCTCAATCGACAGTACTTATTATTGGCCTTATCTGGATTAAGTAATGCTAGCTTAAGTTTTTTAATATGAGGATCATGGTCGTATTCTCCTACAAATGGTGAGGTATTTACAGTGATGGGACATCAATGAAAAATGGAATCATCATCAATTTTTATATATTCTTGGTCATGTGTGTACACATGCAGGAAATGTAGCTTGTCTGATTTATTAATAGTGAGAATCTTACATTTTAGCACACAATCAATAAATGTTTTCTCTAACTAAGCGGTACTATAATCCTGAATTATCTGAACATTTACTTGATATAAGGTAGTCATAATTTTGCATATTGTATGCATTGGAAATATGTCTTTGTTTGCCAATGCCTTGGCTACCTTATTTCTATCCTGAGATTGTAACTCTATCTTAAAATAATTGTTACTATAACCCCAATAGTTAATTGTGTATTTAGCAATATTTTTCTTAATTTTGTCTGGTTTATGTCTGGCTTGTGAAATGGCTTCTGCTAATGCTTGGTATATTAATGTTCATGTCATAATGTGTTCTTTAACTTCATAAGTATTATTGTTAATGGTGACTTTGTTTGAGGGTCAGTAGTTATTCTGCTTAAGGCATTGGGGGGATTATTTAATTTTAATTTCACAATGTGTGCCTCAAAATCATACTCACTGAGCGCTATAGCCATTTTCTGTATTCTAATGTTATGTTCCACCATCGAGTGCAGATATTTTTAACCGGCATGGTCTGTTTCAGTCTTAAACTGCCTTCCATATAAATAATGACGAAAATGATTTTAAAGATATCTAATAGCCCCAAGTTCTTGTTCTGTCGCATTCCAGCACGATTCCTGGACTGATAACTTTTTCGAAGTGAACACAACTATGTATCACTGTTTTGTTTGTGAGTCTTTCTGCAGAAGTGCTCCTCCTATTCGGTCATTACTCGCATCACAAGCTTAAATGATATTTTTGTCCTTGTTGAACTTCTGCATTACAGAGGCCTGTAATATAGCACTTTTTAAATTAAGGAATGCTTGCTGGTGAACATCATCCCACTCATATATTTTATACTATGTTTTGTAAGTTCAGTAAGCAGTTGTGCCATTGTTGCATAATTCATTATGTATCTACGCAGGTACGGCATCATGCCGAGGAATGTACGGAGTTGCTTAAAATTTATTGGAGGTACCATTTGTTCTATAGCACAAACTTTGTCAGAATCCATAAAAATTCTGTTATGGGTAATTATACGACTTAATACTTTCACAGTCTGTTCAGCAAAGGTGCATTTCTTTGTGTTTACTTTCACATTGAACATGCATAGTTTTTGGAAAACTTTATCTATAATCGAAATATGTTTCTCGAACAAGTTACCTAGGATGAAAATATTACCTATGTAAGCAATCGCTGATGTCCAATGTAAGGGTCCTAACAGAGTATTGAAGAACATTTTGAAGTACCTGAGGGGATGTACTTAACCCCATTTGCATTCTTTTATAATGGAACAACCCTAAACCATCGATTGTAAACGCCAATTTGTAATGGTCTTGCTTTCTAATGGATATACTATATAACCCTGAAAATAAATCTAAGCTTCTTATGTAATGAGGATTTTGAAGAGCATTTAAAATATCCTATGTGCGAGGCAGTGGGTACTCTACCCTTGTCAATATTGATTAAGTTTACAAAAGTCTGTGAGAAATCATAATCGGGCATTTTTTTAAACTACAAAACTCGGTGCAGAATAGAGTGAGTCCACTCCTCTATAATATCAGCCTTTACCATGTCATTGATTTGTATTAAAAGTTCATCACTGATTTTTGGACTAATCCTATAAGGCCTAGTCGTGATAGGTTTGTCAGTAGTCAAACCCAACTTTATTTCGAAGATTTTGCTTCGGATAATTTTAAGATTGTTTTAGCGAACCTGTCTTGATATTTATCAATGATGGTGGCAATGGCCTGTGTTTGAATACTAAACAGCTTTTCGTTAATATAAGGATGTTGTAATTGTGCAGATTAAAAACTGTCTAATGCCTTACAATAATACTCGATAGAGTTAGTATCTTCATTATCTGGCCTGCCTGAATACAAGGGGATTTCCATAATTTTGTTTGCATTGTGAGAATGGATTAACAAAATATTGTATTTCAAAATTTGTATTATGTCATACCAGTTTATGAAGTCAACACCTAGAATTAAATCTTGTTTAAGATTGTGAACAACTAAAATCTTTGTGCGTAGGTGCGACCATGGATGCATAAGTTAATGGTTGTTTCAAATTTTGGTGAAGTTAAAACTGGTGTTGCTCCAACTAAGGTTATTGGTTTTTATAAAGGATGACGTTGCTGTTTAGATATCACTGTACTAGGTATGCTGCTATGCAAGCACCCAGTATCTAGTAATGCATAATATTTTTTCCCTCTAATTATGACAAGGACGTGTGGTGACACTGTATGAAGTTCTACATGTTGACATTCAATATTTGGTGCGTGGTGCATACTTGTTTACTTGAACTAGATTACAGCGTGGCCCCACTCAGTTCGTTTTTTTACAAGAGCTCATTTTCATGAGCCTCACAATTGTGCTGTTTTGCAAAGCCCGCTGTACAAAAACAGTTTTTGGCATCAGTCCAAATTTGTTTTTAAAGTGTCGAAATCAGTCACTGATATCTGTCGAAAATTCAAACTTTTGGTGCAGAAACAAACTGCAGTTACAGCTTTTATGTCCCATGTAAAAGCACAACACAGATATTCCCTGCGCAAGACTATGTGGTCCGGCGATTTTCTGCTTGTTGGGGACAATTTGTTGAGGTGTGGCAACATCACAATGTGGGTTGCACGGCCTGCGGCGATGTGACAACAGTGGCCTGGTTCACGTGGCGGGGTGAAGTGACACACTTGAGAATCTGCTCGAGGCTGGCTGTGCACGCGCTGTTTGGTTTGACGAAACTGTACCTGATGAAACTTCAATAGCTGCCCTCGTCAGCTGTGTACTTACAATATGCTGAAGTGGAACTTTGCGTGGTGTACTCTGTGTTAGCCTGGACTTTTGGCAGCGCGAAATATATTGCTGATTTAAATTCCTGTTCAGTGTTTACTTGTATAAAACGATCATTTCTTTGAACTGAGAGCATTGAGTTTGGTGGGAATTGGTTACGGTTGGCATTGAATTTCGCAATTTCGGCATATTACATATTAAAAATGGCCCTGCAGACATTACATACTTGGACATGCTGTTCCTAGGCGGGGGAGGCACGGTCTTCCGTGTAATCTTCTCCGCAAACTTTCCCCTGTACATGTCCATAGTCTATCTGTTGGGCCCTGAAGGGGCGTGCCTGGTGGTTTGTGTGGTATTTATAGGGGTCATGGTTTTGTGGTTGTGTGTATGGTTCCCTTCTCTTTGTCTTTGAAATTACAGTGGGCCGTTTGTACCTGGTCTGAATGAGTATATTTCAGTGGGTGGTGGGTGGTTGTAGATATGTAGGTGTTTGAATGTATCTCACTGGATGTGGGCATGGTGCCATGTGTTTATAAGTGTTTTATAGCATGTCCAGCTGTTCTTTCAAATAGCTATCTCCTCTTGAAATTTAATATGTTGTGGGTTTGGTGAGGTCTGTTCAATGTTCTGTGTGTATCTGTAGATGCCAAGCTCAATGTTTTTTTTTATGTTGTGTACCAGCTGTTTTAGTGTTTTGTTCTCTAACAGAACAAATTTTTTTGGAAATGGGTGGTACTAGAGAGTCCCAAATTATATTAACGAATTCTGGCTCAGGCAATTGTGGTGTACGCATATTCTTGTAGAAAGTTAAATGCTCAATGTGAGCCTGAGTACTTTCTCCTATTTGTTGTTTTGTGGAGTGTAAGAGGTGTCTGTATGTGTATGTTGTGTTGAGTTTTGTGAATGTGTGCAATAGTTTTTCTTCAATATGTCTCCAATTTATTTCTGTCACACTGGCAAAATAAAGATTTTCGCAAGTCCTCTTAGCAGTACATTTCAGATAGAACTTTAGCCACCATCATTTCTCAAGGCCTGACCAATTATGTAATTCACTGACAGTGTTAAAAGTATCTAAAAATTCCACATTCTCGTAATTCTTGCCGCTGAATGTGGGGATGTGGAGTGCTTCTGGAATTACAACATGTACTGGGGACGTTGTGGTTTGTGGATGTGGATAAATGGCGTTGTCAGTGGCATTGACAAACTGGTGTTCTGTTGTGTAATTTATGGTTGTGTCCTTGTGTTGCAGAATGTCAGTATTCGTGCTGGGAATTGAAATTAAAAGTGGATTTGTTGTCTACAGTGTGTGGAGGGGGGATGGTCTGATATAACCGCTTGTACCAGGCTGGTTAAATGTTGATAGGTGTTGGTGTTGAGAGGTGTGTTCAAGTTGTGTAAGATGTTCTGTTGCTGAGGTGTGCTATTCTGTGTTATTATTAGCTAACTGGTTTTGTAATTGTTCATGTATTTAAACCACACATATAGCATTGCCTAAATAAACTAACAGTATGTTAACAAACTTCCTTATATTGTGTGTGGTAGATGGGTGTTCTGTAGTCATATCGACATGTTAGAATAAAGTTGTGTAGTGTAGTTGGTGCCGCACACTTTGTGTAACTTATAAATAATACTAAATACAAAGTAGATAAAAATGATAATATCACCGAAAAACACACACTACACAAGTGGAGATTTCTGTGCTTATAATGGAACAGGTCTTCCCACATGCATTAAAATCAGGTTACATGCATTAATTTGATATACATGAAAAGCAATTCTAAAGGTAGTGGCAGGACAATGTGACGTCAAACTGTTGGTCTGACAGAGCCTCCTATGCAAGCTGTTGATACATGCACATGGCGTACTAACCTGCCATACTATCACTTACTGTGTGTGGCCTGACAGCTGTTTAACAGACTGGCTGAAATATAGCAATCTCTTTATAAATAAATAAATGAATAAGTAAAGGCAGGATATTATGCTACAATTGAATTATAATCTGAAACATATTCCACTTGAACATTCTTGGGTTCCAAAGGCAATGATCACAATTGATAAAATTTGCTGAAATGCTATGCATGTGCATGTTATGGTTTGTGTGATGCTTAGCCACATTTCTTTCTCGCTGCTTACAATTATCTAAAGCGAAGCACAATGTAAAAGTTGTATGCAAACTGACCCTACATGCATAAGCGCAAGGTGGATCAGACAGTGGCTCCACCAGTGTAACAGTCCTGCTTCCTCCTAGTCTTACCACTGGCCTACTATTCACTCTGAACTCTAAACTCAGTGATGTATGTCAAGCCATCTACCTTGGAGGGGGACTACTCAAGGGGTAGAACCAGTAGAACCATGATGAGCACCATTGAACCCCATGTAAATGAAGTCCAAATCCTCATCCCAAACATGTGGTCCTGATTTAAAAAATAGTCAAACATGCCTTTAAGTTCTAATTAAATATTTCCACCTGGTTACCCCTCGGGTAATATGGACTGGAAGGGAAATGCTTGATGGCCCAGCGAAAACACATGTATATAAAGACATTTGGGGTAAAATACTTAGAATTATCAGTTACTATTTTCACAGGAGCACTAAACGCCTTTCATGCCTGATCTGTGAGTGCCTTAATGATGGATGAAGAATTCATATCCCTCAATGGTAACAGGATAACAAATTTCGTGAAATAACCTAACAAAATTTAAACACATACATTATCCTTTTTATATCTCACTAAAGGACCAAAAATATCCAAATGCACCATGCTCGAAGGAGCCTGTGGTATCTGCATCACATCCTGCCCAACATTTGTGTGCTGTACCTGTTTACATTATTGGCAAAAATCGCACGATCGTACAGAAATAGACATCGCCCCCAAGACTAGGCCAAGCTAAATATCCAACAAACTTCTGGAAAGTTAAACTAACACATACATGTCCTCGAAACACTGAGTCGTGGAAGTAGGATAGCACCATGGTTCTCAGTGACTCAGGCTCAACAATCTTCTGAGCATGCCCTTTTTTGCAGGTGAAATGCCATTTTCCAACATGTAAGGAAACATGGCACAAATCACTTGGAACCTGATTATAAAACTGTCATCCACCTGGGCCTGATGAAGCATCACAAAAAATTCGGGAAAACCCTGAATGAAGTTAAGGGAAACCTCTGTTGAAACTGCCTCATCCATTTCAAAATCAGCCAGATCATACATCCGAGATAAGGCATCAGCCAGCTGATTTTCGGAGCCTCGAACATGATGAACCTTGAAGTAAAAACGAGAGGTGTAAAACCCAGCGCATCACTTTTTCCAGCTGTTGGAGATGGTTAAGAACCAAACTCAAGGCTTGATTGTAAGTATAAAGGTCGCATGTATCATGCTCGATATACTCTGCGAACTTTTCAAACCCCAAAATACATGCTTAAGTTTTTTTTCCATATATTCCCAACCTCCACCCAGTCTCAGAACAGCTGCGACTCGCCAAAACAACAGGCGCCAGACCCAACTCTGTTCATTGGTTTAGGACAGTGCCTAAAGCTGGAGACTAGACATCACCTTGCACTATGAATCGCAATGGAAAGTCGGAAAGAAGAGGCATCCAACAAGAAACTAATTTTTGCCTAAGTAAGGTTAAGGCCGACTCCTTATCCTGACACCATTGAAATTCTACTTTTTTCATTTCGAAATTTTCAAAGGTGCTGCCAGTTCCGTAAAATGATTAATGAAATGGGAGTAATATCCTAATATCTCAAGAAATTTCTGAACTCCCTTCCAGGTATTAGGGCGAGGGGAATTTAATATTTTGGCCACACGGTCGGGATCAATCATGAGCCGACCTTCACAGGGCCAGTATGCCAGTTATTTCGTCTTGCCTGATCCCGAGGTGATCTTATCTGGATTTTCTGTCAGATCTACTTTCTGATTCTGCTGAACACCTGACAGAAGTGAGATAAATGTGATTTTAGATCATCACTGTAAACAATGATATCATCGATGGAATGAATAACTATTTTAAAATTAGATTCAAATAACACATGGTCTAACATTCGCGACAGGTCTTGACTGCCGTAGTTAGAACCCATGGGAATGCACATGAATTCATATTGGCTCCAAGGTTTACTGAAATCCATATACTTTCTACAAGAGTGATGTAATAGGAATTCGTGGAAGCTATGATTCAAGTCCAATACTGAGAACACCTGGGCTTTACCCAAGTGCTGTAGGGGGCAAACTATTAAATGCACTGGAAAGGGAAATTTATGTATTTTTTTTACTGAAGAATGGTTCATCACCAAACGGTTATTATCACTGTCCTTCCTATGCACCAGAAATCCTGGAGAGCAGTAATCAGTCATAGAGGTTACAATGATGCCAGGCTCTAACAGTTTATTTATAATCTCCATGAAGGCTTGGAGTTTAAGAGGGGGACATTTAAAATGACAATCAAACTGATGATCGTGCACCGGCATGTTATCCGTCAAAGAGAACTTGTAGGGCAAAACCAGCGTGAGATGTAATGATGTCACTGAATCCATCTTTCAGCATATTCAAACGTGCCTGAAAGTCCATGGCAGAAATTATGCCATCCAACAAGGGGGAGAAGTCATACAGAAATGCATCGACCTGCATCTTAACCCTGAAATTCGGGGCAAACTCAAAATACAAATATAACTCATCAAGATTAACTGACATCTTAGTTTTACCCTGAAATTCGAGACCTAAAATCACACCGTAGTAAGGTGGGAAAAAACCCTGAAAGGAAAAGTCCATGAGAACCCACCAATCTTCAAATGTAGGTCAACAACTACATTACTCCACAGGACATCGCAGTTAGTGATGCACAAAAAATTATCTGGCATACACACAGTAAACCCGCTGGAAATTACCTTAGACTCCAGAAGTTTCTCAAAAAATGTGTTACTCAACACAAAATGGGTGGCCTCAGTGTCGACCAAGGCAGAACAATTCCGATACCCACAGGTGATTAATACAGTGCACATTCTAATAGTGCATGGGACTTAATTCTTAACTCGACTGGATGACCCATACAACAATCCAGTCAATTTTCGTTTTCCATCTTTTGACAGGAACTATGCAGGTACCCGAGCTCACCACATCGAAAACATTTTCCTTCCTATATCGTACGCCTGCTGTGAGAACATTTCCTGGCAACATATCCCTGGATGGAGCAAATGCTGAAACGCACAAAATAACTACATTGCACAACATCCTGTAGACTAGCAATTTGGCCGGACAGTGCAGAGTCAGAGTCGCTGCAGGCACCTACCACAGGTGAAAAGCAAGTACGATATTCGCGGGAGGACATAAGACGACATTGCACTTCTACAGCAAGCTGGTAACTCACAAGAATTATGTGGAATAGCTACTAGCGTGTATTGTGCATGCATGTGTAGAGACAAATTATTAACAGTGGCATTGACCAGATTGTTTTCACTAATTTGCATACATAAAACATTGTGAAATACACAAATGCAATCTACCAATGCGAACATTGGCTCACCAGACCTTTGAAATCTAAATACAATCCCTTTCACATTGGTGCTTCACATGTGGGATGAACAAAGCCAGGAGCACACTGCGTTTATAACTTTCAAATAGCCTTCTTATATCATAATCTACTCACACAGTAGTGACAAAATAAATCCCTTACATTTTACTGCAATGGCCTTAGACTATCCTCAGTACTCAGACAAGAGTTGCGATTTTACTCACAGCAATGAAAAATTTTAAAATACTGACTGGCACTAAACAGGTCAACAGAGTTAGGGACTGGAGATAAACTAAAATAGTTTATCAATATTGGGAGTCCTGCTGGCGACACTCACCAGGATTGCTCGCTTGGTGTGTTGCCCTATCGGAGCTTGTTGTTAATGCCAGCTCTTCAACGCCGCTCGGCGCAGCTCAGCCAGTTGCGCCTTCATCAATGGCACAATCAAGGTCATGTAGAAAATTCATAAGCTTGTCTCTCTTCAAGGTATATATGAACCTCACATCGGCCAATGCATGAAATATAACAAAATACACATATGAGTCTCAAAAAAGACATCATGCAATTAACAGCTAGCTAACTCCTTGCCTATTCAAAACACTTTTCAACCATTTGTCTGCGAAAATACTTCATATAGACACCTTTGTTGTGTTAAAGATCCTTGTCTGGAAAACGTTATTGGGCCGGTATAAATAAGATGTTGGTAAGTTTACTGAAAAGACAAAGATGCTGTATCGGAATCGGCCCATAATATTCTTCGAGGTAATGGCAACAAGTTGGCTGTGAGATATCATGCCGACATAATTGCGATTATATGTATCCATTATCCTAAATAATACAATGGGGTGTTGTCTTTAACCTAACGGCCAACACTCTGTCTCAAAAATCCATCATGTTATTAATATCTAGCTAACTTTGCCTATTCAAAACACTTTTCAACAGTTTGTCGGCTCAAAGTCATCATATAGATATATTTATTTAATATGGAGCCTTATCACGAAAATGGTTCTGGGCCATAATCAATAATATAATTTTAATCTTTCTGACAAGACAAAAATACAGTATCGGAATTGTCTCAGAATGGTTATTTAGATGCTGGTAACATGTTTGCTGTGATATATTATGGCGACATAATTTCTGTGATATCCATCTGTTATCCTAAATAATACACCAGGCCTTTGCCTTTACCGTAACGGCTAGCAATCTGTTTAAAAAAAGACACCATGCTGTTGTCAGATGGATATATTCTTTCATATAAAAAACAGTTGCCGACAGTGTCGGTATTGGGCCGACAATTTGCCGACACTTTCCCGACAGGCTGTGTGTGCTGGGTTATTTCCTTAAAATATTTTACAGAAACAGGGCTATAATTTAGAAAATTACATGAGGCAAATGTGATAATAAAATCCTTTTTTTGTGTGTGTGATTTTTCATTGATTTTTGTGGTAGTTAATAGAGTAAATTATAAGTAGATATTAATAAAAGCGACGAAAGGCGTTTCGTTAGTCAGGGGCTTAGATATCGTTATATTCTAGTTAATTTGTATTGAGTAAATATATGTGTGTTAGTAGCGATATTCAAGGTGAATTATATGGCAGTGCTCCACTTTGAAATACATATACTTTTAGGATTAAGTACAACAAATTTAATGAATATTAAATAAATACGTAATAATAAATAGTATAAATATGCTGGTTTGGCACAAGGGCATGGGGTGTCGGAGCAGGAGCCGGGAGGGGGGGCACGTCGTTACGTCACACTGCCACCATCTAGGATGTAATTGACCTTTCACCTTGACCTTGACTCTGTGGAACTTTGACCTCAAAAACACTAAAAAACATTTTTAAAAATTCCAAAGAATTCCATAAAATAATATTATTAAATATTATTATTTTAAATTATTTAAAATTTATAGAAAATTTATTAAAAGGATCCACAGAAATGACCCATTTTTTTCAGATATGCTGACAGTGATCAGCGACTCCGGTGACAGGGATCAGTGACTCCGAGCCAGGTGACCAGGATCAGGACCTATGACCTTTGACCTTGACCTTTAACCTTTGAACTTAAAATTACAAGAATACAAACAAAATCTTAAAAAATCACAAAAAATATAAAAATATATATATAATTTTATAAAGAATTTATTATTAAAAATTCTATTAAAATCACTTAAATATTAAAAGAATTAATAAAAAAATTATTTTCATAACATCTTATTTTAAACATTTCTTCATTAAAAAGGCCTTAACCACGGAGGCAATTTTTCCCCTTTCCCCTATAAATTTCCTTTTTTTTTTCTTAAAAAAATTTTCCTTGAAAATTTATAAAAATTTATTTAAAAAACTGACATTACTTGGGGTTTCCACCCACACCAACAATTACTCACCTCTGTTCTAATTCAGCAGGCGACTGACTCCCTCACACCCACTCTCCTACTCTATACTCATTTAACCATTTTAATTTTTTCATTCGCCAATTGTTTACATTTTGCTGGAGGCCACCATTTTTTTTTTGTTCCTAATTTGTTTATACATTACTGGATGCCACCATCTTGGTAGGCGATCGAAATCTTAGTAGGTGACGAATATTGCAATTTTCCATCCTATGTTTAAAAATATATTTTTTCGAATAAATGGTATAGCTACGAGCATGATGCATGACTGACTACATGCTTAATTTATTAAATATTTTAAATACATATTGTTGTTATTAAAAACGTAAAAACGAACAGGAGGATATGAAACACAAAAACTAAGAAAAAAAAACAAATAATTTTATAATAACAATTAATTATTATTCTCTAAATGCATTTCCAGAAGAAAGCATTTCATCACATCGTATGATCGAAACTACTTCTTTCATGGTCGAATAATCCCCACGTTGTTGCCTATCAAGCAAATATTTAAGTCTGTCTACAAGTTTGTTGGGATCTTCGGTGAACATATCGTCTGTATACTCGATGTCTTCTGTGTTCTTCACATCACTTGTCGAAGGAAACTCGTTGGGGAAATGTGTGGGACAGTTGAGGGAATAATAATCGTCTTCAACACTATCACTGTCGTCATAGTCGTCATCAATGCTGTCTTTATGATCGGCTTCACTTCCTGTTGCATCCTAAATATCTAGTTTACTTTTCTGTGTAGCAGGAATTTTATGTTCATTAGAATTTAGAGCTGATGACCGTTTATTTTGAAGTTTTTCGACTTCACACGAACATCTTGCAAGTGTACCTTCCGCATAAACCTACTGTACAGCACTCAGTCCGATTTTAGCATTAACTGTGGCAATATTACCATCTTCTGAAATGGTGATCATCGATGTAGCAGGAGGAAATGATGGCATCACTTGTTGGTTCCCAGTAGACGAACCCTCTGGGCAGACAGCGATGAACTGATCGAATCCACGCCTTTACCTTCCCCTATGTAGCAGACAATCCTTAACGATCGTCAAAAATCCATATTTCTCTTTGCAGCACAAGGCACACATATCTTTAAAATCTGATATAGGCATGTCCGTATTAGCACGATCATCGTAAACATGACGTAAATTCGTATCAGCCATGTGAAACAGCACCAACATGTTTGCATTGTCGTGAAGCAGTTGTTAGGATAAGCGCTAATAAGTCTGGCCGAGGTACACACAGTCAACGTTCGAGTGTCGACACATGCTAAAGAATTCTTGAATGCAAGTTTATTTCTCGCAGGCAATGTCGTCGAAGACAAATATCGAGTTTCGCAGTGCTTCACTCGAAGGTATGATGGCTTCGTTATCACTGCATGGGAAATAACCCACGCCATCCACAGCTTGTAGTACTCTTGCCAGTCGCTGGTATTTCGGTTACTGAAGTGATTGGAGTATAGGTACACATTTTCGAACAAAAGACCGCTCTCTTCTTCCAGGAGGCTCAGTAGGACGCATGTCTTGCCACAACCCGATAGTCCCGCGATGATGCAGCGCACAGTATTCGGTAATATACTTCCATGTCACGATTCGTGGGAGATCGATTCATCTTCAGCAGGAATGCGTATGGGTAGAGTAATATCTTGCTTGGCGATTCGTATGTTACCACTACGATCTACTAGAACAGGTGGAGCTGATTATATATATATATATATATATATATATATGTGTGTGTGTGTGTGTGTGTGTGTGTGGGTGTGCGCGCGCGCGTGTGGGTGTGTGTACAAAACAGGTGTGTGTATATGTATATATATATAATTTTGTTTTTGAGTTTTTTAATTTCGTTAGCTTGAGTTATTGATTTATATAAGTATAATATAAAATATAAATATTACAAATTATAAGCATAGAAAAAATTATATAACTACCGAAAACTCCAATAGAAGTCAAAACTGTAGTTATTAGAAAATCGTAGCATAGATTAGAAATAATGTGTGCGATATGGTGAATATGAAGTAAAATCACACTATTGTCCCGATTACCGGAATCAAGATTTTACGAAATACCGGATTTATGGAATCCCGGTGCATTGAAAAGTGAAATTTTAGATTATAGCAGTTAACAGGGTTACATTTGATTAATACTTTTAATTATGAACCAATTACATACTTGGAAAATGTTTGCAGTGTCCAGCAAATATATTTGTAATAATCCCAAATTTACATTTAAATATGTATTTATCAACATACCTAGTAAATTAAACATATAATGATAATGAAATACGAAAATTTGTAGGTACAGTAAGTCCTTGTTTAACGGACATGTTATGTTTCAGGGTGGTGTACCATAATCAAAACGTTTATTAATTAAAACGCATTGATCAGTAGGAAACCATGTAATCGACCGAGGTTTGTAGATCTGGGACATCCTCCAACATTTCGCATTGTATCTCAGAATGGCGCATTTCGGAAAAATATTTACAGGAAAAAATTTTTAGTTTACCTTAAAATACAGTTATCCATTTAGCATGTACTTACGTAGTACTGAAATTCGTAATGCACCTAAGTAGAATGAAAAAGGGGAGTCTGGCACGATGTATTTTAAATGGGGTATAGATGGCATCAGACATCTAAGCAACTATTTATGATCTGCAATTCCGGTTTGTCGGCCGCCATATTTTCCGTAATGTTGGATGTTGGTAAGATTGAGCGTGAGCTTTAACCTTAGCCCAGGCAACTTTAACCTTGAAAATTCCAAAAAATTAAAAATAATAATTGAAAATAAAAAAGCATATAAAATAATAAATTATTTATAAAAAATTATGATATTTTATTAAAATTTTGCATATTCGGTCATAAGAGACTGGAAGAAATGTGCTAGGAGCCAACTGACCACCATGCTGTCTCATCACCCGACTACCATATTCAATCTGAGTGATCTTGACTTTACATTGTCCCTGTTGCCTTGATCCTGTACCCGTAACCTTGGATAACCTCGAGCCTAAAAATTTGCATTATTAAAAAAGAACAAATGTTTAAAATAAACTCCAAAAGCTTTATAAAATAAAATTTAAATTTAAAATTTAAATTTAAAATTCGAAAAATTTTGTTAAATACAACTGAAGACTTACATGCGGGACATCCGGGGTTCGAAACAAAGATGGCGGGAGCGTATTTCACGTTGAATGCAATAGGGCCACAAGTGCTAAAGCCTACATTATGGGGAATCGAGGTTACAGTTTAGGAATGCTATAAAAATTCAGAACACAATATTTCAGCACAGTTTTTTTAATTCCATGTAAAATGAAGTACTCCTACCAGTGTTAATTCAAACAAATTCTTAGGTCTTAATGATAATTTTTTTGGCACTTATAGCCCTCTTGCAAAAAAATATTTTATAAACTACTTACATTTCAGATGTATATAGCCGTAAGTGCTATAGAGTTACATCAAGTTTATTACGATTTAATGTACTAATGTGTCATTTTAATAATTTTCCATTGTATTATAAAGAAATTATGATATTATTCTTTGTAGAAAAAGTAAAATTTACTCTTATTTATTATATTTATTTAACCTATGCATTACTTGATTAACAACGTGTTGCTTTAGATGGCCTTTAACTATTAATCATGTTATAAACGGAATAAAGTATTATTATATGAGTAAAAAAACAGATGACTAAAAAATCTAGTCTACACTGACAATGCAGAAGACTATTTGGAATAGGTTAACAACATCAATGTTCTCCTATTCCGAATCAGATGGATCCATATTGCAATTCTCATTTGAAGCCACTACAGCTAGATTGCTGTAATTTATAATTCCATTGTCACAATGAGATAACAGGTTCTTTTTTTTTTACCTCACACCTGGTGGAGAGGCGTATACATGGCTGAGTATTGGTATGGAAGGCCTGCCTCTTGTCACTTTTCGAGTGAAGACAGTCTTAGAGGTTCCTCCATAACTTGTCTTGTAGGAAAATTGGAAAGGCTTTCCTTTTTCTACCTTAATTTCCCGTATACTTTGCCACGACATTTTTTCCTTGTCCGTATTCAATGAAAAGTTGGTTCCGTAGATATTTGAGAGTGTTTTGAAATCCATGAAGTCTTGTGTATCCATCCCCGTTACTTTCATTGGATCGCCTCTCTTTTTGGCCATTTGGATGATAGTTATCCCCTGTGAAGGTACAGAAATGGGACCACTTTTAAGTACGAGCTTCTGTTTTTCTACCAGAGAATGTAAGTGGTCGCCTTCATTCTGCGTGTGCCCAGTCACTAGAAATTTGTGTGTAATACTTGCAATATCATGAACAGAAACAGCGTACAAATACAATGAAACAATGAATTTGTTTTTGTTATGACCGGCACAATTATCCGAGTAAAAATAAACAAAGTCTCCGTCACAATATTTTTGCAGAAACTGTAATAGACACGAGGCGATCTCATTAGGACCTCACCTACCAGCACCCTCATGCCATACATAACAATGTCTAGTATTCCTTCCCAAGTCGTAAATAGTGAAGTTCAGAACAGATAAACGTCGCTTATAATGACAGGTGGAAATGTCACCACAAGGTGTCGTAAGTACTGCTTGTAAATCGAAGCATGTAGTAACACATTTACCATGTTTTGCAAGGTCTGAATCGTTACCTTTTTCTGTTTGACTTAACTCTATTTTGTTTCTATGTTCTTTGTACTAATTTACCAATAATTCATTATCCTCTAAATGTTTAATTTTCTCACAGAAAGCACACAGATCTTTCTTAGGGACAAAGAAACTAATATTGAATTCTGCCAAGAAAATGTTTCGGTAAGCAGTATACGTCCCGTGGCTTCTTCCTTGTTCCTGACACTCTTTCACATAACTTCTTCCTTGTTCCTGACACTCTTTCACATAACCTCTATGCAGATCAACTAATGTTTTCCCACCACTAATAAATTTCCTAGATGTTTGCTTTCGGAGGTAATGAGACTCGATTCGTGGAATGGAATTTATGTGTGTCCTAATGTCCTCTCTAGTTGTGGGCTCTATTGTGGGATGATTAATGTGTTTCCCACGCATGTATTCTTCAACCACACCATCGCATGTTTTCTAAATAGTATTTCGAATCATTATGTCTCCTATATTCAGTGTATCCATGAAACATTTATTTACAAACACGGCATTTCAGTCCATCTACTTCAAAGCGATTCTCTTAATTCTTATTCCTTGCATCTCGTTCTTTAACATGCCGATACTGTGGTTGTGATCTGCTCATACAAGTAGCTACATGCTGTCGCCGTCTGTTAAAGTCTCTCCCAGGCTCCAGTATTTTTCAAAGATCTGAGATCGTTTGCAATCTTGAATTTCGTTACATTGGTAGCGGCATTTACCTTCACAGCCAGTTTTCATTGATCGTGCATCAATGTGTGTTTCCTTTGTATTTATGTAAGCTTCTCCTTTATTTCTTTTCACTTTGGCCACATTTCTCTTCCATTTGCTTTTCTGTAATGTATTTTTTCGTCTTTTCCTATTTGCTCCATCTTAATTTTTGTCGTCACGTTTTGACAACAACTGACAACCTTAACAAGTGAAATATCCTTCGGGTCGTGCAGTTATGGTACTCTTGTTTAAGGCCCTTACACAATTGAAAACTTTAACATTTGACTTTACCATTTGACTTTATGTTTACTTTCCGACATACTGTTTCTTATGGAGCTTGACACAATGGAACTGCTAAAGGTAAAGTCAAGCACTCTTGACTTTACGATTTCGAAAAGTTTAAATTTAAAGTCAAAGTCAAGCAGCCATTTTGCCAAGAATTTAACAAAGGTTATGTGGAAAGTGTGTTATTTTATTGTAGGGCAATTTTAATCTAGGTATATTAAACAAAGCTCGTCTTAAATTAAATAAATGGCAAACAAATCTAATGACAAGAGTAACTATATGAATTGACATATTTTAATAAAGTAAACATATTAGTTTTTTTTTAAAATAAACTTTTAATATAATGTTAAGCCTATAATTTTAAAAGGCACGTAAAATGCATTCCTGGACAATATAATAATTATTTACATAGCAAGATACACATTTTTACGAAGCTGGCAGAACCGATGTTCAATTGTCTAAACTCTGACTTTACAATTGTATTGTGTGTTGGTGGTTTCGTCAGAGGAAAGGAAACATAAAGTTAAATGCTAAAGTTTCCTATTGTGTAAGAAGCTTTAAAATCATTCATAATTAATATTTATTAAGAGCAAATAAGTTAAAATTGAGTTATACCACGTATATTTAATAATATCTAATGGAGCTTTATATCATGATGTAGGGCCATAAGTGCTAGCAATTTTATAGAAAATTTACTGCAATACAGCCGCATATCCTTTACGGCCGTATCGCATAAAACAGTGAGTTCTCATGTTTTGTACGGTACGGGCATAAGGGACATGCGGTAGTATTGCAGAAAAAAATTTAATACAGTTTATACAACTTCATACGGACACATTTTTATACCATCTTTGTATATATTACTAGCACTTATGACCTTACAGTATTAAATACAGATCTTTAAGATATCTTATGTACAGGACATAACTCAATTTTCAATTTTTTGCACCTACGGCCCTATTGCATTCAACGTGCGATATGTCCTCCTGGCACAAAGACCATTAGATGACTGTCCCCCACCACTATTTTTCATTAATTATTACGTCACACCCCTCCTCCTGCAACCCATAGTTCGATTGATTAGTCAGGTCCTCTATACCCCCTCCAAAACCCCACATAATTTTTTTGGCTACCCTTAACAATCACATGGAATTTACATCACACGTCCTCCCCTCCAAGCTGCACATTCTTATTGGTTCTCATTGAATCTCTCCCCTACTCCAATCACTGACATTTTGTATTAACAGTTTAATTGTCCCCATTTCCTCCTCCAACCACAGTAATTTTATTGATTTTACATCACACATATCCTCCTCCCATCACTTCTCTCTCAATATTTGCTAGCACATTCGTTACACACACACACACACCGCTTCCGCCATCACTCCTCAAGACGCCACCTAACCCATCTCTCCAATCAATTTAGCCGGTTTTCCTTTGGGTAATTATTCTGTCACCCTTACACCCCACCGCTATATTCGGCTGAATATCTATTCGACCACCCATATACCCAACTATCCCCTACAGTTAATCATAGGCATACATCAAATCCCCTTATATGTCGCATTGACTAAACTCCCCACCACCCTCATCAATTCACTCCATATTAATACTACAGCTGAACCCCCAACACTACCACTA
Organism: Dryococelus australis; assembly: GCA_029891345.1. NCBI lineage: Eukaryota > Metazoa > Arthropoda > Insecta > Phasmatodea > Phasmatidae > Dryococelus > Dryococelus australis. The sequence goes on along the minus strand of CM057009.1, from coordinate 1,208,977 downwards.
CACTGTGCTGGTGATTGCACAATGACATAATATTGCTTGCTCATTATTGGTTGTTGGTGATATGATATCTCGTCCTCTGCAGATAATTTATGTAGTACAGTTCTTTATCTGATGCGAGAGGTGACAGATAGCTCTCCTGGTGTTTCCAGAATTTTGTTTGGTAAGTTATTTTATGTTCATATTATACATCAAATTTTCCAGGGAATTATCGAACGTGCTTGCAATTACACATACATTTCCCCAATAAAGTAACAATCTTTCGTAAAATTACGAGTATTAATTCGGACCAGCGAGCTATTGGAGTGTAGAAATAACGATGAATAAAAATTGTTCTAAATTTATTCTTAACATAATTATATATACAAACAAACACGTGTGATGGTACCTGGGTGTTTACAATTATATTTTACTTCTGATGCGAATGAGTATGTGGGTTTTCTAAGATTGCTCTCCTATTTTTTTTTTTTTTTCATTTTAGACAATATTTATATCAAAAGTCCTTCTGTGGGCAAAATCTGGGCTTTTTGTTGCAAAAAGAGTAGCCTGTTATATGGAAAAATGACAGTTGTTCTGACACAGTAATTTGACATTGATTTGAAAATGATCTCTCACCTTGTATAGGATATTGGCGGTAAACTGAGCACTTTTGAAAGCCCTGCTTAAGAACTATTTGTATGCGCTTCGTGTATTATTCCGCCTTATGTAACTTGAACACTGTCATGGGCTTCGTCACTTTATTCGTGCGTCGGTCAAGTGAAACTTTGAAATTATTAGAAAAGAAAATATTTTACAAATCTGCAAGTCTTACACTTAGATGTATTAAAAAATAAAAAGCGAAATAAATCATTTATGGTATCGCATGTTTACCTAACACTTTAAATTTGACATTAAAAGATGGAACTATTTCCCCATCATTGTTTCCAACTTTACTGGGCGCATGACACCCAGTGCATCCGTTAAAATATATGCATGTAAAAGCAGTGACTTTCTTCTAAGGTTCATTTTATACATGCTCACTTTATTGTGAACAGACGTTACTGAAGTTTATTCATGCACATGAAGGCTTACAACTGACAGTGATGTAAGTGGAGTCGAACCAAAGCTTCATCTTAGAATCATCGACAGTGGTGATACAGCGGCAAAGTTTATGCTTTTTTTGGCCATACAGCCCGTCGACATGAAAAACAGGGAATGTTTAAATATCACATCGTACTGTATTGCATTGTGGTAACTATTCTAGGCAGTTCGCTCGGAGTGATAACTTGAATAGACATGCAAAGATCTGCAAGTACAGTGTTCCTTCTCTTACATAAAATCATAATGTGTCGACATCGCTACCTCTTGTTAATGCGTCGTATAATATGTTCGCAGAAAACGAGGGAACTGTGGTCAACAAAGACGACGAACAGCGTGCCATACCATCGGTTCTTATGAAATATGAACTTGTCAAAATGGCATGCAAATTGGACAAGCTTCGACCAAATAATGAAGCACCGGTACCTGCGAAGGCTATTAGTGCCAACGACAGCTCAACTCTCAAGTAAAGGAAACTCAGTGTTACAAAAGAGAAAGATGAAGACAAAAGATAAGACACTTTTAATTAAGAAGGTGATGACATTTTTCCTGATGTACTCGCACATCTCTCCGACAAGTCGGCTACAAATTTGAACTGAAGAATATAGAAGACAGCAACAACACAGAATACATATTTCCCGAAAACCCAAATGAACTTGCTGATGGACTGAGACATTTGATTTTTTTGCAACAAGGTGGAGATTTTAGCATAGTATGGAGACATCTTCATCCATCAGTGAACTGAAGGAAAGAGGTTCCATCGAATAAAACAAACCATTGTGAACTATCTATGACCTGCAAACGTTAGAGAAATGCAAAGATCGAATGTATGAAATAAGTAAAAAAATAATAATATTGCTGGGACCAACTCATGAGAGGACAGCCCAGCGTCGCGCTGCGACGAGGCCAGCTGAAACTCTATTTTTAATAACAGACCTCGGGGGATCGAACACGAGGTCAGAGGGGTTGTATATAAGCTCAGGGCACTGGATGCTCTGTGTGCCATCTTGCCTGTTGCTGCCGGAGGCGCTGCCTGCGAGACGCCCAGATGAGGGGACCGCAGCCTGAGGTCCGTCATCGACGCCCGATGAGAGTCCGTCGTTGAGATAGCTGTGCTGCTGCGATGAGACCTTGGGTAAATATTGAATCCCTAGTAGGGCGACGTAAGGCACTATAGGGTGTGGGACTCGCGACGGCCTAAGCTCTTTAAAGCATTGCTTAGCCGATTCAAATTAAAGCTAATGCAAGCTTGACTTGGGGCATCAGCGCCCTGTTGAGCTATTGATTAATTGAACGACTTGAGTATTGAATATTTGTAGAAATTGCTACCTGTTTGAAGAGCCTACTTGACGCTTAGTTGTAATTGTTTAGTAAATAAATAAAAGTATTATTTTGTAGATGAGTGCTTCATCTTGAGCTACCTTGATCCCTCTAGTTAATGCATGATCCGTTCCCACAGGAGAGGCCACAGCAATACGTACACATAGCAGAGCATGTAAAAATCCTTGAACCATGCCTTACTAGTTTTCTGGAAGGTTTCAGTGGTGTATGAAATCGGTCGCGGGGGTTTGTTTTAAGTAACATTTCTGAAAGCAAGTACACAAAGAAAACAATGGTCCAATCCAAAGAATTACGCCAATCTAAAACCAGTAAAAGTCGAGTGACTTCTCTTTGAGTTTTCGTTTTAAAGTTACGATTTAAGGTTTCTTTAATGTAGAGATTTGAGATTTCTTTCTCGAGTTTCATTTTTTGAGGTTTAAATTTGAGGTTTCATTTTGAGGTTCTGTTTCTTGGGTTCCTGGTTGAGGTTTAATTTTGAGGTTTCTCATGAGCTATTATTGAGGGGTCATTTTGGGGTTTATGTTAGAGGTTTTATTTTTTGAGTTATTTTTAATGTTTAATGTTGACGATTCTTTTCTGTGGAAGTTTCTTTTAAAAGTTTATTTTTTGAGATCTCTCTTTGAGGTATCATTTTTGAGGTTAACATTTTTTAACTTTGTTTTTAGATTTCATTTTCAGGATTCATTTGGAGGTTTACTTTTGATGTTTTGATTTGAGGTTTTGTTTTGAGCTTTCTTTTTTGAGGTTTCGTTTTTATGTTTCATTTTTTATGTTTCATTTTGACGTTTAACGTTGAGGTTTTGGTTAGAGTTTTGTGTTTTTGAGGTTTCATTTTGAGGTTTTATTTTCAGGATTCTTTTCGATGTTTCTTTTTTAAATTTGTTTTTGAGTATTTTAAGTTTCTTTTTCAGGTTTCATTTTGAATTTTTTTATGGTTCTGTGTTCAGTTTTTGTTTGTTTTGAGGTTTCGTTTTGATGTTTCTTTTTGAAATTTCATTTCTGAATTTTCTTTTTATGGTTTTTTAGGGGTTTGTTTTCGAGGTTTTATTTTTTATTTTTCATTTTGAGGTTTCATTTTTGAGGTTTTAGTTTTGAGATATGATTGACAAATGGTTAGTTTGACCCTTTGGTATAGTCAGCTCTGTTAAAAATATTTTGTAAAGTTTTTGTGAAGAGTGTAGCAACGGGATTCGTATTAGGTGACTTTTTGAGATGGTCGTCACCGTATGTTGGTACAGATGGATGGTCTTGACCATTGTTCTAATCAGATTGGCAGGAGTTGGTCTTAGCAGCAGGCAGTTTTGTGCAGAGTCAGTCTTGGGTGGATTCATTCTTGGGTGGAGTTGTGGAGTCAGTCTTGAATGGATTTGGTCTTGGGTGGAGTTTCAGTCATTTACTGGCCTGTTTGGTTATCCTGGTCGGATTTTATGAACCTTTGGTATGATCCTTTGATATGGACATTTGTTAGGGTTCTTTGGTATGCTCTGCTAGTAATGGTCAGTCTATATGACTGGCCACCTGGTAGGCATGATCAGTGATTATGGTTTATTGATCTTGATGATTGTTATGCTGGTCGGCTGTAGTGGTCGTTTGGTATGGCTAGTTCATCTGTTTTGCTTGTGTAAACTGGCATGTATGAGACATATTTTTAGCTTCTATTGATGGTTTATATGGATGGTTTGTATGGACGCTTTACCTGGTTTACCTTGTATGACTGGTTCATATGGTCGGTGGTTTTTGCTATGGCCATTTCATGTAATCGGTTGGACTGTTTGGTTGTTACTCTATCGCCATTTATTGGTTAATATTTTTGAAATAGGCTTAGAAATGGGCTAGACCATAGTACGTTATATTGAGATCGTTCAACTTATGTTTACATTATACATTCCAAATTTAAAGGGACCTAACACAAATGGTTTGCTGGAGTCAATATTGGTACCACCAAAGACGAAGTCTAGATGTGGGTCGTAAGCATACTAATAAATGAACACTTCCCTCAGCTTTATATCTACACTCCATTAGCTTGCTTGTCCAAATTGGCATTAGTAATTTTTTAGGAAGCATTTTTACTTTGGTAGGGAAATGTATGTTTAATTGCAAGCACATCCGATAATACCCTGACAAATCTGATGTTTAATATAAACATAAAATAACTAACCAAACTGAATTCTGGAAACGCCAGGGAAGAGAGAGCTATTAGTCAACTCTTTCCTCAGATGAAGAACGGTGATGTGGTGCATATTTTGCTACATTAGGTATCTGAAGATGATCAGATAACATGTATCCAACAACCAGTAAAGAACAAGCAAAGTGATATAGTGGAATCACCAGCACAGTGTAGTGGTAGTATTGGGGCTTGAGCTGTAGTGCATATATGGTCGGCGTGGATAATGAGGGTGGGGAGTCAAGCAAATATAAGTTATAAGGGGGTGTGATGTAAGCCCATTATTCACTGTAGGGGGTATTTTGGTAAGTGGGGGTAGACTAGATAGTCGATTTAACATAGTGCTAGGGTGTATGGGGTAACAGAATAATTACCCAATGGAACACAAGCTACATTGATTGGAGAGATGGGAGAGGTGTCACCATGGGGATGGCTGGGGGAAGGAAGAGGTGTGTGTAACGAAAGTGTGAGTAAATGTTGAGAGTGTTGTGAGGGGAAGGGGTTGTGTCATGTAAAAGCAATTAAATGACTGAGGGTGGAGGGGGATGGGACAATTAAACTGAGAATACAAACAGGCAGAGATTGGAGGGGGAGGGAATAAAGAAGGACAAATAAAAATTTGAACAGGAGTTGGGGGAGGGTTAAACGAAAGTAAGTAATGTAACAATGTGCGGATATGACCAAAAAGTGAACCAACCATTTCACCATAACATAAACTTCTGTCAGTCCTTGGTGCCCATAAATAAAGAAACCACAACAAATTCACATTGAGCATAGTTTCAAAACCATAAACAAAAACTAAGGATTTAACAGCCAAATATAACCCAAAAGAAGTGGTGAATAGATAAGGAAGCAATATAAACAAACAAATAATTATGCTGGATGGTCGCACATGTCACAAAATATAATAACCACAATAGGTTAAAAACACAATTATACCTTTCAAAAGTAATTATAAAAGACCCAGAGGGAAACAGAAATATCAAATAATAAGTCTCATTTTGTGATTGTGCATTAATTCAAAATTTTTGTTTACTTTTGTTCGTAATTTTCTTTTCATCCGAACACCTAACATCATGGAATCAAATATCATTGAATAGGAAAAGAGTTCAAACCAAAACCAGGCAATTGAAACATATCAGCACGAATTTTCAGAGTCTTTGCCTTAACAACAAACATTACCTTCTGGGAAACATAGTATAGTTAACTGCAATTCGCATGCAAAGCATGTTACTTTACATCCAAGTATAATTAAATATTCAACTAGTAAAAGTGCAGCAAATCTAGTTTATGTTGACTCTAGATAACCTTATACTATAACTTTATTGACCTTAGGGTGCACCCAATACAGAATTCAGTAACTAAATAGAATATTAAATAGTTTAAATGGCATTCTTAACCACAAACTCAATCTCACAACACTGCATGAAGGCGTTTTTCTTTTTACGAACCAAAAATTAATATATTTCTTTAGTTAGTACTTATTTAGTTCGGCGAAACAACAAACGAAACCAAAAACTGCCTTAAAGGGTAGACTTACCTGTGGGAGCAAACGAAAGAAATGCTAAACAGCACACAGGAGAAACTATAAGTTGCATTTATGGCAGGGCTTCACCGCAACACGAGATGACAAAATTCTGCAGCTTGTAGGAGATAAATTACGTCCATTTCGTTAACACAGAACACATGGAACATGTGGAATACGTGGAATACTTAGACCTTCTCTACAACAGACAGTCCGAGAAAAGAAAATAATCACTCAAGCGATTAAGCAAGATAAGAATGGGGGGGGGGGAAGTCAATGAAATACTTACTCACCAATGAGGGAACACAAAGAATGCAGAAAGCCAGGATATCGGGATCAGCCAAAATTCGCAAAGCAGCTGGCACAAATAATTAAATAAATACATAATGCACAACTACATCTTTTTGTTACTCTAAGTGATGACTGGTGGACAAGTTAACCACAGAAGTGGTACTTAAGTTCCAAAGCAATTCATCCCGGCTACCTCACAGCATAAACGTGGCAAGTCGGTAGCACACAAAGAAGAAAAAGAAGAACAATGAGTACAAAATGGTGCGTGGGGAGCATGACAGAAGAAAAAAAAGACCAACTTTTAATGCAGGAAACACCGCTAGATGGCTGATACAGTCCACGAGGGAAGAAAGCATCAGCCAGCTTGGCTAAAAGAGGCCAATTTCACGTGAGGAAAAGGCATTTTTTATGTGAAGTCACGCACCAAGCGCGTGATCACACGAGGACTTTGCCACCACAGCCACACTATAAACTGAAAGGGGTGGAAAAAGGGTGGTGTGTGGAAGTAACGACAAACGTCGTAACACCAGAATTTACAAACATAGCAGCTTAGATCTGGTCGTATCGTACTAAGAAACACAGGCTTGGTAGCCTCTTACAATGTATAAGATGTAGTTCTCAAAGTACAAATAAGAACAGAATTGAAATAAACTTTACAGGAAAATCATTCCAAAGCTAGAACATGTAAATAAAATCATCTATGCGGCCAAATAAACCAAACATCGAAACATATAAAATATTTAGCCACACAAAAACTTACAGAAATAAATGTCTGACCACTAGACTACCATTGTGTATTACATTAATATTAAATAATTCAAACAGAAAATAAAATTATTATTTACCGGACTAAAATGCTTCAATCATTAATTAAATGAAAGTCAGATAATTAAAAAAGAGTATAGAGCAATTAATTACCACAATAATCAAAATAATAGGCATAATAAGACAATTAATAAAAACACTCGCAATCGTGGTAATGACTAAAAGATAAAATAATATTCTGAAAATATATAAAAATGAAGTTAATTATCAGGGACATAAACAGTTATAAAATTCACAATAGCACTAACTGATCAAAATAGTAAAAAATTAAGTTTTAAAAAAGCTGATAGATTTCTCATATCAAGGAGACCATAAAAAAATTTCATGGTAGCATATAACATAACTGTAGTGATATACTTTAATAAAATGAAGTGTTGCATATAAAATTACAGTGTCGTATCATAAAACATTACAATAATTAGCCAATCAAAATTGGTGGGGGTTAGTAGTCTAGTGGTCTTCTTGCTGGGGGCTTAGTCGCTCCATCAAGCATCGAAACCCGAACATGCTGCCTAAAAGGCTTTAAATGTATATGTTTACAAAATTTTTTAAAAATTTGCAGTAAATTTTTTTAATTCGTTGTAATTTTTGTAATTTTTGGTTTAAGATGATCCAAGGACACAGGCACAAATTCCAGGTCATGAGCGATAATTCAAGGTCTCTCGGATTCAATATGGTGGTAGGTTGACATCAAAACATGGTGGCCAGTCAGCACCACCACCACTCCCCTACCCCCTTATCCTAAACTCCACCAAACTATTCTGATGTATGATAAACTAACTTATTTATTTAAATTGTACAATTGAAGCAGAATAGTTTTTTCGACACAATACTTTTGTAACACATTTCAGCTACGTGTCGTCCAGCAATGCTGAGTAGTGGTAACTAACTGTTTTCCTACACTGATGGTACCACAAGTCGAGATTGCCGTGGGCCATGGCACTCGCTACAGTTGGGGCTAAATTTGAATTTGAATACAGGTACATACACTGAACGACACAATACAAAACAAACATAAACATACCGCCCACCAAAAATACAATTTCTAAGCAAACTAGAAAATCTGTGCAATGCCACAATGATATATGTGGTTCTCAGTGAATGAGTAGGCGACACAACTTGATAACAGGGTTCTTCACTGTCGATGTTGCTGCTTAATGTTGGCCACCCTGAAAATTCCATCCTTGCCCACATGTAGAACTGCATCACGCCAAGCTGCCACTGCAGGAGTAGCAAGTGGTCTTCCTTGACGAGAACAAGGACGCCAATCGGTACGTCACCATCACTCTTGGTCCACTTGTCATGTGGTTATATTGTGTGCAGGTACTCATTGTGCCATCTCTGCCAGAAGTGCTGAGTGGCACACTGTACCCGCTGCCACCTGTCCAATATGTTTGACTGGATCTCTGTGAGGTCTGGAGCTGGAGGTGCTGTCAGGGTGGTGCCCACAAAGAAGCGTGCTGGTGTAAAGGCCTCTAAGTCACCTAAATCTGACGAAATGGCACACAGTGGACATGAGGTAAGGACTTCTTCAATCTGGGCAAAGAGAGTAGACAGCTCCTCAAAGGTAAGAACTTGCTAGCTTAAAAATAATTTCAGAGGGTACTTTACAAATTTGATGGCTGCCTCCCACAACCCACCAAAATGTGGTGCAGATGGAGGTTTGAGGTTCCATAGAATGCCACGAGTGGCAAGGGTATCTGCAACACACTACAAGTTAGCACTCTCCTTTAAGAACTTCTGAAGATCATTGAAATAACGACGTGAGCCTGTAAAGTTTGCTCTGCAGTCAGAAAAAAACATTTTTACAAGGTCCGCATCTAGTAGTAAATCTGAATAATTCATCAAGAAAAGCTGTGGTGCTCAAAGAGGAAACAACTTCTAAATGTAATGCATTTGTCGGTAAGCAAATAGGCACAAATATGCCTTTGACACACGACTGTTCCAAACACGCGACTGTTTGATTCGGAACGGGCCATCATAGTCAATACCAACATTTAGAAATGGCTTCAGTTGTTGAACCCTACTTGGTAGAAGATTTTTCATCAATGGCTGTATATCGGGGGCCCTAAACCTGTAGCACTTGATACAACTGTGGATCCTGGCCTTGACAGATCCCTTGCCTGCCAAAATCTAATACTCGCAACGAATTTCTGCATGTGTATCATTGGAACCAGCATGGAGGTGCACAAGATGATGAATCAATTATAATATTTTTCACAAAATTCTTCTTGGGTAGCTAGATTTGATGTTTTACTTTGTAAGTTAGGTGTGAATTTCGTAAACGTCCAGCCAAATGCAGAATGCCATCGGAATCCAAAAATGGATTCAATTTTCTAATACCAGTACCAAAGGGGGAATTCGCTCTTTGAAATCAAATATTCAGTCTCCAAGCTGAAACATTCTTGTTGAACCTGCTTCAGGCACATCTTCTTAGCAGCATCAAATTCTACGACAGTAAGGGTACCAGTCACATCGACACCCTCGTGACACCTTCAGGTTTGAAATGAATATTAATACTTAAGCAAGCACTCTTTGAAGCTGTGACCACGGGAGAGAAACTAGAGGATTGCGAGAAGGTTTAGTTAAGATTTCCAACCATTGAAATTGCCTTAGGCGGTTTTAGCTCTTATTCACCCTCATGAATACTGGTCGCTACACCTCGACATGGCCACGATTCCTTCTCAGATATTAACCAACATGGTCAGATCCACCAAAGTGTATGTGTCAGTAACTCTTGGGGCAGGAGTTCTCTGGAAGCACAGTCTGCAGCATTGCCAACAGAAGGCGCATGTCTCCACTAGACCATAAGATTGTTCTCTTTAATACGAGCGACTCTGTTTGCCACAAAAATTCGCAGACGATGAGGAGGAATCCTGATCTAGGCGAGGAACACTATGAAATCACAACATGCAGCAATAGAGCTAATGTGGATATGTTCTGAATGGGTCGACATTACTGACTCAAGTAACTTAATGAGTAAATGTGCAGCCTGCAATTCAAGTCGAGGAAGTGTGACTGTTTTTAGTGGTGTAACATGTGATTTGGTCAAAGCAGGTGTGTATTCACCTCACCTTGATGAGCAGTAGGTAGGTACACAATAGCAGCATAATCTTCAATGGATGAATCTCTGAAGCCATGAAGCTGATATTCTGATTGTGGTGCTGACACAAAATGAGGTATGGACAATTTGCTGAGAACACCCAGTTGGCAGATGAAAGCCTGCCAGTCCTCCAGTACATCTCGAGGTGGAGCTTCATCCCATGACACACCCAACAGCCAGAGTGTTTGGAGGAAAATCTTGGTGCGAATAACCACCAGAGGAAGCCACTCTAGTGGATCATACAACCTAGCAATGTCTGAAAGAATTGCTCTTTTAGTGACTGTTGTGCTGCAGATTGAATGTAATATGAAAACACATCCAACCTTGAGTCCCACTGGAGACCAAGAAACTTGATCACTTCACTATTTTCTTGAAAACTTAGCGGAATCTCTCAGTGATTCTCTGGTACTGCTGGAAGATGGTTTTCTATTACTGGATCATTTTCTTAATTCAAAACCCCCTTTCTTTAGTAGATTTATCAGTTCCTGCTGCAACTTGACAACTTATGCAACAGATGATGCACCTGTCACGACATTGTCTACAAATACGTCTTCCAACATGATCTTAGCCTCCTTGGAATACATACCACCTTTTTCAATGGCAAGCTGTTGTAAGGCTCTCATAGCCATGAAAGGAGCTGCTGATACCCCATAAGTGACAGTGTAAAGTTGGAATTCGTGTACTGGCTGATCAGGCTACTCACACCACATAATTATTTAATAAAGTGCATTCTGGCTGTATGTGTACCTATCGATACATTTTACGAACATCTGTGTTCATTACAACAAAATGAAGATGGAAATGTATAATAATGTTCACAATGTCATTCTGAAGTTTAGGTTCAGTCAGAGGAACATCATTAAGAGACATTCCAGAAGTGAAGGCTGCTGAAGCATCAAACACCACTCTTAACTTGGTGGTTGTGCTGGATTCCTTCAACACATAGTGATGTGGGATGTAATAATGAGGAGATTGTCCAACTCCATTCTCAAATGGAAGCATGTGTCCAAGTTCTTCTTACTCACGTAAAAAAATTGGAATACTCTCTTTTGGTTTTTAGCTGATGATTTAATCTGTTTTCCAGTTGATGCAACTGTTTGACAAAAAAACTGCGGGAATCTCCTAAATCTGGTTCATTTCCTTGAAAGTTAGTCGCAGGATATATCTACCACCTGGGTCTTGCGAATGGGTTTTCACAAAGTGATTTTCACATTCAATATCCTCTGGGGTACAATGTTGAACAGAAGGCACTTCCTTGCTCTCCCAAAACTTATGAATGGTGTCTGTTAGGGAAACCTCAAATATCACAGACAGCGAAACGACACGACTGGAGGCAGCAGTTGCATTCTGACTGACTTTACTCATTAGAATCCAAGCAAATATACTGAGAAGAGCAATGGGGAACCCACTTGGTGGTTGGTACCACCCACCATCAAACACATATGGGTATACATCAGCACCCAAAAGAAGATAGATTGTCCCTGGAGTATCAAACGGTTGGTCATCTAATTCCAAATGACAATACACATCCCTCATGTTGTGAGTAAGTGGGATGCTGGGTTATTTGGAAGCCATATCTTCCAAGACTAGTACATTGGTGATTAATTGAGGTCCCTCACTTCTCACAGGTGTCGGAACACAAGTAACATAACCATTGTTAGCAAGAACAATAAACTGAGCCAGTCCCACAAAAGGCACATGAGTCCTTCGGCATTTTAACCCTAGCTTGCATACACTCTTTTGAGAGATGAAAGAGCTCTGGGATCCTGAGTCAAGCAACACTCAAACCTTCTGCATCTTGCCACTTGCATCTAGACTTTAACAACTGCTGCGCCTAGGGAGAATGTTGCCTAGACATCAGGGGAAGAGGCAAGTGAGACTACAGCTGCAGTATCCTCATTGGGAATGAAAGTGAGTGGTTCTTGTCTGGTAAAAATATCAGGAGTTTGCTCCACTTGATGTGACGAGACAGCAGCATGAAGAAGGGAATGGTGTATTTTACTACAATACGCACAGTTTCTCTTCGACTTGTAATCCATCACCTTGTGATTCTGCAAACAGTTTAAACACAGCATCTTTCGTCGCACCAACTCTATTCTCTCATCAACTGATTGACTACTGAACGTAGGACACTTGTGAATTTGGTGCGTACCCTCTCAGGTCAAGCAAATATCTGGTTCCACAGTTGCCAAAAATGAAGCTTTGATGTTTGTACTTGAAGTTACAAACTTCTTGGTTGTTGATTGTGTAAAAGTGGACCCTGATGATGAATAGTTAGCCATCATTAATGCATTACAATCTGATTCCAGAAATTCGAGAAGGATATTCTATGTTGGAATCTGAATGGTCTTATAAACTACTTAAATCTGGGCTCTTGTATCTGGATCAAGCTTTGGAAACATAAGGTTTAACAACACAATGCTCCATTCAGTCACAGGCAGTTTTAAAATTCTCATGAGACCCAGGTACTTCTTAAGAATATCTACCATGTTCTGCAATTTGTCAGGAGAGAAAGAGGGAGCAGCAAAGTGAGGGAGTTGCATTATATTCTCCCAATGCATCGTTGCTATTTCTCTAACATTGTGGTAACTTTCAATTAATGTTTGGCATGTTAGGTTATAATCTTCCTCAGACAATGGGAGTGCTTTAATATGGTTGTATGGCTCACCTAAAAATGACATAAGGAGATACTGATGCTTCTCCACTGCAGCGAGAGACTTGTTGTGCACCAGTGATATGAACAAATCATAAATGGTACACCAATCTTTAAGAAACCCCTTAAAGGTAGGCAATGACAAATTTGGTAACTTGACTTTGGGTGAGACTCGGCCGAGATGACATTGCTGTTCTCTTTCTACTTCTTGGATCACAACAAGTTTGTTGAAAACTTCCTGTATTCTATAGTAGACCTCGTCAAACTCCTCGATCTCCTTATCGCTGGCGTTAGACTCTGCAACTGTTTCCGATGCTTGAACAGCAAGTAGCAGATGGCTTGCCTCGAAGTCAGTTTTCAGTTGTTGCAAATCATAGCAAGTTGCCTTGAAAAGTCCCGCCCGACTTGGATTGTTGCCATCTTCATCGGCCAAAGTCTGAAGTCTCTTTATATGGCACTTCACGAGACATAAACATGTCTTCAATTAGTGTTGAGACATTTTAAGAATTTCACACCGCGGTTCGAAAAATGCTGGCCCGGTGAAAACGAACAATTACTTTAATGGTTGGTACACCACATGGCTAACCTCAAAAAACTCTCGTTCACCACGAACCGCGAAAATGATAAACACCACACTTATTGCATAACAGAAGTCTTGTGATGAAATACAGTGGTATTTGCATACATGATTGCCATAGCGCAAAATGAAGTAGTTTCAGTACCAAATCAAGCTCGATTCCGCACACAAAGGAATACCAAAAATATGTCCACTGTTTATGGTAATTATCGATTAAACTCTATTAAGTGGCTCGAATACCCATACCCGGCCCGGAGGACCAAAAATGTTTCACGCAATATATTTTGTAACACATTGAAGTTGCGTGATGTCCAGCAACACGAAGTACCGGTAACTAACTGTCTTCCTACATGGATGGCACCACAAGTCAAGATGGCCATTGAACGACACATATAACAAACCCAAACAATAGTTTTTCAGTGATTTAATTTTTTTGTTTTAAGTCTTGGACACTACTAAAGGGCTTGCAGCAAGAAGGAGGCAGTTCCATGTTTTTTTGAAAATGAGTTTCAGGCATAATAATAAGGAAACATTGGGACAACAGCGAGGCACCTCCTAACAGTGACATTGTGAACTGAGGAGTTTTTAGGTGCAACATGAAAATATCTGCAGGAGCTATCTCCATCTTGCACGAAAGTTTGGTGCAAGATGTGGTTAGCTACTGGAGATACCACCATGCTGCTGCAAAACTATGAGCATTATTATTTTTTGGCCCTTTCTAAATGCCATATCTCGGTATAAGCTTAGGTGTCAATTGCCATGCTTGTCTACTATACCAAAACATATATTGAGGAGGCAGTCCCACCCATAACGAGATAATGGGGTAGAGTACGCACGCCAGTTTTGCAATGGCCAATCTTTCGTCTTAATGCTGAACAGTTTTTAATTAATGAGCTGTCAAATCACATGTCTAAGACTAAGGTTATTAAACTCTTTTTAAACACATGTTACTAAAAATGATTCTATGCTTTCTCTGGCTTGCTTTAATGAAACGAGGTTACATACAATTAATATTTATATATTCTAGTCTTTTTTGAAATAGAAAGGAAACAAACCTTCATGGTGCCGCTGGACACATGTTTCTGATAACTCGCTAATAAATGTTGGATAAATGCACGAAATACGAAAATCTATCTATCCTATATTTAAGGCAATGATCTCAGCATACCTACTATAGGATTACTATTTGTTTCGATGTATCGATTCATGTCATGTAAGAAGTAAAACTCTAACATATGCACTGTCCCTACACCGTTGTAATTACCATACTTGTTTGATACCTTAACAGTACTAGTTCTGTAATGTTAAGATAATCAGATGGTTCCTCTAACAGTCCATGGCTCTGTTGTAATTACCTTACATGTTTGTTAACTCTGCAGCACTAGTTCTGTAATGTTAACAGAATCAGACGGTTCCTCTAACAGTCCATAGCACTGTTGTAATTTCCATTCTTGTGTGATACCACTACAGTACTTGTTCTGTGATGTTTACAGAATCAGATGATTCCTCTAACAGTCCATTGCACTGTTGTAATTACCATACTTGTTTGTTAACTCTACAGTAATAGTTCTGTAATGTTAACGGAATTAGATGGTTCCTCTAAGAGTCCACGGTACTCTTGTAATTAGCATACTTCTTTGATACCTCTACAATACTAGTTCTGTAATGTTAACAGAATCAGATGGTTCCTCTAAGAGCATATGGCACAGTTGCAATTACCATACTTGTTTGTTAACTCTACAATACTACTTCTGTAATGTTAACATAATCAGATGGTTCCTCTAACAGTCCAAGGCACTGTAATTATCATTCTTGTTTGACACCTCTACAGTACTAGTTCTGTAATGTTAACAGAATTAGATGGTTCCTATAAAAGTACATGGCACTGCTGTAATTACCATATTTGTTTGTTAACTCTACAGTACTATTTCTGTAATGTTAACAGAATCAGATGGTTCCTCTAACAGTCCATGGCACTTTTGTTATTACCATACTTGTTTGATACCACTACAATACTATATCTGTAATGTTAACAGAATCAGATGGTTCCTGTAACAGTCCATGGGACTGTTGTAATTACCATACTTTTTTGTTAACTCTACAGTACTAGTCCTGTAATGTTAACAGAATCGGAGGATATCTCCAACAGGCGTGCCAGAGCAAACTTTGTACTGTCCCTTGGTTGTGCGAGGGGGAGGGGGCAAACCCAAGAAACAATTTTTTTCATCAACTGCTCTCTCTCTATCTCTCTCTATATATATTTATATATTATATATATTTTTTCTCCACAAATTACATGTTGCACATTATTATCTGTATTAATTCATGGTAATTTAATGTACATAGTGATTTTAAACATTTTTTCCTCTCTCAGATTGTTAATAACTGAAACACCTCATAGCCGTGAGTACATTGATGACTGAAGTAGAGTTTACATAATTTATAATCTCAATGTCTAAAGATAGTTTCACTATAAACGAGCTGCAACATGTTTGACATATCTTTTTTTTTTCGAGAACACTGTGTGGAATACTATAACAATTAACAAAATTTATAAGTAATTTCACATGAAATTATATGCTTAAGTATAATAATGGTAATAAAAATAAAACAATATTTATAATATGTAAAGTAATGTAGAAAATGCGTACCTAAATGTACATCGTTCATTGTTTCGTTAGTAGATTTCTGTAATTTTAAATTGCATATATATATATATACATATATATCTGTTAGAAGCATTATTACATAGAACAGTGTCATGTTAACTTAAAACATCACATGGCATCAACCTAAATAGATATGACAAGTCTTCAATAAATACACTGAGTATTTACTCCACTGCTTTCCCAATTAAGGCCTTTATTTCGTCCTTGCGGGAAATAAATTATCTAATTATATCATTAAGATGAAGTACACTAGTTCTCTCTCTGTGGACATGAAGTAGCATCACATCCGTTAGACGTTTCTGCTTCATGATGGCCTGCAGATAAGTCTTCAAACGGCGGAGGTTAGAAACTGGACAGTAATAAAATAAAAGTGATCGCACTATCGTTCTGCACTATTTAATACTCATTCTATACTTACACTACACTGTACGTCTGCATCGAATACAAACAGAAGAGGAGTGAAGGCCGGGCTGACACAGACAAACGAATTGCTGTGGCTGCTTGGTGTTTAATGATGTAATGAAGGCGTAGAATCGAAGGAACGTTACGGGGTTAATTTTTCGAAACTTGTGTACACAAAAAGTGGAGGGGCAAAACACATGTTTTGCCCCTCCCCCCTTCAAATCGTGTTGGGGGAGGGGGGCTGCAACTGCTGTCTCCTCACCCCAGCACCGGCTCCCCTGAACACCAGAAGTCCACGACACTTTTATAGATACCATACATTTTCTGTAAACTTTTGAAAATAAAACGAGGTGATTTTTACAGAACATTCTGTTGCAGTTACCAAATATCACTGTTGGATTTACATTATATGTTCTGTTATCGCAACAGTACTGTAATATTGTGTTCACAACTATCTGTATAGTTCCTACTACAGAAAACACTGTTCCTGCTACAGAAAATATGGTTCCCACAACAGAATAACTTTTAACAATATTTAGATTGTTCTGCTAACAGTTTGGATTGTAAAGTATTACAAAACATTCTGTTGCTGGTACTAAAGTTTAGTTGTCGCCACCATAAAATGCTATTACAGAACTGTGCTGTTAAGTTCTCTGTGTTGATTTCTTTCTCTGGCCAATATCTAAGTCAATTCTCGTCTTTGTTCCTAGAAAATATATTATCGCCTGGCTATATGTGTAAATGTAGATTAGGCTATCATACAAGTGAAAATCTAGTTGACAATGCTGGATAACAGTGTAAATGTGTTTGTCAACATCTTCAGTTTTAATTCACAAACAGGTATAATCAGTTATTTATGTTAGGGTTAAGTAACATGTCGACGAGTGAATCGGACATATCTGTGCGAGAGGAATGTTATACATACGATCATCATAAGAAAAGTAGGTAGGGCCAACCACAGGTTGCAGAACAGGAACGAAATATCAGAAAGATGTTTAGAGCTACAGGGAAAATATAGGCCTATTATAGAAAGAAAGTTGTACCATCATGAACAATAGCGAAGGACTGCAAATGCAAGTATAAATGTTTTAGCAAGCCCAAAATTAATTGTTTTTTTTTTATGAAAGTCCTAATGTTTAATGGGGATTCGAATTGTTAGTTCTTTTGCAATGTTTGTTCATGGCGCCAATTAAACATTTTTGTGTACATCGGTGGTTCTGTTTGTTTCCCCCAAGATCTTACGTTACCTGGTGCGCAGCTGCTAATTTCTCAAATGAATTTTTGCTTAAGGTCACCTAAGGCTGCGCCTGTGCAGGGCGGGATTTTAGGCAGGGGAATGCACCGTATCGCCACGCTTAGGAAAACGCATTCTCTGAACTTAAGTTGCAGTGCAGTGGCCATATATTATGCAGCTGTGACGACAGAGAGTGACTGGAATATTTACGAGTTACTGCACGGTCATTTCTAAAAAAAATATGCGAATTTTTGGCACTGTTCGATGAGAGCAAATAAGTAAGAAATATCTGTGAGGTAGATGGGCCAGCATTGTGTCGGTTTCGCGTGGTTAGAGCAAAGATACCCTATATTCGAGTAGGTATAATCAGTTTGTAAATGATATAATAACGTGCAATAAGATGTGTTGCCTGCTAACTGAGATGTTAGGAGTAGTAAAGTATGAGAACCTATTTTCTGAGAAGAGGGCGCAGGAAAGTTGCGCCCTGAACACCAAAGTGCGGATTAGCACATAGGACATAATGTGGGGCACCTAATGAGCACTACTTCCGGAAATTGCATACGTATTTAATTAGGACTCGAATGTAGCGCACCTAAGTAACTGTCGCCGGCCAAGTCCCTCCACATTGAAATTAGATGGATGCTGGGTCCATCAGCGAGATTACATGGAACGGGCGGGCGGCATTCCTCAAGTCGCGACAAGGCGGAGGGAGATCAGGCGGCAGCGCCACCACAACCGCACTCCTCCACAGCCGCTGCTACTGCGCCATTCAAACATTTGCATGGGGCGCCGGGACGCCTGATCTTATCACGCCAGACCCTCTCTCGCTGATTAGACAAGGCGTCATCGGAAGACACCCGATAGGGGTCGCGATCACACTGAGAGCCCAGCTGTGTTGATATACGTGCATGATTAAAAAACTTCAACACCTCGTATGTTCAAGTGATGCCACGTACCCTAGTGCGTGCTCAATGGACGCTGTGAGGCATTCTTTTTGCTCGCAGATCGCCTGATAAGTGGACGATCCGAGGGCTTCGCGTGCATGACGTTAGATATAACAACTATCCGGTTTCGGCCACCCGTGTGAAAGCTTCAAACATTCGTCTGCGCCATCGAACCTGGTTGAAATAAATTTTCTGCCGTGGATGGTTATTGGCGTTCGGTTATGCTGCAAAATTATTACACCCACGTTTTGTAATAAAATAATTATTATGATTTTTTAAGCCTGAAAAAATTAATGTTTCGTCTGGAGCAAAATGCTCAAAACTTTCGTATCACAAAACCCGTTCGAAAAAGTTTATATGTCTAAGTTGACAATTCAAACGATCCAAAAATATATCAGGTATCTATTATAGAAACGCAATTTGAGATATGTGTTCCCTAACCAAGTTTTCCACTCTATTGAATTTTTTTTTTGCAATTGTTGTATACAATATAATTTAGAAATAAATAAAAGTGTTATTTTTATTCATATAGTATAATTTGTTTTTAAAACATCCTAAAACTTCTAAGTAATACATTTCTCAGAAAACAATTAACCAAAAATCTAAATCTGCCATCATAGGAATGATAGTTTGTCCTGTCAAAAATTATTGGCTATCCCGTAAACTTTACACATATACTCTGGTATACGTTTGATAACAGGGGCTTCGAAGAGGGTGGGGGAGCCCTCTCCCAATTTTCCCGTTGGGGGCACCAAAGTCTTCGCGAGTGGGCGCCACAATAAAGCACTGCAGATTAACATCCATACGTTATATGTAGATTTACTAAAAATAGAGATCAGTTTTGTGTTAAATAGTAATGTTTATAGCGATATCGAAAAAATATTGTGTGAAATATGTGACTAGGAAACAATTTGTGTATAATTACTGATTATTGCAAACTAAATTTCGGGAAGAGGCGCTCTTTCAAGCAATAGAGGCTCCGGATTCTCCACAAGACGTTGACACCAACTCCCTTACAGCAGAACATTCCCAACGCCCGTCTTTGATTATGCATTGTTTCTCGCTATTTGTTGTTTGCATTTAGTTCCTAAACTAACAGTATCTGTCAACTAATGTAGAATCAAGTTCGTTTTTTTTAATAGTAAATTGTCTAAATACTAAAAAAGAGTAAAGGCGATATTATAATTAAACTAAGGCACATAATTCATATAATCAATAAACTTTACTGGCAATTATATTATAGGGAATCAAAAAGATAACATCTGAAAATTTGCATTTTTAATCCAACGAGTATTGTTCCAGTTACTTTGTTATTTTAGGACGTATTTAATTTGCTGGAAGATGTTAACTAGTTTTGCGCAAAATAAAAACGCTCTACCAGATTCAAGAATTCATAGAAATATTTTCAGTAATAGCTGAAATGTAAGGTTGTGCGCGGCAACCACAGAATGAGCGCTTCGCAGCCCTAATTTTCCAAAGGTAGTTTAACCAAAAATAGAGTTGGAGTAGTGGGGACATGACCGCCTCGTGAAGTTTGCTTTAAGCATGTCTATTAAAATCAAAACTATGTCATGTTGCACACAATACAGTAGATGAAAAGAATTGTAGGACTATTGTAATTTTTACACATAAAATAATATCCGTATATTTGTGTTGTTATTGAATTCCATAGTTTATTAATAAAAATTATAAATTATATAAATGTTTCTGATTTTGCATGGAACGTATGTTATTTCCACCATTAAAACTCGTAAATACACTTAATGTCATAGTATGAATAGACGCCAAGCACACTTTGCCTTAAAGCGGTACAATAACAAAATTATTTTCAGTAAGAATATGGGTTATTCTGTAGTATAATATAAACGGCAATTTTTAAAAAGTACCTAATCATTTGAAAAATACAAGTTATTACATTTTTTAAGTAGAAATGAGCATTTAAACTTAAAAACGTAGTTAGTAAAAATTCCAAGTTATTTTACCACAAAGTTTGATTTTAGCTTAAGAGTGTCTTGAATTTACAGGCGTTGCATTTTACAATTTCTTTGAAATAAGACACTTGGGAAAACTGCGACAAATTTGAACTTATACCTAATATGAATTTAATTTTTATCTCAAAATCATCGTTCATGTACGACTGATAGATATAAAAAATGTCCAATAAACAATTCTTCGTGGTATATTGCTGATATTAATAACTCCACTCATTTGAAGAAAAAAAATTATCACCATGAAGGTGTCATCGCAGGGACAAGTAACTCAGCACAGTTACAGAGCATGGTACTATGTATACAGAAAACCCCAAAATATTTTACTACAACAAGCATGTATTGCAGAGGACCAAAAATTGCAGGATGCTCTTAGTATTGTGTTGGACCACCCGTAGCATGGAGACAGGTTGCGATAGGGTTGGACACGGTGACATAGAGACGTCCAATGTTCTCCTGAGTAAGATATTAACACACATGGTGCCACTGGCCCTCCAAATACTCCGTAGTTCCCGCTGGCCGAAGTTGCTTTCCAATCTGGTCCCAAAACTTGTCGATGGACGAGAGGTCTAGGGATATTGCTGACCAAGTAAGCATGTGGACATTACGAAGGTACGCCAAGATACCGGTGATGTGTGAGGCCGGACATTACCCTGCTGGAAAATTAGTTCGTCAATATTTACCAGGAAGAGGAGAACACATGGTTTGCATAATTTCCTGGATGCATCGCCGCGCCTTCAGGGTTCATTCAATCACCACCATTGGGAAAAGGGACTCCACACCATGACAAGTCTCGTTGGTATGGTGTGCTGCTCTATAATGAAGCGTGAATCACGGCGTTGGCCAAGACATCACCAGACTCGAATTCGGCAGCCGTCTGTCTTCAGACAGAACCATGATTCGTCGCTGAACAACTCTCGTCGTCAATCTTCAAGTTGCCATGCTACCCATTCCCGCCAGAAGGTCACACATCCTCGGCGATGCTCAGGTCATAATGGTAGAGGCCGTAAGGGATCCCGCTCTGCTAGTTGCATGGATACAGGATACAGGCATATTCCCAGTTGATGTGGCATGTCACTAGATAGCGACGCCTGCGGAGTGCTTACAGCATGTCGCACGATGAAACGATCCTCCTTGCTGGCGGTCTGCCGGGGTTGACCCGAGCCTTCTCGATGTATGTATGTACCCTCCTGTTCCCACTGCATCCATAACCAACTCACGATGTAGGCAGAACGGTTCAAATGACGAGCAATGGGCCGAAACATTCACCCTACCTCTCGGAGGCTCACAATGTGACCTCACCCAAACTCATTCAGCTGGTCAAATGCTTGTCGAATGCGCCGTCGGGACATGTTGCGTAGTCACTGAAACTTCTCTCCGTGACTCAGACTGTTACTAAGACCTTATTCGGTGTCTCGCATACATTGTATGCCCCTGCTGGCGCAACCGCGCAGCAAACTGCATTGAATGCCCCTGGTGGCGCAACCACGCAGCAAACTGCATTGTATGCCCCTGGGGCGCAACCACGCAGCAAACTGCATTGAATGCCCCTGGTGGCGCAACCGCGCAGCAAACTGCATTGTATGCCCCTGGTGGCGAACCATGCAGCAAACTGCATTGTATGCCCCTGGTGGCGCAACCGCGCAGCAAACTGCATTGAATGCCCCTGGTGGCGCAACCACGCAGCAAACTGCATTGAATGCAAGTGGGAAACATTTCGGGCTATGGAGATATTGTGTGTTTAGAATGAGTATTCGATAGTTGAACGCCCTTGAGTTATGACAGGGAGAATTTGCTAGGTGCATGCCTTAGTTTAACATTACAATATTTAACATTCCCCTGATATTGCACTCATAAGCAATTTAATGAGGGGCACCTGCCATGTTGGTGAAATGGCGCTGTGGTTTCCCTGTCGAATGGAATAGTGCTCATACACGCATGACTGGGTCGTCATAGTCAGACTTTACACTGAGAGTCTGAAAGCGAGTAAAAGTTTTGAGAATATAATGGGGAAGATAAAAGGGCTCAGCGGATCGGGGCTAGATCGTGTTTGCCACATGTATTGAGCAATCGATCTCCGAATTAGTGCAGACACTGGGATTTCCACGGTGTCACTGTGTCAAGAACGCACTGTGAGTTCATGGATTTGGTTAAACCGACCATCACCATGGACAACTTCCATTGTGTTCAATGTATCGATGACAGAGGTTGTCGTCGGCTAGCTTGGTTCGTAACAGTGAATAGACAGGCCACAGTGCAGCAGATGACTCGCCAATTAAATTCTGGACCACAACGACCTGTGAGTAGCCATACCAACCAAAACCATCTCTTCGCTATGGGATACAGAAACCGCCGCCCCACTATGGTACTTTCATCGCACATCACATGTCTCGACGGTTACTATAGGCGCGGGTACACCGCCAGTGGACCCTCGATGCATGGAAAAGGGTCACTTGCAATCGAGGTACACATTGGTACCTTCCTATGGAATGGTACGAGTGCATCACGAAGCACATGAAGCGATTATCCCTCGCATCAGCAGTGTACAATTCAATCCGGTGGTGCACAGATAAAACAGTTCTTTGGTGACAAAAATATGTTCTAAGTGGCAACAAAATACTTTTGTCAATATAGACCTTGCAAAATATATTTTCGCATCAATAAAACATTTATGTCATTACAGTATTTAGTGTAAATCACAAAGTGACGTTCGAAGTTACCAATAAATTTAGTGTGCTGGTAGGGACTAATTTGTTCGTTAGTGGCAGCAAGAGTGTTGAGATGCCAGCAGCAACACTGATTAGTGAGGCCAACGAAAGTGTTTTGCAGGTTGCTAGATTTTGTAAGTCAGTACGATTAAATAACAACTGAAAACTAAATCTAGGATTGTCAAACCATGAATCGAACCCATGTTCTTTCGTATACGAGTGTCGTGTGCTACCACTTCGCCACTCCGCTCTTTGGTAAAGCCACTCATATGACTGAGCAACAAATTTATTAAGTGGCGCACACGTCTAGGATTGAACATTTCACCTCACATATAGTTAATTTTCTGTAGTTATTGGTGTCTGTTTACTATTTACTTACTTTTAATGAAGGAATTTTGTAATCCAAACCCTAAATTCTTAGGATTATCGCCCATTATTCCAATTCGTAGCATGATGCAAGGAGACGAACACAGACAAATATGTTGTCGTGGTCATACAGAGGGTGACCACTTCCAACAAGCCAATGCGCATGCGCAGTATATAACGGATGTAGTTATCCAGACGCAGCAAAATGTTTTATTGTGGATGACATGAATGTAATTGCTGCCAACTATATATTTGGTCGCAGCCAATAAAAGATTTATATTTTTAATAAACAAATATGATAGTGAGCACTAGAAGACTTTAGTACTTGTCATTCTTCACTTGTGTAATTATAAATGATTTCGATAAATGTGTTATTGGAAACACTATACATAACTTATATGTTCTATGTGCGAAAGAAGAGATTATCAACAATTCTGAAATTACTGCCAATAGTCAAGAATTAAATATATTTTCCATGGGAAGCAAGATCGCTACATCGCTTGATAAGGAGTATGGGATTCAAGTGGAGAAGTGTAAAGCCAAGAGGAAGATACTAATTGAAAGAGCAGACATTCTAACATGGGGTAATGGCTATTTGCGTAAGAGATAAGACACTATCGTGAAGTTAGCAGAGGAATTGTTTACCTCGACGAAAGTTGGAATGACAGCAATTTAACATATTCGAAATGTTGGGACAAAGATGAATAACTGGGAGTTTAAGTGAATTCAGACACCGGCAGAAGGCTTATTTTGTAGCCTGCAGATCATAGGGATGAATTCATTCCTAATGCCTTACTTGTCTACAAAGCTGGAACTGTCACTGGAGATTACAATAGTCAAATGAACCATTTCAAACTTCGAAAAATGGTCATAGGAGAAGTTACTGCCAAATCTCCTGCCTAAATCTGTTATCGTAATTGATAATGTGCCATGCCTTACTATGGAGATTAATAAACACCTTCCAAATATTTAGTGAAATCTGACATGTTGGAGTATCTTGAAAACAATAATAATGAATGCAATGGGAACATGCGAAAAGTCAATCTGTGCAAACTCATAGAGATATGTAGGCCTAAATAAAATACATTTTATAATTGATAAGTAATACTCTCATACTATATTAGCCACACAGTTCTCAGGCTCTCCCCTTATATGTGTGATCTAAGTGTAATTGAGCTGGCATGGGGAAGAATCAATACATTAGTCAGATATATAAACGTAACTGACGACTTGTCACTTAAAAAAACTGATGGGTATCACAGAATCTTCTATTTCATCAGTAACCAAAGAAGATTGGCATGTATACTGTAGACATCTGCAGAACATCTAATAAGGATTTTGGGAGGAGGATAGGACTATACTTGATGAAATAGACAGCATTATAGTTAACCTCTGTAGTAATAATAGTAACATCCATACTGAAAGCGAAAACTCATTGGCGCGGCCATTGAGAATATTTCGCAGGTGAATGATGAATTATTTTAATGACTTATTTGTAAATATCCTCACATTTAGATAGAAGTCTCAGTGAACAGATGAAATTCTCGAGTTTTTAATTTCACCACTCGAGACTCGAACTCGAAACTTTTTCAATTCGCTATCCATGCTTCCGTCTATGCTAAGGAGAACGAGTAAAAAACTGTGAGTAAATATTTTATATGCACTTCTTAACTATACATATAGTGATATACATGTTAAGTAATGTATAAACTTATTAAATAGTTGAATTCTGCACCATTTCAAAAGCAAGAAAATAATGGTTATTGAATATTGTCACGACGCAGGTTGCTTCCAGATCTGCAATCCACATCGTACGTAGCTCCTTTTCAGCTTAGATGGTAGGTAAAAAAACATACTTGGAAGACAGGAGGCTTAAACACCTGTCAGCACTCGCGGTACTAATTTATACTTCATCAGTTTTATAAGAGAAGGTTTCATGTCAGTTGTCTAGTCTACACTTTCAGTCCTTAACTTATTCTTAGGGTGGGGGTGGGGATGTCTAAACCATAATTTTAAACGATACTCATTTCCATATTTCATTCTGTGTTTAATAACAGAATGCTTTCTGTAACACATTTGCTAGATTAATCACATTAATAAACTATAAAACTTAATCACCTATTCACTCGATGCTTAAAATATTAATTAGCCAGTGGATTACACATTAAATCAAAGCGTCAATTAAACCTGAGTACCGCTAACATTAGTTCCGATGCCATTGGAGCCCGTATAGAATAATCTAATAAACACGTTTGCTGGACGTCTACTTTAAGCTGTTCTACATTTAACATAATTTAACTCATTTCTACATTATGGTTTAGCCAGTCCCTCCCTGAACCTGCCCTGCCTCCCCCCACCACAACTCACCCCCCCCCCCCCCTTCTCACTATCTGTCTATCTATCTATCGATCTCTCTCTGGCTCCAGCAGGGGCAACAACTTCCATAGCTGGACCGATCACACCTCTCACCGTTCACTGCACTGCATTCCAGCTATTTCACGCATCCGCACCGATTCCGACGTTTTTCCGCAGCGCACACATCAATCACGTAATTCGCTACCCGCGCCCTAGGCAAGGCTGAAGCCTGCATAGGCCTAAACAATATCCGAACTTACAACCATCATCCAAGCATCCACACTAGTTGCTGTCTGGTCAACGACTCTCTGTAACCTTGTACCAACACCTGCTCTCGCGTCCTGCTACACAGGTCTTCGAATTGCAAGACGACGGTAGTCGAAGCTGTATCGTGCCAGCTATAGGCTAATAAATATATTTTATTGCAACCTCAGACATTAACTTTTGGGCGTAGTGAAACTATACACTGTATTTATTTGTCACATGTCAATAGTGATTTTAAAAAGTGTCTGTGAGATAAAAAAAATTGGTTAGAAGAAAAATTTAGAAGGGCCTTAAAGAATGCCCACTTTACCTTGAATAGCCTATAAAACTGCATGTTTCACGGAAGTATAACACTGAACTCTCGGGCAGTCAGTGCCCTCCGCGAATTATCAGCTCAGCACACACGGCAATGCCCTGCCTTGTGTAAGTTTCCGGGTATCGCAACTTCCTCATTCGCGGGAAAGAAAACACTAAACAGAGCAGCCTTAAATCTAGAACTCAAATATGTTCAGCCTGACAGTATTTAGCCTGATATATGAAACAATGCTCCTTGACAGATTTTATTTTCCATTCTACGGCGCACATGATTTATCCCCCTGCATATGTTAAAAAATATGAAATGCATACCCCATCTGCTTGTGAAATTAAATTCTTTGTAAATGTAGCATTTCTGAACGTAAATAAATATTACAGAATGAGTTTAGATTCTAAAATACTGTACCTAAAAAATCAACGAGATCTTGCATTTTTGTATAT
Organism: Dryococelus australis; assembly: GCA_029891345.1. Lineage (NCBI taxonomy): Eukaryota > Metazoa > Arthropoda > Insecta > Phasmatodea > Phasmatidae > Dryococelus > Dryococelus australis. Next base: position 1,181,738 of record CM057009.1, on the reverse strand, counting down.
TACTCCTAATTTTTGTGAAGTAGAAACTGTGAATTGTATAATTTTGTGAGTTTCTCTATGACCGAAGCTTCCCAGATATGTATTAGATATTATTCATGTTTTGCTTTTATTTTGTTGACATGTGCATATAAAACAACATATTAATTGGACTTATCATATTACGAGACTAAAACGAGAGAAATAACTCTATACATTGTCCAAGTAAGCCTTTTGTATTTCTTGGTTCGAAATAGAAATGATTTGCGTCCTTTGCTTATGACCTATGCTTCCCGATTGTGCAGAAAGGCGAATCAATGTTTTCACTTTGCACAGTACTGTAAGTCATCACTGATACCTGATATGTATGCAGCCTGAATTTTAGTATGTCCAAACAAACCAGGCGTCTCCCATATGTATGTAAAGTACATGCAGGCCAAGAACTACCTTATTAGTGTTTTGAAAAGTGTGACGTGTCACCACTGAGGCAGAGATTGTCGTGACACTCTGAAGTCAACAATTGGACGACTGGCTACTGACTAAATATTCATATCATTTTTTCGTCGTACAATAACGATAGAGTGGAAATGTACAAATTAGCAGCAGCAAGTAATGTTCTCATGCGCGGATTATATATCATCAACGAGTCTGTAATATATTGGTTTATATTTAACTGCAAAGGCAACTATGTTATCAACTGCGATAGTAAAGAAAATTTCGGATGTTGTTGAAGGAAGACATACAAACTTTGAAAAGTTTAGCCCAATTCGTTTGTAGAACAATTATTACAACATATTGTTAAATATTATGAAAATTTTCTGACCGATTATAAACTACCGTAATATTGGCTTGTGATATGACAGCCAACACGAGGATAGTGAAAATATGTAGTGTAACTATCTGGCTGGTAGTGTATCAGTGGAGTAAATGCCAACAGTTTTTAAAAGGTCTCATGATTTTATCTGTATTTGCAAACATCATTTTTTATGTATGTAAAAATCTGGGTAATTACAATATTTTTTTATCAATGGACAACAAGGTTTGCTCCAAATTTTGCCAAATATTATGCTAAAGGTTTTAATTGCTTAAAACTTACTACGTGTAATATTATCAATAAAAAAGGTCAAGGATAACTTTATTGTTCAAATACTCAAAACAAGCATTGCACCTGTTTACAAATATCCTGTTGACATATTTAAACTTACCAGTCCATACATACAAATGAATGCAATGTGAATTTTGCGTATTTTGAACTGAAGTGCGTTATATTAAAAAACGAAAATATCTTGATGAGCAAGTGAAATTTTTTATTTCTTGTGCTGCTGTTCTGCATTCGATAGCTAGTTTTTTCTGTCTTCTTCCTACGAAACCAAGTATTCATATTTTGCTGTCCTGGCATGGAACTGGACCTTCAGAGCTGGAAAAAAAGGTTTGCAAAAGCATCTCTGCAAGGAATTATGTTTTTTACCACATTGCAAAGCACTATCTTCCTCTTCTACACGTTCAAATAATCCATTGTTTCCCAAAGTGTCTTTGAAGCGGACACCATCGCTCTCAAGGACGTAGCTGCGCAATGCACATGAAGTTTTGCTCACAGCAACACAGTTGGAATATTTCAAGTTTATCAGGCTACGAATTATCCTTTACTTGTTGGTGAGGATGCCAAAAGCATATGCAACTACTCTTCGAGTTGCAGACAGTCGATGAGTAAATATCCTATTTTTTACTCTCAAGCGATTTCCGGCGTATGGCCGTATCATTTTGACAGATATTCGAAAAGCTTCGTCGGCGATGAAAACGTAAGGTAATGGACTCGAATTATCGGTTACCTTTTCTAGTTCTGGGATATTCGATTAACCTTCTTGTGGAGTCCGAATCCTTTCCAAATACCCCGATGCCAACGTATAAGACCCCTTTGTTGCTATCTATTACAGCCAACAAAACCACGGAGAAATAGATTTTATAGTTGTAACTCAGTGATACCGATTGTTCTGGCTTGACAATTCTAACATATTTTCCATCGATGGTTCCCATACTATAAGTAAAGTAGGTTGTTTTCTTGAACCCTTTGGCATTTTGATGCCAAATCTCATAAAACTGTGGGAAGACGGTATTGTGCAGTACAATCCACATGACTGAAGTGTTTGGGATGATCAAACTTGCTGTATTTGCCCCAATCCTGGACATGTAATGTAAGTCCGTCTAAGAAAAGCCAGATCCCAAATACGTAAAACACAAATAAGCATGTCAGTTTACATCGATATAGTATAGCCTATATATTATTATACATTTTTTAAATTTTCGATGCCAATATTTAGTCGATTTTTATTTGCTTATCTTTTTTTACTATTTCTTCGTCAACTTCCCATTTAGGTATTTGATTTTAGGGTTTAATACTTATCCAAGCTAAATTTTTTATTCTTGTTATTTAATTTAGAATGATTTTCTTTTCTTTATCATCCAAATAATTGCAGTTAAAATTGTAACATCAGATATTCCTGTGTTGGCGAACTCCGAAACATGAAAACCAAATATGGGCAAGCTCGAAAAGGTGTAAGATGGTATGTTTATTCACGATGTATTGAATTTTTTTTTTTTTAAGAATGTTACAATCCCACAAAGAACATAATATTCTCTACAGTGAGATGTGGCTGACAAGCACAATGGTAGTGAATATGTTGATGCTTTATTAGTTCCAATTCCAGACGATTAAAGAACAATCATTATTTTCTCAGAACAATTTTCACTCAAACGTCGATCGCAATTTTTTTCGACAGGAAAATTGTTTTTGATATATTTTAATTTCATTTTTAATTAACATTTTCCATCTGATCACAACAATGCCGGTCGCGTTTCATAAACATTTGTATATTTTTCATTATGGAAAATAATGACATGTATGTAATATAAATGTGCTTAAAAGATACATAGGTGATATCAAAATATTAATTAACTTCTGCTAAATCCTTACCGGAGAGTTATTGCTAACATTTTCTGTGGAGAAAATGACAAGCTGTGCACCAACTCTTGCATATATTGAACTGGCTCTTGGAATTTTACCACTAGTTCATCAAATGATGTTACAGTCATTCGAAAGTAGTTCAAAAACTTGAGTTCAGAAATGTTGCACGATCTTTTGTGCATGCGGCCATCGGGGCAGCCTGTTGATGGGTACTTCTTGTATGTGTGATGCAACTGCGATAGTGAGTGCATCATAGATTAGGAAATGGCCAGGGGTAAGGGGTGCTATGTCATAGATTAGGAAATGGCCAGGGGTAAGGGGTGCTATGTCATTTGATTTACTCGAGAGTGGGGTCAATGTACGGGATTTGAGGCAAGCCTATATTTGAGTCGAGTACATGTTCATTTCTTCATACATCAGCTGTGCTGCTCCAACAACTCTCCGCAGATGATAATTAAGTGATTTCACCGCAGCTTCCCATAGAACACCAAAGTGGGGAGATCGAGGTGGTGCAAAGTGCCATTCGGTATTTTCTGTGGCCGACATATTTCTTACAGCACCTTGGTGTTCTTCAGTCTGATACAGTTGGTAAAACTCAGTTAGTTCTCTGTGTGCTCGAACAAAATTTGTTGCATTGTTACTGTACATGCGGGCAGACCTCCCACGCCATGAGATAAACCATTTAAATGATGCCAAAAATTCAGCAATATTGAATCCTGTCACAAGTTCTGTGTGTATAGCCTTAGTACTGACACACACAATTATGGCCACATAGGCATTGATGGGGGTACCTCCACATTTAAGACTTGACCGAACAAGCACAGGTCCGCAGAAGTCTACGCCTGTGTACAAGAATGGTATAGATGGCTGAGGCCTCTGGGAAGGAAGTTTATCTATGAGTAGCTGAGCTATATTTGGCTTGTTCTTGAAAAACCACATGCACTCATTAAATGTCTTACATGCTAAATCACGCTCTTTTAATAGTTAATATTTTGGTCTAATCCAAGCAAGCAAGAGTTGTGGTCGAGCATGACGATGTCTGACATGTTCATCTGTTGCAATGAGTTTAGCTAATGAGCCATGCTACGGCATGATCTCTCCTAACCTAATTTTTTTTCCTATTGCTTGTCTAGCAATGCACATTTTTGCAAAACCTGTTTTATTTTCTTCTTTCTTTATGATCTTTCCTTGTTTCCAGTCGGAACACTACATTTGTGTTGATGTGAAAAACAAATGTTTTTTTTATATTATTATTTAACTGTGCAAACCAAAAATAATATGTGTACGACAAAAATATTGTATTCATTTTACTCTTTTTTGCAAAAAAGTAAAGTCATAATATATTATATTATGTATTTATTTATCTGCTGGTTCTCACTTCAGAGGGTAGCACCTGTAACATATAATGAATACTGTCATGTTCATTTTAGCAATTTTGTTCAAATCACTCATTTTACCGCTGTATTAAGTGTGTACGCAGTATTTTTTTTGTCTTTTGTTAATGTTACTCTACACCTTGTGTTAATTCTGAACCATGTTGGATAATATAGTTTATGTTCATTTGCCATAAACAGTGCAAAAAAAACCTGTCAGTATCGTAACACGTTATTATTCTACTAACAACTTTATTTTATGTCTCTATGATTGTGTCTGTCTGTCCGCCGCTAGGATAGGTGGCAGCAAAGGATCGTAATAACGTAAAATATTTGTATACAACTTTTTATTTCCCTGCCTGTAATGTGTTACGCTTGTTTGCTACCTTTATTGTAATTTATTTAATGTCAAACTTTTTTTTTGTCGTTACGTTAATTATGTTTAAATGCAATATGTAATTTTCAATTGTATTTAACTCTGCGATATGGCTTTTAGATAATTATCGACTGGTCATGTCGCGAGTTTGGAACATCGTACAGCCACTGTCGTACGTGTAGGAATGTGCTGACCATGTCTTCTACGATTATTACTTCCACACGATGTAGTTGGTTTTGAAAATTTACTTCCTGACTTTCAGCTTTTTTATGGTGTAAGTACCATACTTCAGAGCCTAGGTGAGTGATTTGTACTTACCTTTTGGTAAGTGGTTGCGGTAATTGTTTGTTGCATTATCGGTGTTCATTTATTGTTTTTCCCTTGTAATTTTGTTCAGTGCATTTCGCCGGCTACACGACCTAGCTATTTCGGTGATGTGATCTCAGCTTCGTGCTTTTCAAGTGATGGGACCACGACCCACGCTATGATTTAAGCAACAGTGGTGTGTCGACTCCTCGGCCACCGCCTTTTCATACCTTGGTCAGAATAATGTTATTAATGCATGTGATTATTACTCCCTGACACCACGGCTGTGGCTGCCTTCAACTTGCTGCACGATGGTTTATTCAGGACTCAAATATCCTTGAAAACAACATCTTACAAATGTAATACTTACCTTGTTATATGTCTTGGCATGAAATGGCACGGACAACTATAAGAACTTTCTAATTACAAGATTTCAGTTTGTTGGTCATAAAATAAAATAAAGAAGAAAGTGAGGAAGCTGCACCCTAATTTGTAAAAAAATCATAATATGAAAAAAAAAAAAAAAAAAAAAAAAAAAGGGGGGGGTCTGTTTACTGTAACAAGTTTGAAGCAATTGTAATACTCATAACACCAATTATTGTTTGGTTAAAATAGTATATATATATATATATATATACATATATTGTATCTCTTCTCATTGTGTGTGTGGTAAAAAAGGGTGAATTAAAAACCCAAAGCAGATAACAAATTTTTCTTATTTGTTAAAAAAAGAAATTAACTAATACCTACTACCACTTTTGTAAGTGAACATTCATGTTGTAAATTATTCGTTGACGAGAGCTCTAGTGTGTTGTTTTTTTGATGGATATTAAAAGAAACCCAGAACAGTGTACCTGAATGGAGAACAAGGTAAGAGAGTGGAGTTGTGTTTAATAATTATTTTGGGCTAGGCTTCCTTTCTCCATGATTATTTATTTATACACTGAAGGATTGCACGTGGGAGTGGAGATACTTCGTTTCACGTCCTCCTCTGGGGCACCTTGGTGTTTATGTTGGGGACCAGCAGCTGGGGTTTTCCTTTTGTTGGAAAGCACTGGGCTGTTTTTCTTGTACCCTGATGTGGAGCGCCAAGGGGGAGCTCACTACATTACTGTTCTTTAGAAGAAAGACAGGGTGTTTTTGGTCATAATCAACCAACGACTTCTGGATTATTTCCCCTACCCAAAACAGTCCCGATTCATAAAGAAATTGATGAAACTATCTTGTTCTGCATCTAGTGCTGATCTGCCTTCCAACCGTGTTATCACAGATTTCCTTATGAAACTTTTCACATTGTTCGAATTTGAATAACCTTTCCTGGGCTGAGGCTAGTTCCGAGACCTGAAGGGAACCATTTACACATTTTAATGGGCCTTTTTTTTTTTTTTTTTTTTGCATTTGTGATGAATCTACAGGAGTAGGCCTTCACTTGACTTAGTTTTTGTAGTGAATAATATCTGTCTATGAGTCCCAAGTTTTGTGGGATGGTTATCAGACTGTGCAACTGTGTTTATTGAGATTCATCACTTACAGTAACCCAAACTGTACATGGCAATGCAGAACTTTCTTCACACAACCATCTTGGACCACGCCACCAACCAGTTAATACTGCTACCTGCTGTGGTGCCACTTCACTCCTCTTGAAACATGGTCGGCAGGATTGTTGGCAGTACTTACATGTCTCCATTCCATGTTTTGGGTGAATTCCTGAATTTCTGACACTCGATTGGTAACAAATGTTTTTCATATGCCAGATGGAGCCTTCAACCACGACAGGACCACAGTTGAATCTGGCCACAGAATACAGTTACTCTAATATACATTCATTATGTTCAGTGTTTTATCGATCAACTGCGATAACAGCATAGCTGCAGAAACTCAAAACAGGGAAGAGATAACTTCTTCAGAGGTGCGACTCTGGGTTTGGAACATACGAGATTGGCACACACAGACCCTGACTCATCAGTATGGCAGTGGAACACACATGCTCCATACGACTTAACAGAATGTATCAAAAACAACTTGCAATTTTGTCATTGTACTAGAATGTTTTATGACTGCATGATGAGGCAAGTATAATTGGTCAGGAGTGCTAACAGTGTCAACATGACTAGTTCCATGTGATCTTGCAAATAGTATTCTTGCATAAATTCCGAGTTTGTTTGTTTGAGAGAACGGTTCTTCATGAACTCCCTTTCCAATTGATGCCTAACATGGTCACACCATTCTTCAATGGTAACTTAAACATGTAACCACCTTGATGATTTGGTATAGTAGTATCTGTGGAATTTGTTTCACACAATATTTCATCAGGTGAGAAGTGAGGTTTGGTAATGCATGTTTCCAGATACCAGAAATTCTGTATTTTTTATTATGAAAATCCTCATTGATGAAAAGATTGCATGTGTACAAGGGTTCAGTGTTAGGTAGGGTGACTTGTCCAGATGCAACCCAACCAAAGGTGGTTTTCTGAAATGTTGGTGCATTTTCAACAGGTTTGAGTTGAGCAATGCACAAAAGATTCATGAATACTTCTGCACCTATAAGCATGTACAATTCTGCTAGCCGAGTGAAACCCTGGGTCTACCAGTTGAATTGATGATTGAAATATCCAGCTGGATGTATCTACTTACACCATAGGTAGTTCGTGAGTGATTGTGGGAAGTACGAGGCAATTCAAAGAACAACCATACGAATTGAGTCGAGACTGAATAGTACAAGAGACACTATAATTAACCTTAGATTTTGAATGACCTATTACAGAAACTGATGATGATATCCTTTCCCTTTTTAAGCATAACATCTGAACAGTGAGTTCCGTGATGAAGTTTGTTTGTGATGCGGAATCAAGAAGTACCCTTATAGTTATTCAACATCATTGTGAATTTTGTGCATTTACCAATGCTGTAGACAAGATGAGCTGGACATTTATTTCAGTGATATTTGTGTACATGACATTGTCGTTCTTGTGCCTACTTCTTCATGTTGTGTATATGGAGCACTATCCTCCTGTGATCGTGATGGTGGCTGTTCTTGCATGTGTACTGATGGAGTCGAATTACCTTCTATGTGTAAAAGTGAATTGTGTTTTCTTTACAATGCTTGCACGTGTCAGAGGTACACGTGTTTAGTTGATGATCACTCCTAAGACAATCAAAACACATTCCCAGTTCCTTTACTGATCTAATCCGTTCAACTGTTGGCATTTGTTGGAAGGTGTCACACTGATAAAGAAAATGCATTTGGTCACACATCTTGCATTTCACATTGTGTGAGGTGACATATGACACAGTACTTGGATAGTGGCACTATTGCCTGCAGTACTGACTCCACCTCCAGTGCTCGGGTCAAGGCATCTTGCATGGTGTGAGGCGTAGCCAACCATACAGCTTGACGCACCTCAGTGTCAGTGATGTCGACGAAGAAGTCGACTGCGATGACATCTCGTGCCTCTTCAGAGCATACCTCCAGAGACAGGTGTGAAAGCCTCACAATGTCCTGCCACAGCTCCTGCAATGGTTGCCCTGGTCTTTGGCTTCGGCTTTGCAGGTGGGCATGGTGGGTATGTCGCAGGTATCTGTGGCTGAATCGCAGCTCCAAAGCCGACACCAATGTGGAGTATTCTAGACGACGTCGTTCTGGCAGCGACTGCAGTATGCTCAATGCTGGTCCCCTCAGTACAGCCACTAGGTAGTATGCACACTGCTCTTCAGCCCAGCCATTCAGGGCGGCAACAATCTCAAACTGTTGTCGGTATTCGCGCGAAGGTGTTTGTCCATCATATGCTCGTGGTTGTGGCACTGGCTGCGACCACTGCATTCTCCTTGCTGCCCACAGTCGTCAGTTTGATATTGACCAGTCTCGGCACCTCCTCCGCCCCTTTATGACTTCTCCCCTGCTGCACTAGGAATTCCTGACATTCCTTCTTGTAGGCGCTCACCTCCTGGTCCACCTTTCTCTCGTCACTTTCAATTTTCTGGTCTACACATTCAATTTTATTATTTACTAATTAAATAATGCCCTCTATCTTTCTGTCCCCATTTTCATTCACACTGTCTATTTTCTATCAACATTTTCGTTTACACTGTCCCTAACACTGTCTATAATTTCAGTAACACTACTTATTTGGTTATATACAGATTCACTAACACTATCTATTTTTTATTTAAATTTTCATTAACATTGTTAAAAGATTCCCTAACCCTACTAATCTGACTATTTAAAATACTTATTTGACCACTCAGTCCTTCAATCAAGGCACGAAGTGCTTCAATGTCTGCCGACATTTTCCTGATTAGCATTCACAAATTTCTTAATAATTCCCAGGCCAATTAATATAATGCTGTCCTGCTAGTTAATAAACTACTCTAATACTAATTCAAATTATTTTAATAATATTTTTTTATAAAAGGCTTGCATCCCACTTCTGACACCAGTGTTACAATTTCTCTCTCGAAAATTAGTGGGCTAAACCAAGTTCGTTAAGAGATATAGGATTCTATAAAATAATAAAGTTAATAATAATTTCCTAATTTTATTTGCAATAACCAAAAACAAAATTCTCTCAACTCAAAATCTTACAATAATTCTATATCACATACTATTTGCAATTAATGACTTCAATTAATATATGTTATAATTATATCAAAGAAATCAATTAAATTAAATAATTTAAAATCAGTCTCAATAGAGAGTGTGTTAGCCTATCAAATTATTTTATAAATTGTGTGTCCATATTTGACAATTACAATATTTACATTAAAATCAGTATTACGTTTCCACTCAGTCCCACCTCAGTTCAATCCATGTCCCGCCAGCCCGCAATGATCTAGAGTTCTCCGAGCACCCTCACGCACAGTACGCATCACTCGCCGGGTTTCATGCCCTCTTGTCTGTTCACATACAGTAAGATCTTTCGGTCGTTGTACTTTTATATTTTGTCGCAGCGCTCTTAGCCATGGGCCTTACCGCGCTTCGACCTCCCAATAGGCTGGGAAGAGGAATCACGTCCTCTCACCGCAAAGCGACTAGGATTAATGCGACTGTTGGCCATACCCAAGCCCAAACCTGGCACGTCCGCACATCCTTGCCCCTTCTACCACAGAGGATCTGAAACACTCGCGCTCAGAAACCTAGTGTGTGGTCTGGCTAGGGTTCTACCCATACCCCTAGTGCCTCTCTAGGGCACAACCGGAGCTGATTACCGCCCAGTCTTTCCACAAGAATGGGAATATCTCCAGACCTCCTCCAGTATCCGGAGTCAATCACTGTCAGAACGAGTCCAACCGCAATGATCGGTCACCAGAGAGAACCTTCACTGGGGCCAACCGATCGTCCCGTGTTACAACTTAATTTCCAGGGCACTAGTGGGTTATCGATGACTAGCCATCCTGCTGGTAGCATGTCCCCCTCGTGAACAGAAGGCGATTACGACAAACCCAGAGCGGCATACTATCTTGGTGCCCAACCCACCAGGAAGCAGCGAGCTGTGCCCCCGCATCGCAGTACACCGGGAAGAGCAGCCCTCACTCTGATTTGGAGAGTATTATCCTCACTCGGGGCCAAAATACAGGCAAGCTTGGAGAGCCCCTCCCAATCTTGCGGTTGAGGACAAATCCTACCGGGAATAAGCCTTACACCCCAGTTAGAGGCCGGTTGCCCACCTGCCCTCCAACCACCGAGCTCTTATCATTCTCCTGTTTACATCACAGCCTCCAGGCAGTCGACCCGGTCCGAGGGGACTGTATCGGCCACAGTCCATTCCATGCCTTTGGACTTCTACACACATTGAAGTCCAGGACTTGGACCCCAATGGCCTGAATGCCAAGTGGTACAACACCTCGCCAAGTGGCCGGGCCTAGGTACCAACTATCGGCCAAAGCTATGACGGCAGATACACCTAACCAGTTGCGAGGAAACTGGCAACCCATAGGGAATGGATGGTGTAGCTTAATTTTCAGAATCAGGGGTGGCACGAGAAGCCTTGGGTCGCCTTGAATGGAGAGGGGCTATAAGAGATGCATCATCCACCCTGAACGGGTTACGTGTGGTGTAACTTGGCTCGGCTACTATAACATGGTACTGCGACACCACCTATAATGATAATGACCTTCGCAGAAACATACCCTTCCATCGAAGTGGTTGAGAATGCCTTACCAGGCAGAGTCTTGTGCCCAATAAAGGGCCAGTCACCCATGTACCCTACCCATCCAGTCTGTTCACAACAAGAACACCTCTTCCGTAGTCATACCAGGCATCACTTCGCTCCCGCACTCAGCTAGATAACCTTCGCCAAAGACTGCTGGCCGCTGGACCGCGACAGTATATATAATGTCATAGGCTGTCACACAGATTTCATCTAACTCGCGTGCTGCGCCGGACTTCCTAACTCCCAGAATATTCTCGCACCTCTTACAGGTGTTACCGCTTCAGCAAGGAGACGAGGAGGGCATGTGACGCCAGCCAGTATCACCAAACAATTCTTGCTTCGTCGCTACATTCGTCGGCATCTCAAGCAGGATAGAGGAAGGGCTGTGACGTCAGCTAGTCTCATCGCTGTTAGTTATTCATGGGCTTTACAGAAAAAGGAGGGAGGCGAGGCAGCGATTGCGTCGTTCTGGAAGAGGGGAGTGTCGGGGTGGGTCACCCCCACAGTGCCAGGTAGCCTCTCGGTGCCATTTGCAGCACGCAACAGTGTAAATATTCTCATATAAAATTTTTCGCATTAAAGCAAAAAGAACATAGCATATGTGTAGATGATGGAATGTACGTGGCAATGCTAAGTCAGTGAGTATTGTTTTAAAGGTGAGGAACCAATACTCTAGGTTCAAGTCTGAATAGAGGTTTTATAATTTTTTTTTTTCAGAATGGTGACTAGTAGTAGGGAATGGCCGATTGACTTACAAGGCGATCGGGGATTGGAGCTGGAGCTGGGAGCCGCCATATTGTTACGTCACCCGACCGCCACCTTGGACGCATATGACCTTGACATTGACCTTTGACCCATGACCTTGACGTTGACCACGGTGACCTCTGATTCGAAAAACTTCAAAAAATCGTGGAAAAATTCTTAAATAAGATAATAAAAAATTCTTAAGAAAATTTTTATTTAAAAGTTCTTTACAAAATAAAAAACTTTTAAAATGTATTATCAAAAAATGTAACAAAAAAAATATTTAAAAAGGTTTAAAAAAATTTAAATTCTGTAAAAAAAAATTATTATAGAAAATGTTATTTAAAAATAGTTCAACAAATTTATTATTAAAAATTTTAAAAATTACAATTACAAATTGTGTAAAAAATCGTCAAAAATTATTTATTAAAAATGTAATACATAATGATTTTTATTTTTTATAAAAAAATTATTTAAAAAACTTACATTTTCGAAGGGGCACCCCCCCCCCCCCAATCAAGGTAAAGCTCCAGCCTAAGCAGACGACTGACTCCCTCGTCTCCGTCACCTCCATCTCCCTCACCTGTACTAATTCCACCATCTTGTTTTTTCGTTCGTCATTAGATTACACATTACTGTCTCTCTCACCTATGTTCGCCGATTACTCACGTTCGGCACCAAATTGGTATGTGCATTCCACCGATTACTCACATACATTCGATGCTATATTGTTAAGCATCAGTTAGCCGCACTCGCTTCACTGCCGTATTGCTAGGCTCTCGCCATTGTTTGCTCACCATATTGGTAAGCATGTTTGCCCGCATGTTCGTAAGAGTCAATTAGTCGCTTCTGCTCCACTCATATTGCTAGGCTCTCACCTATGTTCACCCGCCATATTGATAATCAACTCGACCAAGAAGTAGCATTCGACTGACAAAATTGTTTTTTTTGTTCGTCATTTGTTTTTGAGTTCGTCTAAAACCTCCAATCGGCGCCATATTGGTATGCTTTTAGAATATGAAAAGATTTATAAAAAAATTTGTTTGAAAAATTTACATTTCCGGAGGTAATAAGTGTTTAGTCGGCAATACTCCACCACCTGCACTCCATCAATTACTCACTTTAGTTCGACACGCATTGGTAAGTAGCGATTCAGCCACCAGGAGAGGTGGCGACACTCATATTTATAGATGTTTTAAAAAGAACCTTTATTATTTGAATTTCTATTTTTTAAATAATGGTTTTTTTTAAATCAACAATTTACCTACATGCATACGAAAGTGAAATGGTACTGTATAATTTTATTCCTAAATGTACTTTTTTATGACAAAAGAGGGATAAATTAAAACTACATAAACCACATACCCCATGTAACCCTTCTACTTACATATATTGTGGGCATGCATCGACACCCTCCCTCTTACCACCCATATGGCTGTAATCAGTCCATGTGAGTGGTTCCTCGGATGTGTTGGGACCAAGAACTACATATTATGGTGCTGCTTTTTATAACAAATTCCTTAAAATTTATTTTGTGACATAATGATTATCTCCGTAAGATGTAGGTGGGTTCCGACAATGCATGCCCCAACACGATGATAGTTTTTGCACATGTTTGTAAGCAACAGCTGCTTAAGAGGATGGTAAATGTCTAATGTTGAAAACCCTAGTGTAACAAAATATGCCAAATACATCATAACATTGACACCACCAATAAAAACCAAGTAGAATCTCCAATGACGACCCAATGGAAAAAATAATTCCAGGCACACTAAACAATGAAAAATTAGCCACGCATACACAAAGGACCCTCCACACAAGTATGCAGCCTATCATCGATGATAAAATGACAGGGCCAACGATGTAAATAATGTAGAACCATTGACAAAAATACAGATAAGACTCTCTGCACAGGTACAGAAGTACATAGCCCACCCACATTGGGAAAATGTCAGGGCCAACAACGAAAAAGTACAGAATAAATATGGAACCAAATATCCACACACAGGTACACAACTCACAACAATGAAATATACAGAATATATAAGAAATGAACCACACAGACACATAACTATACAGGCACCTATGAAAAAGTCCGAAGATACAGAAGTGCGCACCCCACTAACGAACAATTGTAGCACCAACATTGAACAATATAAATAAATACAAAATTACATATTAACACCGACGAAAAAGTGTAGAACTAGCGATAAGAAAATGCAGAATACAGAAAAAAAAAAAACCATGCAGAACTATACAGTGACTGATGAAAAAAGTCACAAGACATAGAATTACTTGCCTTGCCAACAATGAGAATATGTCAGGACCATTGGCGAAAATAATGCAGAACAAATCACGAAAAATTACAGGAGAAAATGCTCACACACACATAACTTTACAGGCACCGATGAAAAAACGTCAGAAGATGCAGAATTATACACACCACCGACGAAAAATTGTAGCACCAACGACGAACAATATGCATAAATGCAGAAGTACGCAGCTCACCAACGAAGAGAAAATGTCAGGACCAATGACAAAATATATTAAGAGAAGTGCACACCAACACCAATGAAAAAGTGTAGAACCAGGGATGAAAAATTTTAACACATACAGGAATAACTCTCTGCACAGGTACATAAGAGCACAGCCACCAATGTTGAGAAAACATCTGGGCCAATGACGAACAAATACAGAAAAAAATTACGGATGACACAGAAGTATACAGGCCACCAACAGTGGCAGAACCAGCGATTACTGGACCAGAGATGACAATATTAATAAATATAGAAAGAAATTATCACATAACCACAGAACCATACATACACTAATGAAAAATGTATCGTTCGAAATCCCTAACAAGGAAAAAATGTATCGTTCGAAGCTCCTAACAAGTAAAATTACAAAACCAAATTCCAGGATCAATGCTGGAAAATATTAACACACAGAAGAAACTGCTCAACTTGCTCCACCTGCTCCACCTGCTCCACCTGCCCCATAGCTCCAACTCCGCCTCTCCTACTTCTCCTTCTCCACCTCCACCGCCACCTCCGCCTCCGCACAGGTATGGAAGTATATAGCCACAAAAAAAGATGCAAAAATACCAAGACCAATGCTGACAAATATTAGCACACAGAAGAAACTGCTCCGCATAGGTACAGAAAGAAATTGCCTATACACTCCACCTCCGCCTCTGCGCCCTCATTCTGCTCCTCCTCCATCGCGGTCTTCTCCTCCTCCTCCTCCGCCCCCACCACCGCCTTCGCACATGTACAGAAGTATGTAGCCCAAAAATGTTCGCCCAGCTGTTTAGAAAATGTAATCATCTTCTCGCTCGTGTGTGGAATAATGAATATGTCTTTTCTATTGTACTCTAGATATTATATAGCAAATTTATCGTCGTAGCTGATGTTATGGTTCAATACGGGCAGTTTTTAAGGGCGGTGCAGCAAATTGCAGCTGGTGCATGCAGGTCCTATGTAGCACCCGGTGAATTGGTCGTGGTCCCTTACTTTATAGTTTTCGTTGGTGAACACCGATTCACAGTAACAGCATTTCCACGCTCGTGTGAAGCTGGCATCTTCGGCTGGCGTGAGTGGTATCATTTAATTAGATGTAGCGTAAATATATTTTACCTGTTTGCCAATATCCACTATGGTGTCCATAAATATACTTTCCACATTTTCTCTCGTGTATATGATAGGGTCTTGTCTCAGTGTGGATATTAATGCTGCTGGAATTACACTATTGTCGACTTGCACATATTTACTAAATCTATAGGCCTTGTGCTTCTGATAGGTGTATTTGTAAGCGCAGCTGGAGTCCAGTTCACAAGTCTGAATGGGCTTGAGTATTGCCTCTAAATCGGCATAAGCGACTATTAGCAATTTATCGTACTTCTAAACGAGCAGCCTACCATCCTTCCCTGGCTGTGGCATTTCGGCATGTAGTGGAGCATTTTCTTTACATAATTTTTTGTGTTCTTAGCAATGCTCCGGTCAGCCCAGATACTCGCAGCCAGTCGTCGTAATACTCGTGAAGCAGCACTTGCAGATGTGGATTTTGTGGCTGTGGGCTGTCGGCTGAGATCTTACAAACCTGGAAAAAATATTTATTACAACAGTAATAGCCGTTCCCATCGTCGGAGGTGAGGAGAAGGAGGTCGATATGTTGGCCCTTTTCATCATCTGTTAAACGTACTGGAAAAATTTTTTGGTCCCCGTCTATGCCATAAATGTTTACAGATAATGACGTATTGTTATTCTCGAAAACTTTAATTTGTCACAATGGTGTGGGAAAATTAGACTGGAAAAGTCGAATTTCGTTTCCAGTTCGTGATATCGCTGGTCTACTCGTTCAGGGTTCCAGCCTTCTACGAAACCTGCTAGAATGGCCCATTTAAAACACAACGTGGTCGTTTGTGTTGAGCGGGTTAATCACTGCCTTTTTGTTTTTGATTGAGTCTGGCAAGTCAATGAACGATGAGGCACGGAGGGGTCCAGCTTGTTTATGCGGAGTTTATGTATGTGATTGATTGACGACAATTTCCCCCCCCCCCTTTTGTATGTTTCCTTCTTCCTCTGCGAATGCTGTTGCATACCACCTACTAAATGTCGTTTAACTCGAATATCGCTACATTTTTAGTTTTAAATGCCCTCTTTTCGGCACCTTCGTCGAACGGTTCGAGGTTTGTGTAATTGCATTCTAGACAAATATTAAACTTAATCGGGCCCTGCTCTCGTATTTCGTCGGTGAGTTGTCCAACAATTTTGTTCTCCATTTGCACCATACAAGGTACAAATGTGTGTAAATAATACAACAGTGAACAATATAATAAAACCATTATTACTCATTACATAAAAACATACAAAACGTGAATTGTATTTAAACTTTCTGTAAGAACTCTCTTTAATTTCATATAATATTTGGCAATGTATAAACACTCATTCCTTGATTTGAAAATGGCTTACAGAGCCCAATTAAATTTTCATTATAAAAATTTTTAGGACATTTTATTACAAGCATACCTCCAATATATTGAGATGTTGAAAATATGTAAAGTGTGACACGTTAACCAGGGTTTTCCTATGGCAGAGCTAAGGCCTCACTAATTAAAAATACATTCAATACAATTTCCTGTTGCATTAACTAGTAGGAATTCACAAGCAACTGAAATTTTTCCTTGATACGGGCAACAAGCGCCGCGGTAATCAAATATGAATCAGATACTCCGTAATTTTGGTCACGCTAAAGTCAGACTAGATGTAAAGTTATTAAATGCAATTTTATGCTCTATTGAAACAACCATCGCGTTAATATTTAATATTATTTTGAAACGTCGAACAAACAACGTAAAGAGAAAAGTAAAATAAATACTCATGCAAATTAGGAACACTAATGCCTGACAGTAGTAGGAGCGTACCGATTCTAACACACTTTTGATTAATTGGATTATCGATTTGATATCAAATTTATTTACCCAATTAATCATGTAATTAATCCGTGAATAATCCAATCAAAAATGTGTCGATAATCCGCTAATCTTAATCCATTAGAATTTGATTGATTGATCAAATAAATTTAATTGAATTAACCAGTAACACTTTTTTTTTACTTTTTGATTTTGTGTGAATTGATAAGAGTATAGTTTGGTGCAAGAGTGTGCTAAGGGTCTTTCTTTCTTTATTTTTATATTTTTTTGGGGAGCAGCATAGTAGGTCCTCACCCTTGGACACCCAGAGTTGTACTAAGGTGTTATGTGTTGGGGAGGGATATCTATTGTGTAATATTAATTTCTTTATAGTATTGAGGAAGGGGCATAGAGTTCCTATCCTTTTGCTGTCTGGCAGGCGACTGAGGGAGGGGGGAGAGAGCATCAAAAGACACATGCAGCGCAGTTGGCATCTGATTACAGACTGAGGTTATGACAGAGTATTTTATTGAAAATGATTTATACACAAACAATAGTCTGAAATCCACCATGTTAGTGTACTAACCCATTCTGTATGGTAGGAATCAAATTTATGACAAACAAGAGAGACTCGTTCGTGATTCCTCGAATTGCACAAAAGGAAACGAGTCAAAAAATACTTATTGAAACACATCAAAAATCAATAAAAAATTATTTAGCCTTTTTTACGATGCATGTACTAGATGAATGAAACAAGGAACGAATGGACCACACGAACATTAAAAAAATATAAACTATTTCCCTATCAATATAATATATGCCAGAATAAATTACTCGGATCAAATACTAAGGAATCTGAAAGAGAAATAATAAACTATTTATAGGCAACAGAGTCTAATTCCACATGAATGACCTCCCAGTAATCCAGTTGTGTTAATTCCTACAACACAAGAACGACGTATCCTACAACGAAGCCAAAAATATATTTTATATATTTCCCTACTAATTTAAGTTATGCCAAATATCATGCAAACAAAATATAAAAAGAACTCCCAAAAACTATTTCACTTCCACTATAATTGACGACTATTCCTAAACACAAGAGCGACGCATTCTGAAGTAATGAACAAATGCGAGTTTTGAAAATAATTTACCCCTGCTTACAAATTCAATACAACTGCTAATATTTACACTGAAAGCTAATCTCAATAGCGTACTAGACATGTACCTTACAACGTATAGCTTATAATTGAATATGGGGAACACATCCATTCACTTGGGAAGTTGGTGCAGGACTGAGATCGGCGGAGCACTAGCGAAGAATGATAGGCTGGGCGAGGTGTCGGGAGTAACCATACATCTCCTTCGAACGTAGTCTGAATGTCGACTAAGGCTATGATGGAAATAACGAGTATTTTATATGAAATGAATTATACGCAAATATTAGTGTGAAATCCACATCATTTTACTAACCTTTCCTGCATGCTAGGAATATAATTTATGACAAACAACAGAGGTCATATGTGAATTCTCGATATTAAATTAACTAAACATTACGTTGTGTAGAACATATCACAAATAAATGGCTTACCCCAATTACGACACAAACTAGTTGCAATGACACAAACTTTTAAAAAATATGAATAACTATTTCCCTACCAATCTAGTTGTAATAAGTTATTAAAAACACACAAGTCCAAAAAAAAATATTATTATCCACTAAAAATTTAAACACCTCTGCCTAAGGTCTACAACGTTAAATGTTTCAAATGAAATAATTTTTTTAACACAGGCAAAGAAATACAATAGTGGATATAAAATCAATCACATAATCGCACAGAAAAACATACCCCATTTTGAAGCTTTATAATTAATTCACTTAATCTCGCAATGCAGTTTCCCTGTCGGAGGAATACATATTCAAAATAAATTATTTTTAACACAGCATCCATTTAAGTCTCGCGAGACCAGCTTCGGAAATCCACATTTACAAATTCGAAGCCGAATGAAAAATCGCATGAATTATTTAAAAAAGTAATGGACACACATATACATTAAATGTTTATACGGAATCGCACAAGTTACCATATTACAAGAATAAAAGTATTAACTCACAAACGACATATCTACAAATGCCTCTTCCCTATCATGATAAAAGCATTAAAAATAATTTTAATACAATTTCCATCGAAAATCTATCGCACTGAAAACCGAGCGAATGTCAAAGTGAACACTTGTACTTCACACTCACAAATTTCCGAGATTGTTATTATTAACATGAGTAAAAGATATTAACTAAAGCAATGTATATTACGAAGACTAGTTGTAGGTATCCATGCGTAGAGAGCAAGGGTTGACAGGACACTAGGATCGACTCTCTGAGGTACAGGCTAGAGAAGCAGGTTGGAAAGTCCCATTACTTCCGTCCCCAAAGTGCTTGGCCCTACCCACCCTCCACCACCAAGCCTGGAGCAAGGCGCCGCCAGGGTTAACAGCCTCCAAACCTTTGTCATGAGTACCGTCTAAAAAGTTCGCTGGGCCCAAATGTTTCAACCATTTGTTCCCAGTGAATATAAATTTAACAATTCCCACAGAAAAATTATTTCCTCAACACTAAGAATAAAGTCTGAAATGATTTAATCCACAAAATTCCAAGAAAATATAACCTATTGCCAAGAAATTTTTATTTTAATACCAAAATTATATCTCATTTCCAGCAAAGAATAATTTCGCACAAGAAAATTACAAGAAACCCTTTCACTAAATAGATTTTATGAGATTCCAAGACTTTTTATATAATTTGTGTTGTAAATTATGTTTTATAACTATTTGAAAATGAATATATTCAAACATGTATCATTCGATTTAATAAAAATACATTTTCATGGAACATAAGTCAATGATTTTAACATGCATACATATTCAAACTGTCGAATATTCGTGTGTAGGCGAGAAAATATTTTTTTTTTTCGTGTAGATTTCTCTACAAGGCGAAATTTTAGTTATATTTGATATAACCAAAGTTTCATGTACATGAAGATAAAGTAAGATTTTATAAAGTTTCCATCCAAAGATTTTTGGTTACATCATCGTATAGGAAAACATAATACAATGTTGTTGAATGTTGTACTTGTATGTTAAGTAATGTTGTGTTCCAAGTTTATTGTAAAAATAAATAATTATTATATGAATAATTTGTCATAACGGAATTTTACTTTTGTGTTATGTATTTAAATAAGTAAATAAATATTAAGTGAATGGTGTCAGAGTTGAATTCATAAACATGTTTCTCTCTCACAAAGAAGGAAGCAGGCTGAGCGCTGCCTCTAAGCGAGAAACTTGTATCTCTCACGTAAGGCAACAGACAACCTGCTAACTGCTACGAGAGGCTATGCTCTATGAAGGACGAAACTTGAACTGTTTGCCAACACTACCATTGAGAAAATTTCCAGACTTACCAAAATTTTTCGAAGTTGTCTTCAGGATTATTAAATGTTATTCTTAAAATAACTTCATAAACAACCAAGTCTTAAACTTGATATAAAAAAATTTCTTTGTAGTATTGAAACTGTCACTTCATCGTTCACAAATACTCTATCATTCCAAATACTCCATTGTTCACATTCATACAAAGTTAAATAGTTTAAACAAATAAAAAGATATACATTTAATTTTAACATTGAAATATTTTAATTTAAAAAATAAATTTCTAAAACATACAAAGACACAAAGAGATATTTGCAAACATTCTGACTCATTTAATTTATAAAATCTCTTCTTAAAACATTGTTTACATTTTTTTTTAAACAAGTTATTTACAAGACATCTCAACAAATATTTATCCAAATACCCATAAAATCATTAAAAAAACCAAGACTTTATAAAACATTACATTTTACATTGTTACATCTAAATCACTTTTCTGAAAACATTAAAATTATTTTATCCTGAACATTACATTTCACGTAATTTTACATTTGAAATCATTTTTTTTTGAAAACAATGAATTATTTGATCTTGAAAACATTACGTCACACATCATGTTATGTCTGAAATCATTATTCTGAAAACATTAGAATTATATATCCTGAAATCATCACATCATTCACTAAAATTTAGATGTAAGGCTTAATGGGATCATTCGATGCTTCTGAGGGGTAGTAGTGAGTAAAATACCGTATGATGCAGGTGGGGGAGGAGAGTCCATTAACTGAGGTGATTGAGGTGTTATAGGACTATAATATACACTAGGGGGCGAGGGTATGAAGTGTGATGGGTGTGGAGAACTGGAAACTTAGAAAAATTTAGATATTCAGATAATTTGTTAAATAATAAAGATGCATCTACACTGATATTAAACTTCATAATGCTTAGGTATAAATGTTCACAACAACACTTGTCCTGCCTAGGCAAATCACGCTCACCTGTCTTTGGAAAACTTATGTTTACAGCTTGGGGTGATTGAGTTGATGTCCACATCGGTGTTGATGGAGGAAGTGTCGACATGAGTGTTGACATTCATGTTGATGTTGATGGAGGTGGCATCGACATGAATGTTGACATCCACGTTGATGTGGAGAGAGACATTGTCGACATGAGTGTTTATGTACATGTTGATGTTGATGGAGGCAGCATCAACATGTGTGTCGACATCCACATTGATGTTGATGGAGGCGGCATGAGTGTTGAGTCCCAAGTTGATGCTAGAGACAGCGATAGAAACATCGATGTCAGCACCATCGTTCTATGTATCGCAGGCAGTGCCGGTGTCGTATGCATCATAGACGGCGATGGGTATATTGAAGGCATTGATAGTAACATCGATGTCAGCACCATCGTTCTATGTATCGGAGGCAGTGCCGGTGTCGTATGCATCATAGACGGCGATGGATATATTGATGACATTGATAGTAATATCGATGTCAGCACCATCGTTCTATGTATCGGAGGCAGTGCCGGTGTCGTATGCATCATAGACGGCGATGGATACATTGAAGACATCGATAGTAACATCGATGTCAGCACCATCGTTCTATGTATCGGAGACAGAGCCAGTGTCGTATGCATCATAGACGGCGATGGAGATATTGAAGGCATTGATAGTAACATCGATGTCAGCACCATCGTTCTATGTATCGGAGGCAGTGCCGGTGTCGTATGCATCATAGACGGCGATGGAGATATTGAAGGCATTGATAGTAACATCGATGTCAGCACCATCGTTCTATGTATCGGAGGCAGTGCCGGTGTCGTATGCATCATAGACGGCGATGGAGATATTTAAGACATTGATAGTAACATCGATGTCAGCACCATCGTTCTATGTATCGGAGGCAGTGCCGGTGTCGTATGCATCATAGACGGCGATGGAGATATTGAAGACGTTGATAGTAACATCGATGTTAGCTGAGGCGTTACTTCTGTTGAGGAAGTCCCCTCATGCTCCAATGAATCTATTAACACTGATGATCAATCTTCGTTAATGAAATCCCGGTTGAAATTAATAACTTCACTATCAAGAGCTTGACTTGTCCTTTTTAAACACAAATCTTTGTAACAACCCTCATCACAACTTTATCCACACTTGAAGGTTACTGGAAACAGTGGAGGGGGGTGCATAGAAGTCAGACCCCTATTTATAAGAAATTTCAAATTTGGTTTTGTGACATGTTCTATACAACGTAATGTTTAGTTATTTTGATGTTGAGTAGTCGTGTACGAGTTTCTGTTTTTTTTGTCAAAAATTATACTCCTATCATAAAGGATGGTTTAGTAAAATTATGTTGTGAATTTCACACTATTAGTTATGTATAATTCATTTTCTATAAAATACTCGTTATTTCCATCATAACCTTAGTCGATATTCAAACGGAGGTTGACGCAGACGTATGGTTGCTCCCGACACCTCGCCCAGCCTATCATTCGTCATTAATGCTTCAATGATCACGGTCCTGCACCGACTTCCCAAGTGAATGCACGTGTACCCCATATTAGATTATAAGCTAAAAGTTGTAAGGTACATGTCTAGAACGCTATTGTGATTAGCTTTAATTGTAAATATTAACTGTTGATTTTAATTCGTAAGCAGGGATAAGTAATTTTCATAACTCGCATTTGTTCATTACTTCAGAATGCGTCGCGCTTGTGTTTAGGAATAGTCGTCAATTATAGTGGAAGTGAAATAGTTTTTGGGAGTTCTTTTTATATTTTGTTTGCATGATATTTGGCATAACTTAAATTAGTAGGGAAATATATAAAATATATTTTTGGCTTCGTTGTAGGATACGTCGTTCTTGTGTTGTAGGAATTAACACAACTGGATTACTGGGAGGTCATTCGTGTGGAATTAGACTCTGTTGCCTATAAATAGTTTATTATTTCTCTTTGCGATTCCTTAGTATTTGATTCGAGTAATTTATTCTGGTGTATATTATATTGGTAGAGAAATAGTTTATATTTTTTAAACGTTCGTGTGGTCCATTCGTTCCTTTTTTCATTCATCTAGTACATGCGTCGTAAACAGGCTAAACAATTATTTCATTGATTTTTGAAGTGTTTCAATAAGTATTTTTTTAACTCGTTTCCTTTTGTGCTAGTCGGGGAGATACAAACGAGTCTCTCTTGTTTGTCATAAATTTTATTCCTACCATACAGAATGGGTTAGTACACTAACATGGTGAATTTCAGATTATTGTGTGCGTATAAATCATTTTCAATAAAATACTCTGTCATAACCTCAGTCTATAATCAGACGCCAACCGCGTTTCAAGTGTCTTTTGATGCTCCCCCCCCCCCCCCCCCTTCATCAGTCACCTGCCAGACAGCAAAACGGTAGGAACTCCTATGCCCCCTCATCAATACTATAAAAAAAAATTAATATTGTACACCACATACCCCTTCCCAACACATCACATCTCAGTACAACTCTAGACGTTCACTGGTGAGGACCTACCATGCTGCTCCTTCCCCCCAAAAAAGAACGAAAGAAAGACCCTTAGCGCACTCTTACATCAATCTATACACTTAAATTTTTCACACAATAATTAAAAATTAAAAAAAAATTGTTTTACTGACTAGTTCAATTAAATTAATTTATTCAATCAATCAAATTATAATGGATTAATATTGGCGGATTAACGACAGATTTTTGATCGAATAAATTACGGGTTAGTTAACAAATTAATTGGGTCAATCAATTTGATATCAAAACGATAATCCGATTAATCAAAAGTGGGCTGGATCGGTATGCCCCTCCTACTCCTGACTAGAAGTTGAATTCCTGACACTTTAACTGGCCAAATACCAGAAACAATATACAATTTAAGTGTAAATTCCAGGAGCTGCATAAAATATTGCCGTGAGAACTACACATAAAACTAGTACTTATTTGCAGGCCCGTTAAGGCCTGATCAGGTTGTGATACACTCAGCACCAAGTTTTCAGCCTTACGTTTATAATGTTTCACCCTTATTATTAAATTTTTCTTTAGTGCATAAGCCAGTCTTTTTAAAGTTACGTAGCTGGATATTATAAAATACCCTTTTCAAAACGATTCGCATTTGAAAGCGGCCTTACACTGAATTGCGACAAGCGAAAACCCTCAAATGGGACACAAAGATTGGAGCTTCGCAAACCTCCCCAATAAAAATATTCTCTTTTAACCGTGAGCAATAAATCACCCAATATAAGAGTACACTGAATTGAATAAATGCCTCGCGTAAATTTTATACATACGTGTCGCCTCGTGCACACAAATAACCAAACCTTGTTATCAATTTTTTTAGGGCTCGAGAGAGTACTTCTACTACTAAACTCGCTTATTATTTCTACCAAATATTATGTCGTGAGATTACATACACGACATAAAAAATGTAACCGACTAACCACTTATACGCTCCGAAAGGTGGCGGATAGTAGCCCTCCAAAGTACCTTTTTAAAATTTTCAATATAAAATACGAACTCGACGAAGGGTCAGCATATCTATGGTTTGCCCATTAAGGCCCTACGGCGTAAAACGGAACTACACACAATTTAAAATCAACTGCGGTGAGCTGATAACAAGGCCACAGTTTCAATATAACTCGCTAACGAGGATAACTTGGGCAATCAGCACACTCTTAGCCATACAAATGGCAAACTACTTTAACCAATAATGAAAAAATATCAAACAGAGTACTGAGAGGACTTACTGAACCATAATTACACATCACAGCAAATCAGTAAATCTAAAAGGCTTACATGACAGGAAAAACCAACTATAAGTTAAATGCCCACTGAAAATTTAAAGTGTGTCGTCAACTCACCGCATATTTCTGCCATCCACTATATCTCCCTCGCCGGTTACCATTCATTTGAATAGTTTACAAAATTCAATGTCATTAAAATTTGTTACCTAGTTGTTGTTTCCATGTGCCCAATACAGCTGCGACATTACATCACAATCCACGATGGTATAAAGTACGTCTCCCAATATTCACGAAGGCTCCAAGCAGAATGCCAGAATGATACCCAGGTACTATTTCACAAAATCATAGTATGCCTCATGAGGGGAGGCAACGACAACAGAAAGGAGGGGGAATAGAAGGTGTTCATGGAGGTCGGGCAACAGCGCGGCGGGCGGCGGGCATCGAAACTAATCATGGCGCTTGTGTTGAGCTGTAAAGTACATTACTAAATAATGCGTAGGTAGCGCATTGATGACAGAAATGTACAAATATATTTTGTGAACTCACTTGCGTTTTTGGCTACGTACGTCTTTAGATTGGCCCTAAATGTAATTTCTGCTGCAACGAACCCGTGAGGTGTTGGCTGACAAGCGCCGACTATGATTCCTGGTCGTGAAGTGCAAGCAGTGGTCTGAACCGGGCCTGCAGGTTGCTGGGAGCTATGTTGTGTCACGGGCGTTTGGATTGGGGACTGAACCACTGCACTATACCATGTGCTCTCTTAATTTTTCCGTCCTCGTCAAATCCTTGCCGCATTTGTTGCAATTATACGCTTGTGTGTCTGTATTAAAATGACAACTAGTTTCGTGTCGACGTGCGTGGCATACCAGTCAGTGTAAAAGCAGCTTTACATAATTTATATTCGTGTGTTGCCCTGCCTTATTTCACCTGTACAGCTACGAATGTGTTTGGGGATATCTTCTTTCCAGTTAAGGTGGTACCGCACTGCTCGCAAATTTGGGATTCGGTACTGAACGGATTGTGCATGCATGACCTTTCGTGTCGGATCCCGTTTTTGCGGAGAGTAAAGATTTTCCCACAAAACCCGCATGCAAACAATAATGGAGGTGACACCATCCCTACACCAGCAGGAGATGGAACGACAGATGCAGATGATGAAGCAACAGATTCAGATGAAGAAACACGACGATCGACCAGGTTCGCCTCACTCATGTAGAACCTGCAACACGACGATCGACCAGGTTCGCCTCACTCATGTAGAACCTGCAACACGACGATCGACCAGGTTTGCCTCACTCATGTAGAACCTGCAACACGACGATCGACCAGGTTCGCCTCACTCATGTAGAACCTGCAACACGACGATCGACCAGGTTCGCCTCACTCATGTAGAACCTGCAACACGAATACAGGTGCATTAGTTTTTCTGTTGTGTAATACAAATAATATTCAGTGAAATTATAGCCAGGGAGCAAATTATTTCGTAACAAATATTACAATTTTAGTATATACCCCACATCATCTCCTTCTCTTTAATTGAATATTATATAACCTACATCATTATTTTTAATACAATAGAATCTGTATTGTTTGAAAGATGGTGCAGACAATGAATGGTGACAAAGGGCATGACCGGTCGGGAATCGAACAGTGACGTGCCATAGTGACAAGCCACCACACTACACCACCGCGGTCGCTAGGAGCTATTGTCTCCCGCTATTCCTGCGCGCGTGACGATGACAATGGGGCAGGGGCTTAGTGTAGGCGCAGACCTGCTTCACTTACTCAGAGAATGTTACACACGCCAATCTACACACACATACACACATGCACACGCAATCACGACTGATTAAAAATCATGTTAGATTCGATATCAATTATGAAAGAGTGGAAATTTTTTAAAATGACAATATATACATATTGAAAAAAATGTACGTCATTCTTATTAACGGGTGGACGGGCTTTGTTTCTCTGTACACACATACATTTCCATCCTAATCCTCAAGTACAAACAAATGGAAAAATACATTTTTCTTTTAATTACATGTCGAGCCTTGTGATCTCCTGTACTTGTAAAAAATGCACGCTACTGATTATTGCATTTATGTCTGAAGAATGATTATATTTTTTATCCTTTAAGAAAGATCGTGCAGTTTTTCAGTAAAGAAAGTTCAGCTCTAAAAAACATTATGAGCAACTCGTGTAGTTATAGTAATTTTTGCGGTGACTGAAAATTAACGCAGTAAATGAATCTGTACTCACCGACCGAACTGACGAATCTAGCTGTGATGGGAAGAGGTCTCGTTAGCTGTTCGACGGCAGATCGAGCCCACGGGTACAGGACAACAAAGAAACAATACACATTAAAAAAACTCTGAATGGGAAAAGGACAAACATCGCTGTAAGAACTCATGTATATTTTTTTTACTTACCTGTGTACGAGATATGCAGTACTTGAACGAAGACGGCTCAACGTGAAGATGGCACAGGCGGAGTTCTCGAGCTCAGTGGATCACACCAAAAACGGTAGCTCGACGCTGGACGAAACCCACACGTGGCGATATCTGTAAACAGAATACAGCCCATTACAGAGTACCCTGTGTATGTATGTCTTTTGGACATACACCCCAACGCGAATCGAACCCGGCTCGCCGTAGTGGGAGACGTACATTCGGAATACTTCCTCGCGGTAAAGCGTGCAAGAAGCAAATATTTGTGAAGTGTGTTTTCTTTCAGCCGAAGCAGACAGTAAGGCTCAAGCGAACGGATCAGATGTAAAACCACGCGGGCCGACAATTTTTTATACTTCGTGTTTAGTGACACATCCAAGACACATATTTACCACGCATATTTTTTTTTTAATACAACGTTTTTCATGATGCGGTGGAAATCAAGCGGTTGATTTTTCGTTGTTATGAAAGCTACGAATATTAACGTGTCTTTCTTTACATTTAATCTGAAATGTTTGTATAATATTGCAACACATCTAATTAAAGGGGTCTGTATGCTTAATGCAACTTGCAAAAAAAGTATGACTATTTTGCAGTCTCCTTAACGTGCTGTTTTCAGTAGCCTAAAAGGGCGTGCCTGCTTATACAATATTTCCTAACATTTTCTTGAGAAGCGATATACGTCACAAGACAGGAATTGATTAATTTTTTTATGTAAAGCGAGTATTTCAAGCGTTTCTCCATTAACTAATCATTTTAAAAAAATAATAATTTCCTTGCTCGCCACGATACATGTGAGCTGTGGCCATTGGCCGAGCGATCGCCTTGCTGGTGTCTCGTCAGCGTGCAGCTGGACCACTTACCTACACTAAATTACGCACTTTCAAAACATCTACGCAATCATTCACTCTTATGAATGCAGAAGGCAGAAATGCAGTTATATATATATATATATATATATATATATATATATATATATATATATATATATATATATATATATATATATTGACAAGCTGGATTAACACTTCATCACCGCAACGTAAAAGTTTTTGCAGTCAGAAATTTTAGTGCTCGAATTACAGTGTTGATTAAATACACGAGAGACACTCCTTGTACTCATTCGCAAAAAAAAAATGGTCCCTAAAAAAATGTTTGACGCAGGACTTACCATCGAACTGAAGAAAGGTTGATGTAAATGTACAAACAACAGAGTCACAAGACGGAGTGAGGGATAAAAGGTTCGTTCCCAGCTTAGGTCTATAATGTTTGACGCAGGACTTACCATCGAACTGAAGAAAGGTTGATGTAAATGTACAAACAACAGAGTCACAAGACGGAGTGAGGGATAAAAGGTTCGTTCCCAGCTTAGGTCTATAATGTTTGACGCAGGACTTACCATCGAACTGAAGAAAGGTTGATGTAAATGTACAAACAACAGAGTCACAAGACGGAGTGAGGGATAAAAGGTTCGTTCCCAGCTTAGGTCTATAATGTTTGACGCAGGACTTACCATCGAACTGAAGAAAGGTTGATGTAAATGTACAAACAACAGAGTCACAAGACGGAGTGAGGGATAAAAGGTTCGTTCCCAGCTTAGGCCTATTTTGTTTGCCACTACGATATTGATGTATTTGTCTTCGGATAGGATGAGGGCATCAATTCTCCTCTCTGGGGATTTTCGTCCGAGAAAACAAAATAGTTCGCGAGCGTAATTTTTTACATTTTTTTTTCCATACAAAAAATAGAAACCTTACAGATCACTTAATAGTTGGTATCCTTCGTTAGATCGATTTTGCGGTTTTTGTAAAGTATTATTTTGGGAAAATATATATTTTTATCGGTAATTCACAATACCCCGCACCAATGATGAACGCCATCTCCTATATGTGTGTCAACATGGGCATGAAGGTGGGATAGTTGTACATCTCACACGTTTTTTTCGGATGCCTCCGTACCCTTCGCGAGACTCCCACGTATTGTAAGTTATGGGAACTGCTGACTCTGATCGTACAAGAGAGATGAAATAATAACTTTCTGTCTCTCATGACATAACCGTATCAATTTTATGCACCTCTCCGCGAGTATACGCTATGTTACACGTATGGGATAAATGTGGAAAGAGACAGGGTAAATTCATCTTCTGTCTCTCACAACATGACCTTGGAAATTTTATGCACCTTGGATATGAGGCTAGATTTTACCAGCAATTCTTACCCCTCCCCTCTTTAATTTATCCTCAATTCCCATACTCCGACTTTTGGTGACCAGTGGGAGAACGATGTACAGGAAGAGTGCAAATCCCATTTCCCCTCATGACCAATTGAAGATCAGTGCTTTGAAAAAGTGTAAAGTTAGCTTTCCTTTGCAGCCAATGAGAGTGGAGCTTGTTCATGCTACATGGTTCCTTTCTCTCTCGCCGTGAATAGGAATTCGATTATTGGTTGCAGCTAATGGTGAGAGCAGGTAGGCATGTCTGAAAATAGTCTGATTTTCCCTCAAAATACTGCTGACAGATCAGCATTTTTTCTGGCAGTCAGGCCAAATTCCAATTCACACCCTGCTAGAATTTTTACTCGTACAGAGTAGCTCAACAGTATAGAGCTCGTATACATGGACTATTCACTACTAAGCGGCAAGAGAAAAATTAATTTTCAATAAAAAATAACTGTCAAAGCAAGAAATTGATATATTTTCCGCACCTTGTGACGTGTGCATATTTTTCGCATATATATATATATATATATGTATGTGTGTGTGTGTGCGTGTGTGTCTGCGCGTGCGCGTGCGTGTGTTTTATAAATTTTACTTTGGTGATGTTCGTAGTGGCCGGTCAAAAAAATTTCTCCTCGCATTGGTGTAACACGCCTTTATATATATATATATATATATATATATATATATATATATATATATATATATATACATATAAATGCATTGTGTATGTTATCAAAGCCACGGCCATAACATTTTTATCATTAACATCTTTGTATTTAGCGAGTGTTTTAAAGTATTCCTTATCATGACAAACATACTTTTACCGTGTATGTACATATATGTATGTATGTAGGAATACGTTAGCGGTGCAGAGGAATTTCTATGCAATATATGCGCTTGTTTTCCCATTGACATGTTCCCAGACAGTATTTTACCGGGTGTCGAACCTATCCCTCCTGTATGCTATGCCTCATCGTCTGTAGGGTGACGTGTATAGTTCATATCGTCAGTTTGCTTCCCCATCATTATAGTAGTGGCGTGTATTTAGTTTCACCTGCTAAATATTTTCTTACATGTTGTACCGTTATTTTCTTACCAATTTGTCCTCCCAGTATTGTAACGTGCATCAATTTTTCTCGTTGGTATGTTCTCTGTTTGTTCCGTCGGTATAGTAGCAAGTATAATTTTCAGTATTGGGGTGTCCATTAATTATCTTTACAACTTTAGACGTTAATAACTGGAAAACTAGACTAGATAATAACGAACTGTTTTCAACATGTGACAAGATAACTCATAAAGTTTTGTTACCTCATTCATACACGT
This sequence comes from Dryococelus australis, assembly GCA_029891345.1. Classification (NCBI taxonomy): domain Eukaryota; kingdom Metazoa; phylum Arthropoda; class Insecta; order Phasmatodea; family Phasmatidae; genus Dryococelus; species Dryococelus australis. The sequence goes on along the minus strand of CM057009.1, from coordinate 1,150,266 downwards.
CAATGTGTGCACCCATAGTGGCACGGACAAGGTCCAGTTGGCATTCAATTTCTTGCCATGTACGCCCCAGCATCTCCGTGGTGACACGTTCAAATGCATTGCGAATGCGTGTCTTCAAGTCCTGTAGGTCTGTAACCTTGGTTCGGTACACGTGGTCCTTGACAAAACTCCATAAGAAGAAGTCGAGTGGTGTTATGTCAGGTTATCGTGGCGGCCACCGAATCGGACCATCGCGTCCAATCCACCTATCCGGAAATGTTTCATCCAGAAATTGAAGGACAATTAGGGACTAGTGAGGTGGTGCCCCATACTGCTGGAATATGACGTCAGGTTGTAGGTGTTCCAATTGTGGCATGGCAAACTCCTGTAACATGTCCAGGTAAACACCACTGTTGACGGTAGACTCAATGAAAAAAAAATGGACCAATGATGCAATTGTGCATAAGTCCGCACCACACATTGACTTTGGGACGGTCTGTTTCCAATTCATGTGAAACACGAGGACGCTCTGATCCCCAAATACGAACGTTATGTCGATTCAGTTTGCCTTATACATGAAACGTTGACTCATCGGAGAAACAAATCGTTTTCAGGAAGTCATGGTTTGCGTCGATGTTGGCAAGCATCTCCACGGCACACTGTTAGCGCTGAGGTTTGTCCGTAGGCTTTAGGGCCTGAAGCAGCTGAATCTTGCAGGTATAAAGTCGTAACCTCGTACGCAAGAATTTGTGCACTGTTGATCGTGGCATTTACAACTGTCTGGCCGCCGTACGCACTGATTTTGTCGGACTCCTTGCAAACGCCTCCCGTACCTTGTCCACGGTGGCGTCTGAAACAGATGGGCGACCCGTCCCCTTTTTATGGAGAACACTTCTTGTTTCCATAAATGACGTATGCCAAGCCCAAATACTTGGTCGGGACGGAGCTTCCCTTCCATACTGTTCCCCGAAAGTTTATTTGCACTTGGGTATCGGACTTCGTCTCTATGAACACGGCTACAGTGTGAGCTTTCTCCTGGGGCGTCCACATTTGTCGTCCAATCTGCATCACCTGGAACAGGGTAAAACTTTATGAGTTATCTTGTCACCTGTTGAAAACCGTTCGTTATTATCTAGTCTAGTTTTCACGTTAATAACGTCTAAATTTGTATAGACAATTTATGGACACCCGTATATTTCACGTACGTCCCCACCAGTGTAATTTTTTTTTGGCTTGTGTCTATCTGAGATGCTCCTGGGGTCTAATGTGGACCTTATTATTCTCGACTAGGGCGCAGTATATTGCATGCTAATTGGATATGCGCCCGCTCGCTGTTGGAATGCTAACTGTGTATTCTAGACATTAACTGTGATAACATTTTCAAGCCTTGGTTCCTGGCTGGAGTGAAGTCGTCTCTCTGCTGGCCGGCGACATGATGCTGACAGGAAGTCAAATATTCGCCCAGCTGCAAAATTGCCAACGTGGTGAAAAAAACATTGCTGGTCCGTGCATGTGTACAGGCACCTTGAGCTGCACACGAGAGGAGACAATTACGGCAGCCTGGAGCTACTCTTGGTTTGTTTTAACATTCAAAAACATTCCTTAACATAGTATATATATATGTTTACGTGGATTGTGTTTTCCTTTACACTGTACCTACACTGACTTCACCGATTGTGTCTCTTAATAACCAAACTAATATACTAAATATTTTCTTTACCAAAGTGTTTTTTTAATAATTTATACATAATATTTTCCTTACCGATGGTGTTTGTTTTAAAAGCAGATACAAAATAATTTCTTTACCAACAGCGCTTTTTTAACTTACGTGAGCAGGACATGAATCGAGATACATAAATTATTTTTTTAAACCCATTTATTTACACACATCACAATACTGATCTGCATTATACAAAGAATCTTCTCCACATCTGTATTACACGAAATATTTTTCACTTGTACCACGAATTCCTCAGGGCCTTACCACTTGGGCATTTGCGCGGAGCTTACAATGAAACTCGTCCTACGCCGCCATGACGTTAGAGAGTGTACAAGTTGGTGCAAATGTAGATTATACCAATATATATATATATATATATATATATATATATATAATATATATATATATATATATATATATATATATATATGTTTTAGACGTAAATGCGAGTTTAATTTATTCCTGGTTGTTCATAAATGTACATTTAGGAATAAAATTATACGGTACCATTTCACTTTCCTACAAAATGCATGAAGGTAAACTTTTGATTATAAAAATGTATTATATTAAAAAAAATAGGAATGACAAAATATTACACTTTTTTTTTAAGTCTCCAAATATGAGTTTCGCCATCTCTCCTGGTAGCTGAATCGCTATACCTATGTGTCGAACTAAAGTCAGTAATTGATGGAGCACACATGGTGGAGGATTGCAGACTAAACACTAATTACCTTCGGAAATGTAATTTTTTAAATTATTTTTTTTATAAATTGTTTAATAAAGTGAGAGTATACCAATATGGGGTCTAAGGGAGGTGAGAGAAACTCTAAAACAAATAATGAATAATATATATATATATATATAGCAGTCGAACACTACTACTTGGTCGAGTAGCTTACCAACATGGCGGGCGAACATAGGTGAGAGCCTAGCAATACGGCAATGGAGCGAATGCAACTAATTGACGCTTAAAAATATGGCATCGAACATAAGTGAGTAATCGGTGGAACGCACCTACCAAAATGGCGTCGAACGTAAGTGAGTAATCTGCGAGCATAGGCGAGAGAGAAAGTAATGTTTAAACAAATGATGGAGAAAAAAACAAGATGGTGGAATGAGTATAGGTGAGGGAGTTGGAGGCGAGGGAGTCAGTCGTTTGCTGGGGATGGTGACAGGGTGACTTCCGGAAATGTAATTGTTTTAAATACATTTTTAAAATAACCTTTTAATAATACATTTTAAACCATTATAATACAGTTTTAGTAATAAATTTTTTACGATTTTTAAATATAAATTATAATGACAATTTTTTTAAACAATTTTGAAACAAATTTTTGTAATAATGCCCTTTTTAATCGCTTTTTTATTTTTTAAACAATTTTTTAATAAAATAAAATCGTAATAAGTTTTTTATTATGCATTTATAAACGGTTTTTTCATTTTTTAAATTATTTTCAAATAAAAATTTTGCATAAGAATTTAAAAAAAAAAAATTTAAGATTTTTATTACATTTTTTTTGGGATTTTTGGTTCAGAGGTCAATAGGGTTAAGGTCCAGGACACAGGTCAAATCTCAATGTCAAGGTTATATGAGTCCAAGATGGCGGTCGGGTGGCGTAACATCATGGCGGCTTCCGGCTCTGGCTCCGATCCCCGATCTCCTTGCAAGTCAATCGGCCATTCCCTACTACTGTAACAATATAATTATTTTGATAAGTTTGGCATATTTATTTAATAATTGAACCAAATTCAACCAAACGTTTAATACTAACAGTGTCTATTCGAAGAATATAAATAACATAATTTTTAGCAATTTTGTACGATAGCGGAGATCAAGAAATTAAGGATTTTTGCAATATCTCTGGGACTAATCAACCTGACTGCCACAAAATTCTTCACACAAGTAGCGCTATGGTAGGCCATGTAAAATTACATATTTTATGTGACACAGGCACTTATTTTCTAAATAATGGCCATGCAAATATTTCAAGATAGAGATGCCTATCATTAATACTATTAGAATGATTATATCCGAAGTTTATTCTTCGAATCCTACCCCCTTGATGCAGTTCATTTAACGATAGCTTAATTTTAGGAGGTTTTGTGGGTTCGAGTCCCGGGTAATGCACGTGTATATTTGTAATTGAGTCGGTATTTTAACATATGTTTCTCGTTTCATCTGCAGTGGTATTTTTGTCAACGAGATGTTAAGTCTTACCTTACATATAATATTTTAAGAACTTAATTAAAATTATCAGCACCCATGTAGAGGAAAGTAGGCTCAATGGTTATATCAGTAAATTCTTGTTTCGCGTGGGGCTGTCTTGCAAAAAGCTGGAGAAATGAGGCTCTGCATAGACAAATTTAATGGTTATAATATACTCCCAGCATACAAAGATAAATTGAAATTGGTTTTGTAGTTTCGTAGATATAACTTGGTAAAATTGAAACTTTTATATGTCTTTCATTTTAAAAATAAGTGCCTGGTTCACTCAAAACATATTTGTTTACATTGCCTGCCATAGTATAATTTGTTTGCCAAATCTGGTGGGAATCTGTTTGTTTTCTCCGGAGATATATGAAAATTTTAATTCATTTGATGCTGTCATACAAAATGGCGGAGTAAACAGACTTTGTGTGGACATATTTGATGTTTTTAATGTATACATCTACCAAAGTTAATTTGGAATTGATTTCTTGGTTTCGACGAGGTAACATACTAAGCTAAAATAGCTATATGGCCACCATTTTGAAAATAAATGACTGAAGTACTTAAAACATACAATTTTACATCGCCTGTCGCAGTATTACTGGTTTGCCAAGGTTGGTAGGAATCGATAAATTGTTTTCCGAGATATGACATATGCCATATTGGCTCTCAAAACCTCGTTAAGAGCAACCCAATTCTCTCAAGTCAACTCAACTTATTTATTCGTGTGGCGCTATCATACAAAAAAATTGACAAAATTGGCTATGCGTTGGCACACATGAAGCTTGTAATAGATATTTTCAGCGTAAAAAATTTGGTCGAAATTATTGGCCGAATGTTATGGTAGAAGTACCAAATAAATATGAAATACTTTTGTGTTTGCCATTTTTAAGTGTCTTAATGAATTAAAACACATACATTTACATGGCCTACGAAGGATTTCTTATGTTTCAAACTTAGCGAATGTCAGTAGTGTAATTACCGAGATATCACATAAAAGCTTTAGTTTTCATTTGGTGCTATCTTCCAAAATGGCAATACAAAAATATCTATCTCTAAATTTAATGCTTACATGACGCACTGCCAAAATACAAAATTTGGCTTAAATTACGCCTAATGTTTCCCGAGATACGACTTATACTAAATATTAAAAAAGTTAAAATGGTCGCCGTTTTGAAAGTAGGCAATCAGTTGGGTCGAAAACTATAGAAGTTAGATAACTTTACTGAGTTTAGTATGTGTATATTTAGGTGAAATTCGGTTCGGTTTTTAGAGGGACGTACACACGCCAAACAAACACACACATCAACTCAAAGAAACACACACCAACGCACAGACACACACAGGCAGAAAAGTGATATCATAATCTTTCTTTCCTTCAGAAAGCAGGCTAGCAAGTGAGTCACCCTGCTTGTAGGAAAAACAGGTGCCGTAACAAATTGCAGCAGATTTCTACACTAATAATATTTATGCGTGTCAAAGACAAAAAAGAAGAATTTTCGTTGTCTCTGGCAAGCGAAATTATTATCAGCAGCCACATATCTGGTAACGTTTGTGTGAATACCTATTTTACCGCACGGACAAGGTGTTATTCCCTGACTGAATACAGGCCCGTGCCGTCCCACCTACAACAGATCTTGATTTATTGCAAATAAACTCATTCCTCCGTGGCACATTCTAGAGGGTGCACCGCCCTCAGGAAAAGTGTTCAACCATAGGTCGTACTATCCCATGTAGCATTTTTTGGTTGAGCCAATATTAATACAACCTTTCCTTGAAGGTTGGGCCAAAATTGGAAAAAAAAATTATGTTGGCTGGACATATAATTGACACTCGTAACTGTGTTGGCCCAATATCATGTAATTAGTTGGATGCCAGCCATAACCAGTGATATTTTCTACACCATGCCAACCAATTATTTTCTACCACTTTTCAACATATACAAATCTATTATGACAAAGTCCTGACAACTAAATAACGTTGTTTATTCGTAGTATTTTGATAATTTGCTAACTAATATTCTACGTTGGATAAAATATTATTTATGGTGTGTTACACACAACCAACTATTTATATATGTTGGTATTATGTTGGTCAAAACACCAGCAGCGAAGTCATACATAATTCCAACCAATAAGCGACGTTCTGTCAACGTTGGTTACCAGTGTTTTAAATAAATTTTACCCATTAAAAAAAGAAACATAAAATTTTCTGTACCTATCATTTCTCATCACATCCCACTTCACATTACGACCGGAAAATCGCATTGGGAGATATCAGACCCCAACTCCCGCCCATTGGACTAGCAGCCCGATATATAACCCGCTATACTATTGTAACTTCTTGTCGCGAAAGCAGAAATAGGTACATATCATTATATTGAAGTTCGATATACTGCGTGTCTTTAATTTTTTTAAACACAGATTTTACTAGTCTACTACAGAAAATATAGTCCTACTAATGACTAACACACAACGGAAGACAGACAGTTAATTTTTAAAGACTCTCTATGCAAAAAAAACTTGAACCATTAAGCAAATGAAATGAATTATATATTGGTTTATTTTTAAAAAAAATAATACTCTACCATGGCATAATGTCTGCAATGCAGTGTTGTCCCATAATAAAACTAGTCGCCAACTGTTATGTTCACAATATTTTCTAAATACAGGAGGAACAAAACTCAAGTTTATGAAAATTTACATGTGGTAATTTTTTCTATGATGTGAAAATTAGTGTTTTTTTTTTTTTCATTTAAAACGATTATATCAAATAAATGGATTGTCTGTTACAAACATTGTCCTTCAACAATCATACTAGAATATAATGTTACTTCATCAGATATATGGCAAATTCTTTTGTTGGCATAATTATGGTTACACAATGTTAGCGTAACATAAATTTGCATACAAATGACAGTATGTTTTGCGACCAGCAACCAACACAACACCGACAAAGTCAGTTTTAAATAAGATATTGTTTGTGTGCTAAAGATTGTACTCTTAAACAATCATACAAAATTATAGTGTTTCTTCATTCGAAATATGGCAATTACCTTTATTCGCATAATGTTGATTATACAATGTTGGTCCAACATATATTTTTGTTACACAGTGTTGACCCAACGTAACAATTAGTACCAATTACCAACTGTTGTGTTCCCAACACTCACATGACATATAACCAGCTGATCGTATTTAAAAGAGAAATATCTCAGGTGATGAAGTACCTTCATATTATATAAAATACAAGAAAGTGACATTTTTTCATTCAAAGAGGTTGTTCTGCTGTTTTACATAAAAAGTTGCTTGGTAATGTTGGCCCAACAGAAAAATGCACATATATTACCATCAGTGTGTTTGCCAACTTAATACCAACTAAACACCATCCATTAAAATTACAATTGCAATAGGTTCTGACATTTTCTGCTCTATTTACATCATTGTCGGGAGTATGCTAAGTAATCTCTTATCATTTTCGTGATAGGAAACTTTTCCTGGCATTTTCCATTGAGCCAAAGTTTTACTAATATGCGTACTCCAATCCAACATATGGCCAACCTTTCCAACAAAGTGCCAACATAGGTTAGTACTTGGAAGAAGGATGGGGTTTTGTTGGAAAACAATGTTGGCCCAACGCACACACATTAGCAAAACATGCTGTTGTCTTTCACACATTTATAAAATGTTCCACGAACAAACTAAAAGCACCACATGTTCTATTTTTATTTTTTTTCTAAATTATATATGTGTATTATATTGTACGTTTTAACCTACTTTTCATTAAATATATTAGGTTGGAATTTGGTTGGCAAACAGCATTGGCCCAAATTAAATTTTATGTTGGATTCCTACACATTTCCTAATCTTGCCAACCAATTTCCATTGCTGTCCCTATATATGTTGCTAATGGGTACTTGCAATATTTTCTAGCTGTTTCTGATTTAGTGACATAATTTCCTTCAGAGTGCTAAAAGTTACCTCACAAAATATGTATGGCAGACATTTTTTGGCATAATGTTTAATACAATATGTTGGCACAACATAAAATGTCATACCAAACCCGGAATTTTGAGTTTCCAACATTGAAACAGCATATAAGCAACTAAACATATTTCATAGAATAATTATCTCACATCTTGAAAATACTTTATATTATTTAACTCAAAGGAAAGGGCCACTGCTTTCATTATGAATTTTTTTAAATATAATTTGACATATGTTGGTTGCGCAACACTAGCCCAACATAATAAAACATACCAATTACAAACAGTATGTTTCCCGACTTGTTACCAACAATTTAACAACCATTTTCAAGTATAAAGAAATTATATTTGCAGTTATGTTCTGGATTTTTCTGGTTTAGTAACATCATTTTCCTGAGAGTGCTAAGTAATCTTACAAAATGTCCATGGTAGACATTTTTCTTTGGCATATCATTTTCGGCCACCTTTGTTTTAGAATTCGTGTCTTAAACCAACAATCAGCCAAAATCTCCAACCAAATTCCAACCGTTTACCCAATGCATGTTGCTACTGGGGATGTTTCTGACACAATTTGTCGTCGGGAACCGCCTTCCGAAGTTTTTCGATCTAATTGAGAATCAACCTGTACATGTGACTAAATAAGAAATATATACCATATGTAATCTCTTTATTTAGTCATTTCAGTCATGCTATCGTCTGATACGCGACTCTTTCGCACTTTATTTTAATAACAGATTAAACGTTAAACGACAATACAGTTTATGCACTTTTGTGTTTCAAATATTACAATATGAAATATCTTAAAATAGACTAAAATTTATGAAAAATAGAACACCAAGAGAGTTACATATGTTTGAAATGAACTTCATACCACAGTTTAGGTTCATGGCAATACACAATTTATCAGGATTGCAGAACTTTACATGATCTCTATCCGTGAGACTTCAGTATGGTATGAAGCCCCCACATGCTGCAATCAGCGCCCCTAACAATCGGGGCATGGAATCAAAGAGTACCTGGACATGTTCCTGGGGACTGTCCCTCCACGTGGTTTGTATGCGAAATCACAAAGCATCAACAGTGGTTTCTAGAGGTCCACGACGAACAAGTCGCCGACCAACCATATTCCAGACATGTTCGATTAGCGATATGTCAGGCGAACGTGCAGGCCAGGAAAGCAGTGGTACCCGTCGTTCTTTGAAGAAGGCTTGCACATTCCTCGCCAGACGTGAACGGGCACTGTCCTCCTGAAATATGGTATGTGTAGTCGTCTGATGTAGGGGTAGCACCTCGGGCTCTAAAACATCCCTGATATAGTGGTTGCTGTTCAGATTGCCCTCAATACATAGGAGTCGAGATCGCATGTTGTAAGCTATGGCGCTCCAAACCATTACTGTTGGTGTTTGTCCGCTATGCCGCTCCACATTGCAGGTTGCCAGATTGTGGTCATCACAGTAGCGTCTAACACATATGTGGCCATCATTGTAGGACAGGTTGAAACAATCCTTGTTCAAAAAAACTACATTTTGCCACTCAGCATTCCAGCGACGGCATTCACATGCACATTTCAGTCTGAATCGTTTGTGGTTTTTGGACAATGGAAGCCGCTGCAATGGCATGCGTGCCACCAGTCCATCCCGCAGCAGACAGAATCGAACCATCGATGCAGACAGGTCCACACATGTTGCTATGCGCCAGTGTCAAGCCAACACTATGGACGAAGCTGCATGGTCCATTACGGCCATGCGAACAAGATGATGGTCATCCCGTGCCGTGGTCACATTGCATGGTCCAGTACCCGCACATTGCTGCATACCACTTTCTTCTACCCACAAGTGCCACATACACATCACTGTCGTAGCAGCATACCCTTTGCAAGTCGAAATGTCACGGTTTGGCAACCCTGTTTAATGGAGACCGATCATTCTGCCCAATTCGAACTCACTCACATGCTGATATGGCGCCCTTTGACGTCAACGAAGCATACTGGCATTTGTTTTCACTTCGTTTGATATCTTTTCACTGATTGAGATTAGCATAACGTGGACCTTTCTGGTCACACAAGAGAGGGTGCTGCTGGGCCTACACGAATGCTATCTATCTGCAATCGTAATTACTTATGGCCGGTACACTGTTCTACACAACCTCCGAGTTTGAATTCATTCGGGCCATTCTTTCTAGGTGTTGCAAGTTTCACTAACAGTAGTGTATTTGTGCTTATGGCAAATATTTACTCGTCAGTCAAGCCAAAAGTGGTCACTCATTTTCAAACAAAAAGACTCTACCAGGAGGTTTCAGGCAAATGGGACAACTTTGTCACTCCTTCCTGCAATGTAATATTATTTGCAGTAAGCAAAGATAAAAATATCCCTCCTCCTCCTAGTGGTCAGGTGGTAACTGAGATAATAGTGTGCTGGGTTTGTAGAAAATTGGTAAACTTCGTTTTTTTTTTGCACGGGCTTAAATTATGAATTTATTTTTAATATGTCATAAAAATATATACAAAAGACAAGTTGTTTACAACATTCCTTACAATATGCTACTACAACAGTTACATACAAGTACTGAATAATTTTACACAGCAATATGAAACCCTGAATATTACAAAAATTCCAAAAACACTGAATACATTAAAAATCACTTTATACGGGACCCTGTTAAAAATGCATTATGAAATTACGGAGCTTTTCGTGATTAAAAACTAGATAACAACCCCCATCCTTCCCTATGGAACAAAGTTCCGTGGATCCTGGCTGTTTGAGTCCCTCTCTGCTTCTCGACCCGTACGCAGGATGCCACAGCCTCATATACAGATTGTCACTCACATTAAAAAATCCCGAATATTTTAAAACAAACTTGGACATTGCTAGCAGTTCTCTGTGATGTCACAGGTAGCATTAATTTTCTTCCAAAGGCTTCAGAGAAGGGGGAGTGAAGGGAGAACTATTTCATCATAATCTTAATCATATTAATACAAATGACTGTCCTAGACCATTTATAAGCCTATTTAACTAATATTTTCCAATTATTGACGACAGGATAGCATCCAAACACACCAACCAAATTAAATGGATATCCCAAATAACCATGTGATATGGTCATAATAGCCGGCCATACAAACCAGTCATGCCAGGCAAACCAGGCGAAGCACCCATAAGCTAAAAATATTTACAATACTTAACAAGTAACCACACCTCAAACCAGACGAACTGGCTATACCAAACGACCATTTTAGCCGACCAGTCTGACAACCATCATGATCAGCAAACCATAATCACCTATCATGCTGACAAGCCGAACAGCCATACAGACTATCTATTACTTGTAGACTATACCAAAGGACCATAACAAGGGACTAAAAATAGACCGTAAAAGCTGACAAAACCACACAACCAGGCCAGACAACGACTGAAATTCCACCCAAGGCTAAATCCATCTAAGTCTGACTCCACCTAAACATTACTTCACCAAAGACCTCAAAAACAAATTTCACAAAAAAACCTGAAAAAACTCATAAAATAAATTTTAAAAAGATCGAAAAGAAGCATAATAAAAGTAACATAAAAATTTACACCTAAAAAAGAAGCCCGAAAAAAGTATTTTCAAAAAATAAACCTCAAACCAGAAACCAAAAGAATGAAACCTTAAAATCACCAAACAGAAGCCTCAAAAGCGAAGAATCAGAAAAAGAAACCTCCGAAATGAAAAAAAAGAAAACACAATAGTAACCTTAAAATATCTGACCTTAAAAGAAACCTCATAAAATGAACCTTAAAAAACCTCAATAAAGTAACCTCTAAAGTAATCCTATATTGAAACTTCAAGAACAAAACATCAAAAAGAAACCTAAAAACATACCTCAATTTGAAACCTCAAAACGGGAAACCATTAAATTTTAAAAAGGAAATCACAAAAATGAACCTCAAAAAGAATCCTCTAAAAGTAAACCCAAAGAAAGAAATCACAAAAACAAAACTTCAAAAACAAAACCTGCAGAAATGAAACCAAAAAAAAAGAAACAAAAAAAAATCCCAGAAGAGAAACCTCATAAAGTAACCTTACTAATAAACCTCAAAACATCAATATTAAAACACAAATTTCAAATAAGAAACACCAAATATAAACATCAAAAACAAACTTTCAAAAATAAACCTCAAAAAGAAACCTCAAAATGAAACCTAAAAAAATGGAACTAAAATGTAAGCCTCAAGACTAACCAACCCCAATACTAAAAAAATCTTAATAAATAAACCACGAAAGTAAACATTAAAAAATGAAAGCTCACAAAAGTCAAGAAACCCCTCAAAAATTAAAGCAACGACCGAAAGATACCCCAATAAAAAACCCCATAAAATAAACCTAAAATAAAATCCAAAATAAACATTAAAGTGAAACCTCAAAATGAAACCTAAAAAACCTAAATAAGTAAACCTTAAGCAGAATGCCAAAAAAACATCAGCAACTATTCTCAAAAAGAAACCTTAGAAGAGCAACCTTAAAAAAAGGAACCATAGAAAATCAAAATAAAAAATAAACCTCAAAAACGAAACCCCAAAATCTAATAAAAAAGAAACCTGAAAAAGGAACCTCAAATACGAAACCTCAAAACAGAAACATTTGAAAGAAACCTCATAAAGAAAACTCGAAAAAGAACCTCAAAAAATTAAACATCAAAAAGAACCCCCAGAAATAAAACTCTTAAAATAAACCTGAAAAACCCTAAAAAAAACCAACCTAAAAAAAATTAAAAGTATATCTCAAAATTAAACTTCAATGAAGAAAACTCAAAAAGAAGATTAAAAAATAATCTAAAAAACAAAATCACAAAACTTACAATAAGAAATAAATAAAAGAAACATAAAAACGAAACCTTTTAAATTAAAAAATTCAACCACAAAAATAAATCTGAAAAAGACACCCAAAAAAACTTCAAAAAGAAACCTTAAAGCCTAAAAAAATGAATTTAAAAAATAAACCTTAAAAACTATCCCTCAAAATGAAACCTCAAGTAAATAAACATAAAAAACAAATTTTTCAAAATAAACCTCAAAAATTGAAACCTCAGAAACATACCACAAAATGAAACCTCAAAATAAAAACATCCAAAAGAAACCCCAAAATTAAACTTCAAGAAAAAATCCTCAAAATGAAACCTAAAAGTAAAACCTAAAAAAAAAAAATGTATGTGACAAAAATGAAACCTCGGAATGAAACTTCAGCAATGTAACTTAAATCGATATGTCAGAAAATTAATTCCAAATCAAAACTTTAAAACGAACTTCAAAGATAAATCAGTCGACTTTTAACTGCTTTTAGATGGGCGTAATGATTTAGATTGAAGCATAGTTCTCTTCGTGTACAAACTCATTAAAAACATCTTTAAAAAAACATCTGAAATCATGCACTGTCCATTATGGATTACAACATGTACGTCTTTTAAATTAGAATATTTCTTTCTAATACACAAACACTATTTTTTTTTACATAAATACATTTAGGCGGAATATTACTTTTTACATTACAAACTATTTTAAAAAATTACAAAATATATAATATGTTTTCGAACAACATTGAGAAACTCCGGCAGGTTATTCCTTACAAATAAATAAGATGAAAATATCTGTACCACTTTTTCCTTAAAGCGATTATAGAGGGAACTACGTGCCTCTCAAAACCACGGTTTTGAATGTATAATTGAGTAAAAAATATCAGGAACTACTCACGATTAACCAACAAATTGGTGACTAGTGTTTTGTAGAACGGAGATCTTACATATGTGAAAATGTGGTTGGTAATATCATCCCTCATCGTCATGAAAATAATGTATGCCGCCTTGTTCTCGCACGAAATGTGAACAGTAAGCTGTAAGCGATATGTTGACATGACCTAAGAATCAGCACATCGTGAAGTCAAATGCCACGTGGAGTCTCACCGCCCCGTGATTGCGTGTTGCCAGACTCGCATGCCACTCACCTCCTGTTCTGCAAATGTACTTTCCGAAAGGATTTCGCGAAAAGGGTTCACCTGAGAGTATTCCGACAAGACGACCATTTTTGTTGGTTAAGATGTGCTGATACTTAGTCATCTCAAGAAATCGCTTACAGCTTACTGTTCACATTTTTCGTGCAAAAACAGGGTAGCAACCCCTATTTTCATGATGACGGGGGATGATATAACCAATCGCATTTTCTCAGGTGTAAGATCTCCGTTCTACAAAACACTACCAGTTGCTTGCTTGATCATGAATGGTGTCTGATATTTGTAACCCAATTACAATCAAAAGCGTGTTTTTTTTGGGGCGTGTTGCACCCTTAATAATCACTTTAGGCAAAAGGTGGTAGAGACATTTCGTCTTATTTTTTCGTTAGAAATAACCTGCCGTAGTTTGTCGGTGTTGTTCGGAAACATGCTGTACAGTATATTTAATCTAACTTTCAGGATTTCTCAAACTTTACATTTTAAAAAAGCTGAGAAAATGTGTGTTTTCTGTGAGGGGGGTGGGTAGCCCCTTATACGGTACTTGAAATTCCATTTCGTTTACACTGGCTTACATGCATTTTCTCAGTTTTGTTTGCAGAATTTGTGTATGACATTAATACCATAACTGTTGTTAAAAGCCTGATATTTTAAATGGCATCATCCTTTTGACGGCCAACTTCGCACTGAATTAATCAACGTTCGAGCTAAAGTGGTGAGCCTTGATGAATATAAAATCACCAAGTTTCAAACTTAGATATTTATAAAAAAAACTTTTTTTCATATTTTTATGATACGTTATTAAATTATGGGACACCTCAGCCCAAATTTTTTCTACCTTTTTCTATCCATACTCTCGAAACAAATCAATGGTATTTTAGCAGAATATTGTAACCCACAAATACATGTAATTTTACTGGAGAGGCAAATAAGTTTTTGGCTAGTTTAAATTAACCACTGTATAATTTAGTTAGGTTTTGTATTTAGTAAGATGAATCATAGTTACGTATTGGCATTTTAACTTTCGAAAAATGTACACTGGTTATCAATTAATTAAGTCTTTATTTTGTAAAAAAAAAAAAACATAAATAATAGTGCATTATGGTTTACAACATTTTGCCATGCCTTATTTCCACTGTAGTGTGGAAACATACCATAATCACTTGATACTGAAGCACATATTCATAGATAAGTGAGAATTGTTATGGTGCAACAAAATGTGTTATGATAAGCAAATTAATGTGTGTTCTATTAACACAAGAAAATCATTGAAATAAATAGTAAGGATTAAATACTTTCCTAATTGATCACTGTTCCCTACACCCAATCTAAGTTGACATAGTCTTCATCAATTGCAGCAAACCGGTCGTGAACAGATGAATTGTGTGGCATTGAAGAATACTTCTCGTGGTATCTCCGGGGATGAATTTTTTCTTGCGCCGATCTTGAAGAAAGGTATTGAAATTAAAAGTAAACAAAAAAGTCTTCCTAATTGATTGTTTTTCACGACGCCTATTTATCTTCATAATTTTGATTGCCAACTCTTTTTCATAAGTTTCAACCAACACATCAGGAACAAATGACGTGTGTGGCATTGAAGACTTCTCCTTGTGGTATCTTCGAGGATGATGTTTTAATTACAGATATTTAGAATATCTTTAAATCTAGCTTCAGGCAATTCTAGTCGTGGTTTGTACAGTAGACGTGGTAAGCTCACTTCATCAGTTTGTCAAGAATGTATTTTTGTTCCCTGACAAGCATTATATGTGAGGTACAATTTTCCTACAAGTCATACAAGAACGCAATGGTGTGCGATTACTTGTTGAATTCCAGTATTCTGATATACTTGAACTTCACATACTTTCCATTACTTGTTGAATTCCAGTATTCTGATATACTTGAACTTCACATACTTTCCATTACTTGTTGAATTCCAGTATTCTGATATACTTGAACTTCACATACTTTCCATTAATTGTGACAATTTTATTCACAGGCAATATTTTGTCTTGTATGGCTTTCCAGTCATATAAATCATTATGATTGAGTACCATTACCTCATATTTTAGGCTTGAACTTACAATTAATTATAAGAGTAGGCCACTTTGATGGAGCACACACAGACTTATTCCGAACTTCGTGTTCAATAGTAGAACGTACTGAATCTAAGGGCATCGTAGTATCTCCAGGGATAAGAAATGTCAATGTCATCTAATGAATGTTTGACGCTGATTGCAATGCCAAGAACAGCATTGATACAATTTGTCTGTTTTTGTTTTGCCCTGAACAATAGTCACAATAAAGATACAACAATGATACATCACTACGTTCATCAACTACTTTGATGTACTGTGATAAAATTTTACAAATCCTACTTGGCCTTCTTCGGCCATCACATTCACTCCAAAGAAAGCGAAAGGTATTATTTGTTCCACTTTCATAAATAGTAATATTTAGACACGAATACTTTTTGCTGTTATACTGTTACATGTAATTTTTTTCCATGTGGTGTATTTAGGACTTTTTGTAGATCAAACTTTGTACAAAGTTGTCCATTAATATTAGATTTCGTTTAGTCAGTATTGAATACAGCTTGGTATATTTTTTTCGATGATTTTACATTTCTTCAAGCACATTTTCACTTCCATCTGAGACAGCAATATTATTATACCGTTCACATGTGTCATTTATCATTCTTAGAGAGGTGGAAGCCAATATTAATATCAATTCTACTTTTTCTCTAGCTGGTTGTATTCCTTTTTGCAGTGTGTAAGGTAAATTTTGTAGAGTTTTGAAAGATAACTGGTCTCCGTAGGTAGTTATTTTCTACTTGTAGTTTACCTGCAGTAATGTACATGTACTAGTGGCATGTTGCTAATCAAGTCTACAGTCGCTTTTCTGATTATGTCATTTGTCTTGTTTCCACGAGTATATTTTTCGAAATATCATTACCGACTGATATCAGACCAACCAACATACCAACTCCTATAACCCAAGAGTAGGCAGTACCTAAAATGCGAGCCATAAGAAACAAAGTTAATTTTAACCTGCATTTTTCAGAATCTTTAAATGTACAAATTTAATTAGAGTTGCAGTACCTTGTCGGATTTGATGCAAAGAAATGAACTACGTGTTATAAATCTCAATTTTTTAATGTTGTGAAATTTTATAATAAAGAGCGGTATTTTATGGATTAAAAATAATGTACCTTATTTTAAAAACATAAATAAGACAATAGCAGTTTATTTCTGGGACATAGTCGCTGAACGGAAGATTTGCTGGTAGAGTAATCCAGGAGTCAAATTAAACGAAAATGACAATTGTATTTCCAAACAACCATGGTGTCGTATCGATTAGAAACATAATAGACCTATTTTTTTTTGTAATATTATAGTTTCGGTCGTAAACCGGCATGTTGAAAACAATTCACGTAGAAATATTTCGTTGGGTACAAGAATTTTGAAATGCTCTCTGCATCTCCGTAATCATTACCTAGCAAGGTTAACAACACAGGACATTTATTAGCTGTGACTGTGTAAGTATGTTAATAACTTTATTCATAGTGTATGTTAACATTACAGATGAAGAACCATCTTGAAATAGAGGAAGGGCTGTTACACATTTCATTCTGATTAAACAATAAAACGGAAAAAGAATATATTCTTAAAATATAAATTATAACTGAAGAAAAACACGTAAATCTAAACATTTTGTTCTTATTTATAGCCTCTATTTATTTTATGTCGGATAAGCATGGTATGAATGTATATGTGTCCAATAAAATATTTAAAACTACAATGCAATTTAAATATATTTCGTACATGAAATTATCAACTGCAAATATTTCGTGTATTGTAAAAAAAATAAGAGTAGGCTAATATAACTATATCGCTTATTCTTATACTTCTGAAAACATTAACGGTAGTTGAAAATGTGGCTTGTAAACAGCATTATTTCGTTAGAGTTCCTTCACATTACGAAATTTCTGGAAGAACCATTAAAGTATAAACTGTTTATTTAACAGATACAAATACATTTTACATAGTTTCACGAAACTGGACAATAAGAACGGGTCTAATATTAAACTGAGAAAATTGAAATTTCTAATACCAGTTATAAAACCAACTCTTTCCTGGACTAGTAGACCTGTAGGTGCCTAAGCCTCCGTTTTCTTGGTAAAACCAACTCTTTCCTGGACTAGTAGACCTGTAGGTGCCTAAGCCTCCGTTTTCTTGGTAAAACCGATAAGTAGGGGATGTCCGTTTCCTTTTCGCGAGTGTGGTTTTCCCATGCCGGGCGATATAATAACTCAATAAATACTAACCAGATCTGTACGTTGTAACTGATGTAGGAAACATGTAATCTCTTTATCCCGTCAAATTGTACGATAGGATCACGTAAGCAAACTTAAAATAGAGTACCGGAGTTGTTCCGTTCCCCAAGGAGCAATGAAAGCAAGGAGTAACGAACTGGCGGCTATTCAGCTGGTCGCATCAGTGCGGAGAACGGAACAAGGCCTAGGAAACCATCGACTTCTTAAGGTATGACACCTATATCACTAGAAGCATCTACTGCCACCAGTGCAGCACGTTCATCTACAGATGCTACAGTACCAACGATTTATTCAGCTGTTACGCCTACGAAATCTTCAATGGAACCATCGACCTCTTAGGCTGAGGTACCTAGAACTCCATTGGCGGCAATACCTGCTTCTTTAACTCCAGAACCTACATCTCCAGCAGGTGGACCCGAGTCTTTGCCTGAACCTCTACGTCGTCATCAGTCTCGCTTCTGTGAAAACATTTTCAGCAAAAGCTGCAATGCTCGATGACATGAGCATTTTAGTTGTGCCAAGAATCCTTGTTGCGTGTCATATTTGTGTGACAGGCGCTGTAAGATTTTCAGCCAAACAGACAATTTACTTAGACAAACAAAAACCTGTAAAGTGACGTGTATTTCTCATCATTACCTCGATACCAAGTTTGCTAAAGACATGTCTGCGTGACTTCGGTACATATCATCAAAAGTAAAGTTACCTACATAACCAGCCCTGCACATTGTGTCAATGTAATAAATTGCGCGATAAAATTCTCAGAATGACAACACAAGTGTGAACAGTGAGATGCATAAGAGACTTTAACCAACAACAAAGTTGCATATATTGAGATGCATATATATATACATATATCGAAGAATATTGTAATATTTTTTCGAGGGTATGTGCAACTGAATTAAATTAATTGAATTAAAAAAGTCTCTGAATAAATTTGTGTTCAATTTCATGTTTACTTAATTTACCAGATTAAAATTGAAATTTAAAAAGGCACAGATATAAAATAAAGTTTATTAAGAAATACTGCATAAAGTACTATTGTGCTACATGTACAGTTATAAAAGTAAATATAAATACGTTTTAAACTTGTACAACTTAAAACTTATATTAAAAAATACATATTTTAAAAATTATACATGTATTCAACGTTCCGCATGATGCATGTAGCTATACAGCTGATTGGAAACATCTTATTTTTAAAATAGGATGGAAAATTGCATGTTATTTATTTCTATAAATATAAGTGTCACCAGCTCGCTTTAAAAAACATAAACAAATATGGCTGCTGCATGGTAGGTGAATTAATAAACGAGCACCACCTAGGTTATGAAAACACATGAAATCTAAGATGGCAGTGGAACGAATACGAGAGACAAATTCTAGTAACATATAAACAATTGACGGGCGAAAAAAAAAAATGGCAGCGGGAGTATATGTGAGGTGAGACACCTGGAAATGTAAGTTTGTTTAAATAAATTTTGTAATAATTTTTAAAATAATTTTTCGGATGTTTTCAAGTTTTTTGGAATTTTATTTGGGTTCAAGGTCATTCAAGTTTGCAGGGTAAAGTTCACTGCATCCGATGTGGTGGTATTAGTCAGTAATGTAATGTGCTTGCTGACTTTTATGAACATTTTCTCAAGTTTTTCTTTCACAGTCATGAGGTCAAGGTCAATGTTACATGCACCCAATATGGTGGTAGTAGTAAGTAATGTAATATGCTTGCTGAGATTTATTAATTTTTCTCCAGTTTTTGTTTTCAAGGTCTTCCAAGGTCATGAGGTCAAGATTATGAGTTCAAGGTAAAATGCTAAGGTCAATGTGAAATGTCAAGGTCAAAGGAAAAATGCATATGTCAATTGCAAGGGTAATGCTAAAGGTCAAATGTAAAGGTCAAGGTCGAATGTTAAGGTCAAATTTCGTAAATAAAGGTCAAGATGAAATGCCAGAGGTCAAAGGTCAGGGTCAAATGTCATAGGTCAAAGGTCAGGAGTCATGGGGTTAACAGTCAGGGCTCAAAGGTCAATGGCCAACAGGCACTGGATTCCAAGATGGCCACCTGGGGACATCACAACATCGTGGTTGCCTATCAAGATGGTGGTCACCTACCAAGATGATGGTCGCCTACTAAAATGGTCGCCAGTTAGTGGAATAGGTATGTATGAGGGGTAATCTCCGGAAATATAAGTTTTAAAAAAACCTTAGTTTTTATAACAATTTTGTAAATTTTTTGGGATTGTTATTTTTTGTATTTTTTATATATTTTTTTGGGTTCAAAGGTCAAGGTCGATTTCAAGGTAAAATGGCAAGGCCAGCAGTTGCTTTTCAAGCATGCATCCTTCCAGTCGGAATAATTGGCCAAAGCAAGCTACATAGTAGCTGAAATCACCGCGAAAAAAATCAAAACTGTTTTCAGATGGTGAATTTGTAAAAGAATGTTTTGAGCATGTTGCTTACATAATATGTCCTGAGAAAAGTCTCAATCCGCTAAAATAAGTTTGTCACGACAGACTGTTGCTCCCCATATTGATGAGTTAGTCACCAGCATAGAGAGGAGTTAGCTACCAGCATAGAGAGGAGTTAGCTACCAGCATAGAGAGGAGTTAGCTACCAGCATAGAGAGGAGTTAGCTACCAGCATAGAGAGGAATTAGCTACCAGCGTAGAAAACACTTTAATATCAAAAGCTTCCAATTATTTGTATTATTCACTGGCGCTAGATGAAAGTACTGATGTCAGCAACACAGCCCAATAAGCAATCTTCGTTCGTGGGATTGATAAATAATTCAATATAATGGAAGAAAAGGCGGCATTAGTGCCTCTGAACGGTACCGCAAAAGCTAGTGATTTATTAGAAAAGGCAACTGCAACATTGAACCGCCTTGGCCGGAAGTATACAAATCTTTCAGATGTAACGACTGATGGAGCCCCAGCAATGATAGGGAAACGAGAGCGATTTGTGAAGTTAATTCAAGAAGAGACAACAAAAATTTGAAATGACTCTGTTATGCAATACCGTTGTTTAATTCACCAAGAGAACCTTTATGTGAAGTCCCTGAAGGCTGAAAGAATAACGGCAGTCGTTGTTAAAGTAGTGATCTTTATCCGTTATAAAGGTTTGTACCATAGGCAGTTTCATGATTTCTTGAACAGCTCGGAGACAGAATTTGCAGATGTAGTTTACTATTCTGAGGTCCGATGGCTCAGCCGTGGGAAAATGCTGAAACGAGTGTTCGAGCTAAAGGACGAAATACAAATATTCATGGAAGGTAAAGGTAAACCAGTGGCGGAATTCAATGATGATGAATGGATGTGTGAATTTGTATTTCTAGTGGACATAACTACCTACTTGAACGAACTGAATCGACGCCTCCACGGTAAAGATCAGTTGTTAAATTCTATGTTTGATCACATCAAGGCCTTTAAAACAAAATTGCGTTTTTGTGAATCACAGATAAGAAAAAATTACTTTGCACGCTCCCTAGATGTCCAGAAGCATACTGTTTCCGACTCTCAAAAATATGCCAGACTTATATCGGAACTTATGGAACAATTCGACACCAGATTCCAAGACTTCAAGAAGAATACTGCAAGTTTCAACCTCTATTCGTGTCCATTCTCCATTAGTATCGATGACATTCCAGAGGACTTGCAAATGGAGAGTGTTGATCTTCAGTGTGCGTCAGACTTGAAAGATAAGTTTAAAAATATTTCTTTGTTGGATTTCTACAAAGAAATATGTTTCCCAGGAAACTTATCCTAGAATTCACAAGCATGCCATTTTAATGACTTAATTATTTGGTAGCACGTATTTGTGTGAGCCAAGTCTTCTCTAGGATGAAGCATGTTAAGTGCATGTCAATATCGCGAATCACGGATGGTCATCTGGAGAGTTCGCTGCGTGTTGCAACTTCGTCAATAATGCCTGGCATTGGACATCGTATTGGCGGAAAGCAGTGCCAAGTCTCACATAAAAATTTTATTTTAGAGATCTGTGTAAAACCAAGTTCTAAATTTAAAGCCTTATTCCTTTCGATGTGGATATTTTCTGTAATTAGTATTTTAAATGTGATGGAGTTGTGTGTTTTATTAATAAAACTATATAATTTGTATTTTTTTTTTAACTATGTACTTGAGGTTATGCTTTTTTAACTTGCGACTAGTGGACAAGTCCACATTGAGAGTTGCGGCCCTTTGCACAAAAAGGTTGGACACCACTGGTATATTATCTTTGTTGTGTTTGATGTATGGTGGCTGGTACATTTAATGGCATGGCGCCTGCATGCGAGTATATAAGCAGCTGGGCTCCTGTTAGGAAGATAAGTTTGGAAGGGGCAGTCATGAAAGACACTTCGTCTCAGTTTGTTAAAGACACATGACTTAGACAAATGAAATCAAAGATGGCAGATTGGTACAAAGACGACTAGAGTGGAATTTGAGAGCATGGGAAAATAGGAACGGAATCATAGAGCATGAGAAAATGAATTCCAGAACGACGATTCAATATGGCGGCAGTTGTAGGACTATGCCAGTTCTAAAACACTTGTGCAAAAAAGGCCTATGTATATGCGAAAATGCGAATTCGCAAATATGTGCAAAAATTTGCAAAAATCAGTTTAGCAGATTATCATATTGGATTTGCAAATTTGAAAATCGATTTAATTGAATTAGGAAATTTTAATTTTTTTGAGGGCGGAAGGATATCTATGTGTAGGGGTCCTATTTTTGGACAGCAGCATCGATGTTCACTCTTGGATGTCTAGCAGTGGATTGAGGTGTGAGGTGTATACATGTATTGGGTTAGGTGTAATAGTGGTATGATTTTTTATTTTTGGGGAAGAGTGTGTCAACTTTCGTATCGAGGTCGGTGACTGGATGAGGGGATTGAGGAGGTGGTGTCGGGAGTGGGGGCATATACGTTCTGGATTATTTAGGAAATCGGTATATGACTGATGTGATGGAGCACTTGTGACTAATTAGTGAGGGAAGTACACTTACAATCGCTTGGGATGTCTGTGGAGGACTGAATATAGTTGTCATAAATACTTAGGAATGATACATAATGGAAGAGCTGATGACTTACTAACGAATGGAAAAATTATCCTAAAAAACGCACAATTCCGAAATATAAAATAAAAACTCACAATTCACTTAGAGCATCAAGCAAACAATTACACTAAATCCAACACACACACGACACGTTCAAAATATTAAGAATGCCTAAAGCTACTTTGCTATCCTATTTCCCTAGCAATATAATATATGCCAAACAACAGGATAAATGACACGCAACGTTTGAAGTATGAAACATAAATTTAAAATGGAAAAATCACTTTACCGCCCTACCAATATAAGTTTCATAAAAACTGTTTAGTAAAATCGAACATTACATTCCACCCTCATCGGCATTTAGATATACGATGCACACGCAACATTTGAACTATCTATAAAGTTATTTTACTATTCCATATAATTTGTCACAAATCAATAAAATCTCACAAGTGTACAAATACCCAGAACGAAATACTAGCTAAACACATTTTACCCTGACTACTTCCACTTGAACAGAAACAAGGAAAGACCTAGCCTCTATCACACTCAATGTTTAAAAAATGCACGTTACATTAAATTTAAACTAATAAAATACTAAACACACAACATTTCAATTATGTATTGAACCACTTCACAAATCAATTAATATTATTTACCCTGCTGACAACGTGCACGTAAATTTGAACTACATAATAAATGCACCACAAATTGATAATATTAATAAAGCACCAGTTCACTATCCAATTTCGCACCCAATTTTAGTTATCAAAAATCAATTAAAACTCAAATGTTTCCAACGTACATTCCATGGAACCAGACGAATTACTTTGAAACACTCTTCATATCCAACAAAGTAATTAAATATCAACAAAGCAAAAAGGCAGTTTAGAGTCCCAAGAATATATGTGTCATAAAATCTTTGGAGTGACACATAACGAAAGACCAGATGACTTACTAACAAAACCAAAAATGATCCGAAGAAATTCACACGTCCAAAATATAAAATAAAACCTCACAATTCACTTATAGCCTCACGCAAACAATTACCCTAATTCCTACAACACACACACAACCACAAATTCAAAATATTAAGAACACCCAAAGCTAATTTACTATCCAATTTCCCTATCAATACAAAATTGCCAAATAACAAGATAAATCACACACAATGTTTGAAGTACAAAACATAAATTAAAAATGGAAAAATCTCTTTACCACCCTTCAATTTATGTCATAAAACTCTTAAAATCGAAAATTACATTTCACCCTCATAGGCTCTCAGGCCTACGATGCACATCCAACGTTTGAACTATGTACAAAGTTATTTTACTATACAATATAATTTTTCACAAATTAATTAACTCTCATAAATGTACAAATCCCTGGAACATAATACTAGCTAAACATGATGTACCCTGACGACTTCCACTTTAACACAAACAAGGGAAGACGTAGCCTCAATCACACCCAGTGTTTCAAATACACACATTAATTAAATATAAATTAATCAAATACTAAACACGCAAAGATCAGTTGACCGACATACTACTATAAATGAAAACATACTGATTGAAGCACACACGAATTACCAGTTAAACCAGACCAATAATCCCAATTCCATAAAACAACAAACCACATATTAAATCTATACTAATATTATAAAGAGATAGTGTTTGTAACTTTGTGTGTTTGTGTGTTTGGATGTAGGAGGTAATCTTCGAAACTACTCATCCGATTTTAAAAATTCTTTCACCAGTAGAATGCTACGTTATCACTGAGTGTCATAGGCTATATTTTATTTTAAAAATCAATAGGGATCCCTACTAAAACTCCAATAATGTAACCCAAAGTGTAAATAAATGACCTATAAAATTCCTTACATTGCGTGCGCTGCGAAAACTATTGATGATAGAACAAAATAATGTACTACGGCTTTGCAGGACGACAGATTCGGAAAATAAAACGTGCTGTGTGCTGCGTACGGCGCCAACCTTAGAAGCTCTACTGCCATTATGGGGGGAGTTACTTTTGTGTTTGCTGGGGATTTTCGGCAGACACTCCCCGTAGTTACAAAAGGGACGCTTGCAGATATCATCAAAGCATGTCTTAAATCATCTCCCTTATGGAGTTCTATTCAACACCTAAATTTGCGAACGAATATGAGAGCCTACCTTGGTGGAGACATGCATAAAGATTTCCCACAACAATTGCTCAGACTTGGAGAAGGAGTTTTTCCTTCTCTAAATTTGGGCACTAATTCTGCTGAAATCATTTTTAATGAGACATTAGGTCAGATAGTCCACAGTCTGCAGCATCTTATAGAAGCAGTATATCCGGGCCTCGAAAATTTACTAGAAAGAGACTTTCACTGGTTGTGTTCCAGGGCAATAGTTCCAGGCCTAGGAACGACACTGTCAATGAAATCAACAATCTCATTATACAAAGAGTTCCCGGCCAAGTCAAAACCTATAAGTCGATTGACACAGTCACCAATGTTGACGATGTCGTCCACTTTCCTCAAGATTGTCTAAATTCGCTTAATCCTTCTGGCTTGCCACCTCACGAACTATCATTAAAAGTCGGTACTCCTATCATGCTTTTAAGTAATATAAGCCCTCCTAACATGTGTAATGGCACAAGATTGCTCATTAAAGACTTGAAAGAAAATTTGATTGTCGCGACCATCCTCACCGGTCCAGCAGCCGGCCAGCTGGCAAACATCCTGAGGATTCCCATGATTCCCACGGATTTGCCAATATCTTTCAAACGGTTGCAATTTCCCGTAAAAACATCGTTCGCGATTACTATTAATAAGTCCCAGGGTCAAACTTTCTCTTTGGTTGGAATCGACCTACGAAAAGAGTGTTTTTCCTATGGCCAACTATATGTTGGTTTATCACGAGTTGGACGTCCCAAGAAACAGTACATTTAGCTACCAAACAATAACAGGACGTCAAACATTGTCTACAGAGAATGTCTTAGCCAATAACATATTAAATACTTCTATCTCAGATAAATTGCATTGTAATATGATGTATATTAATATGAAAAATTATAAAAAAGGAAAAAAATATCAAATAAAAATAGGAAAAAAAACTTTAAATTATAAATTATTTAATTAATTATTAAATTATAATGTGCTTTTTTTAATGCCTTAGGAGAGTTTACCCAACCTAATTAACGCCGGGTTAAGTATTTTTTTTAAATCTTAATTGCACCCGTGCGAAGCCGGGGCAGGTCGTTAGTTTAATATAAAATAAACATGCGAAAAAAATCACTTATCCGCTATGTATAATGCTTTTCTCTAGAAAATATAATTAACGCACTCGTGACACAATCGAAAACGGCGTAACCACATTTACACACGAAACACCTAATCGCAAATACACATTCAATATAAATTAATAACGCACAAAATCACTTTACAGCTCTATATAGCGTTTGTCTATAGAATTTTTTTTTTTTTTTTTAATAATAAACTCTCTGGCGCCAACAACAAAAATGTCATATACATATTTACACACGCACACATAACAACTCGTATCAAAACACGTAAAATTAATTTAAGTATACCGCCCTCATCCAAACGTTAGCGAGTCGCATATTGTACGCCAGCGGATCCATCCAATTCGCTGTGACCCGTCACAAAGACCTTGCTTCGCTCTCATCGACTCGCGACGACCCATCACACACAGTTTACTGCATTACACGTTAATAAACATTTATGAACCTACTTTCTTATATGAACACGTCCAACTATTACTATTATGTAGCCTATCGCATTGTATGTTACAAGTGAGAGCTCTCTCCAGTGGCTAGCATCCAGCCAGGGAAGGTTTCTAAGAACAACTGACCTTGTACCATTACAGAGAGCACTCGAGAAGCCTGCCTTGTCCTGCCCTACCCTCCCACCTTTACAGTTACCTGGTCCAGAGCATTGACCTCTGGCCAAAGCGACACCACGCTACTCATTGAAAAAAAAAATTATAAGTTATTACAACAGAAGTGCGTCCCACCTGTATTTAACCCGCTCATTTCTACGAATTATATAATTTATCAACAGAATAAATAAATATACACCATAATTATAAGAAACGAAATCACACTGATATGTATTCCGAGAAACTTAAATATCACTATAAAACGAATGAATCCAAGTACCACCTAATCACGATGAATTACTTGACACCTATTATAATACCAGGAAATTATATATATATATATATATATATATATATATATATATATATATATATATATATATAAGTAATCTCGCGCAAGGCAAATACACAAAAACTTTTGCTAAATCAGTAGATAATTTTATGTGATCCACTGGCCACCTCGATGTCAAGACTTATACATTACGTGTTTAAAAAATATAATTATATTTTAAGTATATAATTCAAATGCCATTTTTCTAGCATAACTATTTGAACTACCATAAACAATTTTTAAAATCAATATATCACGATATTCAAAAAACCTACATGACCTATCATGTAAACTGTAAGTTATTTGTAAATACCTATTATTCCCACACAATCACTGCAGCTCACGTATTTCTCCACTAACAACAGCAGATTTCGTTTCCTTATCAATTAATCGAAATTTTACTTTGAAAATATAAATGTAACTATAAAAGCATTGCTATTACTAACAGATAAATTCCGTCTTGTTTGTAATATTTGTTTAAGTATAGAGAAAGGAATGTTATGAACAACATATTTTCACTATTATAGCTAAAAAAAAAAAAAAAGACATTTAACCTGCTATGTAATTATATGCAATAATTTAAAAATTCTATTTGGAATACACGTCTTCCCGTATTAAAATTAATATGTTTATGTTTTAAATCATATTTGGTGTATTATCTGAAACATCTGCAACTCCCATTAATGATTAAAATAGTGAGTTTCAACTATGTTGCAACAAAGAGGGATTCGTCTCTGAGTAAGCTAAAAATCACTCTGTGTAATAATGTATAAAAGAAAGTGATTTGCGGTAAATAAAACAAAATTACTATGTGTTAAATAATTAATACTAAACGGATATTATTTACACTATACACAAAACACCTTAGAAGACTTACAACTATCGCAAAGGTAATTGTATAGAATTCAGCTCATCCCTATTTACCTGAACAATCATTATCTGCTATGGTATATGTAATTTTTCAATACGTTGATTTTATTATATGTCTTTCTATCGTAAGGCATTAAATCTAATATGATATGACTAGTTTTGTAAAATTGTAATGGGGAATATGTATGTATTTCATTTTGAAAAAAAAAATTAAGTTTTTTTCGTAATCTGAAATTAATAACTTTAGTAGATCTAACCACTACTTTGACAAATGACTAGGCGGATTTGTACCTTATGTTATTAGGTTATCTCGGGAGTCTCCTGTTTTCGTCTTCATTTCTAATGACACCATTCGTTTCACGTTCGAATTGCTGAAATCTATTTTATTTGGTATGAGTAAATTATCAATTTGTTAGAAACCAAACACTTTCGACCTCATTACAACACTATTGGATTTGCAACATACTTGTAGTAAAATTTAACAATCTCTCTCTTTCTCCCTCTCGCTCTCACTGTTAAGACATTTGATTAATCGAGATAACAAATGCATTTCTCACAGTGATACATAATTTTGAATGGTGTTTTGGTAAAAAGACAATTATATACAGTTAATTTTTCAACCATATTTATTTCACAAAAATAAGAACGAAACAGTCATAACAACTGAAAATTATACACATAATATAAAGAATGTCTCAAATCATACACAACATACAGAATGTTTCAAAACATAAGTATCAAATATATTCAGAAAGTCTTAAAAAAAATCATATCAATTATTTGAACACAAGTTATACATTATAAGTTGTTTGCCAGCTCGCCAAACACTATTTTCATACACTTTCTTAGTATTGGATCTATATCCTGTTCTTGAAGAATATTTTCAAGCAGCGAACGTTTCTTACATCCCGGTTTATTTCTCTCATGTTCAGTTAGAATACATACATCTTTACAGTCAAACGAATGAAATATCACACTTTCAACTAAGTCTGGATATGTTTCAACGTATTGTGAGTGGACATTTTCAATGATAACGGGGAGATGAGTAGTTGCAGTCATGTGGAACACAGGACACTCTGCAGTGTCAGTACATTGAATCAATTCATGGCTTTTTTCTTCCCCTGACGGAAAGTATACCACCCGGAAATTAAAAACACTGTCACATGTGTCAGTGTACTCTCTCAAGAGCTCGTTAGACCAAAACGAGTATGTTACATTAGATTTCCCTGGTTTGATGTTAATATAATGGTTTCCTGGGTGTAAAACACATATTGATCATATGCCATCCAATATTCGACTGAGAGGAAGTCTTAAATATCAATGTATATAATATTGGAGACCCCCTCTATCGTTTTAAGCTGAATAGTGTATGTGGGTTAAACTTTAATTTACCTAATTACTCAGCTCGATGTACGTAACACTTTGACAAAACACATCCAATAACCAATCAGAAGCCAAACTGCTTATTATCATGTACAAGCATATGTATATATTTGTTACATTCTTCGAAATGCTGAATCAGTTAAACTGAATTAAAAAATACATGGATTATTATATTTTAGCATATGTCCGTGAAAATACTAACATTTAAAATGATTATTGTACTCGCACATTTCCTTATAAGTGAGATGTGAATATGGTACATCATACCTTACAGAATACAAACCATATTCAATAAATGAATACTTGCCACTCTGCATGAACATTATTCTGAATTATATACTTCATACGCATAAATGTTGCATATAGACGTAAATGCTAAACTTCCTTGTTCGAAAATAAAATTGTGTATGTCTCCGTCGCTGGTTTCTTTCTAATGGATGTTGGTTCCATGGTGAGGTCTGGTGAGTTGATAGGCGATTAGTCCATTTCCCCATTCTACTTCTACCTCTTCGCTAAGACTAGATATCATAAGGTCTTCTAGTTTATATGGCAGTTCACTGCAGGGATGGAGATACCTCACAGCACAATAGTTGCATGCCAGGTCTTCACCGAATATGGTTCCGAGACTAGCATCAAAGGTGTAGCACGAATGTTCGATATAACTTGAACTTGTGAAATGCAGCCATACGAGTTACAGAACACTCTTTTGTGTCCTACTTGCAGGATTTCATAAATGTCTGCCCGCTTTGTGCCATTCTAGTTACGACTCCTTATTTTTCTATGCGACACTTCTATTTTTAAATGGGTCAGTACAGTTTTTTTATGTACCACCGAGAATTTTACAGTATGTCACTGTGATTTTGCTCTATGCTAACATTAAATTTCATAGGTTGTCACTGTTATGGGATATTTTTAATTAATTTTTAAATACTGAAATTTTTAATATTTTGATCAGTTATTGAGATGGCTAATTTCATAATTACTAAGGTCCATAATTATTAACTTCATTTTTATTGGTTTCGAGTATATTATCTCTGTTTCACTCTTTAGTTTGATTGCAAGCATTTTTATATATTAATAAATTATTTTTTATATATCTTAAACATTTGATAATATTAATATTTTGATTATTGCAGTAATACATTCCTTTATTATTGTTTGGATTGTCTGAGTCATGTAATTGTTATTTAAAGTCGATCTGTCCAAAAAATATTTATTTTATCCTCCGTTTAAATTCTTTATGAGTTATGTAATTTGTCATGGAAGTCTAGTGGTCAGACAAACATTTATTTATGCCAGTTTTTGTGTTGTCAAAATATTTTATAGATTTTGATGTTTACTTTATTTGGCCGTATAAATGGTTTTATTTACATATTCTAGCATTTGGAGGATTTTCCTGTAAATTTGAATTTTAATCCTGTTCAGAAATTTATCACTGCCAATTATTCAATCCCAAACTTGAATGAAGGCTTCCAGGCGGACTTTTCATCCCATTGTTTTTCATGCCAGCAGATGTACCCTGCATCGTCTGCAGAATATTGTATTTCCGTCCGTACCTACCCCCTTCCACACCTCAAGATCTGGCATGGCTGTGGATGCAGAGTCTTCATGCAATCACGTGCGTGGCTCATGATTTCACATAAAAAAAGTGTTTTGATCGCTAATGCGTGCTTTCTTTTTCGCTCTTGTGGATCATCTGCGACATCTAGCGGCGACTTTGTTTCTCACCACGCCGAAGTTTTCTCCCCATTTTCTCGTCACTTTTCCTCTTGGTGTGCTACCGACATGGCGTGTTTACGCTGTGAGGTAGACGGGGTCATTTTCTTTGGCATCTAAATGCCACTTCAGTGGTTAGCTTCACCAGACATCATGTAGAGTAACACCAATTTGTAGTTGTGCATTATTTATTTATTTGTTTGTGCGAGCTGCATTGGGAATTTTGGCCGATTCCGATGTACTGGTATTCGGCATTCTTCGTGTTCCCTCGTTGGTGAGTAAGTTTTTAATTAACTTTCCCCTCCCGTTCATATCTTGCTTAATTGCTTGTGTGATTCATTTTTTTTTTGCCCGGACACTCTGTTGTAGAGAGGGTCCACGCTTTCCGCGTGTTTCACTTCCACATGTTCCATGCGTTGTTCATATGGCATAACTTATCTCATACAAGCAGTGGATTTTTCTCACTTCGTTTTGCGGGGAAGCCCTGTAGTAAATACAACTTCTAGTTCCTCCGGTGTGCTGCTGGGCCTTTCTTTCGTCTGCTTCCACTGCTAAAACTACCCTTGAAGGCAGTTTTGGTTTCGTCCGAAATAGATAAGTGCTAAAGAACAATATTAATTTTGTTAATAATAATAACTCTCATGCACATGTGATTACATTTTTGAAATTTCGGACATATTATTGGTTGTGGCTTAGTACGCCATTTTCAACAATAAAATATTTTAGTCAGTTATTCAAATACTTTGAATCGGGTGCACCCTAGGGTCGATAAAATTATAGTATAACTATTATTATCTGGAGTCATAAATTAGATTTGCTGCAATTTTATTAGTTGAATCTTTAATTATATTTGGATGTAAAGCAACATACTTGGTTTGCGAAGGGCAGTTAACTACACTATGTTTCCAAGAAGTTAATCTTTTGCTGTTAAGGGAAAGACTATAAACAAAGAAAATATCATGCTGATAGATTTCAATTGCCTGTTTTGTTTAAACTTTTTTTTTAATTCAGTGATATTTGATTCCATGATATTATACATTTAAATGAAAATAAAAATACAAGTAAACAAAAAAATATTGATTCAAAGCACAACCGCAAAATGAGACTTATTATTTGGTATTTCCTTTCCACTCTGGTCTATAATTACTAAATATTTATATTATATTTACTTTTGAAGAGTATAAAAGTGTTTCTAACCTATTGTCATTATTATGTTTTGTGACATGTGCGACCTCCCAGCATCAGTAATTAATTGTTTGTTTATATCACTTCCTTGTGTTCTCGCCTCTTTTTGGGGGTGTTATTGGCTGTTTAGTCCTCAGGTTTTGTATATGATCAGAAACTACATGCTACGTGGATTTGTTGTGGTTTCTTTATATTTATTTTGGTTACCAAGGACTGACGCAAGTTTATTTTGTGGCGAAGTGGTTTGTTTACATTTTGGTCAAGGCCGCACAATTTTCACAACGTGAACACACTAACCATGAGTGCCAATATATTACCAAACACCTTCCTTTATGCAGTTTCGAATTATGACATCACTGCTTCTCACTGGCTTATTAGACATGACTAAAGGTATAATAGGGATACTGGATCACCCCACATTTTAATAAAAAAAAAACAATCAATTTGAGGTAAAAATCTATGTTTTTTGTTCCAAAATCATGGTTTGAAATGTCAGAAATTACAAATTATAAAAAACAAGCAATTATCATCGAAAATCAAGCATTTTTACCCCAAAATCAAACAATTTTATCAGTTTTCAAAAAATGTCAGTCAGGATTTGTGCTGATTAAGAAACAAACAATTTTACCCC
The DNA here is from genome assembly GCA_029891345.1 of Dryococelus australis. Taxonomy (NCBI): domain Eukaryota; kingdom Metazoa; phylum Arthropoda; class Insecta; order Phasmatodea; family Phasmatidae; genus Dryococelus; species Dryococelus australis. The sequence continues at coordinate 1,117,016 of CM057009.1, read as the reverse complement.
AAAATCAAGCTATTTTACACCTAAAACTAGCAAATTTTCACGTTTTCTAGCAATGTCAATATACAAACAGGTAATCTAAATAAAGAAAATTAAAACCAAAATCATGTAAATATGCCATGTTTTTACAAAAAGGGAGTGCAGGACTTTCCCTTGCTAATTTAAGCAAAAATCAAGCGATGCACTGTTAAGACAAAAATTATTATTTTTCACTATCATAATACATTTTTTACCCGTATAAATAAACAAAAATGGATTCATTGCTCACTTACGAAATGCAAACTAATAACATATGTAAGCAATGTAAAAATCGTGGAGAAGAATTAAACATAGAAAGATTTTCACCACATAAACACACGAAAGATAAACATATTAACTCTTGTAAAAAATATTGTGCTGAATATGCTAGGCATCATTATGAGTTAAAAAAGGAGAAGGTACTATGCGAATGTGGAAAATATGTTGGTGTTGGATCTCTCAAAGAGCATAAAAATACTAAATCACAAAATGTATTAGTAGATATTCTAAACGAAATTCAACACGAACTACACAACAAAAGCATGTAGAGAATGTAAAGAGAATAAACATATAAAAATATCTTCAGTTCATAACATAAATAATGACAAACTTAGAACAACATGTAACATTTGTATTAGTGAATATATTAAGAATTATTGTCTTAACAAGAAATTCGCTGAAACATAAAGACACCCCTAAACAGATTTCATTTTTCAAAATATTTACTATTTTCATAGATATTCATTCTATATGTAACTTTTGTTGTCTTCAATAACGTGTTTCGCTTATAAATAGAATATAAATGGCGACAAACAATATAACAGTTGTGTTGAGTGAAAATAAATTGAGACAGTTAGGAATTATATGTACAGATTTAAAAATTAAATATTGTTACAGGCTACAGAAAGCTGATCGAATTTAATTTACTATACAATTTATTATAAACCAACAAAAAAAAAGAAAATTAAAGATTTACGCTTTTCAAACTACACTATAAAATATAGACAGTCTAAAAAACAATTAAAATCAATTTTCCCATTTTCTACTAATGTTTTCATACAAGCTAGAGATAAAAGTAAGCGAATAAAAGAACGGAGAACAAAGAATAATTTTACAAATTTACCTTTATCAGATGATGATGTCAATGAATTATATAAACAAGATAGAAAAGAATTAAAAGAAATATTCCCCTATTCTACTGATGTTTACGTTAATGAAATAAATAAGGAAACCAATGAAGCTTACTTAACCAATAAAGCTTTTAAAAGTAGAATATACACATATAACATTCAACATTCTTTTAATTTAGAACAACCTATTAATTTTTTGACTTCAGTAAAAAATAGGGTATTTGAGAAAATACAAAACATCTTATAAATTTTAGAGGGTTGATAACCACCATTAAATTATATATGAATTGTCATAAGCAAGAAAATAATCAAGTTGAATTATTTACATTCCAATCACCAAATTATACAATATTGAATTATGGAGATATTAAAAGAATTAATGAATGCATAATACAAGAAATAATTACAAAATTTTTCTGAATTCCAAAAAGAGATTCACGGTGGACTTTAGATAAAATAATGGGGATACAATTAGCAATAAATAAGTATAATCCATTAAGAGTACCATCATATATTGAACTACCAGAAGTGATTAAGAATTAAAAAAAAGCATGTATTAATACTAAAAATGAAGATCAAAAATGTTTTCTTTGGACTGTAAAATCTGTGTTATTTCCAGCAGACCGCCATTCAGATAGAGTAGCCAAATATAAAAATGTGGGGCTTAATATCGATAAAGTAATAGATAAATTTGACTATCCAATTAAAATTGATGATATACCAAAAATAGAAAATAAAATCAAGATATCTGTAAATGAAGATGAAGGTAAGAAATCCATGGTATATCCACTAACACTTACAAAAAGTAAAAAGGATAAGCACATAAATTTAATTTATTTCAAAGATGATAAAAATTCGAATTAATGTTGGATAAAAGAATTATCGAAACTGATTTCAATGCAAAAAGATAATCATAAATGTAAAGCTTATATATGTGAATTCAATTCTTTTATTCTCAAGAAAAAATTATAAACATACTGAAGATTGTTCGAAAAATGAAGCTGTAAAAATCACTTTACCCCCAAAAGGAGAGCAAATCAAATTTAAAAATTATAATCATACAATGAAGGCTCCATTCACAATATATGCACATTTTGAATCAATTCTATAAAGAAAATATCAACAACTAAACCAAATCCAAAAGAAATTTATAAATTTAAACTAATCAAAAATATTCAATTTTTAACAGAAGATGACATTGATAATGGCCTTTACCAGGTGGTACTCAAAGAAAAATATAAACTTACTAATGATCAAATAAATAACATTGATTTAAATTAGAATGACGAATCATATATAATGAAATATCAATTACATGAAGCATATGGTTTTTGTTATTACATTGTATCTAATTATGGCGAGTATAAGCCACCAGTTGTATATCGTGGCCTAGATGCTCATAAAATATTTATACAATCAATAAAAAGAGAAGTATATGAGATTGGTGAAATATATTCACAAATTGAACCAATGCACCCATAAACAGAAGAAGAAAAAATATTATATAGGAAATAAAAAATGTTTACTGTAAGCGAATGTGAATATACGGAGGAAAAAAAAGTACATCATCATGATCACATAAGTGGAAAAATCATTAATGCAGTATGTAATAATTGTAAGCTAAAATTAAAAGTACCAAATTATGTACCAATTTATTTCCATAACTTAGCTGGATATGATGCACATTTATTTATTTAAGAGTTAGGATATAATGATAAAAATATAGATTTATTGGTAAATAATGTAGAAAAGTTTATGTCGTATGTAAATAGTTAAATAGTTTCCCCCAAAACTTTTGGGGAAAACACAGAAAATTTTAAAAGGAAATTTATAGTCACATTTAAATTTATGGCCAGTAGCTAAGATTAATTATCGTCTAATTTAACTAAAGATAAAATGAAACATGCACAAATATTTGCCAGAAGATCAAGTTGATTTAGTTATTAGGAAAGGTGTTTACACATATGATTACATGGATAGTTGGAAGAAATTTGAAGATAATTGAACTTTCACCAAAGAGTGAATTTTGCAATAAATTAAAAGAAAATAGTATACCTGGTGATGAAAACGAACATGCAAAAAATATATGGGACCAATTTAATGTAAAAAATCTTGGTGAATACCATGTTTTATGTTAAAAAAGTAATGTATTATTGTTATCAGATATATTCGAGAATTTTAGAAATACTTGTATAAATTCATATAATTTAGACCCTGCATGGTATTTTACAGCACCAGGTTTACCGTGGGATGCAATGTTAAATATGACTAAACAACTACTAGATTTATTACATAATTATGATATGATTTTAATGATTGAAAAAGGAATTCGAGGTGGAATATCACAATGTTGTAAGCGATATGTTAAAGATAATAAACAATATTTAGAAGATTTTATCCAAATCAAGAGTCCAATATTTAGCATATCTTGATGTAAATAATCTCTATGGTTGGGCAATGTCGCAATACTAACCATATGGTGGTTTGAATGGGTTTATTATACATTAAATGATTTAGAGTACTGGAGTGAAAAAATATTAGATTTGGAGAATAATTCTGAGTATGGTTATATTTTATAAGTTGAATTAGAATATCCACAAGAACTATGCAATTTACATAAAGAGATACCTATTTGTCCTGAAAATAGGGTAGTTCCAAAGACAAATAAATCTAAATTATTAACAACTTTTGATAACAAACAAAAGTATTTAATTCACTATCCCAACTTGAAACAGTGTCTAAATAATGGATTAAAACTCACTAAAATACATAGAATATTGACATTTGATCTGTCTGATTGGTTGAAGATATATATTTATTTGAATACAGAGATGAGAACTAATGCAAAAAAATATTTCCAAAATGATTTTTATAAGCTTAGGAATAATCCAGTGTTTTGTAAAACTATGGAAAATATTAGAAACAGAGTTGATATAAAAATAGTATCAGATGCTGAAAAATGTGAGAAATTAGTAGCAAAACCTAATTTCAAAAGAAGTACTATATTTAATGAAAATCTTGCAGCTATACATAGGACTAAAACAAATGTAAAATTTAATAAGCCTATTTATGTGGCCATGTCAATTTTGGACATATCGAAAGAATTAATGTACGATTTCCATTATAAATTGATGAAACCAAAATATAATACTAAAATTGAGTTGTGTTATCAAGATACCAATTCATATATTTATAACATAAAAACTGAAGATTTTTACGAAGATATGATGTCGATGATAGAAAAATTTCATACAAGTGAATATCCACACAAAAGAATTTGTTGGTTTATGAGCAAAAATACATGCATATAGAGTTGGTGATAAAGAAAATAAAAAATCTTAATATGTGAACAAATGTGTTGTTATTAAGACAATTAGATTGGAAGACTATAAGAATGGTTATTTTGATGATAAAATTCAATATAGAACAATGAATTTGATAAGGAGTGTGAAATACAAAATATATACAGTAGAAGTTAATAAAATCGCATTACATCATTGTGATAACAAGAGAATTATACTAGAAAGTAAAATAGATACTTAGCCATATGGATAACAAAAAGAATAATTTTTAACAAACTTTTATTGTTTTTATATTTGCAACAACTTTTTATCTCCAAAGCAACATCGATATCAGAACCATCAAAATCAATTACATTTCCATTTTCGTCTCAAATTTCTAAGACAAAATAATTTAAATATTCATTATTTATTCTATAAATATGGAATATGGGTGCTCATAGCTAATGTAATGTCGAAAACCAAACATAGTTTTTGGTGGAAAATTAGAAACTATATTAGTTATCAAATGATTAGATTCATCATATTTTATAAAAATGCCATATGCCAAGTTGCAATGAATATTTATTGTTTTATATGGATTAAAATTATGCAATGTAGTACCTAACCAAAGCTGTATCTTTTTCGACAGTCATATTACTTTCAAAGCCAAGAAATTCAGATAAATGATCATCAAGTTTAATATCAATGTTAGTTTATTGATATTCTATTTTTCACATTGTCTGTTGTCAATTCAATGTTTTTATGAATCGATTGAATTTATAGCTTTCTTTAAAGATTCAACATTGCATTGGCCCCTGGCGATTTTGATAACTTCAATTTTGTCAACAACAGCACTCATTTTTTCAGTTGTAGTTATAGTATTATTGTTATATTTGTTGATAAAATTTGGGATGAAAAATGACTAATAATCTCGATATATCTTTATGAATTTTATCATAGTAAAGTTTCTTCTTTAGAATAGAACTATTGTTTGTTAACTTGAAAACTTTATTTGACAGCTCAAGATGCCGAGACAAAGTTGTATTATCCATTCATTACAAAAGTGATTTGTAAATAAATGGAAAAGCGGCATCCAAAGCAGCCTACGCTCTGCAAAATGTATTGCAAACAAATTCTGTTTTTACTAAACCAAAATATAAAGTTGGAGATGTTGTTTGTGTGAGCAAACTGAATAAAAATTTTGAAAAAGTATATACTGCTAATTGGTCAACAGAATTGTGTACTATTTGTAAAGTATTGAATTATGATATACTATCTTACAAATTAAAAGATATTGATGGAGAAGTAATAATTTGAATTTTTTATGAATATGAAATTATGAAAACTAACTATCCGGGTGAATATTTGGTCGAAAAAATTTAAAAAAACTAAGGGTGAAAAATATTAGTGAAGTGGTTAGGATTTGATAACATGCATAATTAATGGATTAATAAAACAGATGTTTCATAAATAAAAATAAAAGTAAGTTTCTTTTTCTATTTGATAAATATTATTAACATCATTAATTAATTGGTCTTGAGTATAGTTATTTCCATCAATGTTTAAATAGTTGTGAAAACATTAAATGTTTGCCATTTATGGTTTAATTCATTCTTTGGTATAAATTGATAGAATTTGGTATATATTCAGATCTCCTTAATATTTCACAATTTGGATGTATATCTTCAATTATTTGTAACTTATTTCGAAGACTTCTTCTTTGAGTTTTAATCACATAATGATCATATCCACAATCATAAGCGAAGAATTCTCGAAGAATATAAGTCGGAACATTTCTATTTTCCAAAAGTCTAGTTACATCAGTTCCATTAAACCAAGGATTATTTTCATAATCAATAATCATAAAAATTTGCATACCTTTGTGAATAAGTTTGTTGTTGTTTATGCCTAGAATTTACTCTGTTTTTATTTGTGAAACCATGCAAAAGTGAAAATGGGTAGTTGTAATAAGAGTTTTTAATAATATATATACATACTGCTAAATGAATTTTCCACTTATGTGATCATGATGATGTACTTTTTTTTCCTCCGTATATTCACATTCGCTTACAGTAAACATTTTTTATTTCCTATATAATATTTTTTCTTCTTCTGTTTATGGGTGCATTGGTTCAATTTGTGAATATATTTCACCAATCTCATATACTTCTCTTTTTATTGATTGTATAAATATTTTATGAGCATCTAGGCCACGATATACAACTGGTGGCTTATACTCGCCATAATTAGATACAATGTAATAACAAAAACCATATGCTTCATGTAATTGATATTTCATTATATATGATTCGTCATTCTAATTTAAATCAATGTTATTTATTTGATCATTAGTAAGTTTATATTTTTCTTTGAGTACCACCTGGTAAAGGCCATTATCAATGTCATCTTCTGTTAAAAATTGAATATTTTTGATTAGTTTAAATTTATAAATTTCTTTTGGATTTGGTTTAGTTGTTGATATTTTCTTTATAGAATTGATTCAAAATGTGCATATATTGTGAATGGAGCCTTCATTGTATGATTATAATTTTTAAATTTGATTTGCTCTCCTTTTGGGGTAAAGTGATTTTTACAGCTTCATTTTTCGAACAATCTTCAGTATGTTTATAATTTTTTCTTGAGAATAAAAGAATTGAATTCACATATATAAGCTTTACATTTATGATTATCTTTTTGCATTGAAATCAGTTTCGATAATTCTTTTATCCAACATTAATTCGAATTTTTATCATCTTTGAAATAAATTAAATTTATGTGCTTATCCTTTTTACTTTTTGTAAGTGTTAGTGGATATACCATGGATTTCTTACCTTCATCTTCATTTACAGATATCTTGATTTTATTTTCTATTTTTGGTATATCATCAATTTTAATTGGATAGTCAAATTTATCTATTACTTTATCGATATTAAGCCCCACATTTTTATATTTGGCTACTCTATCTGAATGGCGGTCTGCTGGAAATAACACAGATTTTACAGTCCAAAGAAAACATTTTTGATCTTCATTTTTAGTATTAATACATGCTTTTTTTTAATTCTTAATCACTTCTGGTAGTTCAATATATGATGGTACTCTTAATGGATTATACTTATTTATTGCTAATTGTATCCCCATTATTTTATCTAAAGTCCACCGTGAATCTCTTTTTTGGAATTCAGAAAAATTTTGTAATCATTTCTTGTATTATGCATTCATTAATTCTTTTAATATCTCCATAATTCAATATTGTATAATTTGGTGATTGGAATGTAAATAATTCAACTTGATTATTTTCTTGCTTATGACAATTCATATATAATTTAATGGTGGTTATCAACCCTCTAAAATTTATAAGATGTTTTGTATTTTCTCAAATACCCTATTTTTTACTGAAGTCAAAAAATTAATAGGTTGTTCTAAATTAAAAGAATGTTGAATGTTATATGTGTATATTCTACTTTTAAAAGCTTTATTGGTTAAGTAAGCTTCATTGGTTTCCTTATTTATTTCATTAACGTAAACATCAGTAGAATAGGGGAATATTTCTTTTAATTCTTTTCTATCTTGTTTATATAATTCATTGACATCATCATCTGATAAAGGTAAATTTGTAAAATTATTCTTTGTTCTCCGTTCTTTTATTCGCTTACTTTTATCTCTAGCTTGTATGAAAACATTAGTAGAAAATGGGAAAATTGATTTTAATTGTTTTTTAGACTGTCTATATTTTATAGTGTAGTTTGAAAAGCGTAAATCTTTAATTTTCTTTTTCTTTGTTGGTTTATAATAAATTGTATAGTAAATTAAATTCGATCAGCTTTCTGTAGCCTGTAACAATATTTAATTTTTAAATCTGTACATATAATTCCTAACTGTCTCAATTTATTTTCACTCAACACAACTGTTATATTGTTTGTCGCCATTTATATTCTATTTATAAGCGAAACACGTTATTGAAGACAACAAAAGTTACATATAGAATGAATATCTATGAAAATAGTAAATATTTTGAAAAATGAAATCTGTTTAGGGGTGTCTTTATGTTTCAGCGAATTTCTTGTTAAGACAATAATTCTTAATATATTCACTAATACAAATGTTACATGTTGTTCTAAGTTTGTCATTATTTATGTTATGAACTGAAGATATTTTTATATGTTTATTCTCTTTACATTCTCTACATGCTTTTGTTGTGTAGTTCGTGTTGAATTTCGTTTAGAATCTCTACTAATACATTGTGTGATTTAGTATTTTAAATTTATGTTTCGTACTTCAAATGTTGCATGTAATTTATCCTGTTGTTTGGCATATATTATATTGTTAGGGAAATAGGATAGTAAACTATCTTTGGGCGTGCTTAATATTTGAATGTGTGGTTGTGTGAATGTGTCGTAGGACTCAGTGTACTTGTTCGCTTGAGGCGGTAAGTGAATTGTTTGATTTTATTTTTATTTTGGATGGGTGTATTTTTTCGGATCATTTTGTGATTCGTTAGTAAGTCATCTGGCCTTTCGTTATGTATTATTCCTAATTTTTATGACACCTATATTCTTGGGCTCTAAACTGCCTTTTTGTTTCTTTAATATTTAATTACTTTGTTGGATGTGAAATGTGATTTAATGGAAGTCGTCTGTTTCCATGGAAAGTATGTTATACATTTATGAGTTTTAATTGTTTTCTATAACTAAAATTGGTAGGGAAATAAGATAGTGAATTTGTGCATTTTAAATATTTTGAATTTGTGGTTCATTCGTTACCTAGTTCAAATATGACATGATGCATCGTAAGTAGGGTAATTAATTTTAATATTATTTGTGAAGCAGTTCCAAATGTATTTGAAGCATTGCATGTTTTGTACTAACTCGTTCCTTTTGTAGAAGTCGATGAGTGATTATGCCAGGTATTTGTCTCTTTATGTTTCGGTAGTAAGGATATTACATTTTGGTTAGATAGTATTTCATTATGTGCATGGGTATTTTAAACATATTTAAAGAGTGGGTTATTATACTATATTTGTTCTGTTGTGTGATTCACGGTAAGTCGTATTCATGTCTCTGCATTTTGTTGATTTGTGATAAATTATGTTCTGTTAGTAGCTTGTAAAGTGTATCATGGTTAAATATGCATTTTTATAATTTGTTGGATGTTATTTGATTTCGCCAGAATACATCCAATGCTATACTTTGTTATTTTAAAACATATAATTATTACGAATCTAGAAGTATGCATTTCCGAACTCAGCCATTACACGTATCTAGAGTTTAGTATAACACAGGACAGCAAGCAAGGCGGACGTGTGTCCCACCATCCAGTTTCCCATCTTAGTCCTCCACATATATCCTAAGCGAATGGACATGTCCCTCCCTCACCCATTAGTCGCAAGAGCTCTATCACCTCACTCCTATACGGACTTCCCAAGTAATCCAGAATGTACATGCCCCACTCCCGACACCACCTTCTCACTCTGCTCGTCCAGTCACCGAGCTCAATACGATATTTAACACACACTTGCCCAAAAATAAACACTTATACCATTATTACAACTAACCCAATACATATATACCTCTACCCGCACACCACAAGACCTCCAAGAGTTAACATCGATGCTGCTCTCCAAAAATAGAACCGCTACACATACATACCACCCTCAAAAAATTCTAAACCAATTAAACTGTTTTGCATATTTTCAAATCCGATTTGATAACCTGCTTAACAATTTTTTGCAGATTTTGGATAATTTTTGCACACATTTGCAAATTCACATTTTCGTAAATGTGGTACATATGCCCTTTTTGCACAAGTGTTTATAAACGCCACGCCCCTACTACTGGCGGCCAGAAACAAGATGGTGGCTGGAAACATGATCGCTGCAGTCGGATTTGAGAATTCGACACCTTACACCTGTTACTGAAAAGGGGGGTGATTTCGAGGGCGAAATGGGACTTTTTTAGGTTAAAAATTCCCCCAATTTGTATAAAAGGGCTTTTGAGGGGCTCGTTTAAGCATTTGGGGGGGGGGGGTGATTTTGAGGATAAAATGGGAAATTTTGAGAGGAAAAGGCAAATTTTCAGGGGGAAAGGAAAAAACAAAACTAGCAGATGTCAAATCCAGGAATCAGAATCCTTCCACCTGTTCCCGGAGCTCCTATTCCATACTACTCGCATGCTATTCAGAATGCTACGGAGAAGTGGTAGTGTAGAGGGAAAGCGACTCAACGAGCAACCATCCCTGGCACGCACGTGCCAGGAATGTTCAACATTTTCGCATGCTTCCAACTCCCGCGTAGATAACGTAGGGAAATACGTAGGACTAAAATTCACTATTTCCATATAGGCGAACGTCGATAGATGTGACACTCGTCACAAGACTAGCGAACAAAATTTAGCCGGTTCTTCAGTATACTCAATATCCAATAATGATATAGACGTATTAGGCCTATGTTCAAATTTTACATGTACTTCACATCATACATGCTCACGATACAGACAAGGAACGTATAGTGAGTCTGAGATATATGCAAAAATTGAGTTCTTATTTTCAGATTACGAGGTGGAAAAAGACTCCCCTAATGCGAGACAACTAAAAAAAGTACAACACAAAAACTACATAAAAATAATTTAATTCCTGTGATAACAATTATTATTTCCGAATTAAACGTTTGTTTCATATGTAAATTATGTTTTATAATGACAGAATTGTAAAAAAAATCTCTTGAATATTTCATTTATAGAACCTCCTTATTTTCAGATTTTGTTTTTATTCTCACTTTTACCTAGCTGCAAAGAAGAAGCAAAATTTTGGTTGTATTTTGTGCATTGCATTCGTTATACCTCTATAAATGCAATGAAGGAATTAATTAATTTTTTCTCTGAAAGTAAACAAATAAAAGAAGAATCCCCCAGAGATTTGAACACCATCTTTTCAGTTTTAGCTGAACTGCTCTGAATACGCGCTACCACAGCTTTGCATTTGATACATCTGTTATGCGATGGGTATGTAATTTGGAGGTATATGGTCTGTTCGCTGTAAACTGAGCACTTTTGGAAGCCCTGCTTAAGATCTACGTGTATGCACGTTGTGTATTCTTCCACCTTATGTAAGATTACATTTCCATGGATCTCATCACTTTATCATGCACCCGTCAAATAAAACTGTGAAATTATTAGTAATTAAGCAAATATTTTACAAATCTGCTCATTTTAACACTTCGATGCATTAAAAAAACAGAAAGCGAATTAAATAATTTAAGTTGTCAAAAATGGTTACTAATACTTTTTATTAGACGTTGAGATATGGAACTACTTCCAATCTATCGTTACCAACTTTACTTGGCGCATGTCACTCAGTGCACCCGTCAATATATAGTGTATGCAGGTGGGGCAGTAACTTTTTTCTATGGTTGATTTCAAAAGTGCTCACTTTATCGAGAACAGCCTTTACTTACAAAATTATTTGAATAAGATGATCGCAAGCAGGAAATTTAACTTCATAGTTTACATAAATATTAATTTAGGCCAAAAGGCAGGAAACTTCACGCCATGCATCATTACGTTACAGCATATTGTACAATATTCTAACCCCCCCCCCCCCCCCTTTTTTTTAACTTTAAATGTTGTGCACTTTGTATCTTTACCGTCCGAATATGCCTAGTACATAGATACCACCTCAATGATATTATTGATAAATCATTATCCAGTTTTAAATAACAAAGTGTTTTACAAAACATTTCGTTTTCCACGCGTTTCTAGGAAAATAGTTAACTCGCGCAAAAGAAGATTTAAAAAATTACACTGACATCCGTAAGTTATTCATTAATCGTAAACAATATTCTACCTCTGTTGAATAAAATATATTTATGAAGTTTTACTTCTTTACCATAAATTGTCATTTGAACCTCATTTAAGAACTTGCAGAAGCAGTAGGCGTACATTTCCGTCCTCTCGGGTATAGTAGTTTCAGTTGCTGCTCCTCTGAGGCTCCACCAGACAGATTAAACAAAATATTATAAAATACATTCCAAAAATTAGGGACTGTAATGGTAAAGATACATTAAATTATATTTTTGTTATAAAAACAGTAAGAATGTTGTATATACAACAAATTTGTTGATATTTTTTCGATGAGTGACAGTTTTCGAACGTAAATGTAAAACAGGATACAATAAAATATGATTATCTTAAAATATTACGATATTCTTTTAAACATTTTGTTTGTATTCAGACGTAGTTAGTATTACTTTTGTTAATTTTAGAAAAAGTATTTTAGCAAATGTTCAATATTCAGGTTTATAGCTCCTATGTTTGGAAAAAATCAACAACTACTTATACTGTATGTAGTGTTCGTCTATTGCACTTTATACTGCCCACCACAAACCAAAACTCATCGAATTATGTTAACTTTTTCAGATATTGTTTTTTGTCTATATATTCCAAACATTTGCCTCATTATGCGATATTTATATAACTTTCTACTTATACAGATATATGTATTCCTGGTATCACACAATGTTTCAAAAGGTACCTAACAACTTTAGTAATCCAGGCTTTCCCACATACTTCCCGTGCGAACTCTGGCATTAGAGAGTAAATGTTTTTTTAAAAACACTACTACAATAACATGGTATATTTTATTTCATTAGTTTCAATCGTTGTACAAAAATTAAGACAAGATCATTAATACATCACACAGTAATTACAATTATTTTTGTTTTTATTTTTAGTCATTAACTATTATTAGAATACATGTCTTGAAGAATTAGCGAAACGTGAATGTACGGTTTTCATCCTGTATTATTCAGTGTCTGTATATATATATATATATATATATATATATATATATATATATATATATATATATATATATATAATATATATATAATACAGTGTTACGTTACGTAATGCCCATTATATTAAAATACCAGTAATTTATATCTGCTAAGAATTACAATAACGTTGCGATGGATGACTTTGGTCGAGAAAAGTCAATTATTATTGGATTTTTAAAAATTGCTTTATTCCTGTAGTGTATTTCTAACAAAAGCAGTGTTCACACATCTTAAGATTTTAGCATAAAATTGGGTTAATCTAAAAACAATGTAGGCCTACACTGTCTAGGATATACTTGTCATGTAACATTTTCTATATAATTTTTGACTGGATTTTAATTTTTAAGGTAAACATTAAGATTTTTATGAAGTTTTGATTCTTACGCCATTACTAAAGAGTATCTTTGTCACTTGAAAGTGGTTTAGTTAGCTGGCTTCTGTGTCTTAGTAAAGGAAATATATTTCAGATTACCAGAGTAGTTAAAAATCGTATTTATTAAACAAAATACTCACGAGCGACTCGTAATGAAACACTATAGCTGCTTATCTTGCTGTACAAAACCAAACGTGCATACAATTTTTAGATTATGTGTCTGTCTACCAAGAAAGATGGGACCAAAAACGTTGACATTTCGAATGTTACACAGACAGAAGTCCAATGTCGTGCCAACAGTATTAAAGTTACACCTACAGTTATTGTCCCTTGTCTGTGAGCCGTCCGTAACTAATTTTGCTGTTAATGTAACACACTGCTATGCTATTAATGAAACTCTAATGTTAATGTAACACACTGCTATGCTATTAATGAAACTCTAATGTTAATGTAATACACTGCTATGCTATTAATGAAACTCTAATGTTAATGTAATACACTGCTATGCTATTAATGAAACTCTAATATTAAGTATTTCGTTACAACGTTGCCTCCTTACTAGACTTTCAACTTTAAGGATGTGGCGAACCAAATTTTGTGTTGAAATGATGTTAACCAACGTGTAAAAATTTTCCTTGTGTTTCCTATGCTTAAAATAACATTCCTATGTAAAATAAATTAAGTACAATTATATTGTTACAAAAATAAATAATGCCTATGAGGCTAATGGGTGAATATAACCTACTACTTGTGTGAATGATGAGCTCTAATTGACGAAATACATCGTCCTTCCAACTCCCTTATTTCGACATATCTTACTTCAGTTTATATTGTGGGCATTCTATAACATATAGTGACCAACTGTACCCTACTCTTTCGGTCCGTGGAAATACTTCTAGAAATATATGCATATTAGGAAAACATAAACTACCTTAGGAAGTTTGAAAGCTGATATAAGTTACATTTAGTTCTCCTATTATGCTTTAACATTTAAATACCGTGGTTTACTTTTTTGATGTGATCTCTATTTACTAGCATCCGCCAGTTTACATTGGCCAGACAGTGTAAACTGGTGTTTGGCTGTGGATGAACTCTGTACATGTATGTATGTGTGTTACATATGTTTTAAATAAACATTAGCAATGTTGTCTTCATATGTTTACAGCCCTGCACAAGGCGACAAATAAGAAACAGTGACTAATCCAGGACAATTTCAAAATACATCCAGAAGTATGTGTGCGAGGAACATACAGAAAGTAGCCTACTGGCTATTGTTTTACTGTCGCATGAGAATGTAATCCTTATCTATTGCTAACTGGAAATTTTGGAATACCTGCCTTAGTGTGGAGTATCAATTTACATATTTGTTAGGAAATTTCACTAGTCACCCAATTCAAGAAGAAACTACGAAAAGGCAATGATTGGATCTAGATTTGAACAAATTACACAGTCAATAGAAGGCCGGCTTCACAAGTAGGCTTTTATTTCCGCTATGCGAAATCAGTTTGTGTTAACTAAGGTTTCTTGGAGTAAAATAAGTGAATTTAGTTTCCAATCCTTATTAGCCTATTGCGTAAATTATGTCATATTGTAAAAGGAAGTAACTCATTATTCGTGTAGATCTTACAGGCTACTAAAAGAAAACTTGTTTTTGCGAAAGTTATTCAGTCAAATATTCCATAAGAATATTTCGTACATTGATGAATATTTTTCCCATCATTGTTTCACCTTATTTAATACAAAATTGTAGATGTAAAGCCCCTATCACACTGTCACATTTTCGCCTTCAACTATATTTGACAATAAATTAGGAAGATAAAATACGGCCATAAAATGTTTCCTTCCAACAAATTCTACCAAATAATCTTGAATGTGTTTGAAAATATGTCCCACTGTCAAATTTTATAACAGTGAGAATCATATTTGTATTATTATTTAAAAATTATTTTCATAATGAGATATTGCTTTTGTTTAACCATGCAGCCCATTACAGGAAGAAACGTAAGGTATGTTGTAATTTATTTTCACTTATTCATTACATTAAAATTTTATTTATCAGAGATGTTTGCTGCACAATTGAATTAAATGCTCTTAATTCGTAATGTTATGTTCAATATTCACTTAAAGTATCATTTACGCTCAGACAAATTTTACATAAATTATCTACTTTAAACTGCTTCGTTTCCAAAATTGTTCGTTATTTTAAAGTTTCTTGGCGTCCATTTTTGTCGTGCATGATTCTGATTGGTTGAGACCGTCATGCAAAAAAAAATTAGAACCGGCCAAATTAAAAAATATTTGATGGAAACTGAAGCCTTGCAACTTTTTCGGAAAAATCTGGCGGCGTTTATGACGTTTCCATGACGTCATAACTGTCAAAATTTATTTGACCAAACTTATTGGAAGCAGTTCGACGGAAAAATAGGACAGTGTGACAGGGGCTAAGACGAGGAAGACATGGAATTAGGGAATGTTCGTGCTGCCAACTTTGCAGCGCAGTATAAAGGAGCAGTAACCAGTCGTCGTACACACAGGAGAAGGCGTGTTGAGCGCCGGTCGTGACACGCCGCAGCAGCGCAGCGCAAAACCCAATAAAGGTACAACGAGTACAAACAGAAAGTGAGAGGGTGCTAGAGGGGAGGCGGAGAATGGAACATGGCGCGGTGAAGCGTGTGTCGCCCCATTATCTAGTCAAACAGCGCAGCACAACAGTTGAATTGCTGTCGACTGCGCGGTATGTTGACACTGTTGGCTCCCACAAGGCCGAGCGAACGTCGATCGATGCAAGGGCTGGGATGGTAGCCGTGGGCCATCTGCTCTCCCCCGCTCGACGCGGGACGTATCCGGTAATGAACCATCGCACCAATGAGAACTAACACGCCGTCGCGGCGCCGAGTTCAGCGAGCAAACAAAAACAGTCGCCAGTGGCACCAACCGTGCGTGCTAGCCCGCTAATGCTCCGTGAATCTGATGGGAATTACCGATATAATGTTTTATTTCCCTTGGGGGGGGGGGAGGGAGGGCGACCAAGTCTACGCCGCTCGAGCGTCATCGCGTTGCTCGGTGCGATTTCTGAACGATGTCAATATATACTTCGAATGTTGTCCTCGTTGGTGATACGGAGCGCAAATAATTAGTTGATTTGTTTGCCAGCTTCATCAGCGGCGAAGATATACTGGAAGACACGGTTTTGGTGCATTTGTACATGATTCTGTTGACATACCTGATTTCCAAGTATTTTATGCTTTGAATATAGTAAGCCGAAGTCTGACAAACACCCTGCCTGAACTATCTTACACAGTGATAAAATGGCTACGCATGGTAAATTTATTGCAATTATACAACTGTAGGTGGGAAATGCGTTTAGGATTCGTGGCTGTGCTACAAAATGCATGCACAAAACAATTTGAAATGTTAGCAAGTGCGCATAAGTATACAGATTATTTTTAAATTGTCCATCGCGAGTCTAACGAGCGTATCCCTAAGTTATAAAAAAGGTTATTTAAGTATAACCTTTTTTTTATAAGCATACTCTGTATTTCTTGAAGTTGTAGGGTTGTTATTATGCCAGCAGTTCCACAAATAATTGAAAAATATTTGTCCTCGGATCTAAATGGTACTAGAGCCAAGGTTGCTTCAAAGTTATAGATATTTTCCTTTGGACCCTGGCTAGTCCATGTAATTTATCAACCAACTATATTATACCATTCTCCAACTTAATAATGTGTTAGCTAGTCATTTATAAGCTACATAACACTGACTAACAATCTAAATTCTGCCAGTGTTTGTTAGTGGTGGCAAACGTGCATTTCATGTTTTCAATCAAAATTGATGTAATTGTGTTTACACAATTATTGTATCCCTCTCTGAAAAGTAAGTATGCTTTAAATTTCATTTCAATTTTCATTACAAAAACCTGCTATTAACCCTGTGGAGGGCACGAATAGCTTACTCTTCACATCATTGGCCATTACACTGATTATTACTCCAATCATTATACTTCCAACAAAGAAAATCACTATGTTAATGTAGCTGTACATTATGAAGTTAAAGGAATATTGTTGAAATATAATAATATGAAGATTATTTAAACAAGTTAAATATATGAATTATGTCAACTTCAATATGATTAGAAAAATAATGTACTTGATTACTAAGAAATATTGCTTTTTTATTTCTGATAGAGCTTTTGGTTATACTAGTCCTAGTCACTCAAAGAAGTGTAAACAAAATATAGTTTTCTATAGAATTCTATTTAAATGTAGTATACTTGTAATTTTTTTCATAGTTACTAATATGAACTATTATTCGTGGCTTCTTATTAGACATTGTGATATAATACAAATAAATTTGAAAGAGAAAATAAACACCTTAAATTTTACAGTTATTTCATAGAGTTAAATTTTTCTATCTGGAAATGACCGTTCGAGTTGTTATACTCAAACAATAAAAACAAAATATTTATATTAATTAGCATCTGCAAAATTTGCTACCAACATCACTCATGGTGCAATTACAGTCGTTTTGTATTCGTAAATGTAGTATAATTTCAAATACAATACTAATGACTTAAAACAGCTGACTTAACAGCTGTTCTACAAGAAATAAACTGAGTCAAATAGGTTTTATACATTACAAACCTTGCAATATGCAATCAATAATTGCTTATCGAGAGTATTGCTGGTTTTATTATTAAGAAAGCAAACAGGTACGTAATTTAGCACGCAATTATTTTGTGTATGTTTCAAAATACTATGTATTAAAACTGCCGCAGTGCTGAGTCAGTTGCAATAAAAAATTAAGTATTTATAATATTCCAACTGAAAATAAAATGCCCAATATTTTTTTTTAACCTGAGTTTACGAATCTAACTGATTTTCTTACTTTACTATACAGATATGTGTAAATAATTTCAATGTAATCAAAAAGGAACTTTTAATTAGCTCACGTGTCTTAAAAATATCTAAACAAACGTATATTTTTCCATCAGATTTGATGGTAATTTGTCGGGTACCGTAGTTCCTGAGATATGATTTTAAGCATATAACAATACAATTTAGTCGCATAGACTTCCAGAACGAATGACGAATTAAGAAATGACTAAATAAATTTAAGGCATGCGGTAAATACTTCAGATTATTAAGTTTAATTTAAATATGTTTCATGTTACCAAAGATGTGACATAACACAGTCTCTTCGAAAATGTGATAACTATCTAAGGAAATTTTACGTAGCTTTGTTTGGATGCAAAATGTGGCAGAAAGCTGTTATAAATTCACTCATACGACAGTGAACTTAACATTTCAAGGAAAATAGTTCTTCATGTCACATTTATGAGGTTACATGTTAAAACTCTCTGTTCGAAAATCCACTTCCCCACTTCCTTCGCATATATATATAACTAATTAACTAAATTTACTTCAAGCATGTTGCATGTGAAAACGTTATCTCGGTATCACTTGTGTAACAACTCGAATGTAGAGGCGCTATATAAAAATTATTTCAAAATGGGCCAAATTTTAATACAAATGGTCATTTCAATTGCTATGAACCAGTACACTGTAAATTCGATTCAGTGGAAAACCATACTTATTCGCAGAGTAATTCAACTACTCGAATCAATGAAAACGGATCCACTAAGAATCAGTGGAAAACTACCTATTGTTTCAGTGAAAATTGTTCACTGATTGATGAATTAGTGATGTGAAACAACTTCACTGATTAAATAAGTGATGGCCGATTTCAGCGGCGAATTAAATTTTGCTTTTATTGCATTTAGCCAAATGATTACGGGAAACAAACATATTTACCATAGCTTACTATTTACATTGCGCAATTTGCCGTACTTAAAAAAGTAAAGAATTTTTCCGCTGGTGACCGGTATTGAACTCGCAATCCCTTTCCTGTTCGCTTGTGGAACGTTACCATACTAAATATTTTGTAAGTGTCGTTTGTAGTTGTGTGACGTTGACGAGTTCAAGTTAGATCGACCTTCTGACAAATTGCTAGTCCACATGCATATGCACATGAGCTGAGAGTCTGCTGGCAGTGACCGGGTCGCGAACCCACGCCCCTCCTTCTATAGGGCGGCTACCCTACCCCTGAGCTATGGGGGCAGGGCTATCACCTGAGCTACGCAATCAAGTCAGTTAAATAAGAAAAATATATATGTCTTATATTTCCCTCATCGAAAGCGTGTAGTTTTAAATTGTATGCCCTTACTTTAAGTTTTTTATTTTATTGGTACCGTTAGGATTGTTCAAACGATTGGTACATATGGATGCACTCTCTTCGCCACATTATATGCAGTTGAAACCTTCAAACAGATCGCTGTGGTGATTACATGATATCAACGAAATGAAAGACGTAAAAACGTAATGAATGACTGAATGTTCATGTTACCTCGTAAAATGATGTTCTGAAATACGTTACTTACTAGTTTTATTAAATAATATATGCGATGTTATTTCACTTGACACACGTTGGTTAACGGCAATTTTTACACGTTGTTTGATGGCAATTTTTACATGCTCTTTAACTGATCCATCAGTCAAGAAACAAATCACTGAAAAACAGTGAAAAAAATTATTTATGAATCAGTGGAAAATGTCACCGAATCAATAAGTGAAGGAAAACTGGCATTTTTCACTGATTAATCAGTTAAATTCACTGAAGTGACTGTTGAATCAACCAGATATTGTTAACTGATTGAAACAGTGAAATTCTCACTAATAAAGATTTAGAGTGTAGTGTCTCTAATTAAAACCATGGGCACCTCTGTCAACCAGCTATAACCTAAGGTGTCTGAAGTTCAATATTACAATAATAAATCATATAAACTAAGTGCCAGTAGTATATATTTAACAAGAATAGAAGGTATAGTGAGAAGGAAGCAATTGAAAAAAGACAAGAAATAATAGTAGATGACGTAAAATGTTATTATCTACGCACCAGAACGAAAAACCAGAGTACAAAGCAGGCGGGTAGATTCTTGTAGAAATTGTAATGAATTAATAAGTTGTTCATGGTAGTGAGCACTTTTAAAATCAATTTTTGATAACAAATTGTTGCCCTGTATTTTTTATATTTATATAATTATCATTGGCTGCTTATCTCTTCGTAAAGGCAATGCTACAATCTGAAGAAAAATTGCCATAAACCTAGTCACATTCATAACCGCCATTATAGAAATCCTGTGCTATAATTTACATAATAAAACGATGGTGTTTTCGTTTATTTGCCAATAATTTTCCACTTCCATATTGGAACTTTTTACGAATATTAAACTGTTCACTCCTGTAGGTTGCCCAACTTGTTATATATTTTAACATTTTTTTAATGTAGAACCCTCGTTAGTAAACAGCCGTGATTGGTGCAGAAAAATTATTTTGGTGTTGGGGGTGCTCATTTTCACTAAACACGTGCTAAAGAAATAAATAACACAAAGAGAAAAATAATGACGGAGACAAATATATGTTTCGCTACGGGATCGCAGTTGTGAAAGTGAATTTGACGTACACAGTTCGCCAACTTGCTATGCAGCTGTGCGTTGACTATGGATATGGATACTCTTAAGCGTCCTTTAAACAAGCACAATCGTACAGAAGTTATTCACCTTTTACTGTTATAGTTATGATTATGGTTATGTCGATTGTAGCATGGCTTTAAACAAGCACAATTGTACAGAAATTATTCACCTTTTACTGTTATAGGTATGATTATGGTTATGTCGATTGTAGCATGGCTTTAAACAAGCACAATCGTACAGAAGTTATTCACCTTTTACTGTTATAGGTATGATTATGGTTATGTCGATTGTAGCATGGCTTTAAACAAACACAATTATACAGAAGTTATTCACCTTTTACTGTTATAGGTATGATTATGGTTATGTCGATTGTAGCATGGCTTTAAACAAGCACAATTGTACAGAAGTTATTCACCTTTACTGTTATAGGTATGATTATGGTTATATCGATTGTAGCATGGCTTTAAACAAACACAATTGTACAGAAGTTATTCACCTTTTACTGTTATAGGTATGATTATGGTTATGTCGATTGTAGCATGGCTTTAAACAAACACAATTGTACAGAAATTATTCACCTTTTACTGTTATAGGTATGATTATGGTTATGTCGATTGTAGCATGGCTTTAAACAAGCACAATTGTACAGAAGTTATTCACCTTTTACTGATATTATTATGATTATGGTTATGTCGATTGTAGCATGGCTTTAAACAAGCACAATTGTACAGAAGTTATTCACCTTTTACTGTTATTGGTATGATTATGGTTATGTCGATTGTAGCATGGCTTTAAACAAGCACAATTGTACAGAAGTTATTCACCTTTTACTGTTATAGGTATGATTATGGTTATGTCGATTGTAGCATGGCTTTAAACAAGCACAATCGTACAGAAGTTATTCACCTTTACTGTTATAGTTATGATTATGGTTATGTCGATTGTAGCATGGCTTTAAACAAGCACAATTGTACAGAAATTATTCACCTTTTACTGTTATTGGTATGATTATGGTTATGTCGATTGTAGCATGGCTTTAAACAAGCACAATTGTACAGAAGTTATTCACCTTTTACTGTTATAGGTATGATTATGGTTATGTCGATTGTAGCATGGCTTTAAACAAACACAATTGTACAGAAATTATTCACCTTTTACTGTTATTGGTATGATTATGGTTATGTCGATTGTAGCATGGCTTTAAACAAGCACAATTGTACAGAAGTTATTCACCTTTTACTGTTATAGGTATGATTATGGTTATGTCGATTGTAGCATGGCTTTAAACAAGCACAATTGTAAAGAAGTTATTCACCTTTTACTGTTATAGGTATGATTATGGTTATATCGATTGTAGTATGGCTTTAAACAAACACAATTGTACAGAAGTTATTCACCTTTTACTGTTATAGGTATGATTATGGTTATGTCGATTGTAGCATGGCTTTAAACAAACACAATTGTACAGAAATTATTCACCTTTTACTGTTATAGGTATGATTATGGTTATGTCGATTGTAGCATGGCTTTAAACAAACACAATTGTACAGAAGTTATTCACCTTTACTGTTATAGGTATGATTATGGTTATATCGATTGTAGCATGGCCTTAAAACTGCCAGCGAATTACGAAAAGCAGTTTCCTCGTATTAACGTCTTGTTGAAAACATGTGTGAGTTAGCAGCAAGTGAAATAAATTTCTTTTTGTTTTACGAACAGTGCATAGTAGCATATTTAGATGTTTTATTTTCAAATAATTTCTAAAATCAAATGGCGGTTGCATGCACAAAGTGCTTCGGTCCCTGCAAGACATCTAATTCCCCCTGACAGATGGCTTATGCTGCCTGCTTCAGGGCGAACAAACGGTCGTTCGCCAATAAACACGAGTTGTAATAAAGCATACAAAAGAGGTATTCGTGAAAATCACTGCCAAAGGACCTTATATCAAACTGTTTCTCTTTATATTCCAAATTACTTTCTGGTCATGACAAAGTTTATAACTTTGTGTGTGTCCGCTTCTGTACTGTTAGTGTGCCTACATGCAACATGCAACGATATTAAGAGAAGGTCTATAATTACAGCGGTGGGAAACGCGCAGAGGGGCAGCGATATCCACCAGGCCAACAACGCAGTTTTGATTCATTCATTAATATGGCTGTTCAGTTAGCGAAAGATAGGTTCCCAGGAGATAGATACAGCGCAAATAGTTTTACGTCTGAAATAGCAAGATAAAATAGCGGGAAATTTTTAATGCGTTTCCATAATCGCATGTACTAAAACTTTGCGATTAAATAACTAAGCTTATAAACAGTCTCTTCTATATATTAGAACAGTAAAAACGCTTTTAAAATTAGAAAGTAAGTATATTGTTTAGCAATTGTGCCACCCGTACAGATCCGTCTGTCTGGTCGTGAAAATATGTATATTTAGTGAGCCACGGAAACGGCTTGTGCCGTCTAGCATAGTGGATCGCACCATTGCCTTTGGACGAGAGGCTAACTATGTTTGTGAGTTCGAATCCTACAGCGGGTATTGTTGTTTTTTGGTGAGCAATTATTTTTCCGTGTCTTAACGAGTTCATTAAAATTTTTTTCTTAACCTGCACAGACTTTATGAATATTTCGAAACATCTTTCATTATATTCACATACCAATTTTTTATTAATTTATGACATGTTAAGAATAGCAATGAACGAAAATAAGTACTGTTCGTGATACGAAGAATTTATTACGAAATACCGCTTTAAGAGAAAACATAACTATATTTAATTGCATATTTCATTTTAGTAAAATTCGCAATTCCTAAGGTTACATTGTTCCAAAACCTCACATCTACTCTATAAATTCCCGATTGTTACCAGCAACTGTATGAATAAACTGACCACGTTAATATATATAAGCTATACTCAGAGGAACACAAGAACAATACCAGAAAGCGTATTCGAAAAACATGAAACATCATATTTCATCGGTTTTAAATAGACACATATCACAACTTCATGCTAGATGACCATGATTTAAATAAAACTTTACTAGGTGTTCGTAATTGTGTTTATTTCTATGTATATTCCGTTTCGCGCTGGTGCTATCCGTGTCGGTGACGTCACAAATGGCTTTTAAGAATCTTTGGAGACAGAAATGGGCCTTACTTTTATCCAAGCAAAATAGAGCGATTTTCGAAGGGGTTAATGTTCATAATCCCTCAAATTCAACCTGAAACACGGTACAATGCAAAGTTGTGTTCGGAATCAAACAAAGCGTATCTTGGGCGGAATTCCGTGAAACTGTATTTATTTCAGTGGAGTTATGTTTTGCAATTTATTAATGTTAAAGTGAACATGTTTATTTACGTATTTTAAACCATCAGGCAAGACATATCCACAAACAACGAACCTCGTATGCCAATAATTTTAGAAGAGAAAAACTACGAAACAGTTAAATGTGCCATAGGCCCTACATAACATGGAATATTCTCAAGTGCAATTACGGCATGGCTGTAGTAGCTTCAATGTTTGTAGACTGGAAAAACTGAATGATCTAAGTGTAAAAATACACAAAATTGAGTTTCTTACATATAAAATTATTTATGTGCAATTGGCCATGTACTGCTTTAGGATCAAAGTTCCAATCACATTTTTATATTTTTATTAGCATTGACACACGGCCGCTGCTGTATATCCGCAGTCATTGATGCTACAGTATTTCCCCCCATTTACTAAAATAACTTTTTGGCACTTAGATCATTTAGCTTTTAAACTCTTTATATGTTCAATATTTTTTATATTTGTGCTGCTATTGGAATATTTTGTCATTGTGAAATAAAATAGTTCGCGCAATTCTGGGAGCATTTTAAATGAAAAACATTTGCCTAGGCACCATTTACAAATGTATCTAAAGATATTTTCCATAATTTTACTAATACTAGATAACCAAGTCTACTTTTCAACATGCAAGTATATGAATTTCCATCGTTCTGGAACAGAACTTGGAGGAAGAGGATTGAAGGATTCGTCCAACCAACCTTTTTTTCTAACTGAATGTACCTAAGATTGACTTGCTTTGGGGACGAGGTGGGGCTCTTATCTTTATTGATGTGATATTAATTAATACGGTATAAGATTATAATGGAATAGTGGAGCAGCGAACTGTCAGACCCTCTGGTCGAAAGACATGTATCCCAGCCGATGGAGCTAAAGATACAAGTATTTTCAAAGGGAATTTTAATAGTGTTACCACACATATGGTAAATATATTTTAGTTATACTTATTACTTGTTTTAATACAGTATAAGATTATTTTGGACGAGTGGATCAACACGTTCCGGTCGGAAGATATGAGCCCTTGCCAACTGATATACAGATGCAACTACTCTCAACGGGATGTTTAATAGTGTTACAACACATATGCTAAATATTTTTTAGGTATGCTTATGGCTTCTTTTAATTCAGTATAATATTAATTTGGAAGAGTGAAGCAGAAACTTCCAGACCCACTGGTCGGAAGACATGTGCCCTAGCCATCTTAGCTACCGATACAACTACATTCAACCGGATGTTTAATAGTGTTACCACACATATGTTAAATACATTATAGTTATCCTTATGACTTCTTTTAATACAGAATAATATTACCTTGGAATAGTGAGTAGTGAACTGTCAGACCTGAAGACATGTGTCCTAGAAGACTGATCAACCGATACAACTACTCACAACGGGATGTTTAATAGTGATACCACACATATGTTAAATATGTTTTATGTGTAATTATGACTTCTTTTAAAACAGTATAAGATTATATTGGAAGAATTTAGCAGCTAACTGCCAGACCCTCTGGTCAGAAGTCATGTGCCCTAGCCGATTGAGATACCGTTACAACTACACCAACGGGATGTTTAATGGTGTTACCACAGATATTTAAATTTATTTTAGGTAAACTTATGACTTCTCTTAATACAGTATATGATTATCATTGAAGAGTGCAGCAGCGAATTGCCAGACCCTCTGGTCGGAAGATATGTGGCCTTACCGATAGAGCTACAGATACAACTACTCTCACCGGGATGTTTAATATTGTTTCCACTCAAATTTAAAAATGTTTTAGGTAAACTTAAGACTTCTTTTAATACAGTATAAGATTATATTTGAAGAGTGGATTATCAAACAACCAGAACATCTAGTCGGAAGACATGTGCCCTAGCCGACTGAGCTACAGATACAACTACTCTCAACGGGATGTTTAATAGTGTTACCGCACATATGTTAAATATGTTTTAGGAATACATATGACATCTTTAGTACAGAATAAGATTATCTTGGAAGAGTGGAGCAGCAAACTGCCAGCCACTCTGGACGGAAAACATGTGCATTATCCGACTGATCTACCGATATAAATTCTCTCAACCGGATGTTTAATAGTGTTACCACACATATGTAAAATATGTTTAAGGTGTCCTTATGACTTCTTTTAATACAGTATAAGATTATATTTGAAGAGTGGATCATCAAACAACTAGAACCTCTGGCCGGAAGACATGTGCCCTAGGCGACTGAGCTGCAGATACAACTACTCTAATCGGGATGTTTAATAGTGTTACCACACATATTTAAATTTGTTTTAGGAAAACTTATGACTTCTTTTAATACAGTATAAGATTATATTTGAAGAGTGGATCAACAAACAACCAGAGTCTCTGGCCGGAAGACATTTGCTCTAGCCGACTGAGCTAGAGATACAACTACTCTAAACAGTATGTTTAATAGTGTTACCACACATATGTAATATATATTTTAGGTATACTTATGAGTTTTTTTATACTGTATAAGAGTTTCATGGAAGAGTGGATCAGCGAACTGTAGAACATCTGGTCGGACGACATGTGCTCTAGCCGACTGAGCTACTGAAACAACTACTCCCAACGGGATGTTTAATAGTTTTACCACATATATGTTTAATATGTTTTATGTATACTTATGACTTTTTTTAATACAATATAAGATGATCTTAGAAGAGTGGAGCAGCGAGCTGCCAGACCGTGTGTTCGGATGTGATGTGCCCTAGCCGACTGAGCTACCGATACAACTACCCTCAACGAGATTTTTAATAGTGTTATCACTCATATGCTTAATATGTTATAGGTATACTTATGACTTATTTTAATACAATATAAGATTATCTTGGAATAGTGGTTTATCGAACTGTCAGACCCTCTGGTCGGAAGTCATTTGCCCTAGCCGAATAACTACCGATACATGTTCTCTCAATGGGATGTTTAATAGTGTTACCAATCATATCTTAAATATGTTTAAGGTATACTTACGACTTCTTTTAATACAGTATAATATTATCTTGGAAGAGTGGAGCAGAAACAGCCAGACACACTGGTCGAAAGATATGAGCCCTAGACGACTAAGCTGCCGATACAACTACTCTCAACCGGATGTTTATTAGTGTTATCACACATATGTTAAATATGTTTAAGGTGTCCTTATAACTTCTTTTAATACAGTATAAGATTATATTTGAAGAATGGATCATGAGACAACCAGAACCTATGGCCGGAAGACATGTGCCCTAGCCGACTGAGCTACAGATACAACTACCTTCAACGGGATGTTTAAGAGTGTTACCCACATATGTTATAGATGTTTTAGTTAAACTTATGACTTTTTTAAGCACTTAATAAGATTATTTTGGAAGATTGGAGCAGCGAACTGCCAGACCCTCTGGTCTTAAGACATGTGCCCTAGCCGACTGAGCTACCGATAAAACTTCTCTCAACGGGATGATTAATAGCGTAACCACACATATGTTAAATTTGTTTTAGATATACTTATGACTTCTTTTAATACAGTATAGGATTATCATTGAAGAGTGCAGCAGCGAACTGCCAGACACTCTGGTCGGATGATATGTGCCCTAGCCTACAGAGCTTCCGATACAACTACTCACCCCGGGATGTTTAATAGTATTTCCACACATATTCCAAATATGTTTTATGTATGCTTATGACTTCCCTTAATACAGTACAATATTATCATGGAAGAGTGGAGCAGCGGACTGCCAGACCCTCTGGTCGGAATACATGTCCCCTAGCCGATTGAGCTACCGATACAACTACTCTTAACTGGATGTCTAATAGTGTCACCACACATAAGTTAAATATGTTTAAGGTATATTAACGTCTTCTTAAATACAGTATAATATTATTTTTGGAAGGGTGTAGCTGTGAACTGCCAGACACACTGGTCGGAAGACAAGTAGTACCCTATATGACAGAACTACCGATACAACTACTCTCAACAGGATGTTTACTAGTGTTACCACGCATATGTTAAATAATATTTTAGGTAATCTTATGACTTCTTTTAAGACAATATAAGAATATCTTAGATGAGTGGAGTAACAAACAGCCAGACACTCTATATGTAAGACATATGCCATAGCCAACTGGGTTACCGATACTGCTACTCTCAACCGGATGTTTAATAGTGTTACCACACATATGTTTAATATGTTATAGGTATACTTATGACTTTGTTTAATTTGAGTTTGAAAAAGGATAGCCATCATGGTTCAGAAATTTCCTTTTTTTTAACTCATATACCGAACAGCAAAAGAAATTTATGTTTTCAAATATGTATGTCATATTTGAAGTTATATACAAGTCGTATACTTCCAAACCCTGTCTTCTCCACAAAAATAATAAAATGGATTAGTGGAATATGCACATTCTTTATCTGAATGTTCATCTTGGGAAACTGTTTGGTTTGTTCCAAAAAAAAATCTACTACCATTTAAAATGCCGTATTAAGTGGGAGTGTTTTTCCAAAAAACTGCCTTATCCGATATAAATTACTTCCAAAACATTCCTACTCCAGGTCATTCAAAATGCTGCTTTATCCTCCACATAAAATGTCGACCATTTGCATGCTTGTTCCAAAACATGTGTTGTCCGAAATAATACACTACGAAACAACGTTCGGTTTTCGTGAAATCTTCATTTGTAATTGTTGGAACGTGTTATAATATTTACTCTTGAAGAAAGGATTTTTTTTATGTTGTACTTACTGGCTGCATTTGTTTTTCACGTTCTTCTTTGTTGTAAAAAATACAGATGTGTAACTGCGTTACGCGGGATGTAAATTGGTGCTGTAATGTACAGTTAATAGTATTTTTCTTCATTGTTCTTACAAAATGGATAAACCTACTGAAGAAGTTATTTCTGTGATCAAAACATCTGAAAGGGGGAGAAAGAGAACAATTGGACAAAAGACAAATATTAATTGGAAATGTAGGTCCTTAGGCATATCGCCTATGAGCTCAAATGGACCTCATTTGTGAATTGTGCTTTTTTTATAATTTTTGTTTTGTACAACTTAATGACATTTTACAAAAAATGAAAAACCTTATACAATCAAGAATTCACTACATCATACAAAAGTATAAATCGAACAATTTTGTTTATTTTTCAGGTACTCGTCCAAGTGTCCCCCAAAACAGCCTGAATGTGGCCACAGATCAAAAACATACAAGTGCTGTATGTTGGCAAAAAGGGATGCAAATCATTTCTATGCTCTCTTCTACAAGAAACCAAATAAACTTGACCAGGACCACATTATTTTTAAGTACTGCAGTGCATCATTACCAAGAAGAAGAAGGGCAGCGAAAGAAGGCAGTTCACGTAAAGGTATGTCAATAACATATTTTGTTAAGAAGGTAACATTGAGGCTAATGGAACCTGAACCTGCTAAGATTCCAGTCTGTGAAAAGACATTTTTAGGCATTTTAGCAGTTAAGAAAGTTAGAGTGCAGAACATCTGCAAAAAGCATTTAAACACAAGCGAGGTGATGAATGAACGCAGAGGTGGGTACACTGGGTCTAAAGCTTGTGAACCAAAGCGAAAATATATTTCACAGTGTATTGGGCGTTTACAACCTCTTGAAAGTCACGACTGTAGAGGTAAGAGCAAAAGGCAATACTTTCCATGTGATTTGTCGATTAATAAACTGTGGAGATTGTATAATACCTACTGCATAGAAGTAAGCTCGAGAGTAGCAAAATCTTTCTTCAGGAACTATGTTAATAGAAACGTTAATATAAGTTTTGGCCAACCAGCAATGGATGTCTGCTCTCAGTGCCTTCAGTTAACAGAGCTGATTAAAAGATGCCACGATAGTGAAAAGAAGTTTGGGCTGATTATTAAAAAAACGGGTACATTCAATGCGAACGAAATCATTTTTTCAACTTTTAAAAGAGAAAAAAGAGGAAACCCTTGTTCTATCATACGCCTGCCAAAAAAAAAACATGTTTTTCCTAAGGTGCCAGACCAGTCGGCATACCACAGCTGACAAATATATATATGTACAAATTTACTGTGTGCAGATGATCATCTCAAGATCCATTGGACAAAGGCAGCGTATTTGTTTATTGTTCTACTGAAAAGGATCATCCCAAATGTGCAAATGAAATTGCTAGTGCTGTGTATCACAATTTGTGTGCGTATCCTGTGGATTCTCCTATTCAAAAGGTGAGGTTATTCGCAGATGGTTGCGGAGGACAAAACAAGGACAATATTATGGTTGGAATGCTTTCAAAGTGGATTCTCTCTATGGCACCATAACATGCGAATACTATTTAACTTATTATTCCTGTAACAGGTCATTCTTTCATGCCTGTAGATAGAGTTTTCGCTCGTATTGAGAAAGTTATCAAACGGAAAGATACTATAGTTGAACCAAATGAATACATGTTGTTAAAAAACATAATTCAATGCAAGAAATAAGCCCAACAGTGCTGCTTTTTTACAGAAACTTGTTTCCAAGTTGCTCGTAAAACATTTTGGAGAGTCTTGGCAAGACCTACCAGTGCTGTCGTTTTACAAGGATTTATGTAATGGGAATAACGAGTTAGAAGATTGTACTAACAATGAACATGAGTTTTCCGAAGGTGGATATTATGAAGAAAACGATTTGAAGATATAAATATAAGAAACTGATTTTATCACATTGGAAATGTAATTATGTAAAACAACATTTTTTTGTTCTCGTATCTATATTTTAAAGTAACATGTCAACCATATGTTCAATATTTTCAATTGTATGTAATTCAAACATCGTCATACTACAATGACATTAATGTAATATATTTCTTAATTTGTATTACACATGTTGTATTTAAAAAAGGGACCTTGATACCTGATTGTTACAGTTAAAGTTTCTTGGTAATAACCAAAACATGCCATATCCATATACATTTATTCCACAAGTTGCCAGGCGCCATTGTGATTTCCAAAACATGCCTTCTTCACTTTTAATTTCATTATACAGCTAACAATAGTCATTTCACAATCGTAAAGTTTTGGATAACTATCCTTTGATTTGTGTACTTGTGATATAAACACATATTTCAATAAAATTATATTGTAATCAATATGAATCAGTTTTCCTTGATTATCACAAAAACAAGATAAGTGGAGAAGGCAGTGTTGGTTAATTTCTCTTTTTCATATCAGAGTGGCGATGGGAAAAAGTCAATAAGTTATAAATAAAAATTATAACATGCATAAATTTGTTCTATTATGCTTCCATTTTTTAAATTACTGGTAAAATCGAACTTGCAATAAAATTCATCCCAATTCAACATCAGTAATTTTTATTTTGGAAAAAAGCTGTTTTATTCTATTGTTATTTTTTGTACTGTTTCATGAAAAAAAAGTAGGTAACAAAACCCAATTATGTCAGACCTCAGCTCCGCGATTTAATAAATTCAAGTGAACAATAATAATTTTACTTCTAAAAATATAACACAGAAAACAATAATTTCCAATAATAAAAACCACTGCTCTTGCTTGATGTCAAGTAGCTTATGTATTCATATGTGCATGCATGGGAAGAGCTGAGTTAGCATTTTTACAGGTGTGCACACGCGTGGAATCAGGGGGTAACAAGAGCCCACACATTTGCACTTGTATATGCTTCTATGGCATTTTCTCAGGTGTGCACCTGCACAGTGTCAGATAGCCAGAGTCAGCTCATGTGCATAAGTGGGAAGAGTTGAGTTAGCATCTTTATAGACCTGCATCTGCATGGTGTCAAGTAACCTGAGTTAGTGTACTTGTTTTTAAGTTGTTTTATCACATCCGCACCTGCATGGTGTCTACAATGACACTTTGATAATTTTGGCAGTGGTCTCGAAATGTTTTGATGGGCAGGACAATTTTATATTTGGCAAGGGTGCATTGTAAAACTCAATGTTTATCCAAAGTTTTAAAGTTTTAAAGGGAAATATTGCAATTTAGTATAAGGCAGCAGTATTTACATTTTTGGTATTAATGTTTTCCCTCTTAAATATTATCTTTAATAACAGTGTAATATGCATTTTGCAACTGTAAGAATGTTAGTAGAATTTCTATGGGCAAGATTTTCCCCCTTTTATCATATCCTCACTTTTGATCTGGGGATATTGAAGGCCAAATGTTAATGTTATCAATATAATACTTGAGATTGCATGCTGTGATATTGTTTTAAGTCTAGCTATTGAATATTTTGTCTTTTACAATTTTTTCATTCCTTTCATGCATATATTAATTTGATATTTTGGTATTTAAACAACGAACTTTAAATTTACTAGAAATATCTAATCCAATGTTTGATCTTATTATATTAAACAGAAAAGATGGAAAACAAATAAAATAAACAAAAAATGATCTTTACAATTTTTCGTGGATATTGTGTTCTTATTTATGCAACTGTTTATGTTTTGCCCTGTTTTGAAGTTTCACTGGCCAACGAGGGTTTCCTTTGTGTATCGAAGGGGTTTTGATTGTGGATGTTGTGTGAAGTCCACTTTACCACATCCTTGTGGGGGAAATTAAAAGCTGCGCACTCTGCTCGTGCTTGGCAGGGTGATTGGATTATATAATCACCAAAATCCATGAATTACTTGATACAGTACAAACCGAGGACCCCGCTGTAGTAGTTAAACATTTCTTGATAATTTTTGGATATTTGTTCATTTTAATTATGTACAGTATGGCTGCAAAAGCTGTAGAAACCATCCCTGCTACAACTTCTTAAAGAGGCTGGAGTAGAAGTCGCTGTTAGCGATGCGATAGATGATTTGAATTCGAAGACTAGGGCGCTGGTGCGTCGGGATGATGCGGCAGTCGTGGGAACCAGGGAAGTTCTGAGTGAGTCCAATCCTGTTACAAAAATCCTCCGGGATTTTTTTAGTTGAAATTGCATTAAAGATTCATTCGTAAACAAAGTTAACTTTAGAGGCTGTAGTTGAATTTTTTGTACAGTTTAAAATAGTTCTTTCTTTGAATCTATGTGATCGCCAAATACTTTTTGCAGTTGCTCCTTTTAGAGTCCCAGAGGAAATACAGGAGTTTATTAGTCAGGTTAGAATGGAGAATTGGGCTGGTGAATGATTGTGTTTGAGAAGTCTCTAGTGAGGTAGCCATGAATAAGTATCGTTTAAAATTATTAGAGCATAGACAGGGGCCTTAGCTATCTCTGCAAGAATTTGTCAAACATATTTTGGTCATTGTAAGTGTGGTAGGTTTACCATGTGAAGAAGCTTATTTTACTCAGTTATATTTTACAACCTCCATTCTAATAACAGTCGACACTTTTTTCTTCTATGGCAGACACCTTAGTATAGTGACGGATGTTGAAAGGATTTTAAAGTATTGTGCAGGGGAAAAGAGTGAGATAGGGGGTATGGGGAATGTGAAGGTAGTTAATACCCCAGACAAAGAAAAACTTAGGTTTGCATAGTATTGCTTGATCTGTGGGAAGACCACTCATTTAGTCAAAGATTGTTTCCACCGAAAATCGTTGTATAAAATTTCTCCTAGGGATGGGCCCCATCCTACCAAAGTTCCGACTGCATCTTGGTATTCCAAGACTCAGATTCAGAGTAGGCCATCTCAGTCACAGAAACATAATGGTAATAAGGTAGTTAATATATATCAAGAGTACACTTGTTTATTGTGCGAGCAAAAGGGGCATATCAAGCCAAATTGTTCTATGAAAAATAAGGTAATGGGAGGAGCCTCAGTTAATGTATTAAATTTTGAGATAAAATATGAGTTGTTATATATCCCTGTTGCTATAGCAGATGCAGTTGTCGTTGCTGCATTGTTAGATTCAGGAGCCACGTGCTCTCTCATAAATCAAGGATTTTGAAATTATTTACTCACTCACTTAACTAAAGGATTGATTATAATTCAAAAGGGAGAAGAGTTGGGATTTTCATTAGGTAATGGAGACCTGATTAGCTCCAAAGTTTAGCTGTATTTAAAATCAAGATAGCTGAATTTTTATGGAAATTTAATTTTAGAATATTACCAGGACTTAACCAGGAATTGCTCCTAGGAATGATTTTTATGGCGACCCAGTCTTCCTTAGATGTTAGTCGTCAAGAATAAGTGATTTTTTGTCAATCACAACCTATTTCATTAAAAACAAAATGGTTTGATTATTACAAAATTTTTGTACAGTCGGTGCAAAATGATGAGGAACTTAGGGTTCAGGAAAATAAATTTCATCAGTTAAAAAAGGAATTTGCAGATGTGGTCACGCACAGGTTGGGTCATTATTGTAAACAGCCGATTGTTTTGCATCTTAAAGATATCGAGCCAGTAGCTTCTGTATCCTATAGGGTAGCCCCTCTAAGCTTAAAGTTTTTCGGAAGATAGTGAAAAACCTGCAAGAGGAGGACATTTTAGAAACCTCCAACAGCAACTATTCTAGTCCAGCATTTTTACTGCTGAAAAAGGTTCCCGGAGTGTTCCATGTTATTTGTGACTACAGAAAGGTAAATAATAAAATCTTTGTAGACCCCTACCCATTGCCCACGATTGAGTCTGTTTTCCAGCATGTAGGAGATGGTCGATATTTTTACATTTTCGATCTGAACTCAGCATTTCTGCAATGCGATTTACATCTGGAATCCATGGTGTATTGGCTTTTGTGACATCATGGAGCCAATACCAATGGCAGAGGTTGCCTAGTGGTATAAATTGCGGCCCTCAAGCTATGTCAAGAGTACTTTTCCCGTATTAGGGAAATACCAGTATGACTCTTTATTTACATATATAGATAATGTATGTGTCTACAGCAAGTCATTCAATGAGAATTTAGAACATCTTAGATTATTTTTGCTTGCTTTAAGGGAAGCAGGACTTGCTGTAAACACTGACAAGGTAATCTGGACATAGACTTATGGGAGGTATTTAGGGTTTGTGATGTCGGAAGGAAAACTATCAATGGACCCAGAAAAAATCAGACCTGTGGTGAATTTCCCAGTTCCTAAAAATGTGCATTGTGTCAGATGGTTTTCTAGGACTAGTAGGGTTTTATTTTAAATTTAGACCTAATTTTGCCAGCACAGCAGAACCCTTAAACGCACTTAAGAGAAAATGGGTATATTTTGTATGGGGAGAAATGCAAAATAAGGCTTTTTGTTTGCTTAAAGAGAAGCTTGCTACACCCCAGTGTTGCAATTACCGAATTTTGACCCACCATTCACTTTGCAAGCCGATGCTAGTTCGACAGCCTTGGAGTGGTTTTGTGTCAGGAGAAAGATAACCACTTAGTTCTGGTTTCTTATGCAAGTAAGCTTTTGTCTGCAGTTGAACAAAATTTTTCTGCCTACAAAAAGGTAGTTTTAGCCGCCATATATGGTATTGAGAAGTTCCGCGACTATCTAGAAAGTGCTGGATTTACCTTACACACTGACAACCAGGTGTTAAGTTGGTTTTTAACCACCAACAAACCAGCAGGCAGGTTAGCTAGGTGGCTAATCAGACTTACATGTTTAAAATTTACAGTGAAACACATTAAGGGAATTGACAATGGGGTGGCCGATGCACTGTCCCACATGTTTGGCGCTGATGAGTTTCATTTGGATCTTCCTGTAGGTGTAAGTGTGGATCAGGAGAAAAATTCAAAACCTATCATTCAGAAAGTAACATGTAATGGCATAGTTAGTCATGTAGATTCCATAGGGCAGTCAAAACCTATAAAATTAATAGTGAATTACAAATACCAACTGGAGTTTCTAGAAATCCCGAAGATAAATCTGAAGGAGAACAGGTCAAGGTGCTCCATAATTTTCCTCAGACATATCTTAAACTTCAACACCACCAGGGAATGGACCCCGAGGGTAAATAAATAAAAGCTAAGGTTGATGCAGGCAAGGGTGGCATTTATTAAATCGCGAGGGGATTAATAGGCCATGTGGCTCTGAAGACCTGTAAATTTTCATTTTTTGTTCCCCA
This sequence comes from Dryococelus australis, assembly GCA_029891345.1. Taxonomy (NCBI): domain Eukaryota; kingdom Metazoa; phylum Arthropoda; class Insecta; order Phasmatodea; family Phasmatidae; genus Dryococelus; species Dryococelus australis. The sequence continues at coordinate 1,080,576 of CM057009.1, read as the reverse complement.
ACTGCTACGTAGGCCCATCTATCAATACTATCACGACAGCTATTTTGGAGGACATCTTCAGCAATATAAAACAGTGTCTCGTATAAAGGATATGTTTTACTGGCCAAGCTTATCTAAGGAAGTAGAACAACTAGTTAGAGAGTATCATGAGTGTTAGAGGGTAAAGCCTAGAAATATCAAAATCAAAACTCTATATAGTGCAGATGCTGTAAAGTTCCCTTGGAAATGGGTATATTCAGATGTATTTGAACCATTGCCCCGTACATCAGGATTTTTATCAATATTAGATGCTATAGGCAGCTTTAGTAAATTTTTATTTTTTTCCCTTGCAAAACATTAAATCAGTTGAAATTTGTAAAATTTTGTCTCAATGGTTATTTCCTGTGTTCGGGTCACTGGTAAGCATTGTAACTGATAATGATACATATTTTGTTCCTGCTGAAATTTAGAATCTTGCTTTTTCTTGGGGAGTGAAGTTAGTCCAGACAATGTCCTATTACCCTAAAGTAAATCTTGTAGAGCTATATAATCGAAACTTGAAGACTCTGTTAAGCGCTTTTCAATAAGGGTCTCACAAGGAATGGGATGTTGTTTTATATCAGCTATCGCTCGCCTTCAATAATGCGGATAGTTATGCTACAAATAAGGTGCCTGCAGAACTCTTCTTTGGAAGAAGTCTTTTTCACCAGCTAATCAATGTATTGGGCCTTCAAGTGGTGATTGGCACGAGTACTACAGGCCATGGAGAGCATGGCTTATTTCCTATGCAGCAATAACTAAGCCGTCATACTGCCGAGCGAAGCACTGACATACTCGATATTTGCCTTCGATCACATTGCCTACGAGAAACAAACTTGCATTCAAGAATACTTTAGCATGGACGACAATGCATACGTGGACTGTGTGTACCTCGGCCAGACTTATTTGTGTATACCCAAACAGATGCTTCGCAGCCAATGCAAACATGTTGGTGCTGTTTCGCATGGATTATATGAATTTATGCCACATTTACAACGATCACATCAATATGGACATGACGCTATCAGATTGAAAAGGTATGTGTGTCTTGTGCTGAGAAGATAAATATGGATTTTTGACGATCGTTAAGGATTGGCCTCTATAAAATGAGTGGTACAGGCGCAGGTTTAATCAGTTCATCGCCGGCCATCGAACATGAATTACAGCATATCGAAATTCAGGCAAAGTAGCCTCAAGCTGCGTTGTCACAAAGATGGCGATGGAGGTTGTCTCGTACTAGGAAATGATGGAACTTGTGATGCTGGTAGACGAATAACTCGAAATGTTGGTGAAACCGAATAATAAGAGGATGCTGCTTATTAACGTGTCGTCCTCGAAACTGGTAATGACAACATATCGGAACTGCACAATATATTAGCTGAACAAAACACATTCTTTCGGAACTACCTCGTTGTATCGGTGTACTCAGGGAGAGCGATGAAGAACCTGTAGCCGTGAAGACCAAAATCGACAATAATGTTAAGCCTTTGAAGAAGCGAAAATATGACAATGTACAGTCAGATTAAGACGATGGATCGGATGTGGATTTGTCACACAAGAAAAAGTACGGAACAGAGCCTTGAATTCTAATTCTCTGGGTCGATGGTATCTATGATAGTACACATCTCGTAATAATGATATGACGTACAGTGTATACAGTTATAATGATGAATTGTTCCTCGGTGCTGATGAAATAGAGTTTCTACCAGGTGGGAGTATCAGAGTTGGCGATTACACAACACGTGGAACCCCCGGGCTATACAAAATTCTATTTCGCAAGGTGCCCAGGGAGTTGACAGAATCCGGTCTGCTGGAATACAAGACTTTGCTCGAACTCATGCATGTGCTTTACCAAGATAACGATCCCGAGACAGGTGTTTATAAGGACGAAGATCACGAAAAAAATCTATATTCTGGCAGACCTCTTCAACGGCCTAGCACTGAAAAGGCAAAGATCTGAAGAGGATAGATTATAGCCAGAACTTTGATTACATATTTTGGGATGATCCGAATGATCTGGTCAATAGACTGCTGCTACTATTACTTTCTTCGCAAAGTGTTAGAAATAACTCCCATTCCAGTGAGATAGTTTCAATCATCGAAGAAATTAAGGAGGCGGGCTACATACAAACATCCGATATTGTATCGCCTACGAACTGCAGTCATCTGCCAGGCGCAACTACAATCATCGCAAGGTCGAGACTTGTGGGATTAACGACCTGTTTCAAGCAGACCTCGTCGAGATGATACTATATGCTCGGGTCAACAAGGGCTACAAATACATGTTGACAGTCATCGATGCATATAGTAAATTCTCCTGGGCCAGACCTGTCAAGTCGAAGAATGCACGTAATGTCACCAAGGCCATGGTGGATGTATTGCATTAAGGATGCTTCCCGACAAATCTACTAACCAACAAGGGCAAGGAATTCTACAATGCGAAGTTCATGGCCTTGATGAAAAAACATAACATAAATCATTATTCCACATACAGCAATATTAAAGCTCATATTGTCGAGAGGTTGAACAGGACTCTGAAGGGGAAAATGTGGAGGCATTTCGCTTCGAACGAAAACTACAAATGGCTGACACTACTCCCGAAACTCGTACGCGAATATAACTCTACTATTCATTCTACCACTCACATGAAGCCCAAAGATGTGAAGAACGAATCCCTGGTTCGGACTGTGTACACTAACATTAGAAAGAAGGATCATGCAAGCCTAAAGCCAAGGTTGAAGACCAGGTGCGCATCTCCATACAGAAAGGCATATTCGAGAAAGGGTTCACAGCAAATTAGAGTCCCGAACTCTTTCGTGTGCGACATATATGCAAGTATGTCCCGAGGATCTACTTTCTCGAGGATCTGAATAATGTTCCCATCCATGGTGGTTTCTACGCAGAGGATATTTAGCCTACAAAGTTTCCAGGTGTGTATTTGGTCGAGAAGGTGCTGAAACGAAGTAACAGATGGGCATATGTCAAGTGGTGCGGTTTCGCTGCCCTCTTCAATTCCTGGGTCGCTGTGGCTGAGATAGAGTGGGAAAACATTTAGGAAGATTAATAAACCTGTATATTTTACTATGTCTACAATACATTTTATGTATAAATATGTTGTGTATTTTTTCAAAAACCTCTCCACCTTATATATAAAAATTCGTCGCTATGAAGACAGAGTGGCATATCTTAATTTTCTTTATTATTCAGGAGAGCCCTTCAAAGTTTTTGTTTAAATGCATTCGTCTGATGTGTCAAAGTGAAGAAAGTTATCTCAATGGAAGAAGGTCATAATTATTGTTTAATGAAATAACTTTCTGACATGTAAATATCGTTCTAATATATCCTAGTTCCAGCAATATAATATTGAAAACATAGAGATACACCACTTTGTTGTCCTATAAAGTGTAAACATAGCATGTAACTCTTGAGTTACGTCATAGATATAGCATACTGTTTAACTTCATACCATGTGATTGTTGTTATTTTACAGCATGTCACTTCCACTCAAACAGAGCAAGTGTATAGTTGAATACATAATATTATATATTTATTGTGTAACACTCTAGGGATAGCAAGGTGTCCCCACTAAAGAGTATTTTATGAGCACTCCTCTGCTGTTGAGTTAGAAGCAGATTTTTAATGAAGGATACATAGTGTTGATCAGTAGCTGAGATGCTAACTTAAAAATTATTTAAATTAAAAATTAAAATATACATTTTACACAAAAAACAGTACATCCAACTAAATTTTAAACATTCTTACTGTTTGATTGATTCAGTAAACAAAACGAAAGTTTGTGAGTCATTAGTCACTCTTGTATGACAAAAGTATCTTAAAAACATGTATTAATACTTTATCATAAACAAGTTCAGTCTTTATACCAGAACACTGGCTTTAAAAAATCTCCATAGTCTTCAACAGAAGCTTAAGGTCTAAAACATAAAGACCAACCACTTTGTAAGATGTCCATTGTAGCTTTATATACAGTTACTGTGTGCATTATGGCTGTAAGTGGAGTGGATGACAGAGAAAATACACTTATAAAGACAGCCTATGTAACTGTAAATACAACTGAATGTACAGCATAGAACATTAAGTTGTAAGTTTACTAATGAGGCAAGGACTCGTAAAGCAATACGTGAGCGAGTGAAGACATTTGGGTCGCTCTTAACAGCGAGGTCTTGAGAGCCAATGATGGTGATTGTGATTGAGATGAGATTGAGCTGCACCAGAATGAAGGGGTGGGGTAAATGGGAGATCCCCAAGAAAACCTGCCGACCAGCGACATCGTCCGGCATAATTCCCACTTGCGAAAATTCGGAGTGTACCAGCCGGGGATTGAACCCGGTCACCTTGGTGGGAGACGAGCAGTCTAACCACTCAGACACTGTGGCCCCTATATCAATATGTGTTCTGGCAATGAAACAACAGATGTTTCACCATGGCAGCTGGCTTTTATATTTTGGTTTTTATGTTCCTGAAGAAACATATTTCGCATTTTCTGTTTGTTCACAAATCGGCATGTAAACAATCTCTCGTGTAGCTTTTCCTGCAGTTGTGCGACTCCATGCGCGAGAACCTTGAAATATGATTCAGTATAGCTTCCCTTCTTGCTTAATCTTCTTCATGCAGTGCTTCTGGTCTGCCTCCGAGTTTCTCTGTCCCAACTGCGCCACATTCATCCTTCTTTTCCATAGTTGTGCCCACAGTTCTCTCAGAAATACTAAGTGTATTTAGAAACATGTTCTTTCAAACCAATACGTCACACTCGCCGATTTTAGGTAAATAATAATATTAGCTCATGTTTCGACTAGATGTTTATTGATGGGAATTTTTTTTTTTTTTGTTTTGTTACTCCCCTTTTCGCACATCAGACAATGTATTCCCTTTGAAGCTGTAAACATGATGTGCTATAATACGCAGAGAGAATGTTTATTCTTTCATATTCTGAGAAAGTATAACACTGTCTGCCTAGCATGGTACATGAAATTCCACTGCACATTGGCTTCAACATTTAGGTAGTAACAATTTTGCCACTGTTTGGACTCGCATATTCCAATTATTCTTTGGTTCGTATTTCATGTGCTACTTATCTTTTGTTTTCTCTTAGCTTCTTTGTTTTAGGTAGTACGCATTCTTCCCTCGGGCATCCTTCAACATCTAATTTTTCAGGTAGTTGGACATTCAATGGCACTGTCTGTTGTGGCTGAGGAATATGTGATATTTTCCTACTAACATAATGTGGTACGTGGGAGTTAATGCAAGGCCCTGCATTTCTGAAGTGGCTGTAAGCTGTAACAGAGAAGATCCAAACGTCTGTGTCATGAACTCCACATTTCTAAATCATAATTTGGAACATCACAACGTCCTTCATTAGAGTCATATGTTGGATTTATATCACTGTCATCTACTGGATCCTCACTCTCATACCCAGTACTTTCAACTTCGGATTGTTTGTAATTTTTAGAAGTTGCTAACATGGGCATCGACCTGTATCAACTTCAATTGGGGGGGGGGGGCAATGCTAGGTCAATGTAGGATGCATGTAGGAATTAGTTTATCGTCGACTGCGGGTCAACATATATATATATATATATATATATATATATATATATATATATATATATATATATATATATATGTGTGTGTGTGTGTGTGTGTGACAAATGATTCATAAGAGATGCATACAAATTTAATTGAGTAGTCGTTCAAATTCTTAAATTTCCGATAATACAAGGTTTTAAATTTCTTAAAATATTTTACTTGCACACACAGAATTTCAACCAAGCGATCTTCTAAACGTCGTTATGGGGTAGAGAGTTTGGCAACAGTGTATGCTATCTGCACTGCTGTCTAAGTACCTACTATACTACAATATGCATTGAATTTAGCCTCGTACTTTTGATCACCAAAACCACTGTCTCATAGCTTAAAGCATTTCGCCTGTCTGGCTGTCTGTGGTATGAAAAACATTTTCAGTTCCTAATGGAAAGGAGGCAATGAAGCTTGGTTTAATCATTGACATGACGTCCTTAAATTAATACTTCATGGATTATATTTCTCGGCGCGTATACTGTACCTTAATTAAGGCGTATGTTTTATTTCGTACTTATAACAGTGTTAATTACAAAAAAGGGCTACAACACATTTTAATACAAGCGGTGTTGTAAGTAAAAATATCTGCCTGGGTGCCAGCTTATGAATTTTCATTATTTATAATTTAGTTTTCTAAATTAATGGTGCCAACATTAATAAGCAAGTTTGTTAACATGGCAAGACTACTGATAGCTAAGTCTAAAAATTGCACACATTTATGAAAGACGATGCAAACTGTAATGTACATCGCAGTGTACAGCATTGAAAGTACTAGTTGGCCCCACATTTTAAGAGAAAATTTTAGCATAATATTGCACAAAAAGCATAATCGAGTACTATTAGTTCTACTCTTTTCACTAAATGTGAATTTTCATTAAGACAGACATAGCCAATATAAGCACATAAAACATAGTTACCATAATTTATCGCCATAGTATTTTTTAAATTATTTTTTTGTAATATTTATAGCAAGCAACTTAAAATTTAGACATTCGTAATTCAACGACACATTTGCATTTTCTAGTTCTGTTAATAAAATATGATAATATATTAACATACTAGGTGTTACCCACGACTCCATCCGCGTGCAAAATTCAAACCTTAGTTATAATGGCCAAGCGTGCTATCTTAATTGTCCTTTATATTACTTTAATATTCTGGATTATCACACAGGGTACTTTCATCCCGAAATAAAAAATAGACCACCAACAAGCAAGTACTTAAATGGTTGGTCGCATATTTTACATATTCCCTAAGAAAGTTTTTCTTTTTTCTAGGATGAAAAGTGCCCTATGTGCTTATACATAATATAATCTACACCTGTACCAAAGTTCATCCAAATCCATCGATCCATTATGATGTGATTGAGGAGGCCTAACAACAAACACACATACGAACTTTCGCATTTATAATATTATTAAGATAATTGCTTTGCTTACTATTTATATGTTCACATTCCTCAAAGAATGACGTAATATTCTTGCACCTTCTTGCTGCACTCTTAAATTAATCTGTATGCCTCATTGTGAGCCGAGTACTAGGATACACTATTCAATTCGTACAACGGCTTCACTGCACTACGGGTTATAGAATACTAACTCACAAAATTTCTTGCTGGCCGAGCAGGAAGCAAGTAAACTATTAAGAGATTAGGGCGACCTTAGCCAGGGTAGAGGAGTGGGAGTGGGATTGGGGAGGGGGGATAATGGATGCCCACCGAGATCCAAAAAAAGAATGCAAGGGAGAGGAACAGGTGACACGCGCAGGTAGAAATACCATCGTACAAATTACTTTCAGGAATAAGGGTAGGTGAGATGCTATTGCCTTTGTTAATGTCACACACTTGAATACTTGAAACATGATGCCAGTTGAATATTACTTCCTACTTGCAGGGCAATAGAATGTGAAGAAATGAAAAAAGAATCCTTTCAGACAAATGAAAAGTATTTGATTTAAATGATCAAAATAATGCAGCTATGAGTTTTTAAAAATTATCTAAATCAGGGGATGAGATTTACCACCACTTGCCCCCCCCCCTCCTTCTCACACCCTGCCGGACACTTGGGGAGGACAATCCCCCCCCCCCGACCACCCTGGTGTCGACGCCCATGCTGCTAATTTATTTATTTCACACAGTATTCCATTTTGGTATGTACATCCAAACACAGGGACTTTACACGCTGTTCTAACTACGTTTCCTGCCATTTCCGATTATGTGAGTTCTTTTACATTTTCTGTTTACTTGTTTTTAAATTTTCCATTAGATTTTACAAATGTTGCCGAAGGCAAGTCATCATCACAATTATCTTCCAATTTACATAATTTACTTGGTTTTTCAGTGTCTACTATGTTTCCAAAATAATATTTATTTGTCGGTTTCTAAAACATTCCCACTCCTTTTCCTAAAGCACAAAGTTTTTCACCTTCTACAATTCCAAGTTCCATTGATGAAACAGCATTTAACATCTAGTCATCCCATTTCACTAGTACATACATTATGGCACAAGCACATCAACTGCAGAAATGTTCACATCAACTTCCGAAACAAACAAGAAGTCCCATGAATAATACGAACTACACAAATGTACAATCTAGACCTACACACTATACACACAGCAAGTTGAAATAACAACCATTGTTATAATAAAGATATATCTCATATATAACAGCATGGAGCAAGCCACAATGCAGACAGAGTGAAGTATCTCGAGATACGCCAGTTTGTCATAATATTTTTCCCTCATTCTGATATATGTTGAAGTCTCAGACTAGCTGTATCTCAGTAACTATTGTTCATAGAGATAGCCTATGCCACTTTGCCAGGTTATAGTTCTCGTTGCGAGGATCACAACAGTAGTTATAACTAATTTTCGCCTTTTTTTTTTAGATACGCCAGTTTGTCTTCCCAGCGACGAATTATTTTAAACTATGTTGATAAAAAAATATTAAATATGACAGTTTACATGGTCAATATCACCATTCGGTAAAGGCCGATAGCCGGTGTCATAGTCGATATCACCTATGTGTTGAAAAATATAATATAAGATAGAGGGTGCCGACAGCGCAACATATACTTTAAACACACAAAAAATGGATGTCATCTGGTTGTACACAGGTGATGTAACGAAATTAAATCAATTATGGTAGTCGAGCGAAGATGAGATACACACTTTAAAACAAATGACAATAAAAAACCCAACATGGAGGACTGCACCTAGCAAGATGGCAGACGCCTACCAAGATGACAGATTGCACCGACCAATATAGCTGCCTCCAGTAACAAAAACAAATGGCACTTACAAACATGGTAGCATTAAGTAACATATATATATATATATATATATATATATATATATATATATGATCAACGAGAAAAACAAATATGGCCGCCTCCAGTAACAAATAAACAAATGATGAATGAAAAGCTAATATGGCGGCTTACGATATAATGAGTATAGGTGCGGGGAGTGTGGTTGAGGAAGTAAGTCATCTGCTGGATGTGGTGCTGGAGGGACCTCCGGAAATTGAAATAAATTTTTACATAAGTTTTTATAAATTTTTCGCAATTTTTTTAGAATGTTTGAGGAAAAAAAGGGAAATGTTATGGGAAAAAAGTAAAAAACTTTAAGGGAAAAAGAGGAATTTTAAGGGAAAAGTAAAATTGTTAGGGAAAATGGCTGCTGAGTACAATTTTTGAATCGATTTTTTTATAATTTATAATAATACATTTTTATACACTTTTAACGATTTTTATCAAAAAATTCTAATAATTTTTTTTAAATAATTTTTAAACGATTTTTCATAGTAAAATTTTTATAATTTTTAAGAATTTTTTAGGATTTTTTTAGGTTTAGGGGTTAAATGTCAAAGATTAAGTAAGGGTTAAGGGTGAAAGGTGAGAAAGATCAATCAATCAGTAAGTATTGGCCATAGAGGAACTACTCGTAATTTCCACGAATACTTGGTATTAGGGGCACATGAGACGAAAGGAGGTAGCGGTGATGGGATTTCTGCCTGCCTGCCTGCCGTCGCTGGGAAGAATTTTTTTTTTCACTTGGGATCGTTAACGAGGAGGGCAAGATGGCGAAGACAAGGTTGAATGGAGGCGCGGAAGAAGTTACCAATGCGGGAAAAAGAATATCAGGTACCCATGGATGTTGCGTAAGTAATGGTATGCGTTCAGCAGTAGAGGAGCGATAAAGGCGACGCAGAGAGGGGCTTCAAAGGTGCGTGTCTTCTCTAAGAGCAAGCACTGAACTAGCGTGCCATTTTTTGTCGTTCTCAGTGTAATTATAGTGTTTTAATTGTTATTTAATGTATAAATTTAAACTCCGTAGGGGCCGTATGTGTCGTGGACACTCAATTATAATATAGTCAGATGAATAATTCTTAAAATAACTTTATTTGGCCAGGTCGAAAATGCTGAAAAGTAGTGTTTGCATTGTGGTCTATTTATTAAACGTTGAATTCCGGACAATTGCGAAGTGCGACGTGTTATGTAAGAGAAAGAGCGAAAACGACTTAGATATGCCATTGAAATCATTTATATCAAACACTTCGCAATCATCTTCGCCATTTTGCAGTTCGGGCGGACCATTTCCCGACTACAAAAATTTACATCGTAATTCATGTCACAAGTTGGTGATTCATTACAACATCCAGGAGATCTGTAACTCAAGATTTAATATGTTATGATTTTGGAAATAGAATTGTTCCCCGCTACTAACATTAAAAGAATTTATTCTGATCTCGTACTTAAAGCTTTAAATCACTTGACAGCATTTCCGCACTGCCGTATATTGATGACAAAAAAATTGAATTTTCACCGTTTACAAGAACTCCTATCACGGCTTGTGTGGCAAGTGCATTCTCTATAAAGTGAAATTAAATTACGAGAAAAATCTTACAATATCACCACATAACACTGAACTATCCATCAAGGTGTGTAAAACATATCAGAACAGCATATGACGTGAAAATATTTCTGGTAACAAAATCCTATTTTTACAATCTCATATTAAATTTGATAACATTGTTTTAAAAATCGCCATATCAAGCAACTGACATTTTGTGTAACTCATCATTATTAATAGGATGCAACTTATACTTAACTGCGCAATTAGCTGTCTAGAACTTAACAATTTAATGCAGAGTAACTGAAAGTATATAGACTACAATTCTCAGCTCGATCTGTGTTAGATTTTGTTCCGTTTGTACAATTTTCAGGAAATTTCATCATTACACCAGCTTTTACATTCAAATTTTCCAGAACAGAAGGAATCTTACTAATTCCATGTTTTGTTTCTAAATATTATCTAATTTAATAGGCAATTGGCGGAAGTGATGAATGAAGTAGAGATAAATAAAGTAACTGACCTGTGCACATGTTATGTTCAATAGAACTTATCGTTTCAAGCCACGCAAAAAAAAAAAAATGCTCTAATACGAATTACAACGAAGGATTATAAACTTTCATCGTTAAAAAGAAAACTGAAGTAAAAATTCTGTTGATATAAAAGTATCATTCTATGTCAAATATATGGAGAAAACATTAATTTTATTTTCAAATATCCTGATCAGAAAGACGTTTCGCCCCTCAAGGTAAAAATACAAAATATGTCGTTCATCTGCATTTATTGTAGCTACAGTCTCCATTGTGAGACAATTGTGCCAAAATTCAGAATCAAAACTATATGTTTGTAATAGCTGTTTCATTTGTCTTTTTGATGTATTTGACTGCAATATTTATTGTTCCCGTTTTCAGTTCCTGACTTCCTAAACAATTCGCACGAAGATATGCTTTACACTTAGTAAATAAGTACGTAATAAATAAAAATCTTACCATCGTGCATTAAATCACCAATTAGGAGCAATAAGCACTATGTCTGATCCATCGAAAAGCAGACTGTAACATAAAATATGAGTGTAGTTTTCCAAGTAACGAATACTGCACTCGCACATCTTGATTGAAGTATAACACTTCAACTGTAATGAAATATTTCGTTAGTAATCTACACTTCTATTGCAAGTTTCTACCAATACTATTTTATAACATCCAGTAAAGCACATTTAGTTCCAAGCTTTAGAGGACACCCAAAGTGGAACATGAAATCCTGTCTTATAAGTTGAATACTCGGTTCTAATTAGACACAAAATTGTCATTTCACTACGAAACTGTTAGCTGACATTGGAGCCCCTCTAAATACCTTCGCAATAACATTAAATGTGCAGAAAAATTATGGAAGATTAAATAATATAAGAAAATTAGAGCAATTGAAAAGAAAAATTCTTGCACACTGATAACGTCCATCTGAAATGCGAAGGTGGCATTTTGGAATTTGTACAATAGAAACAACTGTGCTGCTTGTTTTGCCAGCGTATCCCGTCACCTAAGCTGTTCTCACTTACAGAAGCCATGCTGTTTGTTATGTCAGCTGTTGACGTTACCACAGTGAGTTCAGTGCTCCAGTCAGTAACTGCAACTTTTAATGTATCGCTTACATTTGCTTCAAAAGGTATGAAACACTCCTTCCAACTCGAGACTGATACATGAATAATGATGAGTAGCTGAAACATTATTTTCACAATTCTATTGTAAATTAAATTGATCATCGAAAGTGATATGTGCTAATTGTTTTACTTAGTACGAAATAAATTTCACTTACTAATTTATACAACTATAAATGTCCATGTACATATTGCTCACAAGGTATACTGCATAGATGTTTGACTTGTAGCTGCCATGGTCTTGTTTCGTGTGTGTCATATAAATTTCTTTAGTTATTAAACTTAGAGGTGGAGAGGGACTGCAGACTGAAGTAGAAATGGACTTTATCACAATTGATTTAATTTTACCGTTGTTTACACCCCCCAAAAATATTTTCCTATTAAGAGTAATTTCCAGCTTTCATAATTAATCGGAGTTATATTTTTTAATTTTGTTTTCCGAGGTAATGTTGTTTGGGTTCAATATTGTGAGCATGAGTATATTTATTTTCATGTATGCTAATTAACAACGTATATGTTTTTGGACGCTAACCTATGTTTATTTGCATATAATTTGAGGAATACTAATTATTTTAACCCGTCCTATATTTATTTGAATTAACAGTAAAATCACATAATAATAACATTGTAAACCACAGATCCATTTATTTTTTGTTTATTCTATGGTTTCTGCAAAGATATGACATTTCTAAACGTAAATTTTAAAGTTAAACATGTATATTGTTTTGAGTTTTAGTAATTATTTCTTAATTTTTGGAGCATGATTCTTTCTTTTATTTTATCGTATTTTTTGTATATTTATTTTTCATTTAATACTGGAAGTAATTCTCCATGCTAGACTGGTTAGATACGAAGATGCAGGAAGTTAATGCTTCTTGGGAGGGACCTTTTGAATGGCAGTGTGAAGAGATATCGTTGGAATTTCATTCCTAGAAATGCCCAGCATCGTCCTAATTATTAAATCATTTTTGGGTCCCCGGAAATATAGTGAATGGTTCCGCGGCCAGTTAAGTGAAGAAGAGACTGACGCCCCAAAATTAGATTATTTATTGGAGTGGTACCAGCGGACTGCAGGGACGCCGTCCAGCGAAGCGCCGGCGCCATGCCAATTGGTTTGACATTCCAATGCTACATGCAGATGACGCTTACCCTGGTATAAGGTTGGAGACTTTCAGCTATTGAGAAAAAGTGTATGATCTGAAAATACGTGTACTTTTGCCACATTTTGCAGTGCGTTATGCAAGACACATATTAATCTGAACTAAGTTACGTGAGGGTGGTAAACCATAGATCCCGCTCTTACACTGAACTATCGCCGGAGTAACTATTTTGAGAACTGAGCTAAATTGATAAACATTATTTAAGTATTAGAAAGATCAACAAGGATTTTGGACATTTTTAGTTGAAGTTTTAATTTGCATTAATTTTAATGAGCAATGAGAATAGTGAAATTGTGCTTAAGTAACTTTTATCATATATTAAAACGTGAGGAGAAATACTTCTGGAGTAATAATATATTATTTAATTTTTTTTCGATTACAGTTTTATTTTCAAGCAGCGTTTAATATTTTTAATCTGAAATTTTACTTTTTTTTTCTATGTTATAAATAATGTAAGGATGCTGGTATTAAGCTATCATACTTATTCTTATTGTGATAGAAACCCATACAGTTCGTATTTACTTAACCTCAAATCAAAGGATGTCACGCCAGTTTAAACTATTTCATTTGCAATTTATATTATTTTTATTAATCGATTAATTTTTAATTTGGATTTCTAATAAAATATTTCCAAAGTAATTAATTTTCTCCTTTCAAATAGGTTGGTATTTATCTTTTGGTATGCATGTTTTGTTACTGCTAGCTTTCACGAAGTTCCAGTGGGGCCCTATCTACGTGTGCTAAGTTGCTAACAGAATCACGTGTCAGAGGACTGACACAGAACCACGCTATCTCACTAAACACTTATTTTCTACTAGAATTAATGCACAAACAAATGAGATACAATCACGTGAGGTTTTAAATAATAATCTGAAATAAATCCCTAACTCCCTCACAATGTGTAGTGCAATTTTCTTGGATTTATTTAAAATTTGAAATGTTATTGTTGTATACATGTAAAAATCACCCTTAGTATCTTTTTTCATCATGACAGAAACCAACATTCGAGTTGCTGATTATGGTTATCGATTTTTTAAGCACATGGCAATGTGTCAAAGGAGGGTGCACGCGGAGCCACCGGAAAGGAAATCTTTCAAAGAGCTGTTAACACCCTCACGTCCGGAAACAAAAGCCGGAATAAACGGAGAAGGGTCCCACGAACCGGAGCATTACTTGAGGGCTGGGTCCGATAACCCTCACTAGCAACACATAAATAACATTTAAAAATAAATAGTACATTTAAGTCTGAATAACTGGTGCGCGACGGAAAACGAAGAAACCATAGGTGTACTCGGAAATCCGAACGAAGAATTCAATTTGGAACACTTTGTCACCAGAAAATTATTAGATACATAGCAGCCAAAGCTTCTGATAAATTGCGTGGGAAGTCCACTACAGGCGAATCATATCAGACACAAACTGCAGACAAGTCCGTCTATAGTAACGCGGGTGCGAGAAGCTAGCATCACGAGTGGAGACAAATTGCATGAAACGTTCCTCGGCTGGCCACTAATATAATGTGGCACTGAAAGTAACTTGAGAACCGCAGAGTGAAATTAATTGTAACCAAATTAACGAGGCAAACGTTAAAACAGTGAAATATTTACCAACTCTAATAAGTAAAACCGTAATCTCTAAATGAATTGCTATTCAATCTCTGACTAACAATTAAATAAATATGAAATACATAAACCTTTTACTTGAATGTAAGATATGCCATAAATAAATATAGGGCAATTGGAACTTATTTAATAGTTAAATAAGTTTTAAATTTCTCAAACAGAGAATAATGGCGTTATAAACTCTATTGTTAACAATACAAAAAAGTAACGAAACCTTTAAATAATACTGTAATGTTTTTTTTTCATTGAGAGTAATATCGAAATGTTGAGTAATTTCCACGAAATAGAACGATTTGCCGCAGACTAAATGGACGCACGTTAAGGCGGGTACTCACTAGCGAACTGTTGTATGTAACGTAATACTTATTGTAACGACATCGAGTGGACGGCACTCCCGCGTCGACCCGTAACCAGCTGCCGGCAACGGGACCACTGTGTCCGCAGCGAGTTCGCCATGAAGACATGTATTCGTCTGTACCGTGCGAGTTCAATACTAATGCTGCGTATATACTGATACACAATCTAATTGACGACTATAAAAACCCACGACGATTCTGGCGGCATGCGTCATACAAGGAAAGAAGCGGATCCGCTTTGCTGCTGGATATAAACTCGCAAACAATGAGTGGGCATTACATAAATTTCACCCGCCTGAACTCAACAGACTTCGAATATTTAATCAATCTGCTTGGCCCTAGGATTCAGAAACGCAATACTACATTCAGAGAGGCAATATCGGTGCAAGATAGATTAGCAGTGACATTACGATACTTGGCAACAGGAGACTCGTTTACGAGTTCAAAGTACCTGTTCCGCATATCCAAGCAGCTTATTAGCTTCATCGTTGCAGAAGTATGTGGATCGCTCATCGACGGATTAAAGGAACACGTACTTGGTATGAATTTGTTTTCTTTCTTTATTCTTGTAATATTTTACACCTAACTTAGTTACACAAGGTAATTCACCAACATCAGATTAGTTCGCTAATATCCCACTCGGAGTGACTGTCACTCACTGGTGACGTATTGTCGCACAAAGATTGACTCACTTGTGTTGAGCTGTCATGGTTTGCATTTCCACCCGATGTGCACGGAGATGGCAAGTTTGTCTGTGGATTACAACAATGAACACCAGAACTTGTGGGCGGTGCACACTGAGAAAAGTGCCCATACTACCGTGGATCATCATAGAATCCCTGATTAGCTCGAAATGAAATCTGGCAAATGTCGCGCTGAACTAAATTCTTACATTGGGAACTGTAATTTTTCAGTTTGGCTACAATGAAGTCGGAGAACGATCGCAGTTCAGGAGATTCATTAGTTGAAGGTGGTGGTACTGATTTGTTTACTGCGACTTGTAGTATCCCGAAGGCATCTTTCAGCATCTGAAGTTTAGGATATGTGTTGACTTAGTCGGTGGTTCTTGCACTGTTGCCATATCTGTGCTATCAGTTTCACTTGTGTGTGAAATGTTATTGTCCACCTAAAACAGATACATAAATACAGTTTGTTATCTAAGTTGAAAAGCCAGTATGGTTGACAACGTTTGGTACATGGCAAGGTCGAAGGATCGTATGCAACATACCATATTCAGGACCACCGATTAGCATCACTAAAAATGAATTGTATTCATTATGATGTATGTTACAGGCAACCGAAAACTTGCAGTACATTTCGTTTACACTTAAGAATGAAGAGAAGGGGACGGTTATGAGGTTATTCTACACCACCTTACCCGGGCCCACATGGGTGTCGAATTCAGTGGCGCATTGCCCCATTTGATCACTCTCTCGGCGGCCCTAACCATGTTGTCATTGTAACAAGTGTGTGTGTATATATATGTATAGGCTGTTCACGGTGAAGTGAGCACATTCGAGTCCCTAGTTACTTAGTCTTTTCAGCCATTTATTTATCCTTAAACCACGTTTTTAAATAAATATTGCAATGTAAATAATAAACACAGTATTTATATTTCGTTGCGCTCTAAGGTAACGTCTAAGGTTAAAATAACATATATTTATTGACTATTATTCCAAATGCGAGGGCTTTCAAAAGTGCTCACCTTACCGTGAATCGCCTATAACATTATTTTAATAAACATTGGTGCAGAATATGTATTATTTTCACTATTCGATTATAATTTCAGATACTAGACAACCAAGAAGAATTGATGAACATCAGCAAAGTATTCATGGGTCTCTGGAATTTTCCGCATGTCGTAGGAAATTTGCATGGGAAACATATCGTCACACAGAGTCCATTCAACAGTGGGACGGATTTTTGTAATTACAAGTCGCAATTTAGTATTGTATTGCTTGCCGTGGTGGACGCTAATTATAACTTCATTTATGTAGATATTGATGATCAAGGGCGTATTTCAGATGGTGGTGTTTTAAAAGGCAGTAGCCTCCATGACAAGATAGAACAGAAAAGGTTGCAACTACCAGACCCTGCCGTCTTCCGAAACAAGAAAATCCCATTTTTTTCTTGGTGACGGTGCTTTCCCCCTGAGTGAAATAATAATGAAACCATATTCAGATACTTGTACTAAAGGTTCTTAAGAGAGAATTTCCAACTACCGCATGTCTAGATCTCGTAGGGTAGTAGAAAACGCATTCGGTATTCTAGCTTCTGTATTGCGAGTACTCAGGAAACCTATTATTTTACAACCAGAAAAAGGCTCAACTTGTTGTTATGACTGTGATCTATCTGCACAACTTTTCAAGACGTAGCTCGTCACATTCAGCATACGCTCCATCTGGATCTATGGATACCGAGAAATGATCAATCTACGACATGGTGACTACCACTACCATCGGTCCCTCGTCGGTCTGCAATGCACGTTCAAAACATACGACAGGAACTTTACGGACTACTTCATGCAGGAAGGAAAATTACCATGTTAATATCGCTATTAGGAAGATGAAAAGTAAACATGAGTTGATAGTTACTCATCGTATTCTCGCAATCAGTGGTTAGCCCTTTCCTTGGCACACCACGATCCCTCAAAAATTCCAGGGCGTTGTACGCGAACCACTACTTTCATACACATCATCCCTCCCTACACATAAAGAGGACAAAAGAACGTGCGCAAGAATGCTATGTATAACAGCGATATATTTGATGTATTACTATGTAGATGCACCAACGAAATTGAACATACACGTGAGCAATATATCATGGTCTTGTCCTGCATAAATGTTGTACTGGGGCACGTTGTTGTTGGATAAATATAAATAAATAAACAGTTGTACATACATAAAATACACTTACCACTTCCAGTACTCCTACTTTTTTTAGTTTTCATTTTCTCCCGCCTAAACGATGCGAGCAAAGTCACCATTTTTTTCTTGCAGTCATCGCCAGTCGTATTCAATGCAACACCAATTTCTGCCCAAGCATCATCCTTCAAATGCTTCTTATAGAAAATCATATCCTTCGGGTTCCATAGTACACCATGCCAACTACAGTCATTGCGCCATCTCCCCTGGTGGGCTAATGCAGCCGACACACAGATGTTTCGTCGTTTTTATCCATCACAACTTAAATTCGTCCGACGAAGATGAAGATCTTCTGGTTTTGCCTTCTGCAGCGAGTTTACCTGTCGTGCACAATAGTCATACTGAACCTAGCAGGCCCTAGTTGGATGGACGATTGTGGAGGCGTAAACAATCTTCCATCGGTTGCTGTTCCAGGCATGCGCCGCGGGACCACAGGGTATTACGATGGAAAAGAATACCTATACCACAAGGACAAGGAAACGCAGAGGAATAGATAAGTAACCGCAAGTCTTAATCTGTCTTATCTCGCTGTCTTTTCCAACCCCACTACGTTCCAAAATTATTTACGACCGTTTACTACCATTGAAGATAAGTAAACTTAACTGCAGTAATTTTTTCAGTCTTGGCATTACCTGCTTTGATATACACATCGACATATTAACGTCTTAAGATTAAACTATTGAAATTCTTGTATAGTTTTGTTAACATTGTAAGTAACTTCTCTTTACCTGCAGATTAATTTATATTCTTTTCAAACAGATAATTTGTTAAAACAGGACAATTTTTACAAAAACAAAGGGATTTGTGTATACAGACAAGATTATTACATTGCTACCTACATTTTTTACTTAGAGACGTGTCAAGCATTAACCACTAAATAAGGCTACTTGACGCTACCACAGTTGTCATCGACGATTGTATGCTACAAGTAATCATATTAAATTTTTGGTCAGGTGCAAAACGTAAGAATATTTGAAGTGGTCACAAAATATTCATATCATATGCGTACGGGCGTGTGTGAGAGAGTGGGTGTGTACAAAATATCAGCTTATGGATAAGGCTGGGTTCGAGTAGATCGGAGTATAGCAATTAATGGAACCTATAATTCACTATTTTTAACTTGCCTTGGGGGTCACGGTGGCTGAGTGATAGGTGGTCACCTACCAACAAGGCGAATCAGGCTTAAACCACGACCGGATTTTCGTAAGTAGGAATGGTGCCGTACGCTGCCGTTAGTCGGCGGAGATCTCCCTTCATTTCATTCCAGCGTCACTTCATACTCACCTCAATCACCCTCATTGGCTCTGAAGACCACGATGTTACGAACCGCCCAAATATGTTAACTCACTTAACTGGCATGTTGTTCATGTAGACCTTTTTCCTTTAATCCTTTATTTAATCCCGTCATTTTTGCGGAAGCTTCTGTAAGGTTAACATACCTCAAAAAATATCATATGCTAATAATATAAACGCTACATACATAGTTCTGTTATCTCTATAGCTGGATGTGATAATCCGCTCCTCAGATAATTTTGTGGAAAAAGTTTCGTCGTCACCTCTAAGGTTTGGTGTTTTAAAAATATATTTAATTACTTTTACGCCCTCCCAATCACAGTGTTTGGCCACTAAATTAAGTTATTGGTATGTTATTGGTAATACAGTTCGACAATACATCAATCGAAAATTTAGCGGTTATCATAAATAACTTATATTTAAAGATAAATTTATAGTGACATTCAAGTTACCTTTTTCTTTCGCCTCATTCGTGTGTCATCCGTGATTTCCACCTGCAGGCGAAAAGAACAAGCGCTTACTTTCAACATTTCCTAACGAATGTTCCTGCAGTTCCAGAAATACAAGTTCCATGCAACGCGTCTCTTTTAACTTCACCAAATTATCCGTATTTGTGGCTTTGATTGTTAACTTTCGATGGTTTCTTATATTATTGTAAGCCCGCCAGCCTTCCCTCTCCCCTTTGGCCTGTTCTTATCAACAGGCCAACTTTTAAGCTGCACTTGGAATTGTGGTGCGTTATATCGTACAGATTGGAACATCTCCACGTAGTACTTTATTGAAGTGCTGCTGCCTACACATAGTGTCTCAAGGCATATGTTCAACAACGCCGAGAGGGTCAATAATCATGAGTGACTGTCCAGGGGACACAGTTCCAGCTCTTTCCTCACCGCACTTGTAAATTAATATTTAGTATGTTAAAAAGTGCTTTAACCTTTGTGTCGTAGCATGAGATTGTGCCGTTACCCGTCTGTCATAATCACATTGTTTGAAGGTAGCAGTGACTAATCGTTAACATGTAGTATATCAGAAAACTTGTTTGTGTATTTCATAGATTGTGTGGTTAGGCTAAACTGTTGCTCGATAGGTGCCCTTGCTTTAACCTGATAAACGCCGATCCCACAGCTTACATCTCCTTGACCACGAAGATAAATTTGCGAATCGTTAACAACGTTAGAGAAAAGGTACAAATGCTGCCCTTTGTCAAAGCATTATTGAAGGCAGTGAGTTTATATCAGAATATATATGTAGTATTTGTGTTTGGGGAAAATTATTACATTTGACATACATAACCGTGCATTAAAAAAAACAGTTTTCATAAAATGCGTCAAAAATGTTAGCATGATCACGTTTAATTCCTTTTTCAATATGTACGCTTCCCTTTCAAATACATTTCTCGAGAGTTTTTAAACGTTGATAACCTCAAGTGGCTCTGTCATAGTTGGCTGTATTTGCCCGTATATAGTTTCCTGCCCTTAGTGTTACCATTCAATAAGTGTTAAAAGATTACGTTATTCTTCATGCTACACTAGTGTTACTGACAGAATACTCAGCAAGTTACGTTACCTTAACACTGACATGTACCTAGCTGATATATTATTTTAACGGAATTAACGAACATTACGTTTCTTGGACAGCCTACATCTCTAGGACTGCCGGTTTACTAGCCTACAACAAATTTGTTAAATTATCTGAACTGGTATTGGTACATAACTATGTTACTTTTTAGGTTAAATTATTTGTTTCCATAATATCGTGGTTTTAATTTCCTTGAACGTAATTTTTCTAAATTTTAAGTCCAAAGTTCCGTTTAGGGTTGTTAATGTTCTGTATAGAATTCTTTCCTATTATGGACCCAAATTAAATGCTTCTATTGTAAATTAAAGGTGCAAAAATGTTATATTTATATTGTGATTTATTTTTATTTTACTAAATTTGGTTTGCTGTTGTGATTTTTTTTTTTTTTTTTTACCATTTTCATTTTCGGGTTGTAGGTATAATTTATGTTCGTTTCATTGTTTTTGCGTTGACTCGTGTTTACGTTCCTCGGTGCTACATAGATCGCTGGCCTTGCCGGGAGGATGCCAGCTGTTTGGTGGGACTTCAAAACCTGGCGGACAGTGCCTCCTACACCGAGATACATATCAGTACATCCCCGGGTTTATCGTTTCTTTTGGTCAGTTATTATTTCACCAGTTGTAACTTTAAAATATAGGAAGTACTGGTAAGTTGAAGAAGAGGCCTTATTTCTCACGGCGTAATTAGTTTAGAGTGTGAAATTTACTTCGAGAACATGTCGGATAAACCAGGCATTATGATGATGCAACGCCGGGTGCCGACGAATGACTAGAAAATTGTTTTCGAGTAGAAATTAGAATCGCCTTGCATGCTATTTCAAGTGTTGACAGGTGTTATATGCTTTCATCGGTTAGTTGTTCCAATAAGTTTTGAAATTCGCTCTCAATTAGAGCCCGGATATTTACATATGAATTTCACCAAGACAGGATAGTAATTTAATTTGGAACTGAAATAATAACTAGTGCAATTATTATGAACGTTTAGTTGAGTTGCGCTTCGTTTCGGTAAACCTTTTTTTCTATGGATTTTGACCCGCGTAACTGTTATTATGTGTGAAGTGTGTTTCCCTATGCAAAGGCATGAAATTTGGCTTTGAATGTTGATTATTTCCTTGAGAAATAATAACGCTAACCAAATCAAATACTACTAGGAGGGTGGTCTTATCTAAGTCAATAACTCGAGGTTCATTTGTAATGCACCTCTATATAATTCGATTTCAATCAGCCAGAACATTATCGTTGCCCTGCTTATCCAACACTGTGTACGTTTGCTGTATTATAATATTTTTCTAAATTCCAATACAGCTACATGTAAGTATTTTTGTGTAGACTGAAATACAAGAAGACAATTTATATTTTCATTCAGTGCTGTGCTATCTACGTATTGTACAATTATTATGTGTCACTTTGTCTATATTGATATGTGCTCATGTTACGTCCAGGGTTTCGCCTAATAGTTCCACATTTCTTTATCTAATAATAACTATTGACGGCGTTAAATACCAAACTAAAAAGTAAAGCGATTTATTCATTTATTATTTGTCAACTTCAATAGACATTTCAATCCTAGTAATAGAGCTGTAAGCACGAGACATTGGCAAGCCCAAAAAAAAAAACTATTTTATATCAACATTGATTGAATTGTGTCATTTTGAAGAACAGTAACTTATGATACAATATGCTCACATGTTCTGTCGATGAGCTATGTTGCCCAATGCCGTAGCATTATGGGTAATGTGATGTTTTACGGCCCGTATACCGGGTAGTAAAAATCATCTTATTTTTATTTGCGCAGTTCAAGAGTAAACTTAAATTTTTGGCACTTTTTCACATCCGTGGCGTAATAGTGGCACAAAATGTTTGTTTTTCTTTCCGAGCGATTGTTTCCTTATAGCAATTTCGTTTGGATCTATATAACTTTTTTTTCTAAAGCTAGTAGATTTGTTCCTCTCAACCACAACCAACATTGTTTGCAATTCCCCAGAAAACACGTCGATTTGCTAACCACAAGGAGTTTTTCTTCGCAATTATGTGGGTTACGGATTTTATACGGAAGTTCACACTAAAAAAAAATGCTTAGAGTTTCATTTTAATTTAATTCCGATTACTGTCCTAGGTTGTAAGGAATTCCCTGCACAGTACATATGATCGATTAAGTGACAGCAGCACGGTTTGTGACTAGCTGAAAGTCACTGGCATAAGTACAACCCAAAATCTGTTGGCCTATTGTATCTTCAGTCTTGGATCAAGTATGCCAGGTGTGGGTTGTTGAGGTATTAACTTAGCGTCATAAGTAAGTTTTCACCTTAAAGAATCTTAAAATTCTTTTGACATTTCGTAGCAGTTATTGTTACATTGTTTCATATTGCTATTGCCTCGGTTGGTGTCGTTTGCAAGTTTTTGTCTTGTTTAAATGAAGGGAAAAAATTCCTCTTACCGGATTCAATTGCGTTGACACAAGCGATGAGTAGGTCGCTTTAAACATTGAGGAAAGTGACCTATCGCAACAGTAACCCTTGTTTTCAAGTCGCTCTGTTATACCTAACCAGTTTGTCAGCCTTGGTACTCCCTAGTCGCAGTCCTTCGCATCGTTGCCAGCTGCCGTAAGATTTTCCTCGTAGTGTGTGGTTGCCACAAAAACAAAGTGACTGCATTAATCATTATGGTAATAAGAGTAGTGTTGGTATTGCACATATATTTCCTGTCCTACTGTTTCTGCACGTGAAACTGGTAAATGTACATAACTTACCACTTCAGAAATTTTCTCTATTCCAGATGAAGTGTGGCAGTGTCTGCGAGTCTAACGGGAAATACCCCCAAATTCGTAGACCATTTACCCTACAGACAAAATCGTTAATTGCACAACATATTTTTGTTAGGCAACAAACAAGCAATGTGTGAGCAGCACTCTTATGGAGTTAAATTGACAGATATGATTCGTTACATAAAAAAATTCGTTACTTACGCCTTTAGCATAGAAGCTGTATTTATGGCGAGCCGATTGATTGTATTGGGGTATATGAATCAATTTCCTGCATTTCGCTTGTAAGGCAAATAAATGGTATACGACTTGGGGGATATTTGACGTTACACCCGCAGACATTGTCACACTTCATCTGGGGTAGAGAAAATTATTGTGAATAAAATGTCAATATTTTATAGCTGTAAATTACCTTCCTTCGTTGGAGCGATTCTATCATGAGTGTTTTTTAACACCTCTACGGCAACAGAGCTACTTACTTATTCATTCAATGTGCTTAATAAACTTTAAGCGGAATTAACAGAAGTGTCAATTTTATTACGTGGCAAAACGTTGTTAGTGAAGGTCACGTGATTTTTAGCAACTGCTGGGCAATACATGTGAGTAGAATTCTATGAATGTGGAAGAATCCTCACTCCGGTTTTTAATAGATACAAACATTGACATTAAATTTTAGCGTAGTAGGTTTAAATCCGTCAAGTAGGTTACGCATGTTAAATGTTGTAAATTTATTAATACAGTGAAGAAAGTATCACATCAGTGCCGTAGGACCATATCCTCCGCTGCAAATGTTGTCACAACACACGCGACCTAATTTTAAGGTACATTACACACATCGCAACTGCAGGAGATCCAGATGCAGATGTTAACGGCAAAGAGTAACTTCGACCTAAGAGAAATTCCACTTGTCTGCGCCACGGGTACCCTGCAGGTAGCAAACTATTTCCCATATCTCTGTCTCAATCTCGTGTTTTAGCTCTCGCTTTAGAACGTGAGGATTTCGCAAAGTGCGAAATGATAAAGATCTCCAACACAAGACTATCCCCAAACAACTAACTGAAAACCATCCTGCTGCCAAATGTAAACTGCTAGTGGATAAACCAGTTCTAGGAAAGCAGATCATTCCCGCCATTTCACTGCTGCTTGTTGACAGCACTAAAGCTTTATAATAGGTTCACCATATATTTCGTTCTAATAATTTTAGACGAGCGAGTCACGTGGCGGTAGTTGTGAAGTTTCGGAATTTGAGTACAGAATTTCATTGTATTCATTGATGTTTCAGAGAGCCTTTTTACATAGTAAATAACTTATCAGTGAAACACAAGAAAAAGGTATATTAAAATATATTTTATAATACGTAAGAAAATAACAATACACATTCTGAAAACTACAAGATTCAGTTTTCTGTACATAGACAAGTAGATAAGGAAACAATAATGATCCATAAAATTACAAATGTCAGTATTTTACACAAAGACAAAAATGCATATTTACAATATTTTGCTAAGTTATTTGTGTGTAGCTGATGTGAAAATATACATATGTAAAGTTAACTCTTCACAAACATTGTTTAGTTGAGGGATGGAGTGAGAGATTTGGTTTTGAGAATCGATGAGAGATGAAATGAGGCTGATTTAGAACAGCATCAAGAAGGTAAGGGTGAGAAAACCGTTGACTAACAGCATTGACCAGGCACGATTCCCGCACGCGAAAATTCCTGAAGTGACCTCGCAGGGGATGGAATCTAGATCGCCTTTGTGGAAGGCGAGCGCTCTAGCAGCTCGACCACCACTGTTTTGTGCTCTAGCAGCTCGATCACCACTGCTTAGTGGTTACGCATGAAAGTACTTTAAACATGTAGCAAGTAGAGTTCAATTTTTTTATTGGACACTTTGTATCATTACTTCATGAATGAGAGTTGTCGATCATAATACCAAGGAAACGGGTGTTCATGACTGATAATTTTTGTGTTATTAAAAACATAGAATTCCTAAATTTTTAGTATCACTAGCTGATTTTTGCGCAAATTATGCTGAGAATGTATTTTCAAACATTTGGTGAATAATTTGTTTACATTAGCTAACACCTAAAATATTCAGACTTGTTAAATGTTAGTTTCTGAATGTATACCGTATTTGAAGTTTTGTAACTGCGTGATTCATTAAGTATGTTTGGGATTATTTGACGTGGCAGCAAAAATCGCTCCTGCAACTGTCACAGGAAGAAACTTCAGTATGTATAATATTTTGCTTCTAAACACAAGCTCTACTGGGTCACTTGAAAATTGGTTGCATATTTTCCCAAAAATAGAGTCTAATATTACATAACAAATGTTTTTAAGTCTCGTAAAAAACTTTTCGCTTGAAATATTGGAACACCAAAACAATCGTAATTCGTCTAGTCTAAAAAGAATGCAATACCAATAAAAATTCTGTAATTTAATAAAGTTTACGAATTTAATTTAAATTGTTTTTTCCTCAAACTCTCCTTGTAGCTGCACGACACCGGAGTGGGGGGGGGGGGGGGGGGAATAAGCTACCAATTTAGTTTCATATACAAACAATGGCTGGACAAACAAACACTGAACTATTTCCACTCCAGGCCAAAATATTTACAGTAAATCATGGGGATTAATCGCTCGTGTACTGATATTATACAGTACGAAAGGCTTACAATGACTTGTACAGGATTGTAAAACTATATCGCAACTACAATGCACTAAACTGGGCAGCAGTTTCTTCAAATTCCTTGTAGGTGTTAACTGATATTAGGAGACCTATTCATGTAGACCCATTCCTGCCTTACATGCTAAATGAAGCTGGCATGTAAGATAAATTACAAGCTATATTGTGGCAATGGTTTGTAATACTAGGACCAGTCTGTACAAAGTAAAACAACTTACTGAGAAACAGTACATAATACTTTTAATGAATACAAGTGAAACGACGAAATCTTTTTTTCCAGTACAATATGGGTTAACACCTTCAATAAGTAATCTTTGCAGCTTTTGAACGTACATTTGTTTGCAATGCAATTACATGTTTAGCAATAAATCGTCTAGCAAGCATTTATTACACAAAGCTATCAATTTATAGTCCATATCGAAATTTAATATTAAAAATAAAAATTATTCTCCGGATATACTCATTTAAATTCTTATAATAAGTAAGCTGAGCAGTAAAAAAAAACTGTTCACAATGCTAACGTTACATGACAATGAAAAGTCGCACTTACTTCACAAACTGGTGTATAGAGGCATAACCAGCATTCTTTCAGAAATAATTTCAAAGATGGCCACTATCGATATACTCCATTATGAAAGTATCCCCTGGCTAAAAAATCCGTTAATGATAATTTGGAACAGCTGTGTACTCGGCACTATGTTGAGCTTCAACAAAACGGTTTATTATACTCCATTAATTGATAGAAATTTGTCGGAACAAGATTACTTACTATGCCTGTTATGTTAGGGGTATTTATTTATTTCATTTTATTTCGTCTTTCTATGGTGAAGCTAGGCTAAAATGCCTTCTCACACACTTAACAAAATTGAATACGATGGAGCACACACATAAAGGTTATTTTGAGAAACTGTACTCTGTTAGGTATTTTGTATGAAAACTGTAGACATGATTAGTCGGAACTGAGGAGCGACTTACAGGAAAGTTTGAGTAACACGATAGACTTAATGTTTTTAGCGTTGAGAGGGGATAAATGAGATTTTGTAGGAGCGACGAATGCAGTAGTGGGGGAAATGTGAGTACCTCGAGAAAACCTTCAGGCCAACTGCATGGCCCGTCATGTTTCTCTCCTACGAAAATTCAATAGTGACCCCGCCGGGGATCAAACCAATATAGTATTTGTGAGAGGTAAGTACAGTAGCCAATACACCACCATGATCCCCACATGCATTTTGAAATATATGGAGCTGATGGTTATGATTTACAGTATACCATTTACAAATTTTGTGAGTTATGCGTTGAAGAATATAGGCTTATCACTTGTAACACTATGTGAAAGGTAATGAAAACACGAGAAACTGATAACTATAAAATAAAATTCCCATACTTAGTAATATCAACTAGCGTAACTAATTTTTTAAAAATAGTACTGCAAATATGAGACTGTAGTATTTTCTTGAGAAGTGTGCGATGCTAAAATTATGCGCGTATTCAAATATGGGAAACACAATGTATACATTCTCACACACTCAATAGGCTTATGCTCTACAAAAATCCATGATGTATTAGGTTTGTTCCGCAGTGGCTATAAGGGAAAATTATTTTCACATGCAGTTTTCTGCACACATTTTAAGTGAGTACCCTGAAATCTTCATACCAAAATGTGTGCGGTAATTTAACGTTTCACTAACAATAACTTATAATAACATACTCAGTCAGCACCTTTCACAGTTCGCTCTATCTATACTAATATTATAAAGAGGTAGTGTTTGTAACTTTGTGTGTTTGTGTGTTTGGATGTAGGAGGTAATCTTCGAAACTACTCATCTGATTTTAAAAATTCTTTCACCAGTAGAATGCTACGTTATCACTGAGTGTCATAGGCTATATTTTATTTTAAAAATCAATAGGGATCCCTACTAAAACTCCAATAATGTAACCCAAAGTGTAAATAAATGACCTATAAAATTCCTTACATTGCGTGCGCTGCGAAAACTATTGATGATAGAACAAAATAATGTACTACGGCTTTGCAGGACGGACAGATTCGGAAAATAAAACGTGCTGTGTGCTGCCTACAGCGCCAACCTTAGAAGCTCTACTGCCATTATGGGGGGAGTTACTTTTGTGTTTGCTGGGGATTTTTGGCAGACACTCCCCGTAGTTACAAAAGGGACGCGTGCAGATATCATCAAAGCATGTCTTAAATCATCTCCCTTATGGAGTTGTATTCAACACCTAAATTAGCGAACGAATATGAGAGCCTACCTTGGTGGAGACACGCATAAAGATTTCCCACAACAATTGCTCAGACTTGGAGAAGGAGTTTTTCCTTCTCTAAATTTGGGCACTAATTCTGCTGAAATCATTTTTAATGAGACATTAGGTCAGATAGTCCACAGTCTGCAGCATCTTATAGAAGCAGTATATCCGGGCCTCGAAAATTTACTAGAAAGAGACTTTCACTGGTTGTGTTCCAGGGCAATAGTTCCAGGCCTAGGAACGACACTGTCAATGAAATCAACAATCTCATTATACAAAGAGTTCCCGGCCAAGTCAAAACCTATAAGTCGATTGACACAGTCACCAATGTTGACGATGTCGTCCACTTTCCTCAAGATTTTCTAAATTCGCTTATTCCTTCTGGCTTGCCACCTCACGAACTATCATTAAAAGTCGGTACTCCTATCATGCTTTTAAGTAATATAAGCCCTCCTAACATGTGTAATGGCACAAGATTGCTCATTAAAGACTTGAAAGAAAATTTGATTGTCGCGACCATCCTCACCGGTCCAGCAGCCGGCCAGCTGGCAAACATCCTGAGGATTCCCATGATTCCCACGGATTTGCCAATATCTTTCAAACGGTTGCAATTTCCCGTAAAAACATCGTTCGCGATTACTATTAATAAGTCCCAGGGTCAAACTTTATCTTTGGTTGGAATCGACCTACGAAAAGAGTGTTTTTCCTATGGCCAACTATATGTTGGTTTATCACGAGTTGGAAGTCCCGAGAAACAGTACATTTAGCTACCAAACAATAACAGGACGTCAAACATTGTCTACAGAGAATGTCTTAGCCAATAACATATTAAATACTTCTATCTCAGATAAATTGCATTGTAATATAATGTATATTAATATGAAAAATTATAAAAAAGGAAAAAAATATCAAATAAAAATAGGAAAAAAAACTTTAAATTATAAATTATTTAATTAATTATTAAATTATAATGTGCATTTTTTAATTCCTTAGGAGAGTTTACCCAACCTAATTAACGCTGGGTTAAGTAGTTTTTTTTAATCTTAATTGCACCCGTGCGAAGCCGGGGCAGGTCTCCAGTCGTAATATAGTTCTATGGAAAAATAATGACAGGCCACCATACTATGTCCATTTATGTTTAAGTTTATCAAGCGTCACATAATTCATACCATTCCCATTTATCCATTTCAATGCGTTCTTTCAGAAACCAGTTATCTTAAGAGCTATAGTATTCTTAAAAAATTCATATTGTATGCATCATACTGCCGTAATTACTTCACAGCAACATAAAAACACTTTTAAAATATTAACTAAAACGTTTATCTTATTTTATATTTACATAAACAATTCACTTATATACAAATACACGCACATACACTATATATACACGTACATACAAAACAGTGAGCACAGGCAATAAAATTCCTAAAACGTTATAAATAAAAAACATTTTGGATTGTCGCACCCTTGATACAAATGCTACTGGATATGCTTTTACTTTTATCATACAAAATAACATATTGTAAAACAAATTGCATTCCATATATATATAATGTATAGTATATATTATGTAGTATATATTATATATAATGTATATCATATATAGTATGTATTATACATAGTATATATAATATATAATGTATATCATTTATAGTATGTATTATACATAGTATATATAATATATTATATATATAACATTAGAACGCACAGTCACCGTTTAATGAACAGAGCTTAAACGGATGCCTTTCGTTTCTTCATGGCCTGTAGGATATCAGTCACGAACAGCGGGTCTCGGACTCTCACGCCCCTGGGTATGCGAGCATCGGCTATCTCGGGCACAATGAATTGCAGGAAGAATTGCTTCAACTTAGGAAGCATTACATTTTGCCATAAAAGCTCGTCTCTTTGAATACGCTCGATCGGACTTAGTAAAGAATATCCTTTACAAGGAGGAACTCAATACAACAGCAATTCAGTATGGGAGGGTAAACGAAGCCAATGTCATTAATATGTAGAATCAAAAACAAGGTATGGCGTGAGGAAGTGTGGCTTCTTTATTGACATGCGACATCCATTTCTCGGTGCAAGTCCAGATGGTCTTGTCGGTGATGATGGCTTGATTGAAGTAAAATGCTTGTTTTCTTTGAAGAATATATCATTACCAGAAGCACTTTCGGTGCCTCGCCACAAGCAATATATGGAAATAATTGACAATGAACCAAGACTGCGTAGAACACATAAGAATTATATTCAAGTACAAGGCCAGCTTAATATTTGTAACCTCAACTTCTGTGACATTGTTGTATATGCACGAGGTGTAATTTCAGGGCTCATGTTGACTTTATGAATACCAAGTTTGCTTATCAAGTGTAGTCTTCATTGGGTATTACAAGGATGCACGTATTTGAGAGATACTACACAGCAAAACATTTGGATATGTAAACAGACATACGCTCATACACTCGTAAATAGCACATACCTGTAAAATCTCTAACGTTGCATTTGAAAGTCCTGCAGGGGCGCATCCAAGGGGGGGGGGGCCGTGCTGAGGGGGCTGCAGCCCCCCCGAAAGGACACACATTTTTTAAAAACCCCATTATTAAAATGTCAATCATTATATTTATATATTTCTTATTACCCACATGACACATTTTTACACGCTATATTAAAATGGCAATCATTATATTTATGTATTTGTTATTAACCACACATATATTACATATTATACATCAAAACTTCGTTTTCTGAATAAACGGGGGGAAAAAGGAGTCAAGTACATAGTTCCTAAAAATGTGAGCGAGTTTGCATAAGTAGTTTCTATCCTTCCACTGTGACACTGTGACTTGTGAACTATGTACTACTAGTGACAATAGAATACTCATCAGCCCCCCCCCCCTTTTTTATGAAAAAAAAAATTCTGGATACGCCCCTGAAATTCTCTAAAACGATGAATTTCATAAACGAACATGTCTTGAAGTCACAAGTGTAAAACAACTTCGCGTGAGCCTATGTTGAGGCTGTAGTGGAGCATTGTTTTCTTTGAAATGCGTATTTGAATGTCAAGGATTCTGAATGAAACATATTAACTAAATAACTAATCCCAAACGACATGTTGTACCGTATTGCACAAGTACAGTGCAATTTGAAAAGGCCGCGGACGTACTTGTATATGTCTTGTCAGTATATTATGATATCGGTAGCACTTATAATAAGCAATGGTGTTTTGTTCAACATTGTGTTCTGGGATACACAGAAATAAATGAGGACGAAGATCGTAGTGTTTATTTACATCAAGTTTATTAGAAGGAAAAAAAACCTTCCTTAGGGTTCAGATACATAACGCAACCTGTAATACCAGCCTTTGTTGAAGTATGAAACAAAATAAAAAAATAAAGGTAGAAATAGCAAAATGTACATTGTTATCAAAAGTGACATGTTTATTAAGCTTACTCTTGTACAATGTGAAAACACGAGTGACTACACTTCATAATTAGTAATGTATTGTTTGCCTGGCGTTTTGACATAGCTAACGGCCAAATTGATCCAGTTATTCCAACGCGACGTATACGTTTACTTTTCTAACTACAAGGACACTTATCATTTCAATGTAATGTCAGTATATTTATTAACAATGTGTTTTTTTTTCTTTTTCCAAAGGAAATATAGTCTAATAAATGGAAAGTTTGATTTTGTGCTTTCTCCGATACACGATTTTTTTGACGAAAGTGGCACTTACGTATATTATTTATTAATACATGTAATTTTCTACACCATAATATTTACGTATTTTCCATTACAACTGTCAAACGGTTGGGCTAGCGCACGCGATTCATCTACGCTTACCACATTTACGAAGACCCTATATGGATGGTCAATTAAGTTATGGCTATACTATACAGATATAGACAACGGAAATTGTTTCACGTTTGACCAATGAAGTCGCGGTTGTGTAACAGCTAGAGCGCTCACATTTCACAAAGGTGACACGGGTTCGATCCCGGTGAGTCACCCCGTATTTTGAATTCAGAAAACACGGAGAACGTTAGCATTGGTCCATGGTTTTCTTGGAGCACTCCAACTTCACCCACACCCATTGCATCCCATCGTTGCTCGATCTTCATATCAGTTCATCTCCATCGGCACTAAATAAGGACCTCAGATAATCAGCGCCGGTAAAAACTCTCACATTTGACCACCCTCATTTTTTATGTCACTTTAATAAAATATAACATAATATTTTATAATAATTGTTTTAAAATTAAGTAAACTGGTTGAACGAATATAAGTACTGATTTTTGCAAACACTTAGTAATTAATTATTGAATATTTTCAGAATCTTGCAATACGAGAGAGGCAGCTCACTACTATCACTTGCTGACCTCCCGTGGACCAGTCGGTTGGTGCGCCACCGACTGGTATGTGGGAAGCTCTGAGTTCGAACCCCGGGTAAGGCATGGGTGTTAATTTAAGTTTGGTTAAAGTTAGTCTGTGAGCCGTCCCCTGCTAAGCTTTTAAGCATAAAACCGGGGGACGTTAAAAAAACCTTTACCATTACAATTACTATCACTTGCAAGAAAAGAGATAAAATGCTGCAAAAAACATTACCCTTGCGCTAAACATGTTTCTCCACTGTAAATGATCCTTATGAACACATCCGCGGGATGAATACTTGAAAGCTTGAAAGCTCTTGTCACAATCTCCAAGAAATGGAAGTGACCCTTCTTGAAGCAAGATCTTGTATTATTTGTTTATCCTACCGCAAGCTGTTTTCACCGTCACCATCCACAGCTCTCTGTGACTCCGTGGATTAAATGAGAGAACAACTTATGACAGAACAATGAGTTCTCGTACACTTAATGTAATGTAATAAAAGATGCCGAGATGGTGTAGCGGCTAGAGCGCTCGAATCCTACCAAGATTATCTGGGCTCGATTCCGGAGAGGTTACTCTTGATTTTCCTATTTGGGGATCGTAAAAGATGATGCCGCTGGTCGTGAATTTTCCAGGAGGATACACCCTCCTCCCTCCCCCTTCCCTATTCCACCACAACCTTTCAATCTGGCAATTCTTCATATTCATCTTATTTTTATTACATGTAATGGAAGCCCACAGAATTAACTACGCCCGTATGTTTGTACTTTTCTCTTACCTCTTAAGGAAAGTGCATAGGCATGCTTTAAAAATTCGATACTTAACCATTTTCACGATTTTTTTCCTTCTTTGATCTACTTGACATGTTTGAAATAAAAACATAGCTGCATAGATAACTGTTTTCTACATTTCCTAGCAAAAAGTCGTATTACAGAACGTATATTTACCGAGATAGGCGAATACGCGCAAACAAAGATTTCACAAAAATGTTTCAATGTACACACCTCGTAAGACATGGAGATTCGTTTCTTCCGTAGTTACCAACTTGACTGTGCACATGCCAGTCCGTGCGCCACGTTAGAATACATGCGCATGTAGGGACAGTGAGTGACACGTTAATAGGTTGTTTTCATAAGGTTGTACCATCTATGTCATTACCCACAGAAAACTAGACTGATAAATACAAATGAACAACTAACTGTAAAGAGAATATGCACACTTTCTCTCACTTTACTGTTGTTCCTATTGTTTGATTGTGATAGCTTTAAAAAGGAAGGCCGTAAACGCCATAGCTTTAATAAAAACTGCATTTAATTTTATTAATTTTTTAGGTCTCTTGATAAGGCTGTGAAAGTGGCACACCAGTGGTAATATACGGTACATATTTTTCCGAAATTGAAATAGCACATTTTTTCATTTTAATTTCCTTACATTATACGCGAGCATACTCTAATATAACATCAACTATTACACATTTTGTTTTTATGACAGCAATAGTTTGAATTTTGTTGGTATCGGCTAACAGATAAATTTTTCTCAGTCATAGGCCTAGCTAGTAATTTTTAGTATATGTCTATTTGTTTGTTTTTAAAAGAATTCGGAACCGCAGCCATTTTGTAGTGATGATCGTTGAGCAGCATTAAATCTCTTCGTCGCTTGGGAAAGTTTGTTCCTTTTAGTTTTTATGTAACGCCTGCCATTCTTGAATTTTTGCGCAGCCATTGCACATAAAAAGGAGTGTTTCTCGTATAGTTACGTTATACATTTCAATAATTACAATTGTAAAATTATACACTTAAAAAATGCAAAAGTATTAACTAGCATTGACGTTCGACCACTGACAACCGTGCGTCACAGTTTCAAAGAGCACTCAGTTGAGAGTAGGAACAGGCGTGGGCGAGACTAGCCAGGTAAGAAATTCCAGTCGTGAGGGGAGTGTAGGTTTGGCAACCCTGACAGAAAGAGCTGGTCCGTCTAACTGCGCACGCCAGTCACCTTCAGACTCCCTGGCACATGGTGTGTTACGGGTTGCATCCGATATATTACGGAATTCCAGGCGTAAAGAAAAATGCAACCTTTTTTTTAGCAGCTTTACGCTGTAATAATATAAAAAAACCGAAATTTTTGCATTTTGTTTTGAAAGTATATTGATGTAGCTACATCATTAGTGTAATATTTTTAATTTTTAAATTATCACTTTTTGTTTTTCATGGATGCGAAAACAACCCTTTATTACATCGTGCAGATTACAAACTGGCAAATTTTGAAAACTTCAAATCACATCAGTCAATAGTTTAGATAAAGTTCTCAATGCTATCCCAAAAATTAGCCAGTTTCCTCTTCTGGTTCTCCAGAAAGCTGCTGCAGAAAAAGTCAAAAAACACAACTTCAAGAACCCATAGCTCTTAAAATATAAGTTGTAGCGATTATAATTTTGGCTCAAAAGCTAGTCTGTACGATACCTATATTGAGGCATAATAATAAGCTATAAAAATTTTTGGGTCCAACAACCTTAAATGAATAGAGTAAACTAAAGTAAAAAAACATATATACCAGGAAAATTTCGTTTCAGTAAACTACTTCTGACATTACACTTTTACGACATGGTTGGCGATTAGGAAACGTATTGTTTATTGTACAGTTCCAAAAGCTCCAACGTCTGTGGAAAAATATAAAATACGGGAGTAACCAGTGTTAGGGCAGAGAACAAGCTAGTTATTCGCAGTGATTAGTACATGAACCCTCTAGCAACGGATTGTGACGGATGTGTGGCCGTCACAAATATTTCTCGTTTGTTTAAAGTGTGTACTAAGGAATTTTGTTGCTTGCAGTAACTTGGTGCTCTGCTACCCACAGTGATGAGATGTGTGATGGGTTACTGTCCGCCGCCCGCAAGGCGAAGGAGTTGTTATTCTAGTCTGTAAGAACCTGATTGGTTGTGTTTTCCCGCCGTGGAAGCGGCCGGGAAATATGTATCTGTATAATGGTCGTAGCGTATGTAAAGATGGCGCCACAATCGTGTAGGGGGCGTTGCAGTGAGCGGTCTCAAGGAGGGGGAAGGCTAGTAGTAGGGATAATGGCGAGTATAAATAGGCTTGCGCGAGGAGGGTTGGGCAGAGACGCACCCAGCCGGCGAGCGGGAAAAGACCAATGGTAAGGTGGGGCCCTCCTTGGTCAAGGAGAGATTGGGTGTCGTCCGACGAGAAAGTTAAGTATGAGCTACGAAGTAAGGCTGCTAGTAGAACTTGAAATTTTCAGAGTCCCCATATGGACTTGGCTTAGTCGCTGGAGGAGTGATAATGGGACTTACGCTTTTGGGACACCAGATAGTTCTTCACTCGTATGCTGGATGAGCTATGTGGGACTTGTAATTTACGAGGGACAGTTCGCGAAGAAAGGTGTTTTATATCCATAGTAGAAGGAATGGGACAGTTCTGGAACAGTGGAAACCCAAGGGAGAAAATAACCGAGTAAAGTATTGGGAAGTCATTGTGTTGGATGGAGCCAAAGAGTTTTTATGGGAACTTGGACTGAGACTAGGAGTTTGGTGTGTGTGTGTGGATTAAGTGAAGTGTGGAAAGGAAGTACGGACCACCTGTGTGGTTACCGTGGGGAGTGTATCCCTTGCCTGATCCACTGGTTGGGGGAGTGAATGTCCTGTGGTGGAAGTGCTGACCATTCATGGTTATCGTGGGGAGAATATCCTCGGCCACCGCAGGTTGTTTGGTGTGGGCGTTGGTGTGACTGACGTCTTCATCCAAGAGTTTTGTAACCGGTAAAGAGGGGAACATTAGAAGGGAGAGTACTTGAGATGACTCTGTACAGTGTTTCTGGAGTGAAGTAGGTTTAATTTATGTCTCCAAACTGTTAAAGTTCACCAAACAAGCTGTATTTGTTTGGGGTACTGTACAAACAATCTAGGGTTCTGTTTTGTAAAAACATGTGTGCATTGAAAACAGATAATCTTGTAAACTGTTGTTGGACCCTGTACATTGTTCAAACTACAAATAATTTTTGTAAACTTCCAGTGTATTGAGAAGAAATAGTCCTGTGAACTGGTATTGTGTTGGACCTTACATTGTTCAAACTCAGATTTTGCATTATTGTTACATTGTAAACGTGTGTGCATTTATGGTGAGTGTTTTGAATAAAGGTATAATTTTGACTTTTGAAAGAGTGGCTTCTAAGGCAGATTGAAACTCATTTTTCCCTGTTTGAACACAGATGTTGATGGTTGAATCACGTTTTGTGTTTGCTCCTTATGTCTGTACTTCGCGTAAGTACAAAGAGAGACAAGGAGGTTGGCGGTTGGTTGTGAGCCTGTGGTTGAAGGCTGTGGTCACACTACCGCAATTGAAGAGCCAATTAAAATGGTCCATTCTCCACCCTCTTAGAAAAATGACCGGGCTGAGACTTCAAACTTTGCCTGTCAAATTCCACGAAGCAAGTGTTGTTCATTTCCAATTTTCCACGTGCTGTTCACGCTATGATTCGTAAGTTATCTCTTTTGACTGGGATAACCCCACAAACAGGTGGAACAGAAATATACTGAAAGGCCAAGGCGAAGGGTTAGAAGGAAACTATTACAAATTTTGTGAAAAGAGGTTAGGGTAAATGCCACGTAGTGGGGGTTCATACGCCCTCCAGCCTCTCCATGAGGAGTCGTGGGAAACCGGAGTTATACGGTTTGCAAAGGAAACTTATTGAAGATCCAAGCATCACCAGCTCTGACGCACGACTCCGTGTGTAAAAGATACACACCTTTATGTTCCATGCTACGAGGCCATACAAACATACAGGATTAATGTCAAAACCTGAGAAATTACGCATGGGTTAAGTCAGAAAATTCATGGCAGACTAAGAGGGCAAGAACTTGTGTATTTTCTATCATATGCTGCAGAAACCTGCTGATTAACTCGCTTATTAATTTACTGATTGAAGTATATATTTTGTTGAAAAAGTAATGGTACCAAGCGTTTTGAAACACACAACTTTTACCTCGAAGGGCAAATACACGATGTGGTGCCCTCTATACCACTGGGACACCAAAGGGCGGCCTAAACCGGCCTTTTAGTCACAAAAACATACTTTAAAGCGAACGTGGAGAGTGCAAATCAACATCCAACTTTTATAATGGATAAAGGAGACACGTGCATATGTATTTTCAAAACTAAAAAGTTTAATAATATTATATCAGCCTTGGCAATGGCTCTTTCAACATAGCCTCTCACAATATCTCAATATTTGGTTTTAAGCAAAAATATATACATTCACTTTAATTATATCCATGGGAAAAACTGTCAGATGATTCGAAAGAAATTATGTTACAAAAGAAGGTAAATAAGTGATAATAAGTGATTTATTGCACCCAAGCAAACTCGTCAACAAATGCATGATATTTTTAAAATACACAAAATCTTTCTAAGAATTTAAATCATCCAAAAAATTTTCACACTGGTGGCAGTAATGACACAATATAAGAAAAGCCACATCTGGACTCTATCATCAAAATTATTATTATAAGCTTTTAACGATGGCGAAAGCCATCTTTCATATTAACAATAGATCAAAAATGGCAGAAATAGCACATTATAAAAAAACCACCTTGAATATTGCTGGCTATTTTATTTGGCAGAGAGCAGGAAATCTTTCATATCAACAATACAACAAAAGTTGCAGCAATAGCACATTAAAAAAGCCACATTGAATATCACTGGCTGTTTGACTAGAGAGAAAGCCATCAATATATAACAACATTCCAATTTAATATTAAAATTTACAAGAAAAAACTATGACCTGCCCGGAAGTGTATTCTCTTTCTCTGGCCATTTAAAGTAGTACAAGGCCATTCATGCAAATATCATAATTGAAAATGTTACTTTTAACATTTATTTTTCTTTAAAGCTCTGACAAGAACAACGAAATTCGTTATAAAAACAAATGATCAAAATCATATTTAATATTTTTTAAGTTTCCTGTAAAAACGAAAATATTGTCCTTCCTCAAACAACCTTACGACCCTACCCATTTTATTATAATTTAAATTTGCTCATTACTTAACTTCCAATGCAGACGGTCCATCGGGGAACAGCCATTCTCCCTCTGACTGGCTGCTCCGCTGATCTCAAATACAGAGAATATCCAAAAAATTTAATTCATGCTCAGCCAATAGGAAACTGCTGAAACATCCAGATGGTTACAGCAAGGGGCTGAAAGTTCTTCCACGCCAACCTCCCCACGCAGCGCTGCAGTTAGGCTGTTCACTTCCGGAAATTTAAACACTCTAAACAGGCTCGGCAAAAAGCCAGCCACCGTTATGTCACCAAGGCTGTTACGACGTCCGCACATTCCCCCGAGACAGTTCCACGAGGCGCCGCTTGAGAGCGCTAGGTGTGCCATATCAGTTTCTTCAACTCTCCTATCTAGTTGGCTGAGAAGCTATGATCATGTTGGACGTGTTGCTGAAGTGGTCCGTCAAGTAACGGGATGGCGGAAGAAAAGTCCCTTGGCGAGCAACAAAATGCACAAAAACACTAGTAAGTGTTGTAGGTTTTCTAAGTTTGTGTAGTTATTATAAAAGTAGTCTGTATTTACGTGAAAACTGATAACTTCGTGATCCAAGGTCAGGAAACAGTATGGTTAAGTCTGCTGTTTGAACGTGGCGAAACACTCACTCACAGTCCAATAAATAAATAAATAAATAAATATAATTTCTGTACGATTTATAACGTGTTACATAACATGAAAACCACAGTTCGAAAAAACGATGAACTTTGAGGTATATTTTCCAATTTAAGTAACTTCACGTACAGTTCATTACAATCGTGATGTAAGTTCAAAATAAACAGTTCACACTCGGGTAGGAAAACGTGCAGAAGAATAAAAGTATTAAATTGAGACCGTCCGTCTCTATGAAAAAATATATATATTTGCGGGATCTAAACTGTTTAGTTAAATCGCTGGGTATTGTTAAGTAAGGTTACATAGTTAGCAGCACATAGCCACAGAGAATAAGTCGTAAATGAGGCGCAATGGAGAACTTACACTTTACGAGTACTGACGTGGGAATAACAAAGAAAATTACTGAAGTAAATATGAGATTTAGATAGAGAGAATGATGGTTCGCGTTTATTGGCGTATACAACCCACATTTTGTAACTGCTACTGATTAATGGGCAGTACACTTAAAACCAAGCCATTGCTTAATTGCGTAACGATTATTTATATATTCGGACTGGCATCCGGTTGCTGTTAACTGGAGAATATACATCAGCCGCATTACTGCGGTATGCATCCCATACTGTGGATGGGCTTATGGAGGTTTTGGGGAACATTTACCATGAGGATAATAGCAATGAAGGGGAAGATGACCCTGAGATTGATGGGCAACTACCACAGCCAGTATTTCAGGAAGGCGAGGTTGAAGAAAATAAGGTAGCGCCTGGAAACGAACAAGCAGTAGACAATGCACGTGATGAGGAACAGGCACCTGGCAGAATATTCAGGGTATGTTTGCTGCAAGCATATACCCACGCAGTTGTCCCTTGCGGACACCTGGGTGTGTGCCAAGATTGTGCAACCACGCTGCAAAATAGCAATAGTGATTGTCCTTTCTGCAGGGCTCCAGTGACTAGGTTTATGCAAATTTTTTGGGTCTAGGAAACTCATGTATCGTACATTGTTTGATAACATAATTTATGGTCTATGCACTAAAATTTCAACCGTTTCTTTACCAGAATTACACACATTTGCACTGTAATTCTCATTTTCAGATGCTGCAAGATGTTAATTCCATACGGAAAAATTCATTATCTGGTCATTGGTATTGTAGTACCTTCGAAGAAATTACTTTATAAAATATCAATTATTACTCTTATTATAATATACGTTTTAACATGTGTTTGTAAAATATATTAGCCCATTACAAAGCTACAGATGACCTGCACACTGTTCGTATAGTTTTCTCAAGGTTTTCGCAGTTGCAACATAAAAGGATGAGTCGATAAAACCATGCACTTAGGAAAGAGTTGAAATAATTGATTAACACGGCCAACTCTTACTGTAATACATATCAAAAAAGAAAGAACTTTGGTTGTGTGGCTACCATGCAAATCTCTTCATTCTGGGCAACAACAATACAGGACTACTTTATAGAAAATGTCTGAGGAGTTGTTGAAATGTTAGTAGACTTTCCGTTAAATCATAAGCATTTATATTTCAGGCATATCTCCGAAGATACGTCTCAAACCCCTCGTGCAGTTTTGAAGAAAAAACGTAGCAATGTGTGTATGTGAATTTCACGAAATGGTTGTTGCTAATCACATGCTTGATGCATGACTTCTTTCAAAATGTAGTATTATTGCACAATGCAACTACCGCTACACACATGTGGAAACGCCTTGTAGCAAACTTAGATAGAACTAGCCTGCGAAATAAATTTTACAAGGGAAACTCTGTTACAGTAATATTACATAGGAGTAGTAGGGGCGTGATGGTTTCACTTAACTTTAAATTAATCGGATTATCGATTTGATATCGAATTGATCGATCGGATTAAGTCTTAATTCAATCTTAATCCTATCTAGAAAATTGTGAACCTGCTAATCTTAGTCCGAGAAAATAATTTTGATTAATTGATCCAATTAATTTAATTAAGTGAATTTAATCAATTTTGTTTTAATTTTTTTATTTTGTGTGAATTGATAAGTGTATAGTTTGGTGTAAGAGTGTGGTAAGGCACTTTATTATTTTGGGAGGGGGGCGAGTTTGGGGAGCGGCATGGTACGTCCTCACCCTCTATGCTCTGGCATTGTACTGGGGTGGGGCTGAGTTGGGAAAGGGGTATATATGAATTGTGTAATACAAATTTTTGAAGAGTGGCTCTGGTAGATGTTGACCCTCTGAGCTCTGGTGATGTACTGAGGTGGATATGTGTTGGGGAAGAGGTATATATGTATTGTGTAATATAAATTTTGGGAGTGGCTCTGGTAGATGTTGACCCTTGGAGCTCTAGCATTGTACTGAGATTGGCTTTTGTTGGGGAAGGGATATATATATATAGGTATTGTGTAATATATTAATATTTTAGAGTATTTCGTCTGACAAGCGACTGAGCTACATGCAGCGATATCGATTGAGCTATAGATATGCAAAGAAAGTCAGTTATGAAATGGCTATTGAAAAACTTGGAAAGAGATCTGAATACGATTTATGTCCTGTATGTTAGTAATGACGAACAGAAGAACTTAAGTGTAAACAATTAAATACATGATGACTGTTTCCAAATGTAATTAAACCACTGATGTTACACATGGGATAACTATAACGAACACAACTACATGACTATCCTGGTTTTATTAAAAAATAAAGAAATCAAGTAATGAATTATAGCTATCAATATATAAATTACATTACTTTAATTAAACTGCAGCCTTCCTAAACACATTAACAAGGGATTAGAAAACATGTACAAATTACACTAATTGATGCATATGCCTCTTGATTCTACATATAGCTTAAATGATTTTAATATAGGTCCGTTCGATCGGGAGGTTGCTGTATGAATGACATCAGTATAATTTGTGGAGACTTATAAGCTGTGTGTCGGGAGTACAACTAGAGACTTCTGTTTCGAGTGCTGGTTGACAGGCGACTGAGCTCTATATTCACAAAATATTTAGGCGAAATAGGTATTTAAAAGAGAGTTAAATACGACTTACGTGACAAATGGTTAAAAATTATGTTTACAATGTACGTGCTAGATGAAATGCTGAGCTTTAAAAAAATGTTAAGAAATATTTCCCTACAAAATAAATTTTCAAAGGAATTACAGAATCTATTTCCATGTCAAAATGAAAACTTGCTTACCTGCCAGTCCTTTCATATTTCCCAACTTTTTTTTTTCAAACTTGTGTCCAGGAATATTAAATGTTTTTAAAGAAAATGTGATAAACACTCCATTTTTTTTAACATCAAATATATAAGAATTGCTGTGTACTACTTCATCTTTAGACACATCCAATCATTCACAAAATGGTGACATGAGGAATTAAAAACTATTATATAAGAAGACACATTACTCCTTTTTAACATATAAAAATATTTTTTGAATATTTTTTTTCAAAATCATATTTTAAAATTATATTTTTACAAATGTTCATAAAACTATTATAATATTTCCTAATTACTTTACAACAATAGTTCTTCAGACTATATATTTACAACAATATTTCATGAAAATTCATATTTTACAAATATTTACACTCTAAAAGGCATTTTACAACAATCATTTTAAGAAATATGTATTATTTTACAAACATTTAAAGAACAAAAAGGCCAAGAATTTGAATTTTACACAAATAACTTATGAACAAAAACAAGTTATTATATGCAACAAAAGACCTATTACAATATTTACAATATTCTATTACAAAGTCATTTACAACATTCTTACATCTAAACACTAATACTATAAAATCATCTAACACATATTACATTAGAAAAAAACAAGAACAATAATATATGCAGAAATAAAAAAATTATTAATAAATAATTTAGACAAACTAGATCGATGTGGAGGTCGTCTCTTTCCTTTCCATATACAAAATATTTACAATCTCTTGAGTTTAAAAAAGATGCACTGAAGGCATTCTTTTAACGATATAGGTGTCACAGCCGGGTCATTTTTGCAGACACATGTTAACGACAGCTGAAAAACACACTCACATGAAGCTTACAAATTTGAAACTATGTTATGTCACACTGTGAATAGTAGTATACGATGGTGATGTAATTAATTTCTTCTTGCTTGAGAAAAGGCAAGGAAATTTGGATTGAAGACAGTTGTATGAAGAGATTTCATACTGAAGTTAGATAATATAAGGCCTTGCAGGTAGGCAAACAAACAGGAGCATTGATGTTTACGCCAAATTTGTTTGCAAACAGTTGTAGACATCTGTAGAGGTGCTAGACAGCTGTATATTGCTGTAAACAGTTGTGATGATGGCTGTGGAACAGGAGGTGCTGCTGCGTATGGTGGTGGCAGATGGTTGTCATTGGTGGTGTGGTGCTGGCAGTTGTGGTGTTGTAGGTGGCAGGGTTATATATTTATTGTGGTGCTGTAACAATTGATGTGGGGAAATATAAAAAAACTATTTAGGGATTTTGTATTGACCCCAATGTAAGGTCGATACTCCATCTACCTGAATGTAGCACTTATTGTCCATACCTGACAACACTACCTTGGTTATATGTTCGGTGTATACTTTGTGAGCACATGAATAGAACTGATATTTGATCCCCAAAACCCATGCGGAATTTTCGAGACAATCTAGATAATCCTTGCACCTGAGTGAATTCAACATGTTAGTTTTTACACCCTTCGCCTTATGTATACATTGCTCATGTGCAACAATGTATGGGTAAAGTTTGGGACATAAATCCACAAAGTGTGTGATGATGCGACCAACACATTCATCTTGCATCATTCTGGTATGGACTTTGTTCTT
The DNA here is from genome assembly GCA_029891345.1 of Dryococelus australis. Lineage (NCBI taxonomy): Eukaryota > Metazoa > Arthropoda > Insecta > Phasmatodea > Phasmatidae > Dryococelus > Dryococelus australis. The sequence goes on along the minus strand of CM057009.1, from coordinate 1,035,942 downwards.
GTGGGAGAATCCTTGTGTGTTATCAAGCGCATAGTTGTATTTCTCAAACTGCGCTTTTAAATCAGAGGTAATTACTTCATAGACGTCATTGCAAGCAACAGAATACACCAAGGAATTGGTATCACAATAGAGGAGGTGCAAGGCTGGTGGAGGAAATTTGGTACACATGTACTTAATGAAATTCGTAGAGGGTTGATTTAGAAAAATCAAGAATGGCAACACCAGTGTACAAAGGTTTGTTAAGTTCAACAGAACTCTTTGACATCTCGATAAGGACCAAGTTTACATCGATTATCTGCCTTTGATGGAATGTAGGGTGCCCTATCAGCTCTGCAGCCCCGTAGATTTTGTCATACCTGGAAACTACTCTTTTGTCCCTTTTCTGGTGGACATTCTGCAAAGTTTTTCCATAAACTGAATCATTCATCAATTTAAAAAATGATTTCTCGAATTTGTTCGCAGTCTGAGCATGTTTCTCAATATTAAATTCAATGTACGGCTCCATCCATGCCTTGTGCTCAAAAGCAAGAACGCGATGAACAGAGTCAAGTTTGGCCCTGTACATCAAATAGTACTTCAGTGTTTCTCCATGAATAACATATTTCTTCCACGGTGCAAGTGTCAAAAGAATTTTCTCATGCAAGCCATTCGGAGGTATACCATTTTTTGGGGCCAAAGGCAGATCAGATAGTACATCATGATACTCATCTGGAAATGACAGATCCACTTCTGCGAGAAAAAAATGCCACAATTATTCACCATATTTGCTAAATCCCATGTTGAAAACACATCAGCCTTAGTCCACTCAGAATTGCAGAGCAGAAGCTTGGGTGGCTGTATAGCCTCTTCATGTCGAAAAAGCAAATATATTTTGATGCTACACTGGGGTTGTCATCCTCACCCATGTAAATATTATTGTCTTCTGCACGCCTTCTGGGAACCTGGGTAATGTCACCCTTAACCCCGCATTCTACAGAAAGATACATGCCTGGGTCAGTCAACAACTCTAGGCTCACACATGTCATTGACAATAAAGCGTCCCATGAAAGAGACAGAGCTGTGATGTACATGGCGGGGTCAAGTCCATAATGAACCAAACATACAGTCCTTATATTCTCAAAAATATCTGCCAGTAAACAAGTGTCCACATGTAAGTATAGAATGGCATACTGCAGCAAGTTTATAAAGTTGAACGCATCCCATGAGGCTTGGGCATGAGCCTAAACCTCATCGCCAATGCCTTTGCCTCTCATTACATTATGAAATTCTTAATTTGATGGGAGTGACATGCAGATCAGGCTGTCTGGCGACTTAACAAAGTCATAAGGAAAAACTCCCTTCTGTTTTGCCAATTCAAATTGGGTGTTGCCTGTATACATCGAGTAGGTGATACTCAATTATGCAGGTTGTAAATTACCTGCCAAAGTTTCCAGAGAGGTGCTCATGAATTGGAATGAGTAAATAAATTGTAATTTGAAATATTATGCCTTTCCATTGAAGTCAATCCTATTGGGAATTTGTTTGGTAATACATTTATATTTCTCTAGGGCCATTACAATCACTTGAATTTTACCTGGGTTTTCGATTTCCACGGTTCTGTCCATTTGCATTACGTGATGTTCAGCAAAAGGCTGTATGGGATAGTGAGCATCATAATTCTGCAGGTTCTGAAATACACCGACAAGTTGTATCTTGGACAGTCTGGAGTTCAAGCTGCATTTGTTATGTGTGCGATCTCTGATTTCGGCCATCAGAAAGTCATGATCGATGACAAAATCATCTGTACCAAGCTATTCCTTACAAATATGACATCATATGAGCTGCCAAACTAGCTTAATCAGCAGGGGTTTATGGCTTCATCGGAACAATCACACTGTCATTTTCCTGCAACCCACTTTGTAAGTTCAATTAATTTATCAACTAATTGACACATACAATTAGCACCCACAAGCTCAAAATAAACTTGAATTGTATGAACAAACCAACAAGATGCTAGAAGCATTTGGAATACATTGGTTGATAGTAGTGGTATTACTTGTTCCATCATTAAGCAGGCACATGGACATTGGTTTCAGGCAACTTTCAACATCGAAATAGGCGAAAAAAAACCAATCACTGCTGTTTGCTGTAATCTTTAAATTCCAAGTAGTTGTTGTTCCCAGTGGGGAAAGTACTGCGAACAAATTCTTGTTGCTGGCAAAGAGTAGTATGACTTGTGAGTTTCTCCTCAGTTTGGAAATACTTGATGCAACAATCGCAAACAAATTTGTTGTTGTTTCTCTCACTAAGCTGATTTCCAACCAGCTTGGACAAATTTCTAATACGCACAAAATGCAAAAGAGCGGCATTTCCACTAGTGCGAATTGCCCAAATATTCACATGTTTGTCATGGTGTACAGCAGAAATAAGCACGGGTACTTTAACCCCACCCTTTTTGCAAGTATCATCAATTATATTGCTATCTTTGTCTACCACACAGTAGACATTGATAGAAATAGAATTGTTCTCCTCAAACTTAGTAATATCATGTATGACTACAGGCGCTGACAGACCTTCAGTATTCAAAACCTGATGAGGTTTTGGATATTAAATAATACTGTGGGAATTTTGTGTGGCAGGAAACAAAGATGCTATCATGGTGTAATGGAAGCACAGTCCCTCCAGTCAGTGTACATAGACACAAGCAAGGTAATTGGAAATAAACTTGGGTAATTAAGTGTGCACAGCATCGACTGTGAATGCCCTGTATTGAGACACATGGACATCCATGTATGTCATCATTTGCAAACTTGAGCCTGGACCACGTGCACTAAACTCCCCATACCTGTTAGTAAGATAAGGGGCAATGTCATCATCATAGATTAAATACATTTAGGATGAGTGCAATAAAGGGAGGCATTTTCTCTTAAAATAGAATGTTTCCGTAGCACCTTATTCTGTCGTGAGGGTTTTTCAAGTAACTGCCCACTATGGTAACAGATATTCTAATAGGCCAGGGTGATGCCAATACTAAATTTAATAGAAGGGGTCTTGCACATCATGGAAAAATGAACATAATCCACATCACTGTAAACCCTATCGTGAACTATCTGTGCATCACTTAATCTCCCTGCAAATGCTGTAGCCAATAGATTGTATGTCAGGTCTGGCAATGGCTCCACTGAGGCTTGGGACTCGGAAAATTAATTATTTTCCAGCTCCCTAAATGAAATCTTTCTAATTGCCCCGACTGTCAGGTATGAGACAGATGAAGTACTATCCAAATAACACGAATGTTCTGTTTCAGATAGAAACAAATCGTCAAGTAAGTGATCAATCTTTTGTTGTTGTTTGAGGGAAGCGGATGCGATTTTATCTGCTGCTATCGATGGCCTATCAAAGAGCGATTCAGTGCTCGAATCACTCAAATATATGTCATCCATCAAAAAAAAACTACTTTCTTGTGCTTAGACAAAGAGACACTGTCTTGACAGCTTGCGGAAAGCTGTATTTCCATCTGCCATTCAGAATCTGAATCGCTTATGTAAATATCGTCCAACACGCTGTTAATACTTTGTTGCTTACATTCATGCATTCATAGTCCTAACTAAATTTTCTTTTGTCTCCCTGGTACATTAGTTTCACAACCAAAATTAATAAATGTAAACTGCCGCATTGTCCTGAAAAAAGAAAAAAAACTCACTTTACTCACGTACCATAACATATCTGTAAATAGAACGTGTATGTTAGTAAAATCCTAAACAAAAGGGGAACATTTTTTATTATAAAGAAAACTTTATGAGAGAGCAGCTGTGTATTTGGGAAAGCATTGGGCTACCACATTTTTCAACAGCGCGAGCGATGTGTTTACAAAAGATACAGGGGACAAGGGTAGAAACAGGCCTGTGGCAAATGACAGGTAACAAGAGCTGAGGATGAGGACGTGTGGGATGGAGGGAGCAGTGCGACACAGTAGGAAGCGGACAAGAATTTGGGCTGCGCACAGTGATGGGAGATGTGTATGGTGGAGTGAAACATGAGAGTGGAATGAGTTTACACACATGACCGCAGCCTGCAGTGGGCATTAGCATAGAGACACTCTCCCTTCCCCCGCTCTCAAACTTCCCCGCTATGCCCCACCACACATGTGCTGCAGTCGCCTACATGGTACAGCCAGGAGGGAGACTCAACAATTCCCTTCCACCGCCACTCTGGAAACTCTAGCCCACACCGCAGTGGACTACCATCCCGCAGCCCTAGTCCAGTATACAATTCACTGCACTTTGTGATCTTCCTCACCTTGCCTAGCTTGTCTTTCCCAGTACATGTTTTCTTGTCAACCATACAGACTGCATTTACAACACAACATTGAATTTTAAGCACACATTTGAAAGTGATTTGCTTAAGAGAAAAACTTCACTTATTAATTGGGGTTTTTCCATTTTGCAAAGACAATATTTTCGAAAGCAATGTAAAATTACTTGACATGATTATAAATTTAAAAAATTTTAAACTATCAAAATTTAATAATGATTTTCGCCTAAAAAGTCTTTTGTGAGGTAAATACTGTTTTTAAGTCTATGTTAATAGTAGCAAACAATAGAAACTAACATTTAAACACACTTACTTGCTTAAATTTAAAAAAATTCTTAACATTTATTTGAATTAAATATATTTAAAAAATTCAAATATTTTACACTTTTAAATATGAATATGGAAAAAAACAACCATTTTACTTGAATTTTAATTTTTTTTTTTAATTCATACATTTTGTACTTTTATAAGTAAATAAGCAAAACACACAATACTTAAAAATAATTAAATTAAATTAAATGCCCAAAACACCCCATCCCCACACATCAAAACATTACATTCATTAGTTATTCAAGGTCCATTTATTCATCATTTCAATCACCCTTCTCCCTGCAACAAATTTCTAAACCAGCTTAGGAGAAAAGGTTATGCACCTTCTGCTTAAGCTAGGCATAAGCAGCTTAGTTCTGCCTTTTTTATCTGTTCCATAATTCAGACCTAAGTCATAACCAAAACCCACCCTTGAAAAATCTTACAACTTAAAACTAAATTATATGCCCAAACCACCCTGTCCCACACACATCAAAACATAACATTCATTAGAGTAACTCAAGGTCCAATCATCCATCAAATCACACATCCTTATCCTTTAAATGACATTTTGAACAAGCTTAGGAGCGAATGCTATGCACCTTCTGCTTATACTAGGCATAAGCTGCTTAGTTCTCCCTTTTTTTAACTCTTCCATAATTCACATATCAGTCGTAACCAAAACCTACCCTTGAAAAATCTTACAACTATTTATTACTAACAAAATAAAAAAAATTGTAAACATGAAATGATTTTTTAATAAAAAACAATAAATTTTATTCAAATTCTAATTATTTTAAACAATTATCTAAGAAAATTTAATGAAAATCATTCAAGTTTTAAAGAGTTGTAACGATTTTCTAAGAAAGTTTAATGAATTTAAGTAAATTTAATTCAACTTGTAAAGAGTTGTAATGATTTGTTAAGAAAGTTTATCGAATTTAAGTAAATTTCATTCAAATTGTAAAGAGTTCTAACGATTTGTTAAGAAAGTTTAATGAATCATATAAAACGTTAAACAATTTTCAAAAAATGTTAAAACTTGAAACAAATTTAAGCAAATACTGATCAAAATCTACTAATTTTTTAACAAATTTTGAAGAAATTTTAAGCAAATTCTGAAAAAATTTAATCGAATTTCAAAGAAAATTTAATAAAATTTAAGATCTTTACGAAAGTCCCGGTAGAAATGATGAAGGTTTTAACAAAATACCACAAAATAATTCAAACAGCGCTAAATATTTTTTAAAACTTATTTACTTACATAAAGTCTAGTACCAAAGGTGGTAGGCTTCGATCGAGACCTGAACCCAGGTCAGGCAGGACGAGCGCTTCCCAGCTCAGGCAGCCGAGAGTCCAGGGCTGGTTGGTCATAATACGCAGCGAACTCTGGCAGGCATGCGGTATGTTAACGGCGGAGGCTGAAGCTCGGGTACCTTGATCGTCGCAGATGCAGTCGGTAGAGGCAAGCGACGGGTGGCCGACCGGGTCCCCAAAAAAATCAACCCCGGCAGCAACTCCGAGCAGAGCGCAGACGGTAGGACCGGTTCAAAAGTTGGACTGTATACTTGCGCACTGCAGGGGATGTGTTTACCCCTTGAACCCAGAACAGTAAATGATGAGCTCCGGGCAGGGCCCTCTATTTAAAGGCCAGAGACCCTCCCTTGTCGCAAAATTTTATATATCATAATTCACCTAAAATCTATATCAAATGAAAGAATAATGTATTTGAAACATTTTAAAGTAAATTTTAGCCAAATTAAAAGGATTATTTCACAATTTAACACATTTTCTGAAATTTAGCGAGTATATATTGGAATTTAATGTGGAATACGTCTATTTATTGTTTTTTAAGCAAATATTATTATTATTTACCTATTCATTCATTATTTTTTTAACACAACCTTTTTGCAATACGAGGTGTTTCCCACTAGAATATTATACCTTCATACTACAACTTTTAATGTACACGAACGAACGAATATCATGTAATTATATATATTTATTTAATTGTAATTTTACAATTAACTAACAAATGCTGTATATGTATGCGATGGTGTTTCGTTCATTAGTTCTTTATGTAATATGCTTAAATGTTACTGACTTACAAACTAGATTACAATCATACATGTCCTAGCCGGGATTCAAACCCTGAAAAGATATTACAGTCATACATGCCTTAGCTGGGAGTCGAACTCAGAATCTAGATTACAAATAACCATGCCTTACCCGGGATTCGATACCAGAGCCACCTAGCATAATCTGATTATGCGATGGAGGCTGGCAATATATAACATGTTATTTTATGTATTTATGTTGAACAATATCCTTGTAAAATAATACTATGTTTTTCAACTTACATCTTGCCAGGATTCAGTTTCAAATATATTTAGCTGAATAGTATTTTGGTAAACGAATAGTTTTGTTTATTATCTGAATTTTTTCTTATAGTTTTTTCATTACAGCACTCATTTGATAGAAACCAAGTTTTTTTTAACTCCTAACAAAATTTTATTTATTAATATGATTACTTTTTCCTCTCTTAGGAAACAATTAATTTCACAGTTGTATAGGGGATTTTATAAACAAAATTAAAAATTTATTTTACAACATATTTGATTGACAAATTCTTTTCAAAATATATACAAATACAGTAGGTTTCACAAGTTATCAAATCATTTTGACACAATGTACAACTTGTTCCAAAACATATCACATATTAAACAAATGTTTCAAATAAGTACATCATCAAACAAGTAAGTACAGGTTGCACAAAAAATTTATGTACAACATTTTATCACTAGCAAGTACAGGTTGCTCCAAAATATAGCTGATAATTGACCATTATTCCAATAAATATGTACATCATCAAACATGCTAGCCCAAGATGTTATAACAATATATACACGCCATTTAAATTTATCCAAATTATAGCACCAGTGAGTATAGGGTGTTACACATTTTAAAGACAAGTTATAAGCTATTAGCAACTTCAGTAAACAACGTTTTCATGCATTTTCTTAATATTGGATCCAGATCCCCTTCTTTAACTCTACTTTCAAGGAGGGGGCATTTCTTAAGCCCTGGCTTTAACATGTCTTTTGGACACAAACGTCTTTACACTCAGGGGAATGTAAAACGATACTTTCAACTAAGTTTCGACATATTGCGAGTGAACATCTTCAATACTAGATGGAAGAGGAGTTGTTGCAGTCATGTAAAACACAGGACATCTCATGCTATTGCTGCATTGAATCAATTCATGGCTTTTTTCGTTTCCTAGTGGAAAATATATCACTTTAAAATGGAAGACACTGTCACAAGTTTTCATAAATTCACAGAAAAGTCAGTTACACCATAATGTGTAAGTAATGTTCGACTTTCCTGGTTTTACACTGACATTGGTTTCAAGGATGAAAATACATGTTACTCATCTGCTATCCAACACATGACTGAGACCAATTAGCAAGGAACATTGTATGTATATTAATAAAATCATTATCTAACATTTAAAGTTACACAGTAATTTTGGATTAACTTTTATTTTTCTAGTTTTATTACTCCATGCACATAACATTTAGATGAAACACACCCAGTACGAACTGTGTAACCAAACTTTTTGTGATAATGATATAAAGTATGAAGATCATTGTCACATTCTTCGAAATACTACCAGGGCAAAACATTGCCTGTATTATAAATAATATGTTTCAAACATTGATCTTCCTCACAAAATGTAATCACAATGCATTCACCCTTAAGATTACACTTTCTATCTACAATGTGTGGTCTGTACTGGTTTACAAGACATTTCGAACTGTTACAGTTAGTTAAAGTGGAATCAAAACTACATGGCTTATTAAATGCTGACAAAGATTCAGACCAGTATGTGTACTTAAATTGAATGTCTGTCTCACACATTACCTTAATCACAACATGTGAATATGCTATTCTATAAGTCACAGAATACAAACAATTTTCAATAAACGCATACATGCAAATCGGCGAGAACATTATTCTGAATTAGCCACTTCACACACATATATGTTGCAAATGGACGGAAAAACTAGACTTCCTTGTTCGAAAATAAAGTTGTGAATGTTTTCATTGCAGGTCTCCTTCCAACGGACGGTGATTCCCTGGTGAGGTTTAGTGAGTTGGTAGGCGATTACTCAATTTCCATGCTCCTCTTCAAACTCATTGGTAAGCCTGGCTATCATCATATATTCTAATTTAGATGGCAGTTCAATGTCGGGGCGGAGATATCTCACAGCAGAATCATTGCATGCTATACCTTCACCAAAGCGAGTGCCGAGACTGTTATTGAAATTGTAGAACCAATGTTCTATATCGTTGCATGCTTGAACGTGTAAAATACCGGCATACAGCTTAAAGAGAACTCTTCTGTATCCTATTTGCAGAATCTTGTATATGTCCATAGGGTTGAAGATGCTAGCCATGACTGACACTTTAATACCAAATGATCTCCTTTATATAGTCATGGTTGCATTTATGTGTTCTTGCTTAGCCAAACTTTACAATTCCATATGCCACAGAGAGTAGTTAATTCTTGGTTTCCTATATACATAAGATGTTCCTTGTTGTTACATTGCTCGCTTACTGTCAGGATGTAAATTATTCAAAGGACAAAATCTTCACCCAAAACAAACATCGAAAACTTTTAAAGTATATTCAAAACAGATTGATGAGAAATGCCAATGTACTTCTCCATTACACATCTCAATCTATAGTGGACTATTTTCTTCTTCAATTCGAAACCATATTCACCTTTAACCTAGAGTAGCACTAGCATAGTGTAGTGACAGGTAAAACCTCTCCATCGTAACTGATGCTGCTGTGTATGGTTCTTTCTTTTTATAGTTCGATTTTCTTCCAGTTTAAGATAATATTACTTGTTTAACGACATCTTGGTTAAACCGAATTTACAGACACAAACATTGCTATCGCAAACTTAGCAGTCCCACATTCCACAAGGCGAGATTTTAATTTGATTACTTCCTTTCATATGCATGATGTGTTGTGTGTTATTACATTTTTCAGTACACAAGGTAGGGCTGTTGTAGAACTCTCTATTTAATTTATATTTTATTTGTTTGGATACAGTTTCCTTGGTTATTTCTTCACTTACAGTTTTAAAACATAGATCCCCTAAGAAGAGGAAGGCAGGTCGCTGTCGGGTCGCATATTAAAAACCGAACAACCATCTTGCTCATTACACAAAACTCGTTCCTGATTCGTATTTCCTGCAAAATTTGTGTATAGTTCCAGTGTTCATCTCTGTTGCACATCTGGAATTGGAAGAACATGATGTTTAGAGACTTGAACCACACTTTCCTGTAGCCTGGAGTAACAATCTCGTACATCTTCTCTGGGTTGAATTTCTCCATTTTCAAAGTCTTATGCAGGTATAAACCTGTAACAAAACAATCTTTCGAAATTATTATATCTACACATAGGTATGATGTTGATATGAAAACTCTCTTAAACCTTCGCTTTTCCATTGTGATCAAAACATTTTTTTTTTCTCACAGTGATTAGTGTTATAGTGTTTTACTATTGAATTAATACTCGAACAATCATGGTATCTTCTGATATTTATGACTTCTGCATTGGTTAAAGTTTTTTAAATTTCCTTCTGCATTTTTCAAAGTACATATACTGAATAATCTTCGAGGAGCGCATCGTTCACATATTGGAAATGATCTTAGTAAGCTATAGCACCAAAGTCCCATTTTAGGTCATGTATCTCATACGTTTGTTGCCGAAACATCATTTTAACTTCAAGTTTTAAAGTATACCAGTTGCCGAAACATCATTTTAACTAGAGGTTTTAAAGTATGCCAAGGTCTAGGAGATTTCAAGCTTAAAACTTTTGAATCAGTAGCATTAGTTACATAAAATATTCCAAGTTCTTTAATTGCATAAGAGTTGTCTGGGTAGTTTTCGAAACCTTGTGCTTAGCACATCATTTTTATGTTATTTTTTACACTCTCAAGTTATACAATATTTACAAAAAGTCGCCACTAATTTAATTTATAAGATCTCAGTGGTCGCCTCGGAATCCATTTCATCAACTCCAGAATCGTCCATAACTACATCTGGGATAATTCTAGCCTCAATTAGCTATTCCAGCATTCATTCCATACAATGCCTCCACATATGTTATAAGTTCTTATCATTAACGAAAATGGGCATACAGTATGGGCAGTCTTCACACATAAGATACGACACAAAATCCTCATTAGCTCGTAAATGTTCAGGGAGGAACGGATACACTAGCTTTATTTTGTGTCCCACAAAATTAATGATGAACTCTTTCGGCAGCACCCACAATTGAGCACAGTCTAAACTCAATAACGTTTTCGCCATTCCATATGCTAGAATCGCATAAAATATTTCAACACATTCCTCATCGCCATTATCACAGCAGTGACCTTAATATATTATACCTGTAGCTTTTTTTTCGGTGCAAGTATCGATGCTGTTGTGAATGTCGGGTATTGTAGTGGACATCTGGCGTAGTTCTCGCTGTGGACACCTGGCATTGTGGTGGATGCATGGTGTCGTTCTTTGTGTGGATGCCTAACTCATTGTACTGCTAATGCAATACACATGCACGCACACAAAGTGACCTTGCCAGCTGATGACTTAACACTGAGAAAAAATTAATGTATTCCTCCTTATATAGTATATGGATTCAATATGGCCATAATTTTCCTTTAAACTTGCATAAATTTGGACTTTTTAGAAAATATGTTGAAATATTGTGGTATTTGACATATTGCAGCTCTGATAGAAGTAATTTCAAGCTGGATTCATACTATTTCATTAATATTATGTCGAAAAGTAGTATTGTTAAATAAAATAAGTTTATATTTGTTCAAATATACACATTTTATGTTAAATGGGCTATCCAAAAAAATCTTGCATGGAAGCTGTGAGAGGATTCTACACGTGAAATGCATATTTTTTCTCTGCTATGCACACATATTTAAAACAGATTAAAAGTTTTGAATGTGTTGTTTTACATCACACTGAATTTAAAGACATTTGGTTTTAATGTAGTTATTCAAAAGGTGAAAACTTTTAATTGTGTATTACTTAAATCGAATGATGCGTGTTTCCAAATGGTGTTCTTTGAATACTTAAATTATATAAAAAAAGTCTTTACCTCTCCTAAAATTGAGTGAGTGAAAATATTTTGTGTACAAAAATATACTTTGTTTCTGTGCGATTTTAAAATTGATTGTAAGCTTGCTGGAAAGTGGGATAAACTTAAAATTTATTTTAAGTTAACTGATTAAACTTAAAACATTTTATTTAAAACAAGCTTATATTTTAATTGAAATTAGTGTATGAAAGACATTTTGAATGTAATTCTTGGTGTTGAGGAAATCATTTTATCAGTGGGACTTGGGAAATATTTATTCAATGGAAATAAATGTTCAGACACTTGAGATGCAAAACCTTTTCAAACATCCCTTGGCACAAAGGCTTGAAGGGTGGTGACCTGCTCCAGGCTTAGCAAGTAAGGGGAAGGATGGGGAATAGCTGTTTCTTTCTCAAAGTCAGACAGATCAACGGCCAAGTGAATGTACAACCTTGGAGAGCAAATGGGAATGAGGTAGACTGGACAAGATAAAATTCGAGGCTAGAGGGCAGTTTTGCAAACAGGTCAAAGCTTATAAAGAGTACACAATTCGCTGTCCGAGGTGAGGTGGGTAGGTAGGCAGGCAGCCCTTGATCTGGACAAAGATGCATTCTGGTCTAGGGTGGAGGAAGATGGGGTTGGGGAAGGGGATGCATATCAAGTGAAGGTAGCCCTCATCTCGGAAAAACATGCACTCTGGACTAGGGGAGGTGTCGGGGGAGGGGGACACATATCTGTGGGCAGGGCACAGGTGCTTCCAACCATCCAGTGGCATTTTAGTTTTACTACAACCCTCGCTCTGGATACACACACCACTGGCTATCACTCTCTGCACACAGTACTGCCCACCACTCTTCCGACCTCACCGGCCAGGTCGATGGATGTGGGCCTCCCGTGTCACGACGAAGGGGTAGGACCTCTGCGGACACGTGGTTTCGATCCAGCCTACAGCAGGCTTCAAATCTCATTAAACACTTTCATCGAATAATATTTGCTCCAGGGTTCAGCTCTCATTCACAGTCTTCATAAGCCACAGTGCGAAATATTTTTATAATTTTTTTGCATATTTAACTTTCGTAACATAAAATATGGTAGGAGTTAGACAATTTTTATGTGTGTAAATAAATTGATTTCTTTTTTATTAATCATCAATAAGCTTTTGAATTCCATTTCTTTACGGGTGTTAACTATGGGAGTCGCCAAACTTTTATTATGATAGGTTATATTACAGAAATCTTTTCCTTCATTCAAAAGTTTGTGCTTGTCTATTATTTTTTTTAATAATCCATCTAGGATTCGTAAAATTTGGATTTCCGAAGCTAGACTATGTGTGTTTGCTACGAAAGTATTGCAAATGCAGTACGTTTTTTTCAATACTTATTTGCGTGTAACATCTTTATTTGTACGTTGTTTAAAATTTCAAGGCAAATAATTTTTTTGGGAGTTCTTCATATTTCATTAAGCATAACGTAAATTAGTAGGGAAATAAGATACCTTTTGGCTTTTTTCTAGATATAATTCAGGATGCATGAGTAGTGTGTAAATTGTTTCGTTGTCTGTTATAGGACATAGTATATTCAATTGTTTCATTAGTAAGTGGTTTAGTTCAAGTTGTTTGCTTCCATCTTGGACATCAAGTTATCAGAATGGGCGGTAAACGAGTTTTCATTTTGATGTGGAATTAGTTTCCGTAAATCCTTTGAAAATTTATTTTGTAAGGAAATATTTCTTCATATTTTTTCAAAGTTCATTGTTTCATCTAGTACATACGTCGTAAACATAATTTTTATCCATTTGTCACGTAACTCATATTCACCTCTCTTTTCAATACCTATTTCGCCTAAATATTTTGTGAATATATAGATCAGTCGCCTGTCAACTAGTACTCGAAACAGAAGTCTCTAGTTGTGCTCCCAACACACAGCTTATAAGTTTCCGCAAATCATATACTGATGCCATTCATACAGCAACCTTCCGATCGAATGGACGTATATCAAAATCATGTAAGGTACATGTAGAACTGAGAGGCATATTCATCAAGTACTGTAATTTGTACGTGTTTTCAAATCCCTTGTTAATGTGTTTAGGAGGACTGCTGTTTAATTAAAGTAATGTAATTTATATATTGATAGCTATAACTCATTACTTGATTTCTATATTTTTTAGTGAAACCAGGATAGTCATGTAGTTGTGTTCATTATAATTATCTCGTGTGTAATGTCAGCGGTTTAATTTCATTTGGAAACAGTCGTCGTGCATTTAATCGTTTACACTTAAGTTTTCTGTTTGTCATTACTAACATACAGGACACAAATGGTATTCAGAACTCTTTCCGAGTTTTTCAATAGCTATTTTGTTACCGATTTTTTGCATATCTAGAGCTCAATCGATATCGCTGCACCTCTCTCAGTCGCCTATCAGACAAAATACTCTAAAAGTTTAATATATTACTCAATACCTATATATATCCATTCCCCAATGCAAGCCCAACTCAGTACAACACCAGAGCTCCGAGGGTCAACACCAACCATGCCACTCTTATAAATTAATATTACACAATACATATATACCCCTTCCCCATCTCAACCCCACATCAGTACAACGCCAGAACTCAGAGGGTCAACATCTACCAGAGCTGCTCTCCAAAAGTTTGTATTACACAATACATATATACCCCTTCCCAAACACAGCCCCACCTCAGTACAACACCAGAGCTCCGAGGTTGAGGACGTACCATGCTGCTCCCCAACCCCCCCAAAAAAATTAACTGCCTTAGCACACTCTTACACCAAACTATACACTTATCAATTCACACAAAATTCAAAAGTAAAATAAAAGATTAACTTATTCAATTAAATTAATTAGATCATTCAATAAAATAATTTTATCGGGTTAAGGTTAGCGAATCAATGAAAAACATTTGATCGGATTAAGACTTAATCCGATCAATCAAGTTGATATCAAATCGATATTCCTATTAGTCAAAAGTGAAGTGAAACCATCACGCCCCTACTACTCATAGGGCCAGTGTTTGTTGTATTTAAATGTTAAATTTAGTTTTAAGTTTACATAGTCCATATTTTGCACTTGTTCAGAACCTCTGTCAAGGAGTGCTATAAATTGCGGGACCAATACTTGATTTTGACTCTGTCGAGCTCTTAAAATTGACCAAGATATTCGCGGCTCACTTCAAGTGGAGTGAAATCTCGAGTTGTGGTAACTAGGTGTTACACTCAGTCCGTTGCAAGTATAATCTAAACGTCATTGCTCTTCTTACCACAATTAGGAATAAATGTGATATTAAGGACATTAACATGACTAAACACTTCGGTGCACAGAGGGAGTTGATGTTACAGTTATACACGGTATAATGTAAGCGTATCCGGTAAATAAATAATACTGCAGCCACCCAAACAATTTGGATTACCTGTATACACAATCTCGAACATAAGAACAGATGTTTGCTGAGTCAACAATTCGCGATATTTTTATAAGACATGCAGAGCTTTACTATCTTAGTGTACTCCCATCACTGAGCCCTTATTGCTTTGTATTATTTAAAGTATTGCGAGCAATTATTGTGTGGTGTTGTACTTTCATATGTAACCATTTTGGAATGAACTAGGATGTACTGTATTCATATTTTCCTGGTTGTATTATTACATAAAACATGGTATTTTTAACAGACAGTACTGTTCGGAACAAAATAGTTTGGAGTTGTCTAGCCATGTATTCACTGACGCCTCCCAGGTACTCGAATTATTATCATTATGTATTATTAGCCTGTATAAGAATGTTGACATTGCGATTGCTTGTTATAGCGTATGGTGCTGTTTCTGTATGTACGTGTATATATTGTTTAATTTAATCAAGTTAAAGTTGTCTGCCCCGTCAGTTGCGAAGGTTGAACAGGAGTCGAGAATGACTCCACTTTCCCAAGGTTGTATGAATCCTTCGCGTCTGTATTATTGAATGGGAGAGTCCAAGTAATTAAGAAGATACTGTTCACTTTGAATGACAGACAACATGTAAATATGCAAGTATGATGGAAATTTCCAGAAACACTTTTTGATGAGGAATGGCAATATCTAAGTGGCTTGTGTTGCATAAGATCGGTATTAATTTGCATCATACTGCTGATAAACGTTACAGAAAATGTACGATATCTCGGTGCCTCGTCATATAGCTTCGTGAAGCTACCTGTTGGAAGCTCGCTGCGCGGCAATAATAAATGGTGACGAGTGTGCTGATATACCGGCAGTGAAAACACGATGGGATCAGGTGCGTTTCGTAGGGCATCCAAGAGGTAGTCATTTTATCAGCACAAAACTTACTGACAATTAATTTTTAAATTTTAACTACTCGAAGGTGCAATAATGACGCACTCGTATTCGAATCAACGGCTTGGGAAAGTTTCTGTATGTTGCTCATTCTCCGTGTAAGACCCTCTGTACCTAGCAATGTAACTGCAGCCTTTGTAGTTGTCAGGTTTACTCGTTCATGCATAAATATAATACGGTTTAGGCATTGAAAAGAACAAATATTTGGTTTGGAACTGTACTAATGCTAGCATAACGCTCTGGCATACGTCACGACCAATAACAGTATATTAGCGTTTGATGTTTTTGACAGATGCTGCTTGTTAATGGCACTATAGAGATTTGGACGCAGCTTTTTATTGGGTACAGCAGTGAACAATATTTAATCTACTTTTTTCGCAATGTACAT
Source organism: Dryococelus australis (assembly GCA_029891345.1). NCBI lineage: Eukaryota > Metazoa > Arthropoda > Insecta > Phasmatodea > Phasmatidae > Dryococelus > Dryococelus australis. The sequence goes on along the minus strand of CM057009.1, from coordinate 1,019,441 downwards.
TGTATATATTACCATGCCTGAAAGGGTAAATTACATTGTGTATGTATATGCAGGTTAATATTAGCTACTACTTGTACTTAAGCTACAGTGCTCTAACTGTACACTGTAAAAAAATTTCTGGTAAATTTCCTAAACTGTAATGGAAGACTGTAACCTATACACATGTTTAGCGTCGGTGCTATACAAAGTTGGGAACTTCCCTACGCTTTTGACTGTTTCCTGAGCAAATTAGGAACACTACCACGTATGTATGGGAGAAATCATTACCATTCCTGCTTGCTTTCTCACTAAGCGTATACACTGGTATGGTAAATTTCCCAATAATTTCTTAGAGTGTACGTTTCTATTCTACTACAATGTTTTCAATGTAATGTGTTGCCTGTGCCTTCAACTGAGACAGCTGTTTCACTTTGTATCTTAGTCGTACAACCTACGAGTAGAGGTACTGCAATTAACACAGAAAGCAATGTTGAACTTTATACGCAGTCTAAATTTTTATATGAGCCTTTCAGTACAGAAGTATTTTAATTGAACAACTTGGTAGCATCAAAGCGTCACACTTCTGGAGTAGAGCAGTACTAAAGAGCGGAGGTATTCCTTCAGTCGAGTGCAATAATTTCCTTATAAGCATGAACATTTCACCATTTCCAAATTCTATCAGGCCGGTGAGAAAATAAAATATTTAAAATGACCAAAAGTACATTACACTCAACCAATGAATCGCAAGAAGGCTGAGTCGTGGTCTTACCGAAGTCTTCTACTAGCGCTAGGCACAAGTCAAAATGCGCAAGCTGCGCTCGATTATAATGACATTACGACTACATCTTCCAAGAAAAACAATACGATGAAAAATTAACACACCTTGACAACGCATTAAGGCAACGAGTACTTCATATTCAAACTCGATAGCCCACAACTACTCACCTTGTGGCGAATCTGCCAAACGTAGTTGAAGTCCATGGCTCCAAACCCTAAGTTCTTGCGTCGGTTATAATTAACCACATTGAATTCCCTACATGAGCATGCCCTGGAGTCGGTATGAAGGAGCTGATACCCAGTGAATTCAAATGAACAAGAATGAGAAGAACTCGTGATAACACTTTAATAATTTCCACCTAAGCTCTGCCGTCGGAGGGGGTAGGAGATGGTAAGAGGGAGGGAACAGGCAGGACGCATGAAGGGGATATCGAACCGCCTCCGGTGGTAGAGTCAATGGCCAGAGACGCCGGCGGAGTTCTTTAACGGCGACAGAGGCGCCGCCGGCCGCTCACCATAATCAGTTTCATTTCTTGGCATATTCGTTTCTGTGCAGAACAAAGCTTAAACAAACGGTTTCGAATTTACTTGGAAGGAGACAGTAAGAGTTCATCCCCTTCTTCTAGTAACTGCACATTTATATTAAATCATAAATTAAATTCTATAAAATATTACAGCAAATAAATATGCAATTGTTGCAAAGAAAGAATGTTTGTCTTGTTTTAATGTGTTATAAAACGTTTGTTACTCTTTCTTGTTGCAAACATTTTTTCCTTCGCATTCTGTACGTCGTCGACGTATTAGCATCACTGAATGACAACAATTTTAATTACACAACAGGTGAAACAAAATCATATTATAAATTATGTTTTTTTTTTTGTTTATTGGTCAATATGCCAAAAAATATTCACCTTATTTTTTACCCACGATCATTTTTGCGGGTATTTCCAACAGATCTGCTTACAAAAGTCTCTCAAAACAATTTTCATTGAAATGTTGAGAAAAATGTATGGCGTATATGGATTGAACTGGTCTCTTCCACATTTAACGATCCATTCATTCTTCCGTACATTCATCAGGAATCTTAGATATGAAATCGCACTCGCATGAATGTTCGTTTTATCTAAACAGTTATTGCGCACTACAACTGCACATCCTCTGCCAGGCATTGAATTAATCAGTTGATAATTTTTTCATTGCATCACCAAAGTACCCCAGAGTTGCGACAAATACAAAATAAAAGGCAAATAACAACTACATGGTAGAACATTTCCCATTGATCGAAATATTTCAGTGGCTAACATTTTCTTCCGCCACTCCTCACAACCTTACGCGGAGTGAGAGAGATAGAGAGGAGAAAACTTTGGTAGAAATGACGAACTCGTAGAACTGACATAGAACCCGCCATAGGCATCTAGCTTCCAAGACGGCGGACGGTGATGTAACAGCATGGCGGCCGGGTGGCTCCTTCGCTCCTACGCTGATGCGCCCAAACATACCAAATCCTACTACTGGCCGTATTGTTTGCTTGGAAGAACAGCGTTCAGTAAAAGTACTTACACAAAAACGAAAGTTGTTAAAAAGGCGCACAAAAAGAAATGGTGGAAACAAAAGACTGCATTTCTGTAAGCAATTAACACTTAAAAAGTGACCTACAGGAAACTAAGGCTACACAATCTGAAACTGTGATAAATAGGTTACAGAACGTATTCCGGTCAAACATTTTTGCAATGACAAGGCAGTGGACATTCGTAGAGCAGTTTCTCTTCGTTCCACATCAAGAAAGTGCTACGAATTTTTACTTTAGATAATAGGCATTCCTTTTTCTAGTGCTCGTACACTGAGACGATGTTGCCGAAAATTTCAATGTAGGCCGGGACCTCTGACAAGTATTGTGCACATTTAGAGTGAAATTTCGATGGAACGTTACTGCGTTCTTAGTTATGACGAGATGTATATAGATGACAACATTTGCTATGACCAAATTTAAATGAAATGCTTAGGTCGCATAGCAAAGGTCTCGTGGTGTTGATCAGAGGATTATCATATCCTTAGAAGCAGCCGGTTTATTTGCAGTTCGAGGATTTTACTTCAAATTATAAACTTAGTAGATTCTTGCTTGCTTAAAGTTGCTGCTATAGTTAATGGTCTGGGAGGCTGTGCTTCTGTTTGGAAATAATGAAACATGACTCCAGAACATGCCTTCCTTCCTAATCATTTTAACTGTAAACGAAGAGTGTGGCTGTTTGCCGACATTCCTCACATTTTGAATCTCCTGCCCAACCACTTTTAGATAAAGCTATATTGTTGTCTGATTTTTCTGAGCCTATGAAGGATGTAATTAAACTTTTAATCAATAGAGATACCGGGGAAGTTAGGCTTGCGCCAAAAGTTAATGAGTAACTGCTGACAGTTAAAGGAAAAGACAGACAAAATAATATTTCTGCTAAAATACTGTTTTCGAAAACGACAGCTACAGCTATAGAAACTTTGACGGGGAACACAAACGCCGCAGCTTAAGGAATACTATCAGCACTTGGAAGACATAACAACTCTACTCAGAAACAGCTAAAATTAATTGCATAACATGAACAATGTTACTGTAAAAAGTAGAACGGAAGGAAAAAAGTATATGAGTCCATTTCAGAAATATTGGTGTCTACATCTTCAGTACTTGAGCTTTTTGGAAGACATGAAGAAAGCATGGTTTTTGTACTAATGACAAGATTTGCACAATATGTTCTGGAAAAGTTTTTTATTTTATTTATTTATTTATTTATTTATTTTTTTTTTAAGCCAAATATGTGGGCTTGGGCACTCTTATGGTCACCCATCTCCTTTGGAAATAATGCAACGAGTCCGTCAAATTTTTCTGCATGTAAGCTGCCGATACAATAAATTAAATGTCATAAAACACAACAAGAGGAAAATAAAACCTATATGAGATCTAAATAGTTGCAAAAATGATCGAGTTGGCAGTGACACAGACGTTGGTGAAGAATGTGTAGCTGACGAGCTTGAAACGAGATCAATAATTCGTCGCATGAAAATGTAGAGGAAACTGATCTTTTGAACTCAGGGGCTTCAGTACATAGCTGGTTATATTGCCTTTCGAGTTAGAGACATAGATTCACCTTTAGTTTCAGTAAGTCGTGAAATAGAAAACAGTCCCTCGTGGATAGAAAAGTTATCATTAGGAGTATTGACAAAGCCCGTCAACAAATTGGTTTGATACTATAAAACAGTCTGAATTACATTTCAAGGAATTTTATCGAAGTAAGCTGAACAAAAAGTGAGGCGCTGATCGAATACTTCGACTGGAACTGGAAGAAGTGCATCCAGAATCGTGTTGCGAAGTGATCCGTGTTTATGTTAGTGTGAGGCAGTGGCGTGTAGTGAATTTTTATTACAGGGTAAGCAATTTCTACTCCCAAACGCAACTTCCAACTTTGCTTACCCTCCACGTGTAATTACCATTTTATAATACCTAACATAAGTTATAAAAGATGAAACGAAATGAATGTAATGATAATTAAACTGAATATTATTTAGAGAGCATATTACAAAAAAAATCGGAAAACTCCACAGTTTTCCTGAACACTTTCATCCACTTCCTAAGGGAAAATGTAGGACTGGAGGACGCAAACAGAACGACTGCTTGCCCTGCCGAAGGAACGTGGCAGGGTAACTCGCTTACGAGTACGATTGATCGCTAGTCGCTCCCGTTTGTGGAAATAAATACTAGATAGCAGCACTATGCGTGAACAGTACGGGAGTTACGAAAATTCTGTTTCTCGAATCGGAAACGGGAAACTCAGAATGAAGTGTGTTAAAAGTTACGGCGAAAACTATTAAGGGTCAAACATTTCCAATATGTATAGGGTAAGTATTGCTTTCCTTGTGTCTAAGGAATAAATGTCCCTGGTGTGAGGACATTTATAAGAATGGAGTAATTAACATTGCTTCAAAAAGCATGACTTGCAGGAAGTCCAGAAAAAAATGTAAAGTGTCTGAAGTCATCAGTCATTAGCAGTGGATTAATCAACTCCGCGAACTAACAAGTAAGTTTGTATTATATGTAATTAATTATCTTTCACTGTGCGTTTATTATGATATTGAATATTTTGAAAATTTTACTGTCTGTTTTAAAACAGCCAGCTACGTTCATAAATGTTTATTTTCCTATATTGCAGATTTCAGTTGTTAGTTAGTTAAAATATTATTTCGCACGAATTTAAACGCTTTTAAAATAGTATGCGTATGCGACAAAAAAATACTTCTTCGTAATAGCTAGTTTAATTAAATTTTTCTTTTTCGTTTTATCGTTGTGAATTTTTTTTGGACGTGATGGCCTACTATTTTGTCTGTGAAGATCGGAATACTTTCGTTGCCATATATATAGACACGAACACGATTCTCACACAGTTAACATTCAGAACATTATAGAGTAAAGTATCGCGAAAGGAATTACAGAAGTATACAAATCTGTATATAATCGTTTGGCTATTCCGACTGGCGTAGTAGAGCGAGCATCCACCGCGCCGCATGATCCTCGCTGATGACGTCACGCAGTAGCTTGCTTGAGGGCGCCGTGAGCCAAAGCTTCTCTCTTCTACAGCCCTACTTGTAGCCGAGCTATTTTCCACTTCCATCCACTTGTGGCCCACTGAAAAGCAGCTTGCCATAAATTTTCAAAGCAAAAATTAATTATTCTTCACTCAAATAGATGTAATGTTTACTATTTTCACATATATCATTTGCAGCGCTATTTCACAATTAGTAAATTATTTTTGAGAAAAAATACAGGAGTTACACTTACAACTCTTTCGTTCACAGCCTATAATGCTATCAACTTCTCTACCGTACATTCATATAAAGCCTTGCAAGCAAATCTGAATACTTTCTGCACATACACTCTAAATTCTAATCCCTGATTGTTTTGGTGGAAAGAGTACACTGGTTGAATTGGTGGTGTGAAAAATTTCACTGATTCAAAGTGGAGGCATTTTCACCATGAATCAGTGGTTTTCCACTGATTCGAATTTAGAGTAAAAAATTTCATTATTTGCTTTGCGATAGATACAGTTTATGTCAGTATCACAAGTCAAAACAGGGATTGCTTTGGTTTATTAAAATTACTAATATTTGGTTTCATGCTTCTTTCAGGAGATATTTAAAACGAAAAATAACGATTTGGTTTACGTGTTATGCTTTGCAGGTTTCCAGTCTAGAAACTATTGTTTTCTTTTACTTATACTGTCACGTTATGTTTATATATATATATATATATATATATATATATATATATTACCTTTACTAAAAACACAGACATCACATGAGTTCTGAGAGAGATTTTCGTATTTGAGATCAAACTTTTAAACTACATATTACATGCATCAGAAAACACCATATATATTTTAAAGTTTTATAAAAACTACCAAACATGCAAATTTTACTACCGTACAAGATATGACTGGATTATTTTACACAATCACATAATCCTCGTAAAATGACCCAAAACCTGAAAGCTTTATGACATTACAGTCAAGACTAGAAATTACAATAATAGCCTTCTCCTCACATTCTGGCATTTTCTGCTGGCTGATAAAACATTTTGCATAAAATAAAGTGCTTTCTAAATGTTATACTGTCTGGAATAATACTGCCCTAGTATTATTTAATTAGCACAGTGAATACATCTCTTTGTCTCGCTCTAACATTTGGTAGCATTTTGTAAAGCTAAAACTTTTATTCTTTTAAAGTTTTATTAAATACATCGTTCTTAAATAACCACATTTTCGCATTTAATTTATGTTAAAACAGGGAACTATTCCCATTTTCCGAAAGTAAAAACTTTGTACTGTAATATTAGTGTCACCATGCGGTATCATTTGTCTCAAATTTTGGCTAGACAGCATTTTAGCATTTTCTCAAATTTTACTTTACGTGACATCACGTGACAAGGCGTAAACATTACAAACTGCCTTGTTTTTGAAAGACACTTTTCAGAATTTTGCTAATTCTTTTGAAACTACCACAGAATTTCAGCCATTTGAACTGCTAGACAACAAGTCAACAATAATCTGGGTTTCAAAACCCACATCTACTGTTTCTGGCCAAAATGAACCTAATTTTGACGAATTATTACTTATCTGCTGTGGTCATACCCCCAAGAGCCGAGTCTCTGACGACCAGCCTGCCGAGGGGGTCCATTTATACCAGAAAAATACAGGGAAATAATATCCCACGATAATGTTTATTTGTACAGTATATTCTGAAATAACCAGTATTTCCGGTGCTGGTGGCGCAACCTGCATTGTTCAAATCTCGCGAGGTCAACAAATGCAAGCGCCCACTACTTCAGCGCCCCAGGCGGTGGAACCAACACCCAACAGTGCACGGCGGCCATTTAGTATGCTTAGATCTTCGCGTCCGTGTAGCCGCCTTGACGGACTTCAGCGATGTCACCTGAGTTCCACATACTCGTCGCTCGCCGAAATCACACGTCGTTTTCAACTAAAGATAACAAAGTACTCCACCAGTTTTTTTATATTATTCATAAGTCTGTTTATTAGGGTTATTGCAGAAATAATCGCCGTAAAAAGTTTTTTTGCATCGCAATACACAGGCGGCCGGGCAGGGCAGGTACAGGCAGCCAGTTAGGGCCGCAAGCTGGTGATTTTCCACAGGTAATGAGACAGCGTGTCATTATATATATATATATAATTGATAGTATTACATATAAGGTACCACTTTTCACAGCGGCCAAAAAGTACATCAGTTAGTAAAATATTCTTTAGAACTGATGTGCGGTAAATATTTTGGATTCTAAATTTACTGTGGTGACCTAAGATGGTGTATTGTATTAATCAACATCTGCGCATACGAAATTAATCAAAACTGGAATAATCATAAATAAGAATCAAAATGGTATTCCATATTTGGTTCCTTCCTATACTGCTGGGGACATATTACTGATAATATTATAGGCAATTTACGGCATGCCGGCTATATGTTGTTGTAAAATAGAATATATATATATATACAAAAGTGAATAAACATATGATATTTTCTATTTTCTATGTGTATATATATATATATATACACTCACACACACACACACACTCTCAAGTGAATAAACACAACAGCATATTGCCTATAAAATTATCAGTAATATGTCCCCAGCAGTATAGGAAAGGAGCCAAATATGGAATACCATTTTAATTTTTATTTATGATTAGTCCAGTTTTGTTTAATTTCGTACGCTCAGATGTTGATTAATTCAATACATCATCTTAGGTCACTACAGTAAATTTAGAATCCAAAATATTTACCGCACATCAGTTCTAAAGAATGTTTTATTAACTGATGTACTTTTTGTCCACTGTGAAAAGTGGTACCTAATATGTAATACTGTCAATTAGTCTTGCAAATTATGATCTGACAATGAAAATAGCACACTGATTTTACTGTATCTAGTTCCCATTTTAGAAATGGCCTTAGAAAATATTGAAAACGCACTTTACTTTTTGCAATACTCACACACAATCATGTCGTTTTCTGCAGCAAAACATTCTGTGTGACACTACGGCGCACATTCAAGCACTTTATTCACGTTTTATATCTTTGACCTTGTGAAAATGTACCTTCGGAATAGGAGTACGGAGTATCTTGATCAGAAGGACTTAGCCCGATATCCGCCAAATCATTGCCTGAAGATTGATCACTCACGCTGTGTGAGTCTTCAGCTGAAAAATTTTCGCATCTCCGTTTCTTCCGTTATTGCGTCCTACGTGCAAACAAGCCACTGCATGAAGGCTGAGCGTTGTAACGTTCTAGGTCAGTGTCTGTTGTAGAAACTTTTCCTGATTTTACTGAAGGATATTTAGTGTGGGTCCCTTTTTTGTATTTTTTTCGAAGCATGTTTCAGTGACATCTCCAAAGTGTTGTTGTATGGTGATGATGTCAAAAGTGCTGCCTTTCCTGATGCTCGTCCCTTCCAAGGGGCCTGTTTTCACTGCAATTTTTGGGATAGGAACGATGTGTTCTGGTCCAACAACTTCAGTTTCCGATAGCTCTACGTCTGTAGGTCTGTTGGCTGCGGTTTAATCATGCATGTCTTACAATTTCAGATACCAGTAAATCAAAAATGTTGCCACATTTTCGTTATTAAATCCCTTAGCTCTGTTGGATGATGTAATAACATTCTGATGGCGCAGAATAAATAATTCAAGCCACTTGCGACCAGCAGTTTCATTTTGCTTAGAGAATATGTTTGGTATGTCGTTTACAACTGCCAACTGGTAAGTTAGCCTCTTGATATCTCGCCTTGTCAAACGATATAACGTTTTTTTTTTAATTATTATTTATATACCATTTTTCTATTAAGTATTTCCAGCTCAGGCGGGAACACGGGACGCCTGCCTAATGTCGACTGAGTTGCTTCTGCATGTGTTTCATACTTCATCGACGCCATACGAAACAAAATCGTTCGTAGAACATTGAAAACCGTTGCTGCCTTTTTATACCCCATTCAACCTTTTCTCACCTCTGTAATTACTTGCTCCATGTCGCCTACTTTCCACTTCTTTCGTTGTGGTGAATGGGGTTGTTTTATTCCAGCCAGACATAACTCTGTGTAAAAAAAAGTCAGAATAAAGTGAAATGTTGTACCAAATATTGGAATACTATTACATATTTAGAACACAAACGTATTCAATAATACGTGCATAGTCATTTTGGATAAGCCTATAAACAATGCGAATTGTCACACCACGTGAACGAATATTTGATTACTTAACTTGATTAATATGTTCAAATCTTATACTATCGACATTGTACTTGGCCACCGTTGTTTACATTTACTATATATTTCTATCTGAACTAAAAACATACCTTGCAAAATTCTTCACAAAGGAAGTAAACAAAGTCGACAACCTCCAGCAAACAGCGCATTTAAACTGAGCAGTTGCTATTCACAAAGTATGTCACCTCGAATATGTTTCTGCTCATCATATTGATGCAGTGCTGCGATGTGTCTGTTTCCCGAACCTTCAATATTCCATATTAAGTACATATTCCATATTTGGATCCTTTCCTTTAACAATTTGTATACAATAAATTGCACGTAAGCTTGCTGGTAATTTTTATTCAGCAATAAGCAAAAGTTGGCATACCCCAGAAGGCTCCTAAGCATGCCGATATTATGTTCCCAGCAGTAAACTACATTTGGCATGCCGTAAGTAGCCTGTTAGCATGCCACAAATACATCCGCGGCAATAAGTAACAGTTGGCATGCTATGAGTGTCCCACAAGTTTGCTTCTTGTATGTCCCCAGCCGTAAATAACAGTTGAAAAGTCATAAATGGCCCGTTATCTTGCTGCTAACATTTTCCCAGCAGTAAGTAACAGTTAGCATTTCGTTTTATCATCTGCTTGTGGGGCGTCTGTTCAAACCTAACAATCATTGTGAGAGCATTGGCCAATATTACGATTATTTAAATAATTGGCAATGTCACTTTTGCTTATATTACCTGATTGTCAAACACATAAGAAATGCTGACATGCATAAATGTGCAGGTTTACACCACCGCCAACAGTTGGCCAACTGTTAACTGCTTGTTTTTTGCTGCTAGGGAAACTCCTTAAAGGAGAAAAGATTTAATTTTTATGTGGGTCTGTTTTAAAAAATGACAGAGTAATGAGTTTCTCTAAAAATGTACATAATTAATGGTTGTAGTAGTTCTGACTGTATAAAAGTAAAGTTTAAATTGGTTTTGCAGATTCGTAGATATAGCATACGAGCTAAAATATTTATATGATCACTATTTCGAAAATAAGTGTCTAACCCACTAAAAACATATTAATTTACAGGGCCTGCTGTACTGATACTTGTTGACAAAATTAGGTAGGAATCGATTGGTTTTTTTCTGGAGATATGACACATAAAGTTTACCTTTTCATGTTATTCTATTTTAGAAAATGGCGGGTAAGAAGTATTTATAGTTTTATATTTACTGCCATCACAGTAAATTATATTGGAATTGATAACATTATTTCGAATATATATCTTACTAAGCTAAAATTGCTATGTGCCGGCATTTCGAAAATAAGTGTTGGACCCACGTAAAACATTACATTTGATATCACGTGCCGCAGTTCTACTTGTGTGCTAAAATCGGCAAGAATTGTCCGATTGTTTCACAAGATATTACACATAATCTTTTTTATTTGGCTTTATCTAACAAAATGGCAGACAAAATAGGCTATTTGTTGGTATATATTATGCTCGTATTAAATACTTTCAGAATATAAATTTTAGTCGAAATTGGCCGAATGGTATGGTAAATAGATGGTGAATCGTTAATTTATGCTAACCTGGCATAAGCGGATTCCTTAGGATAAATAAATAGGGAAATGTGTATATGACATACGGCCTAAAATGTTTTCTGAGGCCCTGAAAACGTGTTACGCAACGATAAATTGAAAACCATTTGCGATTAAGCAACAAAAATTTGTATAAAGGCAAATGTTTACAAGGAAGGTTACCACACAAAACGGCATTACAGAGAGTACACCCTTACATACATTAGATAGGGGTTGGCACCCTCAAATTGCTTGGAACTTTGTTAGCTTGCACTTGAAGCAATTTGACATTACATATTAGTAATCAACAATAACAAAGCAAAATAAAATTAAAGGTCGTCTTGGTAGTATCCATTAATCCCTACCATTTCCTGAGAAATCACATGTTTAGTTGGAAAGCAGATTAATTGTTGCCTGGGAGATAGGCAGGCAGTAACACGGTCGCGCATGACGTGCGAACTGATACCCTGGCTAATATCCCTGTCTTACTAAGGCAACATGTTTATAAGGTTGTGGATGGCTGAGAAGGTAATGCTGACAAGTGCCCTATTACATTGAAACTGTTGTCGTACCAATTGGCGACGAGGATGCCTGCCTCCTAGCATTGCGTTGGTAGTGTACACAGCAGACAGCTCTTCACAACGTGTGTTATGGAGTGGGGTAGTGAGGGATTGACGGGCATGCATTTCACATATACCCAGCTCACCTCGGCCAATCCATTGCGCCCAGTACAGTGCATCCATGTACTACCTTGCTGTGCGACTTAAGTGTGCTTATGCACAATAATGTATGTACCACATGTCTTCTCGTAGTTTCAGTGATTCATCTTCAAGTAGTTGTGGCAGGTCGCCGTACAAACGCCGATGTATCGTGATGAATGCATGTGCGGCTGGTAAATGTCAGGCTGGTGCAGCTGATTCATTACACACAATTCAACTACACAATTAACGTTCTGTATGCAGTCAACTACCCACGCATTTTTATACTAAAGTATTTATTATCATTCTATATGCAGATATTTCCGTTAATAGTCGAGTGCTTAAGCGCCACTTTAGTGTTGTGAGGGATAGAAGGGCACGACACACAGAAATAAAGAAAAAAACAACTATTTTATTATAATAATTTATTATTATATTGTAATTACTTATTTCAGACGAAAGCAGTTCATCGCATCATTCGATGTAAGTATTAGGGAGAAGTAGGTCCATGCACAAGGGCATCGGTCACCGGAATCGGAGCCAGGGGGCCGCCATGTTGTGACGTCCGCCAAGCCATCTTTTTTCCCCCTTTTCCCCAAAAATGTCCCTTTTCCCCCACGAACTCAACAAAATTTCCCTAAAAAATTCCCTTTTCCCTAAAACGTTCCGTTTTCTAACTAAAAATTTCCCTTTTTCCTATTTGCAAAAAAGGACCCCAGAAATTTCCCATTTTTCCCGAATCAGGCGACCGAGATCAGCAACTTCGGAGAAGTGGATCAGTGACTCCGAGCCAGGAGAGCAGGATCCAAAACCTTTGAACATCAACATTCGTCCTTGATCTTTGACTTCAAAACCCTAAAAAATTAAAAAAATAAATGAATCCGAAAAAATCCTTTAAAAAATTCCAAGTAACACAAAAAATTATTATTAAAATTTTATAAAAAATGTTATCAACATTTTTTTTAATTATTAAAAAATTTATAACAAAATATTATAAAAATTTATTTTAAAAACTTAAATTTCAGAGGTCCCCTCACACAATGCCCGGCAGACGACTGACTCCATCACACCCACCCTTCTTACATATACTCATTCTATTGTAAACCGCCATGTTGGATTTTTCGTTCAGCATTTATTTCGAAGGTGGCCATATTGGTTGGATGTTTCTAACATGCATTCAACTCCACTATCTTGGAGGGCAGTCCCCATTGAACATTGACCTTTGATCTTTGACCTTGACCTTTAGCCATCAAATTTCCAACAAATTAAAAAATCATACATTTTTTAAAACTACACTACACATTTATTATTGCAATATTATTTAAAGATTTATTTTAAAAAATTATTTCCTAAGGTCACCCCTCGCCCCCCTCACACAACATATTAGTCGGCAGGCCTCCGCCCCCCCCCCTCGTCCGTACCCAGTCAGCAAGCATATTACATTACTGACTAACACCACTATGTTGGATACAGGTGATCTAGACCTTGAACCCATGACCTTGAAAACCAAAACTCGAGACAAATGCACAAGTAAGCAAGCATATTACATTACTGACCATCGCCACCATATTGGATGCAGATGGCCTTGACTTTAACCCCATGATATTGAATAACCTTGAAAACCAAAACTCGTCCAAAATACATAAATGTCAGCAAGCATATGACATTACATACTACTATCATCAGCCTTGACCCCATGACCTTGAATGGCCTTGAAAACAAAGACTCGAAAACCTTGAAAACCAAAACTCGAGAAAAATACATCAAAGTCAGAAAGCATTAAAAATTACATACTACTACCACTATATTTGATGCAGACACATCAACATTGGCCCCATGACCTTGAATGACCTCGAAAACAAAAACTAGAGGTAAAATACATAAACATAAAAAATCATATGACATTACAGACTGCTACCACCATATTAGATGCAGACTACCTTAACCTTGTCCCCAGACCTCGAATGACATTGAAAACAAGAACTCTAGAAAAATACATGAAAGTCAACAAACATATGACATTAGAGACCATCGCCACCATATCGGATGCAGGTGAACTTGACCATGACCTTGAATAACTTTGAAAGCAAAAACTCGGGGGAAATGCATAAAAATCTGCAACTATATGCCATTACAAACTACTACCACCATATTAGAGGCAGACTACCTCAGCCTTGAGTCCATCACCTTGAAAGAACTTGAAAATAACAACTCGATAAAAAACACATTCAAGTCAGTAAGCATATAACATTACAGAATACTACCAACTAATTTGATGCGGACTACCTTGACCTTGCCCTCATGACCTTGAATTACATTGAAAACAAAAACTGCGATAGTACTGAAGAAGAAGAAGATGAAGATGATGATGATGATGATGATGATGATGATGATGATGATGATGATGATGGTGATTCCCTCGACTTTCCCACATATTTCACCGAGTTTCCTTCGATAAGTGGCGCGAAGAAGGCAGAAGACGTCGAGAATACTGGCTACCTATTTCTCGAAGAACCGAATGAATTTGTCGATATGCTCAGATATTTGATTGACCTTCAAAAATGTGGGTATGACTTGTGAATTTTTTAGATATCTTCAATTACTAGTAAACTGAAGGAGCGGTGCTACATTGAATTATGCGATGAACTGCATTTTTTTGAAATTATATTAACAATATAATAATAAATTATTATAATAAAATAATAGTTTATTCTTTATTTTTGTGTGTCGCAACCTTCTATCCCTCACAACTTTAAATTGGTGCAATAAGCACTCGACTTTTAACGAGAAGATCTGCATTTAGAATGATAATAAATACTTCAGTATAAAAATGTGTGGATAGTTGACTGCATACAAAACATTAATCATATCAACATGCACAAATTCGGAGACAGTTGTCGAATGAATGTAATTTCTGTACAGATGTGAATAATTGGTTGGACTAAAGTGCTGTGGTGAGGGGTAACAGAATACATACTCAATTTCAATGGCACTATAATTAGCAAACCTTTTATTGCCTAAATAAATTAAAAATAATATGATATAAACGGAAAAAAATAGATTTCTGCTATCAGTCTGAAAGTTTATGATATATAAAATAATCGATTTAATAACTTATGCATGTAGTCAAAGCCTAGTAACTAATCAGTTAAATAGGGCAGACAAATGTCGGTATATAAAATTGTCATATTATAATAGCACATAAACTACTTGCAGTAGAACCCTGAAAAAAAAAACACACAGTTGACTTTCTAATTTCCTCCAGTTTATTTTTTTGATGTTAATAAGCATTGTCCCATTTCAAAGAATGAAAACTGTGTTTGGGCTGTAATTATGAGCCCTTGTCTAAACTTCAATTACGTGAAACCAGCACATCAATAGCACCTTTCATTTCCATAATTCTTGCGGTGAAATTTTGAGGTGATTCAAAATGTATGTATATATGAAAATATATGTGCGAGTGCCTGTGTTGTGTGTGTTACTTTTATAGTCACACAAGAAAAAAAATTGGATTAAGCTGCAAATTTTGAGCACTGCTGCATGACGTTTTAAGTAACATAGTTGTATCAAAGAGCCTACTTTAAATTAAAAGAAATAATGATAAATTACTTTCCTGTACTTGTGTGTGTTTATATATATAAACAAGTTATTAACGGTAAAGTGAGCACGTTTTTAAGCCCTGCTCAATTTTTCCTTTCAATTTATTTCTACTCTTCTGCCCCTTTTCAATGTAAACATACCAATATGAGTAATAAACAAACTGTATACTTTCTCTCACACTCAAAAGTTAAGGTCTGAGGCTGCAATAAAATATATTTATTAGAGGTGTGTATATATATATATATATATATATATATATATATATATATATATATATATATATATATATATATATATATATATATATATATATATACGAATAATATGTAGATAATTCTTATTCAGAAAAGGCAATTTTTGCTCCTACAGAAGTACTTATTATACGTCGCCGTGATGTGTGGTTGCCTACATCAGGGGCATCAGTCAGTCCACGAACTAACTGCGTGTAGTAATATACTGCTTTACCCGTTTGCATAGGACCCGCGGTTGTCTCTGTTGTTCGGACGTTTTTACTCCTGTAGATCTACTTATTATACGTCGCCGTGATGTGTGGTTGCCTACATCAGGGGCATCAGTCAGTCCACGAACTAACTGCGTGTAGTAATATACTGCTTTACCCGTTTGCATAGGACCCGCGGTTGTCTCTGTTGTTCGGACGTTTTTACTCCTGTTGATCTACTTATTATACGTCGCCGTGATGTGTGGTTGCCTACATCAGGGGCATCAGTCAGTCCACGAACTAACTGCGTCTAGTAATATACTGCTTTACCCGTTTGCATAGGACCCGCGGTTGTCTCTGTTGTTCGGACGTTTTTACTCCTGTAGATCTACTTATTATACGTCGCCGTGATGTGTGGTTGCCTACATCAGGGGCATCAGTCAGTCCACGAACTAACTGCGTGTAGTAATATACTGCTTTACCCGTTTGCATAGGACCCGCGGTTGTCTCTGTTGTTCGGACGTTTTTACTCCTGTAGATCTACTTATTATACGTCGCCGTGATGTGTGGTTGCCTCATTAGGGGTATCAGTCTGTCCACGAACTAACTGCGTGTAGTAATATACTGCTTTACCCGTTTGCATAGGACCCGCGGTTGTCTCTGTTGTTCGGACGTTTTTACTCCTGTAGATCTACTTATTATACGTCGCCGTGATGTGTGGTTGCCTACATCAGGGGCATCAGTCAGTCCACGAACTAACTGCGTGTAGTAATATACTGCTTTACCCGTTTGCATAGGACCCGCGGTTGTCTCTGTTGTTCGGACGTTTTTACTCTTGCAGAACTACTTATTATACGTCGCCGTGATGTGTGGTTGCCTACATCAGGGGCATCAGTCAGTCCACGAACTAACTGCGTGTAGTAATATACTGCTTTACCCGTTTGCATAGGACCCGCGGTTTTCTCTGTTGTTCGGACGTTTTTACTCCTGTAGATCTACTTATTATACGTCGCCGTGATGTGTGGTTGCCTACATCAGGGGCATCAGTCAGTCCACGAACTAACTGCGTGTAGTAATATACTGCTTTACCCGTTTGCATAGGACCCGCGGTTGTCTCTGTTGTTCGGACGTTTTTACTCCTGTAGATCTACTTATTATACGTCGCCGTGATGTGTGGTTGCCTACATCAGGGGCATCAGTCAGTCCACGAACTAACTGCGTCTAGTAATATACTGCTTTATCCGTTTGCATAGGACCCGCGGTTGTCTCTGTTGTTCGGACATTTTTACTCCTGTAGATCTACTTATTATACGTCGCCGTGATGTGTGGTTGCCTACATCAGGGGCATCAGTCAGTCCACGAACTAACTGCGTCTAGTAATATACTGCTTTACCCGTTTGCATAGGACCCGCGGTTGTCTCTGTTGTTCGGACGTTTTTACTCCTGTAGATCTACTTATTATACGTCGCCGTGATGTGTGGTTGCCTACATCAGGGGCATCAGTCAGTCCACGAACTAACTGCGTCTAGTAATATACTGCTTTACCCGTTTGCATAGGACCCGCGGTTGTCTCTGTTGTTCGGACGTTTTTACTCCTGTAGATCTACTTATTATACGTCGCCGTGATGTGTGGTTGCCTACATCAGGGGCATCAGTCAGTCCACGAACTAACTGTGTGTAGTAATATACTGCTTTACCCGTTTGCATAGGACCCGCGGTTGTCTCTGTTGTTCGGACGTTTTTACTCCTGTAGATCTACTTATTATACGTCGCCGTGATGTGTGGTTGCCTACATCAGGGGCATCAGTCAGTCCACGAACTAACTGCGTCTAGTAATATACTGCTTTACCCGTTTGCATAGGACCCGCGGTTGTCTCTGTTGTTCGGACGTTTTTACTCCTGTAGATCTACTTATTATACGTCGCCGTGATGTGTGGTTGCCTCATTAGGGGCATCAGTCAGTCCACGAACTAACTGCGTGTAGTAATATACTGCTTTACCCGTTTGCATAGGACCCGCGGTTGTCTCTGTTGTTCGGACGTTTTTACTCCTGTAGATCTACTTATTATACGTCGCCGTGATGTGTGGTTGCCTACATCAGGGGCATCAGTCAGTCCACGAACTAACTGCGTCTAGTAATATACTGCTTTATCCGTTTGCATAGGACCCGCGGTTGTCTCTGTTGTTCGGACGTTTTTACTCCTGTAGATCTACTTATTATACGTCGCCGTGATGTGTGGTTGCCTACATCAGGGGCATCAGTCAGTCCACGAACTAACTGCGTGTAGTAATATACTGCTTTACCCGTTTGCATAGGACCCGCGGTTGTCTCTGTTGTTCGGACGTTTTTACTCCTGTAGATCTACTTATTATACGTCGCCGTGATGTGTGGTTGCCTACATCAGGGGCATCAGTCAGTCCACGAACTAACTGCGTCTAGTAATATACTGCTTTACCCGTTTGCATAGGACCCGCGGTTGTCTCTGTTGTTCGGACGTTTTTACTCCTGTAGATCTACTTATTATACGTCGCCGTGATGTGTGGTTGCCTACATCAGGGGCATCAGTCAGTCCACGAACTAACTGCGTGTAGTAATATACTGCTTTACCCGTTTGCATAGGACCCGCGGTTGTCTCTGTTGTTCGGACGTTTTTACTCCTGTAGATCTACTTATTATACGTCGCCGTGATGTGTGGTTGCCTACATCAGGGGCATCAGTCAGTCCACGAACTAACTGCGTCTAGTAATATACTGCTTTACCCGTTTGCATAGGACCCGCGGTTGTCTCTGTTGTTCGGACGTTTATCCTCCAAGCGCTGGGGTCCCCGGTTCGATCCCAGGGTCATGCAGGGTGTTTGGGTGGACACTGCCGCGATGTGGAGATTTTCTCCGATTACTCCCACTTCCTCCTCCGCTCTCTTTCCACCGCTGCTCCACCGCCACCTCGTCTCCCGCCCCATCCATTCTTGTGTCTGGCTGGAAGGAGAAGCGTGTCAAGTTGGAAGAAGAGACGCCACTAATTAGCTCGTTCTGCACTGATCCGTGTTCACTCAGCTCTGCCTGCAAGGCTGCGACAACATGCTTATTTCGCCTTTTCATATTACATCAGCGTTTTAAAGTTTTACACTATGTTTTTGATAAAAACTTTTTTTGCGGCTGTTTAAAAATCTAGCACTACGACCAATAATACACGTGCAGTATAAAATTACATTACAATAATTTTCAATTTTTGTAATTATGTGTAAGAACTTCATGACAAATGTTTTGCCAACTTAATTCGAACAGAAAATTCGATTTTAATATGTTTTAACGTATAATAAAACGATATTTAATATTTGCTTTAAAATTTTTGAGACTTTTAAAGATTCCATACATAACACCGTATCTCATTCAATAATTATTTACGCATTATATCATTTTATTTAGATGGAAAATAAGTATATTACAAGGATGCCTCTTTATTATTTTTTACAGGAATTTGTTAAGCTACAGGAGATGTGAATCACATTCCCGATTTAAATAAAATACAGTGTTTAGTTAGATTTTCTTAGCAGAACTTTTTTGAAGTATCTGGAGTTTAAGGCTATTCTTATATTCGCAAACAGAATTTGACAACGAAAATTGCAGCCTTCCGTGCCTTTTTTACCCGTGGTGAACAGACGTCCTGACTCGTGACCTAACAGCATTCTTATGTTCACTACGACGAAATGTAATACTGGAAAAGTTACGAGTCGTAGCGCTGCGCGCGCACACACGGGCATTACTATGCGTTCCTACGCAGCCACATATTTTCCAACGTCCCTCTCAAGCTCGAGTTGCTCTTAACCTTTTCCCCTTTTCTGTCCTTCCTAATTGTGTGCTGTTGTGCTCTGAAGCGAGCGAGCGCAAGCAAGACGTGGCCCGCTTGCTTGTAGACTGCGTCGACACAAGAGCTCTTCTCCGCCGGTCCTTGTTCGGGCAGCGGTGCCTTTGCGGGGCCATTCTAATTGGACCAGACCTCCCGGCCCGGCCCGCTCAATAACAATAACAATGGCAATCATAATTGGAGGTTGGCGAATGAGACCGGAGGAAATTATCACATCGAGTGGTTCGCGTCTCCGCTTTACGAATCTCAAGTACCTTTTCGCCCGCCCTCTGGAGTTCCATCCTTGAACCGCGCAAATAATGACGGACTACCGCTAGGATCAAAGTCACATTTCAGCTTTGTGAGCTTATCTTTATTTGTATGTATACCTTCTTTCTGTATTCCAAACCGAGATCAAGGGTATACATATTCAGCGTTGAAAGAGTAACAGCTTTCGCAATAAGAAACGTCATATCGGGAATTTCTAGTAAGGCTTTGTGGATAATAATTTATGTAAAACATTACACCTTATTCTGACGTCAGGATTATAAAAAAATACATAAATTAGAATTTAAATTGGCTGGAAGTGATTAAGTATAAACTGAAGTGAAGTATTACGGGAAATGTGTAATATGTCTGAACAACATCAATAGTTACGAACTATTCACTTTCATCATAAACAAGAACTTAATTTGCAAACTAAGAATATACGTTCTAGGGTAAGATACCGAGAAGTAGATTGATAACTGACAGCTCTTGCTTTGCCATTCTGACTCTGCTATTGCCATATTGGGTGTACTTGATATGATGTTGGTGTAGTATCAATGAGTGACATTGTTATTAAAAATTCCATAAATGCAAAGTTACTGGTAGCCTAAAAAATAAAAACGGGGCATAGTATAAAATATTAATATAATTTGTATTGCACTGCTATTCCGGTTCACCGGCAGATGAAGTTGTTAAAGTCCTTTACTTCCGATCCATAGGCTACTTACTAACTTAAAGTGATAGATACCAGCGAGTACATTACCAACAAATAATTAATAATGACAGCACAACGTCCACTGCCACAACGTCCACTGACAGCACAACGTCCACTGACAGCACAACGTCCACTGCCACAACGTCCACTGACAGCACAACGTCCACTGACAGCACAACGTCCACTGACAGCACAACGTCCACTGACAGCACAACGTCCACTGCCACAACGTCCACTGACAGCACAACGTCCACTGACAGCACAACGTCCACTGACACATATTGGCCGCACATATATAATTAAGTTATGTAGGAAAACTGCTGATTGGAAATATTGTTTTTTTAAGTAGAACGAAAAATACAAGTATATTGATGTCTATAAATATAAGTTTCGACAGCTCGCTTGGCAGTGAGATCCAGAAATTCACGTAACAGTTAATAACATAGTATGCATGCTGACTTTAATGTATTCATTCTGAAGTTTTCGTTTTGGAGGTTATTCAAGATCATGGAGTTAATGCCAAGGTCACCTGCATCTATTATGGAGGTAGTAGTCTGTAATAACATATGCTTGCTGAATTTTATGTATTTTTTCTCGCATTTCTTGTTTTCGAGCTCATTCAATGTCGTGGAGCCAAGGACAAGGTCGACTCCATCTAATATGGTGGGGTTTGGGATTTTATGTCTACGTGATACACTGGTATGTCTGGGCTGAAACATTTTTAACGTGCATGTGTATCTCTGCAGGTTCATAATGAACTGGGGACAATGTTATAATCAGTCTTCAGCTCTGATATTATGACGCATGCACTGTAATTTATAAAATAATTATATTATGGGGCCTGGACTTTAATTTGTTTAATTATTAGGTCTTTGGTGTGTAAACATAGATGTTTTCTCTGATGGTCCCGGATGACAACTTAAAATACTTGTTATTTTTTTTACCTCAGATTATTGCTTAGATTTGGAAATATAAATATGTAGCACTATTCGAGGCATGAAGTGTATTAACTTAAGTTCGTTACTGGGCAATTTGTTTGCTATTTCTGTAATAAGTGGCCGGTTTTCTCTTACCGTAATTGGGTTTCATGCATGTGTGTGTAGGTGTGTGTGTAGGTGTGCATGCAAGTGTGTGTAGGTGTGTATGTAGGTGTGTGTAGGTGTCTCCTTACGTGGATGTGTGTTTGACGCATGAACAAGTGAAAAAAAAATTCTTATTTCTTAGTTTCACAGCATCACAAACTATCTTTGGTTCCACAAGAATAAATAAATATTTTTACATTTTATTTATTTATATCACAAAATATACAAAGGTAGCGTTCGCATCATGATTTATTTGTAAAAGATTTCTACATAGAATTGATTTTCTAGCATTCGAAAGGGATTAATATAACTCTACAATTTCATGGTCTCCATAATACACTGATGCAATATACTCTAATTTTTTCACACATGTGAAGTCTTTCATCATATATCTAGACGCAGTTGAGGGTGGTGAATGAGATTTGCATTTGGGTGTCTTAGCTGGACATCTAATAGTGGTACATTCTGTATGGTGGACTAGAATCTCGGGAATAAAACTGTGTTGTAGTTTTCATTATTCATGAATGGTGAATACTATTGACACCTGCTGGATTTGAAGCTTACTTATTTATACACATGTTTGCATGTTACTTTTCATTCGGTTGAAGTCGCGTAGCAGTGTGGAGGGACTCTGGAGGGAGAGGGTGGGGGCATTTTACCGTGGATCAGATATATCTCTTAATGGAGCGAGCGCACATAACTGTATGAAAATACAGAAATTTTGGTTGCTTAATATAACTGATTTGTTATTTGATTTATGTACTTATAGTAGGTGTACCTTTATGCTGGCGTGTCCTCACGATAAACAGTTTTTTTTCCCCTCCACAACACACTGTAAGTACATGCTTTGCATGTTTAAGGAGTTTGATATGTGGATACTGAGAGATAGAATTATCTTTGTACGAGTAGTTTCTATATGGACATTCCTTCATGCTGCCTACATTACATAACATACTTATTTTAATCTTGGGAGGGAACTTGTTTCCGCCTTTTTTTAAGCGTTTTCCCTGACAATTTTCATCGTTGGTGGACTGTGTACTTCAGTGGGGCATTTAGTCTGTGTGTTAATATGTTTTCAGCGTTGGTCCTAACATTTGGTTGGTATTTTTCCTTGTTAGGGGCTTCGGACGATACTTTATTCTTTAACATGTGTGTAGTTCTGTGCCATCGCAAGTCTTATCTTCGCTAGTTTTTTCATGAGTCAATCGTTACTCCTGAATTTTTTACGCCGCTGGTGGGTTGTATACCTCTCCATCCAAGCACTGAATGAACGTTTCTAGGATATCTCCCTCCCCCCCCCCCCCAACATGTTTTATTATATATTACTTATACTTTTGCCATGCCTATCGGAGTGGATGAATTGACAGATATTTTTTTTATAACGAGTGCGTTTGCCTGAGGCAGTTTATGACTTGACAGTGCAGGGACTTCTATACATCGTATTTTCCCTGTGTGTTAGCTATAAAAAGTTCCGCCTTGGTGGACCATGCTTCATAATTTGCTTATGTCTTGTTGTTTTGTGTGAGTCTGTGACTCGTATTCCGCTTTCAGGAACCGGTACTACCACGAAATTCAGTTCCAGTTGTTGTCCCATTTTCTGTTTAAGTATTGGTTAAGCATAACGTACTTGTTAAATACTAGTTATTGTTGAAACTTAATTCATTAACGACTTTATTCATATAATCGTACTATATATTTGGATCAATAAGTAAATGGTGTATCAACTATTACCAATATTCTTTTTTTTTTTTAAGATTTTATTATTTTGTTTGCTAATGCAGTGTTTATTTGAGTATAAAAATCCCGTTTTCTGGGTAAAAGATATTTTCTAACCATGTCAACCAGTATATCAAGGATTTACAATTATAAAAAAATGAGTACCTACTCTTTGTAATTTAGTATTTCGCATACTGTAGTGCATTTGAAAATTAATAACTAATTAGATTGTCTTGATTATTTTGTTTTACTCTAAATGCAATTTTTGTTAACCAAATTTTAGAAGTCGCGAAATATAAATCGATCAATGTTGGTATTGGTCTTCTCAAATAGATCTTACTCTTCGACGATTTCCGGTACGTCACTTCTTACTTCTTCCTCAACAAGTTCACATCTTGATTTCTAGTGAGAATTTTAATCTTCCAATCCTGATGTAAAGTCTTCACTTTTACCGGCACAGGTATGTTTATTGTGTAACTAATTTTCCGTGTCGCATTTTTTACATTATGGTTGTCGCGGTATTTGCTGATTTATGTCTAAATTATTGATTCTGCGGTTCCACCCGACTGACCTAAGATGACGACCTGAATTATGTGGCTTCGGAGTTGAGGCGTGGTCGTACTTAAGAGGATTTTCCTTGCCGCCTTATCTACATGACTTAGTTTCCTGTTATCGGAAACATCCCGATTGGAGATGTGTTCCTGATCTGCAACTCGTGCATCAACAGGCCAATTTATTCTCAATTTCTTTCGCATGGGCATGTTCTACTGATCTTCAGTTATAACATTGGATAGAATTATGTGGCTTCGGAGTTGAGACGTGGTCGTACTTAAGAGGATTTTCCTTGCCGCCTTATCTACATGACTTAGTTTCCTGTTATCGGAAACATCCCGATTGTAGATGTGTTCCTGATCTGCAACTGGTGCATCAACACGCCAATTTATTCTTAATTTCTTTCGCATGAGCATGATACGTTAATAGTTACTATTTACGATCAATATTTTACATGCAAATTTAGTAAACGAAACAGTTTTCAGCTTGCTGTATTTATGGGCTCTTCTTAAGAAATCACAATTTTAGACCATTATTTTTAATGCGTCAGTGTGTGACGTCAATGAAGTTGGGACTGAATTACGGTTACAGTAAATCTTAGATGCACCCTGGTAGGTTGGTTGGAGCATGGCCATCAGAAGGTAGCGGGAAGCCACTACATGCTGATCAGGAGCATATCTTCAGATATAACATTGGATAGAACAATGTCGCTTCGGAGTTGAGATGTGGTCGTTCATTACAGAATTTATCCCGCAGCCTTTTCTATATGATTAAGTTTTATGTTATCGGAAACATCCCTAATGAACATGTGTTCCTGATCTGCAACTCTTGCATTAACAGGCCAATTTATTCTCAATTTCTTTCGCTTGAGCATGTTAAACTAGCATTCAGACATAAATTTGGATAGAATTATGTGGCTTCGAAGATGAGACGCGGTCGTATTTCAGAGGATTTTCCTCGCCACATTTTATACACGACTTAGTTTCCTGTTTTCGCAAAACATCCCGACTGGTGATGTGTTCCTGATCTGCATCTCGTGCATCAACAGGTCTATTTATTCTCAATTTCTTACGCATGAGCATGTTCTACTAACATTCAGATATAAATTCGAATAGAATTATGTGGCTTCGGAGTTGAGACGTTGTCGTACTTTAGAGGATTTTCCACGCCGCCTTTTCTACATGATTTAGTTTCTTGTTATCGGAAACATCCCGATTGGAGATGAGTTCCTGATATTCAACTTGTGAATCAATAGGCCAATTTATTATCAAAGTGTGAAAGTCCTTTTGTAGGGTTGTCTTTAGTGTTCTTGTCTTTCACTCTTGTATTAGGGTGGCTAACTGAACCTTCAGTGTCTTAATCTCTGCCTGCAGTTTTGTGTGTTCTGCAATTTGAGTAGGGTTTCCATTAGTTGGTTATATCGGAGGATTCCTAACTCAGTGTTTCTTAGATTGTTGAGCAGTTGTTCTAGTGTGTCATTTTGCAATCCTGTTGTCTTGTCTACAGTAATAGGTAACAGGGCTAGCCAAATTATTTTTACAAACTCTTCTTCTGGTAATTGAGGTATTCATTTGTTTTTGTAATAGGTCAGATTTGGCACATGTGCCTGGCAACTTTGTCCTGGTTTTTGTTTTGTTCTGTAAAGCAAGTTTGTACTTTTCAATATCATCAATGGGCATGAAAGTGGATTTGAGTTTCGTCTTAATGAGTAGCCATGTGAATTCTCCTATGTCTGTAGTACACATTTTCGTATGTCTGCTTAGCGCTGCCTTGTAAGTAAAATGTAAGATGCCTGCATTTTTCTACTTCGCACCACCCATTAATTTCACTTGCAGCATTGTAGGTTGCCAGAAAGTCGTCAACATTTTCGTTATTTTCCCAACGTTTTCTGCCTTCTTCACATAACTTATCAAAGGAAACTCGTTGGGGAAATGTATCGGAACAGCGAGGGAATTATCATAATTTTTGCTGTCAACACTGTCACCACAGCCATTTTTATCAATGCTGTATTCATGATTGTCTTCACTTCTTGTTTCAGCATCAATATCAAACTTATTTTACTTTGTAGGCTGTGTATGTTTATCATCAGTAATTAGAGCCAACATCTGTTCATTTGGAAGTTCGTAGAATTCTCGCGCATGCCCTGCATTTACAGGCTACATTCTACAAATACCGACTCAATCTTTCCATCATTAGCATTAACTGTATTGTCATAATCGTCTGCTCAAACAGTATCCATCGATGTAGCAGGAGGTATTGACGATATCACTTGCTGGCTTCCAGTAGACGAACCCTTGCAGATCACGATGAGTTCCTTCTTTGTATCACCTTCCCTAAACTGCATGTGATCATTGTCGTAATACATCATCGTGCAAAAAGGACTCTTCTTACAGGTGGTTCTCTCATGTCGTCGTGCATGTAGCTTTTGCTAAATATGATCAATTTTGCCTATCTACAACTCAGTATATAAACTTACTAATATATTTCGTCAATGAGATTTATACTTTTTTAAGCATCCATTCAACCAGGCATGTTGTCTACTTCCTTCATTACATTACCATGTAGTTACATTTTCAACAGTTTCTTCCACACAATGTCTTAGCTCAGCTTGAACTCATGCTCTACAAATGACACGTTTGCTCTACCAAGGACCCATTAACGAAACATTTGGTTCTGCAAATTATCCATTACTGACCCATTTTGTTCTGCAAATGACCCATAAATTGCTCATTTTGCTCTGCATATAACCCATTAGTGACCCATTTTGCTCTGCAAGTGACCCAGTAATGGCCCATTTTTCTCTGCAAATGACCATTAATAATCTATTTTGCTCTTCAAATGACACATTAATAGCCCATTTTGCTCTGCAAATGACCCATTAATGACCCGTTTTGTAGAACAAATTATCCACGCGTATGTAACATCAATGAGTCATTTGCAGAGCACAATGGGTCATTTGCAAACAAAATATGTCATTAATGGGTCGTTTGAAGAGCAAAATGGGTCATTAATGGGTCATTTGCAAAACAAAATGGGTAATTTGCAGAGCATTAGTTTCAATCTGAGCAAAGACCTTGTGTGAAAAACTTTTGAAGAGGTAACTACATGGTAATGTAAATAAGGAAGTAGATAAAAAGTTTGTTTGAATGGATGCATAAAAGTGGATAAATCTCATTGACAAAATATGTTAGTAAGTTTATATATTAAGCAGTAGATAGGCAAACTAGATACACAAGTTCCTACTGTAGAAAAAACATCAGTTTTTTCATGAATATGTAGCAAGCCAATGATTCCACAATGTCTACTGTAGTGCTTACCTCTGTGGTTGTACCATATTCCGCTGCTGGAAAATTACATGGAAAACAGTGTTGCTAGTGTAGAAAGATCTTCAGGTAAGCTACCTTGCTTTATGACATGAGAGAATCGCCTGTAAGAAGAGTCCTTTTCGCACGATGAAGCATTACGACAATGACCACATGCAGTTTAGTTAAGGTGATACAATGAAGGAAAACATCTACTGGGAGCCAGCAAGTGATGTAGTTAATACCCTCTGCTACATCGATGGGTACTGTTTACGCAGACGATTATGACAATACAGTTAATGCTAATGATGGAACGATTGAGTCAGCATGTGTGGAATTTATACATGCAGGAAGTGCACGTGAAGTCGACGAACTTCCAAATAATTGGTTGTTGGCTCTAATTACTGATGATAAACATACAACACCTACAAAGAAAAGTAAACTTGATATTGATGATGAAACAAGAAGTGAAGACAATCATGAAGACAGCATTGATAAAAATGGCTATGGTGACAGTGTTGACAGCAAAAATTATGATAATTCCCTCGCTGTTCCCATGCATTTCCCCAACGAGTTTCCTTCGACAAGTTATGTGAAGAAGGCAGAAGACGTTGGGAATTCTGACTACATGTTTACCGAAGAACCTAATGAACTAGTTGATAGACTGAAGTATGTGGTTGACTTTTATAAGAGTGGGGATTTCTCGTGCTGTGTTGTGGTATGTCAAATCTTTAGAGAATTTAAGGATATGTGTTACACCAGATGATGTGATTAACTGCTTTCTTCTGAATGTGTTATTACTATATATATATATATATATATATATATATATATATATATATATATATATATATATATATATATATATACAAAATTAAAAGTTGCCTCCAACATTGAAAGATGTATAGTATGAAGATGAATGGATGTTTGATGGGGGATTTCGCAGGATAGATAACGAACTGGTTGATTATCCTTTATATAACACTGCATCAAGCATAATGCTTTTACATATTCATGTTCAGCAGACCTATATTGAGATAATTGAAATGGATAACATACACAAATGGTTCTGTTATGAAAACAGTATATAAGCATGCATCTTGTAAAAATGTTTTCACTTCTTCGGCGATCGTGATGGAAGGCAGATCGTCGTCACGAGTGGAATCATTTAGTGATAGTTTACCCTGATACAATATGACAACAATGGTTGAAGACCTACCATCTGTAACCCGACAGCGATGGCAAAGACTTTCGAAGAGTCGCTAGAAACATTACAGAAACAATGTTACTACTGAGGAAATACTTTTATTACCAAACATAGTACACATCTACATGAAAGTAGCCATTTCCTGTTCAGTCCATCAAACAAGGCATTCCGCTGTGATAAATGTGATGCTGTGTTTGCCCGCAGTGATAAGCTGTTTATATATATATATATGCAAAGGTAATTTTTGTCATTCATCGGGAATCGAGTGCAAGTATTGCAGCAAAGACATTCGTGACTAAGTCTAGCGCCAGACAACATGTAGATAATAAATAACTGCTCATTTGCGATCAGCTACAAGAATTGTATAGGTGTTAACTGCAATGCTGTATATGAAAATAAGCGTACCTTGTCTGCTCACAATATAATTTATACTATAAAATTAGAGTAAAGCATAAATACTTATGTTGAATGAAGAATACTGTTGAGTGTATGTTAGTAATGCTATGTTTTTTTATATGTGTGAAATAAAGATAAAGTGTATAGAAGACTAGTGTTTTTATTCATTTTATCATCTATTATACATTTTATCCTACCATTGGATGGGGAAAAAATAACATTATTATTTTATTATAATCCATTAGTAATAACTGATGAGGATAATAGAGAGAATGTGTGAAAGTAATGTTTGTCAGTTCTGAACTTCTATGATGTTATGGATATGGTATGCGATTTACTAGAAGCAAGAGTCTTTTTTGATATAATTATATAAATTGATGTTTTTCACAGGAGTGTTTCATAGGCATGTTCTGATAGTATGAGTGTTGGGTTTCATCCGGTTGACTAAACTGATAATATTATATGTTGGGAAAGCTATTCATAATGGATGGCTGTAATGGTAATATGTCTTGTCTGTATGGTAGGCTATTTTTGGTGAAAATGTTTGATGTTAAGGAAATTGCGAATGGATTGTGTGGTTTATGCAAATGAGTTGTGTGTTGCAATATGGTTTGCAAGTATTGATGGTTATAATATTTCTGTTGGATCATTCGAATTTCTGTTTTGGTGTTATGGTCTATTGGAATGCGATTTCGTTAAGGTTGCACCTTTGACTATGTTATACTGTATGGTTGATGGTAATATTTGAAAAGTGCATTTTGCTATTACATGATGATGATGAAATGGATTATCAGAGTAATTCGCTGGACTATTTCATATACATGATTATATGATTGCTTTGTTGTCCTGGATGGTATGAAGGGAAATGTTTGCTATAACCAATAAGATGTAGGAAATGATTATTGTTACAGTTTGTTTATCTAATTGGAATATTACAAGTGTATAAATTGATTTTTCGTATGTTTTTTTCTGCGAGTATGATATGACATCAAGATATTATGAGTTATTTTAAACATTTTTCGATGGGTATTTGGCAGTTTGGGTTATACAGTTAGTTGATATCACATTCAATTATGATTTGGCGATGGGGAAAGCTGTTCGACTAATTTAATTTATAATATGGTGATATGGTGTGCTCTCTGTTTCTATAAATGAATCTTTGGCATAATGAAATGTGTAAAAATAAAATAAATTTTTATACACATCTGAAAAATAAATGAATGCACCAATCAGTTTTCTTATTCCTTATTCACCTAATCTGATGTTACGTCACGCCAAATTTAGTCGACTTAAACAACCTGAGAGTGACCTAATACTTCAGATTGAACCATATTCCTCTCTCACAATTTTTTACCTAAAATTGAACTTTTCGTTCGAATTTTATACACCTCTGAAATAATTATTGTTTCAGAAAAGCAGTTGTGTTTAGGTAAACCATAGTGATAGCAAGCAATGAAGTTTGGGGATGCGTAGAGATGTTTGTGTGTGTGCATGTGCTTGCGTGTGGGTTCATGTGTGTGTGTGTGTGTGTGTAACAAAAGTATAGTAAGAACGGATATTTAGTATTTACCCTATAAATGATGATTTGCATGCGTCGTTGACGAAACGATCAGTGACAGTTATTCGCCTGTTGAGACTTTTGTGTAGGGTTATGTGAGATGGGCGAGATCTATGTATGTTTTGTGGTATCGTTATAGATTGGTAGTTATTATCTGTAGCGAATGATAAAGTTGCTAATTGCAGGGGTTGTAATGATATCCTCTCGGGTATTGTAACTATTAGGTAGTTGTGATCTGCTCTGGCAGTAGGGAACAAATGTCTTTTCGTAGATTCGCACTCCCTAGCGACAATGTTGGATGTAGTTTTGCTCTCATATCCTTGGTTTTAATTATTTTTTAAATGTTATTATTATTATGTAGAAAGTTAGAAATTAAATATTTAAAAAGAGATTTTTATAATAATATAGATTACTAATATACTGTAAAGTTATTATCTAGTTGAACTACTACTAGGTTCAATTGACAATAATTAATTACATAAAACCCTTTCTACTCATTTACTATCAAGGTCCAGTAAAAACAATGCTAAACTGATTACATTTAGAGTACTTTAAGGCTGTATAGCAATGCATAAATTGTGAATTCGATAAAATGTGCCTTTTATAAAAAATACTTCAATTACGATATAAAATATGGCACCATATTTTCGATATCACAGACTCGTTTACAAATGCAATGTAATAAAATTCGTGGCAGGAAAAACCATTCAATACTTTATATTTACACACCATAAACAAATTTTACGTGTTCACAAAATAAAAGCTAACAGCACGGCAAAAATAGTACTAATGAAATGCAAAAATATTTAATAGCACAAAACAAATGCTCTTGACACATGGAAGAATGTTACCAATGATGTCTCAGTCAATTTGACTGAACCAAAATTACGTTTATAACTCATAATATTTACGTGGCACCTTTCGTAAGTTACAAAACTGAAACCATTGCCAAAATTATAGGCATTGCTAAACTTCAAATACCTTTTAATAGCCAAATCCGCATTCATTTATAGTGTTATATAAACCATGCCTGCACATCGCACCACTAAGAAGTACCAATATAATGCGTGACTTATACTGAACAGATTGTACTCTACTATCAGTTACTTGTAATATCATCTTAATGTGTGAGGTTTGCAAATTATGGCTAAACATAACTGCTTCGGTTATAATACTCGAAAGAATATAATTTTTTTGTTTTAATATCTGGGCCAAACTAATAGGCACAAACCAATTACACTCCGCGTTTTGATGGCTTTGATAACGCCCGGAAATTTCTCTTAACAATCTAAAACTGAAATTAAAATAAAACATTTATAATAAACAAATTTTATCATTCACAATTATCATTATTGGTACTGTTGCAGCTAGGCGAGTCCCTAATAGGATGGCACGATAAAATGCACAGATTAAAACTTGAATTTAAAAAACATAAGTAGCCGTAAATAATCTGTATTTACAGACACTCAATAAAGGGCAAGTTGTGGACGGTCATGTCCATTACCAAACGAGTAAACAGCTGATCGTGGACAAATTGGGGGCAGCAGAATTGTAAAACACGTCGGCTTGTGAAGCCTTAATTCATGCACACTCATGACAGAATTGAGATATAGTTATGCCAACCTTATATTTGGATGGTGCTGGTCTAAACATAATTGCTACAAAATCTACTTACACTGTGCAGCCAACCTAGCTAAGCACCCTCTACAAAAATATGAAACTACGACCAAAACCTGGCATGCTGCGAAAAATTAAAAATCAAATTTACATTCACAACTCACCGAATAATCTTCCTCTACTGGCGCCCAAATTAAAGATATTAAATATTAAAAACAGTAGAGGCAAATTTGATTGCCGCACCAATTCATTTTCAACTGCCCAAGATATGATGTTCGTAGTATCGCTCAGCTCCAGTTGAATGGCGCGTCGGTGATAATCCACGATGTGTAGCCAGGCGTCGGTTGAGGTAGAAGGGAGAATAACAAATGAATGGTAAACCAGCTAACTCCAGACACCGCTCTACCCTTTCGATTTTAAAACTTGTGACATGCACAGGAGGGGAATTAGGGTGGGGGAAATGAAAGGAGGACAGAAGCTGACACCGATAATCCTAATCGAACGTCACTACCGCAGTGCAGCATGTGTGGTCGTTAATTAAATCACAAGAGACCGTCGCCTCCATCCTTGCATCTCATCGTAAATGCGAAGACGAGTGTTTGTGTAACATTTATCTTTATCTTTTCGGTGTCTTGGAGAGTGGTGTTCTCCCTTCCAGAGATGACGATAGACTGATGGCTGACTGGGCAGGTGTGATTAGATAGTTCTTTGTTGAACAACATCCTGTGATAGCGTGTTAGAGAAACGATGAATGCGGCACAGGTGTTGTAGACAGTATGCATTGGGTTTGGAATGGTATATTGTTTAAGTGTTTGTTGTAAAGTGTGTTGCAACATGGTATACACATAAGTTATGCATATAGACCTGCAAAATTCGCGTTATTATTTGGAAGCACATTAGACTTTTAACATGCTACCTTTGTAATATGTCTGTCATTGGACCATACTGTATCTGACACGTCCTGGGTGATGCTGCACCAATCATTGAACACTTCACAATTGTGATCTCCAATCATGTGAAGTTCAGTTAGAAAGGGCGTGGTTTGACATCTATGCAGCAGCCAATGGAAAAAAGACGCCGAATCCGGTACAAATAGTACTGTGTAGTTCAGTCTGACGCCAAATAATAACGCGAATTTTGCAGGTCTCTAGTTATTTATCATATTTAAACATACTTTAGTCGGAAATTAGATTTGATTATGGTAAGATATGTGTTTAGAGCGAAATTAATCATGTTAGTTAATCAATATGTAAATAGTACTTAAAAGAGTCCTTGTGTGATGATATAAGGCAGGGCATATGTTATTGACTCTACAGTTGTCTTCCATCTTTGTTTGTGTTTCATCGATTGATGGGTTGCTGTTTTCAGCTCATTATGTACACAGTAGTTGCATTTGTATATCCATTGCATTAGTACTCTGGTAACTTTAATTGATACACGATTAAGTAAAAAATCTAATTACTATGTATGTTTCTTGAATCTTTATGTACATACTACTACTTAGGTGTAAATAGTCATGTGAAATAACCATTATCTTTAAGCGCATACACACATTATACTCTTGATGGATAAGTGTTCAAGTTTCCCGATGTAAACCTAACCTGGCATCTTCGATTCATTTTACTTTTTAAGTTTCTTAAAATTTATTTTATTTTTTTTTGCTTCGTCCAACAAAAGGTTAACCTATACAGATATCAATTAATCATGTCAATTTATAGAAACATGCAAGAACTAGACAGTCAATCACAACATAGTCTTCCTAGAATATTTATAAAAAATAAATACGCATACAGGTTTGGTGTGGTTATGTAACAAAATTTGTGTGTTTGTTAACAATTGATATGAGAAGTGTGAAAGCTTTGTGGTGTTCTATGGCAATGCTCTGTAAATTTATATACGATAGTCAAATTATTAAACTATGTCACTGCAGTTATGATATATGCTACTATCAAATTTATTATGGTGTCACTATCATGAGCTATTGTTAATCTATTTCGGAAAAAAAAATTCCTATTTTCGTCGATGTCTGTATTGCAAAAATTATAACTATTTATGTCACTGCTAATAAACTTCATTTAATCGGTTTTGCGAACTTTATCTCACTTTTCAATCATTACTACGATTGCCAGTATTTTTAATAATGGTGTCCTTAGTTTTATGATCTTAATTACTGCAGTAATTAGTTACTTTATTCTCATTTTAATTACTTTGAGATTAATATCTTTAATCTTTGAAGTAAATATGTCCAGTATATATTTTTTATTCCCAATTAAAATTATATAAGAGTCATGTAATTCGTAATGGAAGTCTTGTGGTCAGACATATATTATTTCTGCCGGTTTTCGTGTTGTAGATTATTTTTTTAGATTTCGATGTTTGCTTTATTTGGCCGTATAAATTATCTAATTTAAATATTCTCCTCTTTTGGGTGATCTTCCTGTAAGTTTTATTTTAATCCTGTTAAAAAATTTCGTACTTCCAATGCTTCAATATCAAACTTGTAGGAAGGCTTCCAGGCGGACTTTTCATCCCGTTGTTTTTCATACAAGTGGATGTCGCTTCATCGTTCGCAGACTGTCGTCTTTCACATTTATCCTTATCCCCTTCCACACTTTGGTTTCTGGGGTCGTTGTGTTCCCAAAGTTATCGTGTGATCACACGTTTAGCACGTGACTTCGTCTAAAAGGAGTCTTTCGATCATGTGCAAACTTGCCCATCTTGCTGACGAATCCCTTGTTCACGTCCCTTGTGGACCTTCTGCGACACCTAGCAGAGACAGTGGAACCTTTTGGTAACCCATTTTCTTTTTCTTTGTGCTGTTGTTTCCTCCGGCGACATATCTCTCTGTCCGTTTTCTCCTCACATTTGGTCTTGGTCTGTCACCGGAATGTTGTGTGTACACGGTCCAGTGACCTTGATGGTTTTCGTCGGGACTATGGTCACTTTTATTAGCGTTTATACACAACCGCCATGTAGACTAGATCCAAGATGTAGTGTGTGGTAACGCATATTTATTTATTTTTTCAGTGCTTCATCTTATGAAACATATCTGGAAAATAATTCTCCCTCATTGGTGAGTACCTGTACATTTTCTTTTCGCTTCATCTTGTGCCCCTAGATCATTTTCACTCACTATTTTCAATACTACTTTTATAGTGAGTGTCCTACTTCTGGTTCTTATTCTGGTACTGGTTTTAGATCTATCCTCTCCATCGACATATGATGGCACAACTTTGAGTATTGTACCTTTCGTGTTTTATGGCGAAGGACTGCCATAAATGCTACCACCAGTCTGTTGGCAGTTCGGGGCTTCTACATTCGTTTCATCCCACAGCTAAATTACCAAAGCCAGTTATACTTAATCCCAGTTTTTCACCAAAGCAAGCTAAGTAAAAATATATCAATATTATTTTGAATGAAAATGAAGCGAATTTATGCAAATGTAATTGCTCTCTTTATTAGTGACATTTATTATTTCTGTATGGATGTTTTATTTTATATTTGTCATATCGTCTCATTATTAGTCATTCACAAATATTTGTTTGACTGTGTTATGTTTCCATACTAATTTGGTAATGCACTTAGAAGTTAATTAATTTTAATTTGCATTTAAACCAATGATTTTAAATTAAAATTGAGTAAACGAGTTATGTAAGGGTAACTACCCTTTTATAATATGGCTTAAAAAACTCCTAGTAGTCAATATATTTTACAGTATCATTTAACCGAAGTTTATATACAAGCACTTATGACTTAGTCTCTTTATCAAAACTATTTTAATTAATATTCTAATGTACTTATATTACTAATTGTTTATTTACGAACTTAAATTGCTTGTGTGTGTATTCATTTACAACTTTTTTAATACCGTACTGAAATTAATAATAAATTTACCAAAATGTGTTATTTATGCTCACAACAAATTAATGATTTTATTATTATTAAAATATATTACATTTCCTCTGGGCTCCTTTCTATTAATTACTATGCACGTTATATGATTTAATTATATCTTTCGCCTCTTTATTACATTATTGTGCCATGTACGAGCACCCAACATGTTTGATTAATTAGCTTATTTGTTAGTACTGCTTCCTTACCACTTCTTTGGTCTTTATCTCCTGAGCAATCCTTAGGTTTATTTTTTTGGTATATATATTTTAAATAATAATGTTTATTATTGATGTGTTGGTGGTTTACTTATATTAGTGTTAATAACAAGGGCTGTCAAATATCTTTAGAATGAAGTGGATATCTTAACACCTTAACAGTTTGTTTATTCTCCTACATGATCACAAGTGGTAGCCGTTCGCGTGGTTTCGTTTCGCATAGTTTATTTCTGGTCGTGCTCTTTATTTAAGTGTATGAAAAGTTTCTGTATAAATCCTTTTTACATGTGAGCACAATTTTATTATGTTTACCAAGTTTTAAGAGCCTTCTATTAATAAGTTTTCTCAGCATAATTATATAACAAATTATTTGCGTTGGAAATTATTTTGGTATTTAAAATCATAATAAGTATAAGTTATTTACTTTCACTTTCTTCCTTTCCATTCAGGTCACAGTGTTTTCGTTTTGAAGCGACCGTCCTTTGTTTCACCACAATTTGTTCCTGTGACCTAGTTTCTGACCGTGCTGTGCTAACCTTGTAATCATGTGACGTGATTACAGTCCAGCTGTTTTTCTGACGTAATTTGAAGCTCTATTTGTAAGGTATTCAGCCTCCCTTTTTCCTTTTGTTAATTTGAGTGACGTCTTTATTTTATTTAATATTGCATTCAGTGATACCAGTGTGTTTATCATGTCTTTCAACACAATTTTCGTTTTTCATTCTAAGTGTGACATGGAGCTTAGGACCCATTTACTTAAACTGATTCTACGCGCTCTATGGGACATCTCCCATATATTCAACTGCAGCACTTTTCAATACACTTCAGCCTTGAGGGCACTGTGCCCAAAAACTAACTTCAGGTAAAACTCAATAAGAAATGTGGATATAGGTAGAATAAGTTTCATTGACATCAAGAACAAACTACTACACTCATCGGATGAATGTGGTGCAGTGATGTGGTCTCAGCACTTCTAAGGTCTCCCGATTACCTGTAACTGCAACTGGGCAAGGCCTTAATAATTAATGTGCGGTATGTTCCCGCTTATGGGAATGAGCAACTGGCCCGACACTTGGTAATTTAGAAAAAGGAAATCTTCAGTTATATTAAGCTTTCTATTGCTGATTGAAGTGTTAAGGCCTAAATTCTGTGTACCGAGGATGGTCACCGATCTGACCTCCCACGCTGCTGTACTCTTTGCATGCCTAGACCAAGATACCAACATGGCTGCGACAGAGACTTCAAATGCCAACGCCGAGGTCAAGTTGCTATTTTCTTGAACTAAAATGTGTGCATTCTTAATAACAAATATGAAACATACTGTACTCTCAATTAAATAGACACGTTGGTGACATCCCCCACATGCCCCGACCGTACCTTTGGTTGCTCAAAAACTCATATGCGGGAATGTCACCGCACTTATATTATAAACACATTACTCTAAGGCTGTGCTGTACAGTCCTGTTAAAAAATTGCATTTCCACTGAATCAAATATCAATAAACATGTGTGCAGGTATTAACTGCTATTTAAGAACCCTGAACAAAACTCGCATCACATCTCCCACCATGGCGCCGCAGAACATCAATTCCGCCCTGCTCATGCCACGCTTTGTGACGTCACCACACATTATGTGTTTCGTACATGCGAAAAGGGGCTACAGATAACTACATTTTAAACAGACTACAAAAGAAACTATTTGCTACTCACTTGTCGCACGAACGAAACTTGAAGATAGGCAGAGCATTGCCTATTGGGGTTGCATAGGGGCCACGATGCACTGTAGAATACATGTAGGCCTTCCTAAGTAGCACACATGGTAGGAGCTTATCACACTGCTGTATGTGCAGCTCACTCGCTCCTACCAATGTATGTTGTACCTGGCAGTCGTGGTTTGGTGGGGATGCCGTGCCAGATCGTTAACTAATTTCCCCAGGAATAACCTCTTGTAGAAAAATAATTAAATTGGCCTTTTTGAGATATGCGATACTGGTTCCGAGAAAAGCGACTTCCTTAATCTCGGAGACCTACACCAGCTTACTCTCGGCTGTTCTCGTCGACTCTCGGTGTACTCCAGTTGCGATTATTGACTCCATTGTGCAAATGGTCAGGGAGATGCAGAGTGAACCCTGTGTTCACTTCGAGTGTTTCTTTTAAAATGTATTTCGTTCTGAAGTGATATACATATATTATTTTAGTTTATTACAGGAACTGCTATTTACGTTACTATAATGTTGATTTTTACGAATCAAATCTTTTGTTTACTTTACAAACGTAACTATGGATTTCATTTCTGTACCTTTTAAATCATTAATAATTTTTTGTATTATGCATCTCTAATAGTGCATTGTTTATTTCCGAATGTCTCGTGTTTTAATTCATAATGTAATCCTTACTTTTGTTTGGTAATTGCATGTTTACAATTACATAACTTTCGTGTCGTATTTCTTGTTTTCTGTGGCGAATGTCACAACATGGCCACGATATTGTTTTTCAACTGTCGCAGTGTATCCAACCTGACCGTATTTTATGGCCCTATGGCTGTTTTGGTGTTTGTTTACATTTGTATTGTGGTGTTTTAAATTGCTAAATGCTCGATATTTTGTTAAATACTTTAACTAATGTTTATTTTGGTTTGTACTTTGCGTATTTTTGGGTGAACGACACTATTTGCTCATTTTAATTAAACTTCTATGAAATTTTGGCTCTATATTTGTCTTATTGTGGAAATCCTTCTTGGTCACGTTATGCTTCTTGTATTTTGTTTTGGTTCGTGTTTAGTTTGTTCTAAAAGTCATTAATTTTAATATTGTTAATGGTTTTATTCCCTTTTGTAACAGACAAGTTATTTATTTTAAAAAAAATTTACTCTTGTTCGAACAATGCTTTTGGTGTAGGTTTAATTGGATTAATGGTTTCATTTTGTGGTTATTCATACTTTGGTATTCCAAACCCTCAATAAAATAATTACTGTATTGTAACATATTTTCGTGATTTATTATTTTTTCAAGAGCTAGTGAACTCTCAGAATTGGCATTTAGTTTTTTCTTTCTTTTGGGGTTTTTGGAAATAATAGAGTCCATAGTCTGCGAACTAACTGTCACTCTTTAGGAGATCACAGAGTTCCACGTGTAAAATTTAAGGTTATGCCTTGTTTTTAAAAGGATAATAATTTTTTTAAGTGAAATTCAAATGTTTCTTAAATTTAAAGACATTATTTATTTGTTCTTTCAAAATTAGAGTGTTACAGTACCATAGTGTGCTCCCTTGGCCTGTGTTGTTATATGTAGATCTTATTTGTCTCATTTGTCTTTGTAATACAGTCTTCTCTGTTTGAAATGTATATTGTTTTTATCATTCTTTCTTTCAGGTTTCCTTTCTATTTCGGTCATAGTGGCAGCATGAAGAGGGCCTAAATAAATTGTCATGTACGTCGCCGTACGAAACCGAACTTAGACTTCAAACAAATCAAGGATGCCAGGGATTTCATGAAAAGACTGCAACACGATAACACTCCCACCACTGAAGCAGAAGGAGGCCAGTTGGCTAACACAAAACAATGGATTGATATAGGCCGGCGCGAAGAGAGGGTCGGGGCCTTTACCACGACAACGGCATTGACATAGGCCGGCGCGAAGAGAGGGTCGGGGTCTTTACCACGACAACGACATTGATATAGGCCGGCGCGAAGAGAGGGTCGGGGCCTTTATCACGACAACGGCATTGACATAGGCCGGCGCGAAGAGAGGGTCGGGGTCTTTACCACGACAACGGCATTGACATAGGCCGGCGCGAAGAGAGGGTCGGGGCCTTTACCACGACAACGGCATTGACATAGGCCGGCGCGAAGAGAGGGTCGGGGTCTTTACCACGACAACGACATTGATATAGGCCGGCGCGAAGAGAGGGTCGGGGCCTTTATCACGACAACGGCATTGACATAGGCCGGCGCGAAGAGAGGGTCGGGGTCTTTACCACGACAACGGCATTGATATAGGCCGGCGCGAAGAGAGGGTCGGGGCCTTTACCACGACAACGGCATTGCATTTCAGCAAACAATCATGACCCGATTGCAGGGCGCTCGCGACAATGGCGTGCTAGCACACTTTTGCAACGATCAAGTATACAAACCCAGTTTCACAGGGTCCACGAATTAAAATTAAGAATGGAATAGGTTGAGACTCATATGCATAACTATAATAATTCTCTACCTTCTTTATATATTTTGTACTAGTTCTGTAATTACAGTCTAGTATTGTATGATAATATGGTAATGCTATATGTGACATCCAATATGATATAATAACATATGCTTAGCACTGTGCAAATAAGATGAGAGTATTTCATGAAGTTTTTATAAATTGAGGGTAAAGTTACGCACAAATTACATATACCATCTTCAAATTTTTGCCACAGATTCTTAAACTAACGTTAATGTAGTATGTCAAAATGATTCAATGGTTAACACCTTCACTATTAATTTACATAAATTAAAGTCTTGAGACTAGGATGTCAGCAAGTGACTTGACTTCCATTATAGTACAACTGAATAACCAGTCTCACATTTTACATGGTAGTGATGTAATTTATTTCTATTTCAAACAAGTTGTGTGTAGTCAACTTATGATCGCATGTTGCTAATCCCCATATTATAAGTTGTAGACACCCAGGGACAGCAAATCTCAGTAGAAGACCCTCCGGAGTGCAACTAAAAAGGCACCGCAGAGGGCAGCACCGTCTACAATGTAACAAGACACCAATAGACATCAACACGACCTGACACACCACTGACGTTACGATTACTACCACCACGACATGGCCACTGTTACCGCATCAGCATGTTCATCTACCCCAGCCTACATATAGTAGTCTCTTATACCCAGGTAACACGTTTTTATTCTCAATCACTTACACTCACATTAACACCGTAGCAGATATCACATATATGATAATTTTCTCTGGTTGACTGCGTTCAGAATACTTCAGCAATTAGGCCTACATGGAGCGCTCCGAATTGAAAATAATTGGAAAGTTTCAGTTTATCATATAACAAAACATGTAATATTACTTATTATTATATACATATTTATATAGTTCAGTGTTTATTCGAGTACACTGTAATTCACTGAATTTATGAGAAAATCGTCCTATATATAAGAACGAATGTTATTTTATTAATAGTATATTATAAGGGTAAAATTCATTATGCTCCAATTTTACCTAATTTTCCGAATTGAAGGTTGTTCACTTTTGAATATTTAAAGATATATACTTCAATTTTTACAACACAAAATTATGATTATATAATATGTAGCGGCATATTCAGTTGTTTATGTAATCTCATTAAATTATTTGTAAATTATACAATTATATATATATGCATTTCAATTGTCTTAAAAGTATAAGAGCATGTATACACATAACGCATGATATGCATTACACATGAATGTCTTATGACTAGTTACCAAATGAAAGATTTAATTTAAATGTGAGTAATTACACATATCTCTAAATTATTCTTCAGCAATTATTTGTTGCCACGCATATTATGTTTTAAAGCTGAGTGATTGGACTATTTGTGTATATATGATGGCCTGATACATCATATTAATTTCAATGTCTAATAAAATGTTTTCATTAATTATTATTTCTCAGCAGAACATTCAATTAAGGATGTGAGTATGGAAACACTGTATAAATAATTTGACTAATTACAAACACAGATTTTTTTATTCTGTACTTCGAAATGTCTTTAAATTATATATGTTATTTTAAGAATCCTTTCCATTCCCGCTAACAATATCGAAACATAAATTCTTGCCGGTACTTTAATTTATTTTTCTTGCATTTAATTTATTTTAATTCAGTAATTTAATAATTACTACATTTCGATGTTATCCTATCTCCAATTGTCCTTATGATATCAATTAGTTGATAGCATTAATAATTGTTTTTCTTGAAAACATAAACAGACATCACTATTCAATTATTTTGTCAATGTAGTTCTGCAACACAGATCAAATGTAGACTGTACTCAATATCAGTGTAATTGTGTAATAATATTGTTGCATGTATTTATATGTTTCTTTTACAGGATTATTCATGAGTTTGTAAACAATAATTATTGTGACAGGGTCACATTTCACTTAAATATTTTCTTGGTCGTAATTTTAACTTAAATTTTCAACTGTTAATTATTACTTTTATTTTGATGATTTAAAAATGTTTTGCTTTTATGTTAAATTCATTAATATTTTTAAGACACCCCAAGTAGTGGCATGGAACCACGGTTCAGCAGGAAAAGGCTGTCTCATCACGAATACCGCCACCGATGGCATCTGCTGTGTCTGCACGGAAGACTATACACACCCAGCACTTTTCAAGTTCAAGGCTCTCCGCAGCCACCGCATAAACAGATGCTGCAGTTCTGACACATTGTTTATGGCCCACCCTGCTCGAGGACTTCAAGGCTGTTCCTATTGCCTGAGCTATACTTTTTTTCATTTGTATCCTGTCGCAACATAACTTCCCTCCCATTATAAAGACTTGCCATACACTCCTTCTCCCAATGCCACATTAAGAAATCTACAGATAAATTCAATTATTTGAAAGTTAGCCAGGATTTTGGCACGGTGAGGACACCACTCTTGTGAAGATAGGGGGACATGTAGCGGCAGCATGAAGAGGGCCTTAACAAATTGTCATGTACATCACAGTATGAAACCGACCTTAGACTTCAAACTAATCCAGGATGCCAGAGATTGCGTAAAAAGACTGCAACACGACAACACCCCCACCACTGAAGCGGAAAGAGGCCAGTTGGCTAACACAAAACAAGGGATTGATATAGGCCGGCGCGAAGCGAGGGTCGGGGCCTTTTCCACAACAGCAGCCGAAAACGTCGGAAGAAGGAGCTTCAACGTCGGGACATCGGGCAGCAAGGAGCTCGCTGCCTTGGGTCTGTTGCGCGTCGTTATCCGAACAAGCCAGACATAGCCTCCGGCCTCAAGATTCAGGTGGGTACTGTCGTTATTAGCTTGAGTCAAGAAGGTGTAATTGCTAGCC
Organism: Dryococelus australis; assembly: GCA_029891345.1. Taxonomy (NCBI): domain Eukaryota; kingdom Metazoa; phylum Arthropoda; class Insecta; order Phasmatodea; family Phasmatidae; genus Dryococelus; species Dryococelus australis. Next base: position 976,154 of record CM057009.1, on the reverse strand, counting down.
AATTAAATTTATATATAATATCATTCAGTAGCGCCTTGTGTCAATTGAAGTCACATTATTAATTGGAATATCGTATGAAGGTTATTGTGTTGCAACACGGATTAAATCAGTGTCTTATACGACTTGCCTATCAGTTAATATTAGAATAGTAGCTGTACATGTATGGTGTATTGTGGAGCGCAATAGTAACCAGTACACGGTGGTGCTGTTCCGTTTGATTTTGTGTTAGTTTTGGCGCACTATGCCCTTTCTCTGGTTGTTAGCTCTTGGTGGTGTGGAGTTCACCAAGTTAGCTGCCTTCCAATTATGTCTTGGTGAATCGGCCGCACTGTTTCTGTCTGCAGCTGCTTATGGTGGGTTCCGTGCTACGGCCCTTATGCTGAGAGAGCAGTTATGTCTTACCAATGATTTTCTTCTCTCCAAAATTGAGGTAGTCTCCAAATTTGATTATTACATTTATTTCTCAATCTGTTTATTTGCAAAACTTTTTTTTTTTGCAGTTACTTGTTTGGTCTCACGTTTAGGGGGGGAGGGGCACTAAATTCGCGTGGGCTTTGGGGGTAACTGTATTTACCAACAAAACATTTTGTTCTTTCTATTTACTTTCAGTTTTCTCAGTTTACATTCACCTTCATTCAGATTTTTTGTTTAGGTTTCGGGTTTGCGTCTCATTTTGGCACTTAGTTGCTCGTGCTTAGAATTTGCTGCAAGCACCTTTGTTACGTTACTTTATCCTTGAGCCTGGACGGTTTCCTGAAATTCGTTCTTTCTATGTACATTTAATTTTCTCTTTTTTTCCTATTTTTCGGTGCGGAAAGCGTAGTAAGGCGGTATAGGACGTCATTGGTGTGTTTTGCGTCGTCGAATCTTACTTTACTTTGTAGGGTATTGTTTGTGACAATGGTGTTCCTTCACCATTTTTTTGGTCAATTATTTTTGTTCAGCATAAACGATATGGTCTCGCTTTGGTACTTTGGTGCTCATGCTATGATTTTGTGTCAAGCACGTTTTGTTGCATTACCTTGTCTCTGACACTGGACAGGTGCCTAAGTTTTGTTTTCTATCACTGGGGTGTTGTGTTATAATGCTGGTATGGGATGGTGCTATTCCATGGGGTCTCATCAGAGTTCTGGGAGTCAACCTAACCTCACTTGTCATTTGTAATTTCCTTTTGATTGGTTGGTGGCTAGTTTAGATTTTTGTGACTTTGTGTCAGTTTCAGTATGAAACTTGCCTAGTGTTGTTTTTCTTGGTTGTTGGTGGGCTGGCCACCCATCTCCACTTCAAGTCGCACACTAGTTGCTAGCCTGACTAGTTACAGTCAGTACTTTTACTTGGTTTTGTACCAGCACCAGTGTGGGTATTTGGTCCTTTTGGTTCGTGTCTTAATGTGGAGTTGTGTTCGTGGTAGGAGACCCAACAAGTTGTTTGCGCCTTTGGCAATTTGGACTAACCCATTGTTAAGGGTCGTGGCAATTTTCTTGACACCCAGTTTATTACTTGTTGTCGAGTATTGTACTAGGTTTTTGTGTTGACTCCTTTTAGTATTTTTACTGGTGGTCTTGGGTACTTGTACCTCATATGATTGATATGTCTTTATTTCTGAATTCTGAAAGCGACTTATACAATTGAGCTGTAATTTGTCAGTTGTCTTTTTCTCATTTGTTATTTAATTAAATTTGTCATTTATGTACATTTTTACAAGGCACATTTTGTTTTGATTCCTGTCAGTTCAATTTTTTTTCAGTTAAAGTTATGGTTTTGGCACGAGTGTGTGCCAGTTTATGGCAGCACTGTGTAATTTTATATGCGACACTTCTATTATTAAACTATACCATTACAGTTTCCATATATATTACTGTTAAATTTATTATGGTGTCACTGATATGAGCTATGTTTAATATATTTTGGAAACCATTTTTTTTTTTTTTTCCTATTTTTGTCAGTTCCTGCAAATTCCGAATTTTATAACTATTTATGTCACTGCTAATTAACTTCATTTATTCTGTTTTGCGAACTTTATCTCACTTTTCATTCATTAGTATGATTACCAGTATTTTTCCTAATTGTGTTGTAAGTTTCATGGTCTTAATTATTGTGGTAATTAATTAATTATTCTCATTTTAATTATTTGAAATATATATAGTTAAGCTTTGCACTCAAACTGTACAGTATATATATATTTGTTTTATTTCCAGTTTATATTATGTAAGTCATGGAATATGCAATGAGACATTTTTCTGCTGGTTTTCGTTTTCTCAAATATTTTATAGATTATGATGTTTGCTTTATCTGGCCATATAAATGATCTTATTTACATATTCTAGCTTTTGGATGATCTTCCTGTAAGTTTTATTTTAATCCTGTTAAAAAATTTAGTACTTCCAATGCTTCAATATCAAACTTGTAGGAAGGCTTCCAGGCGGACTTTTCATCCCTTTGTTTTTCATACACGTGGATGTACACTGCATCGTCCACATAATATTGTCTTTCACATCCATCCTTATCCCCTTCCACACTTTGGTTTCTGAGGTGGATGTGTTCCCAAAGTTATCATGGGATCACATGTTTAGCACGTGACTTCGTCTAAAAAAAAGTCTTTCGATCATGTGCAAACTTGCCCATCTTGCTGGTGAATCCCTTGTTCACGTCCCTTGTGGACCTTCTGCGACACCTAGCAGAGACAGTGGAACCTTTTGGTCACCCATTTTCTTTTTCATTGTGTTGTTGTTTCCTCCGGCAACGTATCTCTCTGTCCATTTTCTCCTCACATTTGATCTTGGCCTGTCGCCTGAATGTTGTGTGTACACAGTCCAGTGACCATGATGGTTTTCGTCAGGACTAAGGTCCCTTTTATTAGCATTTATACACAACCACCATGTAGATTAGAGCCAAGGTGTAGAGCGTGGTAGTCTTTTTTTTTATTTTGGTGCTTCATCATATGTAACATGTCTGGAAAAATAATTCTCTCTCATTGGTGAGTACCTGTTCATTTTCTTGTCGCTTCATTTTGTGCCCCTAGTTAATTTTCACTCACTATTATCAATACTCTTTTTATAGTGAGGGTCCTACTTTTGGACCTACTTCTGGTCCTTCTTTTCGATCTATCCTCTCCATCTACACATGATGGCGTAACTTTGAGTATTGTACCTTTCATGTTTTACGGTGAAGGACTGTCATAAATGCTACCTCCAGTAACCGTATTATCTGTTGTCTGTTGAGTTCTTTTACGTTCGTTTCATCCCACTGTTAGGTTACCATAGTCAATTATACTTCATCTGTGTTTTTCACCAAAGCAAGCTAAGTATATATATATATATAAATTTGAGTGAATGTGAAGTGAACTCACACACATTTAATTGCTCTCTGTACTTGTGATGTTTATTATATCTGTACCAATGTTTTATTTCATACGTGTCATCATATTGTCTCATTATTTGTCCCGCACAAATATTTATTTTGACTATGTTATGTTTCCATAGTAACTTGGTAACGCACTTAAATATTATGAATTTTAAATTTTGAATTTTAACCTATGATTTTTAATTAAAATTGAGTGAGTTATATAAGGTTACTCATTTTGATAATATGGCTTAAACTCCTGGCAGTCAATAATTTTTTACACTATCATTTATTTATGCTCACAACAAATTAATGATTTTTTTATTAATAAAATATATTACATTTCCTCTGGACTTCTTTCTATTAATTACTATGCACATTTTATGATTTAATTATATCTTTCACCTCTTTATTACTTTATTGTGCCATGTACGAGCACCCAGCATGTTTGATTAATTAACTTATTTGCTGGTACTGCTTCATTGCCACTTCATTTCCTGAGCAGTCGTTAACTTTATTTATTTGATACATTTTGTTTAATACCACATTTATTATTGATATGGTGGTTGGTTATTTATATTAGTGTTAATAACAAGGGCTGATTCCTTTCTTTATGATGAAGTTGATATCTTAACTCCTTAAAAGTTTGTTTATTCTCCTACATGGTCACAGCTTTCACTATGGCTTGCTGATTAAACTTTCATTGCATTGTGATTTTGAGTATACGTATGGAACTTGGTTTATTTTAAGAAATATATGTTTTTACATACATGCATACATTTATTCACATATTTTACAAGAATAAAAAATTGCGAGATCAGCTACAAATTTGTTTACACTTTTTTTTTATATAACTGATGTCTACATACCAGTGTCTCTTAATGTTTTTGAATGAAAGAGCGCCATCGTCTGTGTAGATATACATGGGGGACCTGTAGGAATGAACATGTGCTGTTGTAAACAATGAAGGACGAGTCTTTGGAGATATAGTCACGACTATCACACATGCTGGTGGAGTTTGCTGTAATACTTAGTGCATGAACAAATATATCTGCATTATTTATATAGTCTAGGTTAAATTTATATGAATGTTTTTTGAGAAAACCTAGCCCCTCGAAGCAGCTTTGTCTATATATGGTACAAAAAAATTGAAACACACAGTGTATCCATTGCTGGTAAATGGTCATGTATGTATTTCTTTATTCTTCTATAATAGCATTTTACATCCCAAGATTCTCTGTAGTCGATGTCCTTGAGGTCTCCGGGAATGGCATAGAATGATGCTAGCTTCGGATCACATAAATGAATGGTGCAGTTACTATCTTCGCATGTGAAACGGGATACTAGCCTGGAAGTTTCATATGGTGATAGCTCGTTCTACTGTATATGGAAATGTATGTTCTCAGTATGTATTTCAAAGTATATCGAGCTGTAAATATTGATACATTTTTTTTAAAGGTAATGCCGTAATGCATACAATGTTAGCCTTCATACATGTAGTTGTAGCAAGTATGTTGTTCTACATTGTGCATGACATTGAGACAGTGTTAGTATGATTCGACAATATTATCGCTTTTTCAGTATAGGTTTTGTTACCATGGTAACCAGGCTCTGTGGTGTCCAGTTTGGTCAGTGACAGGGCAAGTGTTACTTGCACATTCAATGAATTGACTCGGGGCATGCAGGTTGTTCTCTGTCATGCAAGGACTTCGCACTATGTTACGTGATACCTCTCTGGTAAACAAGTCGTTCTCCACTGCATGGACATCTCTCTGTATTGTGTGTTGTGTAGTCGGTTTCTATCCTTGTCTGCAGTAGTTACCAGGTGGTGATGTATATAGTTTGCATTACGGGATGCTTGCAAGTCGATGTTTATGTATTCTAAGCTCGAAGTTAATATTTTAAAAATTAATTCCATCTTTTTATATGCTAAGTCAATCCAAGATGGTGGTCGAATGCATTCAAGAAACCAATAGCATTTCATATATGCGAACGACCTTCAGTTGTGTGCTAGGTGTCTTGTTGAGTGGACGTAGGCTCTCTCGGTATCTTATGTGTACTTGCTAATATTATTCATTTCTATACCTGTGTATTTGTGTAGTTGTTGGTATGTGTGTAATGAATAATTGGTAACTATTCAAGTCAATATGTGTGCATTTGTGTAATGATAATTATGGTTACAGCTATGCAAGTGAATACATGTGTAGGTGTGTAATTAGCAAATATTCATTAACTACTTCATTATGTGTGATTAGGCAAGTGCGAATGTTCTAATAATTAATCTAATTAAATATATTGTTACGATGTGGTGAGAGGGAAGGATAAAATTTAGAATTAAAGTGAAAGAAAACTGAGCCAACACGAAACCTAACCTGCGAAGCATCCACCATGTGCTGTAATTTTTAACTCAGCAGGGCCAGTACGATACTCTGTACCCTAAATACTTACATGAAAACAGTAAAAAGGCTCAGTAACCAAAAAATCCAAAAAAGAAGGAAAGGGAAAGGGGTGGAAAAATTTTGTGTGGGGGGGGGGGGGTTACTCGCTTCTGAACAAAAATTACCACGACCGATTCATGGGTTTGACTCTGGCATAGCAGCAATGCATCGATGTATTTCATTCAATTAAACTACATATTACCTAGCACCCAATGCTTAAATAATATGCTACCAATCTCACTAGTAGTGAGTCTCGAAAGCTGCAACTCTTAACTAGCAAGAAAAAGTAATATTTAAAAATAATAAATGTATATTTATTGAACTTAACAAATATAAAAATATAAACAAATAATAACAAGCATATAAAAGATTCCAGTTAAAGTTATTATTCATTAATCAAAGAAATTAAGTTATGGAAATCGCTGGATTTTGCAAGAGAAAAACTGTAAACACAGAATGATTTTTTTGGTTACACAAAACAAAATATAAGTTACAATCATCACAAGAAAATTTATAAAGTTAATTAATAAACCAAATGATCTACAACCAGGGCACCCATTGGCCTAACCAATAGGCAATTGGTGGAGTGAAAAAAAAAACAAAAGAATTTACTGTAGAGCTAACAGGATGCCCTTCTCGATAATACTCCTGGTTTAACTCACCAAGATGCGAGTACAAACAAAACTAAAAAAAAAAAAAAAAATAGACTCGATCACAGGAGTTTCTTACTACAAAAACTGGGGCAGACTATACCCTTTATATCCAAACTGCAAATGGATTAGACAACAAACATGTTAATTAACAGTAAACATTAATTTTCACAAATGTGAAGTTACCTAACAAAATTGTAATGGACCAATGCTAGGAATATTCGTTTCACTACTAGTATAAGTTAATAATAACAAAGCTCACAAATATTAACCAACCTAGGGCTTAAATGAAAATGACCAATCAAACTTTAATAGTGTCTGTTCATCACTCTCAACTTGTTTTACTACTGATTATATTCGTTGAAATAATTTATTAATAGATATCATGATTGGCCTGGTTACTGGAATAAGCTTTAGAGAACTTATAAAATAAGAAGAATTAGTAAAGAAAGAAATGGTTCAAAATTACTCAAAATAAATAATTTAAAACATGCGAATTCAGCTTTAGGGAGGAACCTGTCAAACAGTATTATCCGCATGTATAACATAAACTTCAGTTTACTTCAAAGCAGTAGTACCAACCCAACTTCGCCAAGTATGAACACAAAAATATTGTGGAGCCATTAAGAACACAAGGTACTACCATTACCAATAACCTTACATTTAAGTTACCCCCAATAGGTCTGAAAAACAACTGCAGTAATTAAAGTTCCATCCCATTCTAAAGGTAATTATTTATAACAAAGTAAACATAACCTCAATAGCTCCTCGGCCAGAGCTGATGAGCAAGACATAATTACCTGTTAAGCTTCTGCCATGTTCACTCGACACCCCCTACACCAACGCTCTATACATGATATGCACTACCCGACAGGCTTATATGATCTGTCTCCCTTATTTACTAAAAACTAATAATTTTAAGGCATGTCCGAGGCCATTCTTCCTGCAAAGTAGGGAAGAATGTCCTGACCATGCACAAAAACAAAGATTTTCAAATAATACTTAGCCTCGTCGTGTTGTCGCAGCCTCCTCCTGGCCGGCACCTGCGCCAATCTGCCTCAGCTCACTCCAGCTGTCTGCTCACGAATCCCTCGACCTCGTCAACTACATCTCACCAACATCACCTCCTTCCACTGATGTGGAAGGAGGTGATGTTGGTCCTACATACATTGGTAGGAGCGAGTGAGCTGCACATACAGCAGTGTGATAAGCTCCTGCCATGTGTGCTACTTAGGAAGGCCTACATGTATTCTACAGTGCATCGTGGCCCCTATGCAACCCCAATAGGCAATGCTCTGCCTATCTTCAAGCCAGCCTTGGCTGATGTCATGGCTGGCCAATCAGAGCCAGCCACCGCTGTGACAGATAACTCGAATGCTCGAAGACAAACGCCCCTTTCCCCGGACCCCTTTCCCCGGATTAGCCTAGACGCAAAGTGCCATGTTCATCATAACAGCCAGACTTTACAGAAGAAATTGTCGGCTCAGCTCACAGTTGCGCCCTGTATTTCGAATGAGAAGGTAACAGTTCCTCCGAATTTCTAAATGGGAGCTATAATGCGCACCTGGGCCGAGAAAAATACGGTCAGCTATAGTCGCTTCAGTAGAAGTCTACTTATGCCAGTAGTGACGAAACCCTTTCGAATTAAAAACCGTGAGTGACCTCAGTTACTGATGAACCTCGATGGTCAAGTAAAAAGTCATCATTCTAAAAAAAAAAAGCTAAAAATAAAAAAGTAACAGATTCATATTTCAATTTCACCATAACTTATACGACCTAACCATAAAGTAAAACCGAAAAAAATAAAATCCTCAGCAAATTAATCATTTTTTTCTCAGACAAAAAATATATTTTTAATTAAGTAAGGAATTATTAAAGCAGATACTACAAATTATGAGCAGGGCTTAATTGAACCAAAACAGTCTAATTCTCTAACATACCCAAAATAAAGATTACTTCGTGAATTAAAACAAGACACACTCGGAAATAAACAACACACTATTGTACATGCATAACATAAAATTTATTAACGATTTCAAAGGTACAGACATTAAATCCATAGTTATGTTTTTAAAGTAAACAAAACATTTGATTCGTAAAAATCAATATTATAGTAATATACATACCAGTTCCTGTATTAGACTAAAATAATATATTTATATCACTTCAGGGCGAAACACATTTATAAAGAAACACTCGAAGTGAACACAGGGTTCACTCTGCATCTTCTTGACCATTTGCACAAAGGAGTCAATAATCGCAACTAGAGTACACCGAGAGTCGACGAGAACATCCGAGAGTAAGCTGGTGTAGGTCGCCGAGATTAAGGAAGTCACTTTTCTCAGAACCAGTATCGCATATCTCAAAAAGGCCAATTTAATTATTTTTCTACAAGAGGTTATTCCTGGGGAAATTAGTTAACGATCTGGCACGGCATCCCCACCAAACCACGACTGCCAGGTACAACATACATTGGTAGGAGCGAGTGAGCTGCACATACAGCAGTGTGATAAGCTCCTACCATGTGTGCTACTTAGGAAGGCCTACATGTATTCTACAGTGCATCGTGGCCCCTATGCAACCCCAATAGGCAATGCTCTGCCTATCTTCAAGTTTCGTTCGTGCGACAAGTGAGTAGCAAATAGTTTCTTTTGTAGTCTGTTTAAAATGTAGTTATCTGTAGCCCCTTTTCGCATGTACGAAACACATAATGTGTGGTGACGTCACAAAGCGTGGCATGAGCAGGGCGGAATTGATGTTCTGCGGTGCCATGATGGGAGATGTGATGCGAGTTTTGTTCAGGGTTCTTAAATAGCAGCAAAGGACCTGCACTCATGTTTACTAATATTAGATTCTGCGGCAAACCAACTTTTTTAACCAGGACTATACAGCACAGCCTTAGAGAAAATTTGTTTATAATGTAAGTGCTGTGGTATTCCCTACATATGAATTTTTGAGCAAACGAAGGAAGTCTAATGCCCAGTTGCACCATCGTGGTTCGAAACTCGATCAGAGATCGGATCTAATATCGACACAGAAATCTGTTGCACCATTCGAGTTCAAAGCTGGACTGTAGATCGAAATGAAGTTAATTACGAACCGCCGAAATTGGCAGTTCGATACCTCGATCCGAGATCAGCAGCCATCATCGACAAATGTAGTTAGAAAATACGCTGACAGAGAGAATTACGTTCTATTGCTTTCTTGGGAAATTAAAACAACATTATTCGCACTTGACAATTATTCAGTAGAATTCGTACAACAATTCTCCACTTGAAAAAGATAAAACATAGCACATATAGTTCTATCTTTAGTGAAAAATGCGCATATATCCATGACGTCATATATTACGAACCAATAGCAACTTTTGTCTCATACTTAATGTCGATCTCTCATTTTGGAACACCAAGATCGACGAATCGGAGATCCAGAATCATGAAATTTCGTTGCAGCAACACTTTTACAATGGAACCCAGATAAAACTGAATCATGTTTCGCAACTAGGATCATTCGATCTCGGATCGGGGTAGATGTTGGTGCAACCGGGCATAAGAGTTTCAGGATTCCAAATCCAATTAATAAATGCAACAAGTAACTACACATGTTTTTAAAAACACATGGTTAGCTATGCAAAATTGTCAAAGCCATTACAAACAATTAAAGACACTTTATTTTAAATCACACGTGTCTTATAAACACATAAATAATTGTGTAATAAAGTTTTAAAATTTTCAAATTCTCACAAATACAATTTATTCAACATGTCACAAAGTATTAGCATGCAGAATACCCGTGTGAAAGACACGTTGCTAAGACAAGATTTCCAACCCCAGTGCATATTTTTGACTTTGATATTTGTACAATGAAATTTAAAAAAAGAATGAAAAATAAGAATTCCAGCTGCAGTATCGATGAGTATCGAAAACAGTAAAGTTTTTCACAAGTATTCTGATCGTGGTATGAACAGTAAGGAACAGTCACACACATGATAATTTGTTCACGATTTTATTTTGCAACGAAAGAAGTAAAGTAAAGACACAGTATAATGCCAATAGCATAGTCCTTCCAAGAAAACAGTTAATTAAAATTAATTTTACTCTGGGATGAACATTTTACAAATTTACTTTTGAGAGTTAAATTTTCTTCCCACATGAAAAGTAAGGCAAAGTGATAAACTGTAACGAGCAAGAAGAGCATTGAAGAAATTAAATTGGTTGTATGTAGCATTTTGTTTGGCAGAAGAGATAAAAAAATTTTCAAATATTTAATTTAATATTTTTAAAATAATTTATTTGAAAATTTCTAATTTTTCGGCCACCAAGAGCCATTGTGTACAACAGGAACAAGCGGAATAGTGCAAGACTATTGGAAAGAAGATGGCATCAGGCAGCGAGGCATAGGGGAGCAGAAAGTTATTGGCAGGCAGGTGACGAGCTCGCGACAGTGTGGCGCCACCATGGCCTTGACCAAGCTGGGACAGCATCTAACACTGTACGTGCGAAGAGACCTCCCCAGAATCCTGCCCCTGCCAGTGCGTGCAAAGGACAGGTGGTTGGATGGGCTTCGTCACAAATGTGACGTGATAATAGTTGCAGTGTAATACACGTGGCGACCGACATTGCCAATTACACATTCCCCGCCCCCCAAAATTCTTGTGAATCGTGGGACAGCCGTTGACTAATGGCCCGTTGGCCATGCACTGAAATTTATTTATCAGGGTGACAGAACAGTCAACTAAATTTAATTATATTTCTGTCTTTTGTCCACATAGTTTATTTTCACCTACCATAAATATGTCATAGAGAACATACCCAACTAACAACAAATGTAATTTTTTTCTGGAATCATTTCCGAATGCCACACAGGAAAAAGTGCAACATAAGGAACAGTTTACAGCAGCACCGAATTGCAAGAATTATTTCGGAAAAATTAATCAAAATTCATTTTATTTATTATATTAGTTCGGAAACATAACACCATGGTGTACCAATTTCGAAATGCAGACTCTAACATGCCCGAAGTGCAACAGGTTAAAATGTTTTAGTAAATTAACCCATAATTACACAGCATGGTTCTGTGCAACCATGCCTGCATCACTTTCAACCACATGGCTACAAATAGCAATGCAAAACCGATGTCCGAAATACACCTGCCCAGGGACCGGAACAGACCCTATTGCATGTAAATCATGTTCATGGTAATACCATTATGAGTGTGTGAATACTAATCACCAGGAAGTGACAGATAACCAGTATGGATTTTTTGTGCAGTAGGTGCGAAGACATGGTGCAATCACCAACAACCTGTACAAAAATTATCCAAGCACCCATGTTCACATGTACAAATTCCATGCTGCCAGAACAGTGCGACAATAACAAGGAAAACAGTTCTGAGAAAATGTGCACCAAGCATATGCAGGCATTTCGTAGCGAGAGTCGAGATAATTTGTAAACAAGAGCAAGCCCAACTGTTTCGTGTGAAAGATGTGGTAAGTTGACACATTGTCACTGTACTACGCATCTGGACTTTGTAAACAATGTGAAAGGAGATTCAGATGTGAGCAATGCATCTCAGCCTGTAACTGCCATTGCTTCAATCACATGAGAGCATCAACAGATTTGAAGGCGTACCAGTAAGCCCACTATTGTATTCAACAAAGCGCGAAGTAGTAGGGCATTGGGGACAAATTGCCAAAACCAAATAATATTCCTGTCACAAGCGTGAAATTACTGGCTACTACTTCGGCAATAGCAATGAACAAACATAAACCACATAAGTGCAAATATTGTCTGGGCAGACAACAGAGACACTGGCACAGTGCTTGTACAACAGTAAACCTAGAGTGGAGAGACTGCGGTGGCCACAGCATAGGGAGCAATTGCAGCAACTTTGGAAGAGTGGTTACAACAGCAGCATTAGCAGCAATTGCCGCAGGATGAGGAGGATGCCACTGCTGACACATCGGCAGCAATTGTGTTCGCACGGAATGGAGAGGCTACAGTAACCACAGCAGAATGAGCAATTGCAGAAGGATGCAGAAGGTAACAGTACGAGTTGCACTGGAGAGCAGTGGCAGGAGCAACAGAACGAACTGCACTAGGAGCAGTGGCAGTGGCAACAGAATGAGCTGCAGAGGGAGCAGTGACAGCAGCAACAGAACTAGCTGCCAGGGAGCAGTTGCAGTAGGAACAGAACTGTCCACACTGGGAGTAGTGGCAGCGGCAACACCCTGTGCTGCATTGAGAGCAGTGGCAGCGACAACAATATGAGCAGTACTGGACACAGTGCTAGCGGCAACAGCCAGGCACTACCAGTGGCGACCGGAACACTGGGGACCAGTCCTCAGAAAGGAGGCTCCACAACCCCCTACAGATTTCGAAACGGGTGTGCTGTTTGGCCGGCTTAACATGTGTTGGGTGTGGTGCCCTCATTACCCGCCCACACACACATGCCACTGAATGCTCGACACCAAAGAAGCAGAAGGAGTGTTAAGCGAAGCAACAAGTTGATGTGCTCGTACATCGCACAATAAAGAAATAAAGAGGTGAAATACATCATAATAAAATATGCAAAGTAATTAATCGAAATGAGCCCAGAGGAAACTAAATATATATTAATAATTAAAAAGTCGGTAATTTGTTGTGAGCATAAATATTATATTTTGGTAAATTTTTTATTCATTTCAGTAAGCTTTTATAAAGTTGTAAATGAATAAACACACAAGCAATTGAAGTAAGTTAATAAAAAATTATAAATATAAGTACTTTAGAATATTTATTAAATTAGTTCTGCTAAAGACTCTAAGTCATAAGTACTTGTATATCAACTTAGGTTAAATGATACTGTAAAATATATTGACTGCTAGGAGTTTTTTAATCCATATTATAAAAAAGGTAGGTACCATGAAATACTCGTTTACTCAATTTTAATATAAAACATTGATTCAAATGCAAATTAAAATTACGTAACATTTAAGTGCAATACCAAATTAGTATGGAGACATAACATAGTCAAAACAAATATTTGTGCACGATAAATAATGAGACAATATTACAAGTATAAAATAAAACATCGATACAGAAAAAATAAATGACACTAGTAAAGAGATTAATAAAATTTACGTGAATTCACTTCATATTAATTCTAAAATTATATTTATAAATTTTTACTTAGCTTGTTTTGGTGAAAAACTGGGATTAAGTATAAATGGCTTTGGTAACTTAGCTGTGGGATGAAACCAATGTAGAAGCACCCAACTGCCAACAGACTGGTGGTAGCATTTATGGCAGTCCTTCGCTATAAAACACGAAAGGTACAATACTCAAAATTGTGCCATCATATGTCGATGGAGAGGATAGATCGAAAACCAGGACCAGAAGTAGAACCAGAAGTAGGACCCTCACTATAAAAATAGTATTGAAAATAGTGAGTGAAAATGATCTAGGGGCACAAGATCAAGCGAAAAGAAAATGTACAGGTACTCACCAATGAGGGAGAATTATTTTTCCAGACATGTTACGTAATATGAAGCATCAAAATTAAAAAAAAAGGACTACCACACAATATACCTTGGCTCTAATCTACATGGTGGTTGAGTATAAACGCTAATAAAAGGGACCTTAGTCCCGACGAAAACCATCATGGGCACTGGACTGTGTTCACATAACATTCCGGCGACAGGCCAAGACCAAATGTGAGGAGAAAAAGGACAGACAGATACGTCGTCGGAGGAAACAACAACACAATGAAAAAGAAAATGGGTTACCAAATGGTTCCACTGTCTCTGCTAGGTGTCGCAGAAGGTCCACAAGGGACGTGAACAAGGGATTCACCAGCAAGATGGGCAAGTTTGCACATGATCGAAAGACTCCTTTTAGACGAAGTCACGTGCTAAACGTGTGATCACACGATAACTTTGGGAACACAACGACCCCAGAAACCAAAGTGTGGAAGGGGATAAGGATGGATGTGAAAGACGACAGTCTGCGAACGATGAAGCGACATCCACTTGTATGAAAAACAACGGGATGAAAAGTCCGCCTGGAAGCCTTCCTACAAGCTTGAGAGTGAAGCACTGGAAGTACTAGATTTTTTAACAGTATTAAACTAAAACTTACAGGAAGATCATCCAAAGCTATAATATGTAATAGATATCATTTATACGGCCAAATAAAGCTAACATCAAAATCTATAAAATATTTAAGAACACAAAACCAGCAGAAATAAATGTCTGTCGAGATCACAAGACTTCCATTACGAATTTCATGACTCTTACATAATTTTAACTGGGAATAAAAAATATATATATAATTATATATTTTACAGATCGACTTCCAAGCTTAACTATTTTAATCTCAAATAATTAAAATGAGAATAAAATAATTAATTACCACAATATATAAAATCATAAAACAAACAACACCATTATTAAAAATACTGGCAATCGTAGTAATGACTGAAAAGTGAGACAAAGTTCTCAAAACCTATTAAATGAAGTTTATTTTCTATGACATAAATAGTTATAAAAATTGCAACAGCAGAAACCGACGATAATAAGAAAAAAACGTTTCCAAAATATATTTAAAATAGCTAATATCAGTGACACCATAATAAATTTGGTAGTAGTGTATATAAAAACTGCAGTGATATAGTTTAATAATATAATTAGTATATGAAATTACTTAGTTGCGCTATAAAATGCCATGAAGCTTTCATACGAATATAAATATTAGTGGCTGATAAACACTTCTCGTGTCAATCATTAACAAACATGCAAACTTGGTTACTTTACCACACCAAACCTGTATGCGTATTATTTTTTTTTAATAAATATTCTAGGAAGACTGTGATTTGAATGACTGTCAAGTTCTTGTATGTTTCCGAAGATTGGCATGATTGATTGCTATCTGCCTAGGTTAACGTTTTGTTGGATGAAGCAAAATACTAAATTTTAAGACACTATAAAAGAAAAATGAATCGAAGATGCTAGGTTAGGGTTACATCGGGAAATTTGACCACTAACCCATCAAGATTAAAATGTGTGTATTCGCATAAAGATAATGGTTATTTAACAATACAATTTACTCCTAACTTGTAGTATGTACATAAAGATTCAAGAAACGTACAGAGTAATTAGATTTTTTATTTGATTGTATAGCTATTGCACGTTAAATAGTTGGTACAATAGTTGAAGTGCTGCTAGGATGTGAAAACGTAAGCCACACACACAACCTGCTCCTCCGTATGATGTGTTGGCCCGCTTGGCACGACGGCGAGCCACTTGGATCTATTTTCTAGTACAAATAAATCTACACACTCTCTTACCAACCTAGAAACAGATAATTTTTATGACATGTGAAAGCAAAACAATAATAAGTATGGTGATTGAGGTGTGAATGGAACATATGAGATGAACAAAAACAGAAAGTAATGAAACAAGCACTGCACAAGGCTAATTAAAAGAAGGGTGTCTTTATTGAGCGTTTAATAGCATTGCATGTCTGATTGTCAGTTTTTCATCAGCTGTAAAGCCTTATTACTTGCCCTTTGATTAAAAATAGAACTGAAGGTGATGTGTACCCACGTTGACCCCGTCTCTTTAGCCTGTTTGCCCGCTGCACCAGGTTCCGCAACGCAGTGTGTGTACGCGCTCTGCGAACGCAAGTAAAGTGCAGGGTGGCAAGGAATGATGCAGGTGCAGAGCAGAGGGAGCACGGCCACGTGTACGTGGTGCAGGAATCCGAAAATAGACCCTGTTAAATTCCTGTTATTTAATTTGTGCAATAAAAGGGCAAGGTAAGTTCGCACAAGAGGATGAGGCCTGCCTTCACAGCCCTAAAACCTTTAGTGATTTCGAAGCGTCTTTTTGTAATTTTCTGTAATGTTCATTCACTTGTCTTTCATCTGCACATCATCCATGCAGTGCAATGTTTTGGTATAGAGAATAATATTTACAGAGTTAATTTTAGGAGCAATATGTAACAACCGGCATGCAGTGTACGTGTCCAATTTGCAAATTTTGTGTGCAAGGAAGTAGAGAAGCGAGGGGTGCCATCCCACCAAGCCGGCCGGCATGCCGCGTGGAGAAAATCTGTAGTCATTCGTCTTTGCGTGGGGTGTGTTGCATCATGTCGGGGCTCGTGTTTCGCATGCTCGGGCAGCCATCACCATGTTGGACTAATTATTTCACAGAAATAGTTACTTTAGCATACCGGAACCTTTTTCATATTTCAACTGCCCGAGATTCCACTGCCCCTCGCTCCTACCTAGTGCTTGCATCACCTGGGTAGCATAAATTGTACTTAAATTATTTCATGTCAGCATGTGTCTTTTGCAAAGTATTAATATACCTGGTGGGTACGTAAGCAGCACCCATTTTATGCTTTTCCCGACGGGAATGTAATCATGTACTGAATAAATCCCAGCAGTGACGAGTTACCACATGTGGTTTATTTCCATTCGCCGCAAGGCATTTGAGGTACGGCCTTATCCCTCCAGTTTTCACAAAGTGTAACTTATTGTGCAAAGATGATTGAAATGGTCACGAGTCGGTATAATATGTAACAATGTTTCGAATGGGCGTGTGGGGAGCCCAGATATCCCACAATGCAACAAGTAAGGGTGTTATTCAGTCAGTATTAATTTTTATTCTGCGGGGAGACAACAACTACACTTGGAGGATTTGCTGCCGAATGACCCTGAAGAACGAGTCCACAACTGCTCTCTGACTTCATGATATTGTCAACCCAACAATATCTGGCGCCCTGGCTAACTATCTCCACCAAGATTCCAAAACTATAGTCACCGCTCCTTGCATAGCCAATATCCTTATTGACCAACAACTTGGCACTAGTTGCCAGCCTCCTGCACATTAAACAAACGTCAAATGGCTTGCCCGAACATGTGGCAGATCTCTACCATCTTTCCGACACCTTGATCAATGCCAAAGGGTTCTTATCCCTCTGCGCCATGCAGCTCGTGGCCATTGTGGCCAGGTGCTACACTGGATGGCACTTGCCTCTTACACCATGCTGCACATCACACATAATATCACACACATGTGCACTGGTTGCACAAGTAGAGTGCAGGTGGACACTGCGCTGTTGGAGTGTTGAGCAGTGGGCAAACGGCCTTAGAGGGGAATGCTGCACATGTCAAATTAAAATAACCTTTGCCACTTTTCTACCTCTCATACTATTAACTCCCTGACTATTAACACTGCTTTACATGTATTTAATTTCCTGATTTCCCTCAACTCTACACCCTTTACAATAGAGCTGCCTAGAATAACCACCTCTTGTTTGTTTCCTACTACCTTTTCCTTCTTTGTGCCCCTTCCAGCTACCTGCCTCCTCTTTGCTACTTCATCTCAAACTTGATCCCTGTCTCCAGCCTCCTGCAACACCCTTGTTTCCTTCCCTTTGACAAGTCCTCCTCTTTCCCCCTGGTTATGAAGTATCCACTATGTCCTACTTGCTGCTCTTTACTAATCCCACCCCTACAAGCCTCAACATACTGCTTTCTGCCTTCTGCCTCTGTGTGTTCCCTATTTTCTTTCCCATTCAACTATTCTTGTTTGCTTCCTACTGTCTACTATCACTTTTTCCCATGCAATTACCTCTCACCACTGCAACCCTTAATTGCTTCCTTGTGACACCCACTGCCTTATCACTTTCTACTGCCTCCAGCTCCTCTATCATCCTCCCTAATCTTACCACCTCTCTCTGCTTCTCTTCGCCTCAGCTTTTACTCCTGCAGTTCCTTCTTTATATTAGCTTGCATTTTGCTTAACATCCCATTAATGCATTCTATATCCTCCTCTCATTTCTCCACCCTTATTTCTATTCTACACTTAACCTTCTTATTCCTGACCATTTGAAGGGTTGCCATGGTTCGGCAGTGAGTAGATGAGTCATTTTAGTTATGGTGATATCGGGTTTCAGGGAAATTTGAGGAGTTGTGGATATATTCACCCAGGTGCCAGGCATCACTAACATGATGTCATACTCTGGTAAAGCATTATCTTGTTGTCTCAGAGTCGTTCGGCTGACGACCAAGGCGGCATCCTTCCGACATGTTGTCACTCTTCGCAGGATTGTGAAAAAAAATTATATTGCACACACAGATTGCTTGACTTGACGTAAGATTTATTCCGGGTAACATTACACATCCCTTTAGGATACCACTTCATATTTACGAACCGGGCTTAGGGCTGCCGGTTAGGCTACACTGCAGGTGGCCAATAAAACTTAAGTGGAAAGTAAAGTTTCTCCAGGCTATGCAAGCCCTGGGGAAGTGGAGTAAAGGTGTCCCAAGTGGCTAGAACATAACAGTTTAAGAAATTAAATCTATTGCAGGTTAAATGGTTGGTTCCAAAAGATGAAGTGCCTCTCAGATGCAAAACACGAGACATGCCATGCACACAACCTTCTCCTCCACGGGCTGAACTATGACTAACATAGCAGACATGACATGCTAGCCAGCTTGGTGCGCCGGCAAGTCACGTGGAACAACTTTCCAGTACAAGTAACAGTACACATCATCTTACCACACTTTATGTGTGCTAAAAGTACAACAAATAAAACACCCTTCGCAATACACTCATTATATTGCAAGAACGAACAAGGTGAGTGAGATGTGGATGGTAACATGTGAGATGAATAAAACACAAAATAACAGAATACAGATTAGGCTGTGTTTAAGAATAAACTGGGCGCCTTCTATAATGTTTTTAAACGTCTACTGACTGTATGCCAATTGGCAACAGCCTTAAAGCCGTGAATTGCCCTTAGTAATTAAAAAGAGATCTGGAGGGTTCGTATCCCTCCACACCGTGTTGTTCATGGCCTCTGTGGCCAGATAACGCACTGGGTGGCACTGTAGCACTTATTTTACACTGCACTACCTGTGTGATGTTTCACACACATGCGCACACTGGTTGCATGGATAGAGTGCAGATGAATGCTGCACTGTTTGAGTGCTGAGCAGTGGGCAAACTATCTTAGAAGAGACTGTGGCGCACATAAAATGGCCCCTCTAATTAGACTGTTTGCACCCATTCGCCATCAGGCACAGCACAGATAGAGCCTCCGACCCTGTTGTCTCCTGCGTAGCACGTAAGGGGCTTCTTGCTATGCCCTCATGTGTCTACAACAGCTGCTGCAGTTCCCCCTGTTGATGTTTGCTGTTCGGCAGCTTGAGGGGTATTGGGATGCCTCCACAAGTGCTGCATGTCGCTGGTGGCTGACTCGGTCGTTGCGACCAGTGCGGGCAGTAGGAGCCAGCCGACTCACTACCCTCGCTTCCAACCTCGTTTTCACTTACACTCTCACCGTTTTCTTCCTTCAACTCACACTGTTTTCCGGAGCAACACCCCATTGACCACACTGATGTGTCCCCTTAGCTATATTTGATGCACACATTCTTCCTGCGTTTATACAGCTCATGCTGTCTTTGGAGGATACTTCGACGGGACATCTTGGCATCCTCTTCGGAATGTTCCTCGGAAAGCGTTGGTGCCGGTTGTGGCTCTGAGGCTTGTACGGTTATGCTCGACGTCGCTGTGCCATCAGTCACTTCGGTGCCAGCCCTCGGATGGGCCCCTGCAGGCACCAGTGCACCGGGAGACATCGGGCTCTCAGCATTACTCCAGATGTTCTCTCTGGGGGTGCTGACACATCTTCTTCCTCTATGCTTTTCCTCTGGCACTCGACAGCACGATCGCCGTCATGGGTCACTAGGTCTCCACATGCTTTTTCTTCCTTTTCCATGCTTAAGCATTCTGTTGATGTCGAGCCGAAGTCCTCAGAAGGCTCTCTGCCCTGCGCGACATCAATTTGCTCACTTGGTCAATAGTTTTCTGACTCATTCGGACCAGGTAATTGGTGGGTCCTATGCTCTTGATTACCTGATGTGGCTGGCTCCATTTTGCCGCTTGTCCTGCACAAAAGTTCTGCCGGGCTGCGAACTGTGTGTGTGTGTGCAGATAGGTATTTTTGCCAGCCTAAAGTGCTGGATTTGGTCTCTTGCTGATTGGGACCCACCTTGCAGCATACACCTTCTGTTGGTTCCACTGTTCACTTCGTCTATGATTTGTCTCATCATGCTGCTCCTCGCTGCTTTTGGGGCTGGAACTTGTGTTTACCTGCTCGCAGTTTTTCTTGCATGGCAATGCCAAGTTGTGCACAAGCAGCATGTTGGCAGGTGTACAGCCAGTGGCAGCATTTACATGCCGGCGGAGGATGAAGAGGCTGGTGAGTAGGTGGTCCACCCAATTGGTATCCTGCTCCCCCACATGGTGCAGTTTCACCTTCAACTCTTTGTTGTGGCGCTCCATGGGGTTAGAAAGAGGGTGGTACACTGCCTTCTTCAAATGACATGTCCCCTGCCAGGTACATATCATCCACCATTTTCCTTTTGTCAACTGTGTCCCATTGTCCATCAATAACTCTCTTGGGTACTCCCAATGGAAAAATAATTCTCGCTCCAAAGCTTTTTGTTGTTTGTGACTTGTGTGCTCGTTAAGGACCAGCTAGATCGACAGAAACAGAATGCGAGAGATAGGGATTTCAATGCAAAATTATAGGTCGCATTATGCAGTCAGTTTGCATGATTAAGCATTAAAACAAATACCATAATACGCATTTTGATAACGACGAACGTGCTGCAAGACAAAAATTATGTTTTCATTATTGAAAGTACGTTATATCGCAAGTTTTGATATTAAATCTGCTGCACATTACAGGCTACACAGTTTAATAATATCACCATTGAAAAAGTCAGTGGTGGCATAACTGTATTTCTTATAGGAAGGGTGTATTACATCAGGACATAAACGAAATATTTGCAGAGTAATGGGTGATGTGTTTCATGGTGTGCACAACTTGAATGGAGCAGGGAAGTAGGGCGGACTGACGTAGATGCCATGTCTTTCACACTGCCGACTGAGCGACCTTGAGCAATTGTGCTTGCACTTGTCTGTAATCCCAGGTGCACTCCAAGAAGTTGACGGCTGCACACGAGTCTTATAGTTCCATGTGCGTTTATCAGACAAACGATTGACGCTGATTGCATCCTTTAGACAGTCTGCCGGCCACATAAGCCAGTGCAACACAGCCGAGACCAGACTCTACTGGCGTCCAAGTGCACCAGTATAGTTCGGAGGCATGTTCGAACTGATGTCGAACACACCACATCAGTGTGTGGGAGTTGAACTGCAGTGACACATGTGAAGCAAGGAAGTGCTAGGCAGGAAAGTGTGGGGAGGCCATCGACAGAGTGCGCTTGTGGACACGAATCTGAGGAAAGAGAACTTGTATTCTATCCAGGGTGGACACACAAATAAACGCAATTAAAATGCCACACAAGTAGCGTGTGTATCAGTAACACTATAATAATCTTACCTTTAAGCCCTAGAGGCCTTAATAGTAGAGTTCCAGTGTTTTTGTTATTTACCACCCACATGTTTATCACCTTCACATCACCCACCAGAGTCTATGATATGTTATATGTTTATGTTTTGCAAGCACGCTAATTTTACTGCAAGTTCTGATCATGTAAGGTGAGTGCAAGTGTAGATGCAATGTTTTAGCAAGTGTAAGAAAGTAGTACCGTGGCCTGCCTGCCACCAATTCGGCCAGCGTGCCGCGCTACAAAGTTTAGTCGTTGTCCCATGTCTCGAGAATGTCGACATGCAGTCTGTCGTCTCCACAATTTCCAGCACGCCTGGGCAGTCTTCAACTTTTGTTCAATCACTTCATTTCAATAGACTTTTAATTAACAGGAACATTTTGTAACAGTCGCCCGGGACTCGCCACCTCTTGCTTTCTCTTAGCTTGCATTGCCAGGGAAGGCATAATGTATAAGAAAGTTTTATCTGCTTCGCGCCATTTTATAATAGTGTTACCCTGTTGGTGGGGTAAGCACGACACTGTAATTGCAAGTTATTTCCAATAGAGAAATGGTAATAAACCCATTGGAAAGTACATGTGGCTATGCATTTTTCATTTGGGTCGCCTCCGTGTGCTTAGGGGTGCAGGCCCCGCCTTCCCGCCAAAGTGTTTTATCAAGCAAGTGTCTTTCAAGTGTTTATGTATACATGCAGTGTTTTGTCTTTGCTTAAATTATGGTGTGTGGATCACCCACAATTCACTGCGCAATGTATACGTTTTAATTATAAATACCTGAGGAACTTCAACGCTGGTAGGATCACTGGCTTTGGTCGTCAGCACATTACCCAAAGAAACAGTGTCAGTTCTACCACATCACGGCATTGTCGCTGGACAATGCCTGGTGCCCAGGTATTGTATTATCCTAACCAACATTTTCCCTTGCAATTTTTTTGCCATCTCCGAAAATGTCAGTAACCCCTTCATGGCAGCCTGACTACCATCATGATACACAATGGGAAAGCAAAATGTAGAAACAACTGCCGTTATGTAGCAAAATAAGTCTGTAAAAAGGAAAATGCAGCATGTGCGTGCAGCTAATTTTGCCAGTTATGTATGCATCATACAAATAATGAGCGAGAGTGCGACATCGCAGTTATAGTTACCATATATGAAACAAATCATGAGTAGGTCTACTTTGTTGATGTACTGTATGAGAAGTGATGTTAATATTTTTTGTGTAATACAACAAATACATGTAATTTAAAAGTAAATTGCAAGAATTCATAAACAAACTATGCTGTATGCATGTAATAAGGTACTAGGACAATTCTAAATATCTGTAGGAATTCCGAATTGTCTGAAGGGGGAAGATGGTTTCATACTCAAAGCAATTGTGTTCCGTACAGCTATTTTTCACTAAGCGACAAATAGTTTAAGTAGTTTGATGACAGATGATATTGCATAAAACATTTATTTTCTAATAAATGTCCACATTATTGTTTGAGCCCGGAAGACCAAGTGGAGGGGGGAGTGGAGCTCAGTAAACAAATGAATAGGCTTGGTAAAAAACTTATTGTATAATTCTCAAGGTTCCTGCTAAAAACAAACTCCTGCATTTCATTACCCATTGCAAACAAATTATGTATTAGTATACATAAAATAATGCCTGACATATGCGCGAGATTTTCCGCAATAAGTAAATCATTCAGTCAAGCACCAACCCCCCTAGCCAAGAAAGTGAAAACAGATATATATATATATATATATATATATATATATATATATATATATATATATATATATATATATATAACGAAAATGGCATACATCACCATCCGGATTGTAATCCTAGGCTCCCATACATATCCGGATAGTTGTTTCGTATTTTGCCAAGGAAAATCAACAGTCAGTTAGAACTAATATGGTTTGACCCACCAGGTGATTGATCACATTGTTTCCAATTAAATAGGTATTTGTAAAATATGCCCGTATAAAAGACAGAACAATTTTGTAATTAACTTAAAGAAAATGTCGCTCAGGAATACAGAGCATAGGATTATCCGATTGCGATTTTGGGGCATTACTGGTACACTAACAGTATTGACCATAAAATGGAAATACATAGTACACTCTGAAATTTGTTAGTACTTTTAAAAAAAAATCATTTGAAAAACCAGTTGCCAAAACAAGCCTTTATAAAACTACAAACATTTTTCTTGTAAAAACTGCAAAACATATATTTGTAATATTATATATATATATATATATATATATATATATATATATATATATATATTGCAGATCTTACAATAAAAATGTTTGGAGAAATACAAAGGATTGTCTTGGCAACATAACAACTGTTTTTGTAGTAAATATAGGTGAAAATACCTACAAACTTATATGATGTTATTAGATTAACAAAAATTTATTTGTTTCATTTTAAGAGGTTTGTTGTTGAGATAAGAGATTTGGATGGCTCTGAACAACGAGGTCTTGAGGATCGATTCTAGAGTTCTGTGTAGTTTGCAAAAAGTTAATGATTAATAAAGTCAGTTTTTTTTAATTGTAATTTTACTATGAATAATTGAATTGTATTATGTTTTTTACGTTGTTCAAACTTGCAATACATTTCTTTTTGTGCACAACTACACTTTTCATCACCCATAGTTTCTGCACAAATAGCTAAATACGGTTTTATGTTGTTGGTTAAATGTCTGCCATTCTACTGAAGCTCATGGATATGGGTCAGTATAGTACAAATGATGATTGTTCCGTATTGTGTACCTAAATCGCCCAAAAACCATTTCATTACATATTTAACGGTAAAAAAAAGTCGAGACAAAAAACCGCCAATTACATAAACAACCACGACCGGGAAAGAGCCCAAATAAAATACAAAGTTTCGCCCTGCATATCCAGCGTACATTGAAAAAGCTGTTTTTTACCTAAAGTTTCCCTTTGCATATCCAGGTGACAAAACATGCAGGACCATAAAGGACGACATTGCATATCTAAACAGGAAGGGGGAAAATTGTTCCGCAACCACTTGTTTCGATTTGTGTATCCAGCAGAGTCGGGGGTAAATTTCGACCTACAGCCAATTATTTCCTATAGTGTATACAAACCGAAAATGGAATATAGGGTAAAAGACCCCATTTGTATCCCGTGGCGTATCCAGATGCCAAAAGTAACTATTTCTAAAAGTTTCCTATCGCATATCCAAAAAATAATTTTTTTCGCCCGTTTCTTGCTCCTTTTTAAATACACGTGATTCGCGATGCATAATTTTTTAATTATTTTAAAGACAATATTTAATAATTAGTAATTTTTTTTTTAAATTTAACTAGTTATTGTATACAGATTCACATGTACGCAATCACTAAAAGGGTACGGTAAAACACTGTACAGTTAAAAATTAATTTTTTTTATAAATGTAACAATTTAACACACAATTTGTTACACATACGCAATCGCTAAAGTAAAAAATTCAATTTCTTTTATCAATGTAACCATATTGTTTTAATGTTTTATGTCATTACTTTTTTCATAAATTGCCTCAACACTCGAAACTATGCCTTTTCAGGATCGCGAATGATTGTAATTTTAAAAAAAAATCAATTTACCTTATTAATTGAAACTGGCAGATCCAAGTTTTGTGGATGCAACAGATGCTACTACATGCATCGTCACCGGGAGGACCCATCACGACCCCCCGACTATTTTAGGCTTTTTTCCATATCGCGAATGAATGTTTACACAAACAACACCTCAATCAAACATGATTTTTAAAACAGAAACAAACAGCAAGTCATTCAAACTTTTTTTTAACCAAAACAAATGGCACGTTAATCAAAATCTTTTTTAACTGAAACAAACAGCTACACTGTCTCATTCGCACCTGTAAATTAAATCAAACAGCAACTCAATTAAACAATAATTTTAATTTGAATAAAACAGATGCTCAATCAAACATTAATTTAAACTTGAATCAAACAGCGACTCAATAAAACTATAATTTAAACTTTAATCAAACAGCAACTCAATTAAACATTAATGTTATACTGCAATGGCAACAGCAACTCAATTAACTTTTTTAAAACTGCAACTGCAACTCAGTCTCACTCATGCCTGTAAATTAAAAACAACTGTAACAAACAGATACCTGTCGAAATAAGGATAGCCTTTGCCGCCATATTCTCTGCACCGATTACGATGGTGCATGTCAGCGGCGTGAATCAGCAAAGCATGCCGTCGTTCTTCGTACCAATGATTCTTTTCCAGACATAATCGGCCAGGTCGCTGACCCAAGATTTTTTCTGTAGGCCAAAGTAGGGAATGCTGTATCGCACAGAACACCAACTTCGCTCGTTGTTTTGAGTGTGCACCCTCAACATATCGCCCCTCTTCATCTTTAGCGTGTTTCGGGTGTTTACCATTCTGCTCTTTTCGCTGCACACAAATTCCCACCTGTGATTCACCTGCATGTGATGGTAGCCATGAATGTCCAAGTTGCTGTAATCACTCCAGAAGTCTGAAATCATCGTCGTGCCCGGAGCGATCCACTCGCGAATGATTTTGGTCAGGGTCGCCGGGTTCCTCTTTTCCACCGGCATCAGGAAGAATTTCGTCGGATCGTCCTGCTGCACTCTGCCGAAAACCCATTGGCCATGAACTTTATGTCCTTTGTGGTTCTTGTGTTTCCCCAATTTCGTTTCGTCGATCTCGACCACTTTGCCCAGCCCCCCGATGCATTTCCTGTACATCAACATCCAGTCTATGTACACTTGGCGGCAGAAACTCGACCAGGCGACAACCGTCTTTCCCGAGCAAAGAAGTTCTTCACTATAGTATGCTGCCGAGGGTATTTGATCAGGCACCAGAGTAAACACAACTCGACTATCTTTTTTCCTGGAGACAAGTTTGAATCTCCCACGAAACTGCCCTGTCTCGCTGACAGTTTAAAGTTGCATTTAGTACCATCCTCCATTGGCCATCGGCACCAGTAAAACAAGCCCCTGTTTTCCACCAATTTTGCTTCGCCTTCCCTTCATTTTTCGCACCATATTGTCTATTTGAGAATGTCCTACTCTATGAGAAATGTGTTTACGTCTGGCGAGGATTGAATAACTTGCCTGGCGTTCAACATCATGATTTTACATCCCGCGCACATCATCTTGCGATTCGCGAGAGAAAATTTGTTGAAAAATTGCTTGGATACGCGATACAGAACGATAGTTGTCGAATTTGGATACACTAAACGGAACTTTGCCGGAAACGCCATATGGCACTAGACTGCAAAGTAAACAATCGGGATGGATACTTTATAGTACACATTGAATGTTTGTATGGTTTTCCCATTACGATATGCAATACAGAACAATTATCCTCCCATTTGTACATATAAATTTTATGGGCACAAGCTAGATGCTCTATTCTGCTAAAATAACAACCTTTATATAGAAAAAATGACAGCTGATGTTCTGTCTCCACGAGGTAAATTTCGATTTGGAAGTGCTCTCTCGCTATACCACAAAGATGAATTGCTAAAATGAAGGTTTGCCTCTGACATCAACTAACATGAAGTCGCGACCTGCATCATTGATATGTGGTTGTCTCCAATGTCGATTCTGCGATCGAGTGTTCACCTACAGTCAAAATGCTCGACGGCATGAGAAAAAGGCCTGTACGAAGAGACCTTTTCGCACCGATGAAGCATTATGACTGTGATCACATGTGGCTCTTTTAACATGATACACTTAAGGACGAAAGTCAGATCTGCAAGTATTCGTCTACCGGGAGACAGTGAGTGATGTTAATCAATACCTCCTCCTACATCGATGCATACTGTTTCCACAGACGATTATGATGAGAAAGTTAATGCTAAAGACAAAATGAGTGGAGTACAGTCGGTTTGTGCATAACGTACACTAGCAAAATGTTCGCGAGAAGTCGACGAACTTCAAAATAAACGACCATCAGCTATAAATACTGATGAATATACAACTCCTGCTGCAAAGAAAAGTAAAACTGATGTTTATGATGAAGCAGGAAGTAAAGATGATTATGAAGACAGCATTGATAATGACTTTGACAACAGTGATAGTGTCGAAGACGATGATTATTCCCTCGAAAGACACACACATTTCCCCAGAGAGTTTCCTTCGAAAATTGATGCTAATAAGATAGAAGACGACGGTTATACTGGCTATATGTTTACTGAAGATCCCAACAAACTTGTAGACGGACTTAGATCTTTGCTTGAGCTTCAAAGACGTGAGGATTACTCGACCATGAAAAATGTATTTTCGATCATAAGAGAACTTAAGGATCGGGGTTATATCAGAAGATGTGATGAACTGCTTTCTTCTGAAAAATGTAATTACAAAATAATAAAAAGTTATGATTATAAAATAACTGTTTTATTTTTCC
Organism: Dryococelus australis; assembly: GCA_029891345.1. Taxonomy (NCBI): domain Eukaryota; kingdom Metazoa; phylum Arthropoda; class Insecta; order Phasmatodea; family Phasmatidae; genus Dryococelus; species Dryococelus australis. The sequence continues at coordinate 947,906 of CM057009.1, read as the reverse complement.
GTAATTTTTTGTGTGCCATATCTTTTTAACCCTCGCAACTTTAAAGCGGTACTATGAGCATTCGCTTATAAACGTTAAGATCTGTAAATATAATGAATAAAGACTCATATAATAAAAATACACGAATAGTTGATTGCATACACAAATATTAATTCTGCCGACATGTACAAGTTTTCGAGAAAGCATGTGAATCGTTTTTGTTTCTTATATGTATGGATAGAAGCAGCTGACAAGCCCAATGATTTCTAGAGACTGAGAAGGATTGAAGAGTATTGAGAAGGGTTCAGAAGGATTGGTGAGAATAGGTGGGGATTGTGGATGATTGGTGAGTAGGATTGAGGAGGATTTGTAAGGACGATTGAGAAGGATTCGTGAGGATTGAGGAGGATTGGTCAGGAAGATTTAGGAGTAATGGTGAAGATTGGTGATGATTGAGGAGGATTGGTGATGATTGAATGAATTGGTGAGGATTATTGAGAAGGATTGGTGAGGATTGGAGAGGATCGGCGATGGGAGTGGTGGTGTGGGGATGGAGGCTCACTGAATAAACAGTCAATAGCAATTGGTGTCAGTCGTCTGCTGGGATGAAACGAATGTGACTAATTAGTGGTGCTGGGGTGAGTATGAGAATAATGTGATATGTTCTTAGAGATTTTAGATTTTAAAAAATAATTTGTGATTTTTCTTTGTTTTGTAGTATTAGATGGTGGGTTTGGTAGTTCCACCCAGGAATTTTGTTGTTCTCCCAGATGCAGCTCTTGATTTCTGCGCTTGGTGGGGTTGCCACAGGGATGAAAATTTGTTGTGGTGTGATGTCGAACTACTCATCTTGTGCAGAATTCACTCCACACCTTCTTGCTAAATTGAATCCCGTTGTCTCTAATTAATGTTCGGGGATATCCCCAGCAGGAGAATGATTCGTTTTCCAGCACTCTTCCTACTGTTCTGGCCTATGCTCTCGATACTGGGTACGCCTCAGTCCAGCAGGATATCAGATCTGTCACAATTACAATTAACCTTTTGCGGTTGCAATGCACGGGAAGGGGCCCATTAAGTCTAACACCACTATCTCAAAGGGTTCAGTTGTTATCCGTGGCTGTTGCTGCAGGTTGCCGTCCGTGCTCCTATTCTTATACCGATTACATGTGACACATTCCTTCACGAATATTCATATGTGTGCAGAAATGCCCAGCCATTAAAAATACTTGAGTACATTACTCTTTGTTTGGGCAGTTCCTGGGTGTCTGTCGATGTTGTGTATGTGCATAGTCCAAAACACTTTTGCGGGCTGCGGCCGGTACGAAAACATGCCACGTGTCACTGTTTACGTCTGTGCGGGACTCAATATTGCTGTCTACAACATGCCATATTTCAACTGTTTGTTAACATAATTGTCTCCACTTGGATGCAGTAGGGAACGCGGTCTGTTTATCCACTACTGGAGCAAAATACATGATCAAATGGGGGTGTTGATGTTAGTGTTGTGATGCTTGCACACTGGATGTTCTGTGATGCAACCAGTACGACTGATGATGAGAAGGGGGGGGGGGGGAAGAATAATTTCCCATTCCTCTTCATCCTGTGCCACGACATTCCCTGGTGTGCGAGAGAGATGGTTGGCAAACTGATTTTCCTCTCCAGCTACATGTTGTACTTCGAAGTCGTACAACTGGAGTAACAACGCCTAGCATGTCAGTTTGCTGTGTGTCCCCTTCATCGAGTGCAGCCACAGTAGGCACCAATTATCTGTATGGAGTGTGAAGCGTTGATATGCCAAGAGTGCCCTGTACCTCTTGAAAATCCACACTACCACCAGACATTCCCTTTCGTTCATGCGATATAGCTGCTCGACCGGACCGAACTTAGTGCTGCCAAAATCTAAGATACTGCGTGTTCCGTCATCCGCTAACTTGAATAGCACGACTTCCAACCCCTTCTAGCAGACATCGGTTTGTATGTAAAGATGTCTAGTGGGATCATATCTGGTGAGGGATGTGTATTGTTTGAAGGATTCTTTTATTTGGTCAAAACTGCTTTGTTGTTCCGTCTGCCATTTGAAACGCTTGGTTGGTGACATTAGGGTAGTGAGCAGGGCAGTGAGAAGGTCAAAGTTCGGAATATATTCACGAACCATGTTTGCGAGGCCGAAAAACTTCCTTAATTTATTCCTAGTTGTATGTGTAGGGTATTCTTCTATTAATTTCAGCTGTTCTGGTTTCGGCTTGCTCCCCTTTCATCTACAATATACCAGAGAAACTTAATGTTCGGTGTTTCAATGTGGCACTTGTCATTGGCACATGTTAACGCATTGAATGCGAGGTGATCGATTACCAACAAGAGGTGGTGTGCGTGCTCCTCCCATGCTATTACGTCGTCCAGATGGACTAGGGCCCATTTTCACATGAGGTCGGCTAACACCTTTACCATCATGGACTGAAAAATCGACAGTGCACACTTCAGTCCAAACGGCATTGCGCAGAACAGGTGAACACGGTCTTGTGGCGATCGGTAGGCCATACTGGAATCTGCCAATATCTGCTCGGAAGGTCTATGGCGGTGAGAACTTTTGCCTTCCCCAAGGTTTTGAGTGCATCCCTGATGTGTATGTAGGGCGGCGGTTGCGCTGGCTGTGACTAGGTTTAGGCATCGGACATATACACAAAATTTTCCTAGCCCGCCCTTCTTGGGAGCAAGTGTGATGACGGAATTATAAGCGCTCTCAGATGGCTCAGATGGGGTAATTGACCCATCGGAGATTTGTGTAGCAATAATTTTGCATTGATGTGGGCAATGTCTTCGAGATATGTCATAAACGTGTCCATCGTCAGGTCTATGTGATGCTAGGCTACAGTTTTATGGCTTAATGGGTCTGCTACAGTGAAACTATCCTTTCGTTCATTCAAAATACTTTGCACTGCCTCATGGTACTTGGTTGGCACAGCTTGATCCTGGCTGTCCAGTAATACTGCCGGCGATTTTCCACCTGTTCGGGGTTCCAGGTTGTACACTGTGCGGCATTCCTTTCTCCCAAAATGTATGTGTTGTGGAGCTGGTTCGACTACAGTTTGTCCTAAGATGACGTCTTCACATATGCCGTCCAATACAAAGGCAATTGTGACAGTCTCTATATCTTGGATGCGAAATGTAATCCTGACTTCGCCGCGAATGCTCATATAAGGCCCATGTCGGGCAGTTGTTATTCCAATGAAGCCCTCCGCACCAACATCATGGCAGCGACGGTTGTCGGGATCCTGTAGAAAAACGTTGTGCAGGTGCTTAGTGTTGTTATGGTTCAGGTGCTATGGGCTTCGAGGTTATGTCACTCGTGGCTGCACGTGAAATGATGTTCTTGTTTACTGTCTCAGTGATGTCAGGCACTTTTGTACTTAATTGAGTCTGTTCATGGCACATCGTAGCACTGGCACGGTCGCGCCAGGTTCAGCTGGAACATTTGCATCTAGTAGCATCACTGTCTATATAAATTCACTCTCTGTGGTATGTATCATGGGCGTGAGTGCGGCGCGGTACACAGTGCATGTGGATCCCGCGACCACTTATAGGATGTCCTTGAGCAACAGGTCGGGATGATGTGCTCTCACTCTGCTGATTTTCTGTGTTGCGAAGTTATAGAGGGACTTCTTTCCTTGCTCCTCTAACAGTGTGTTTGAGAATCTGCTAGTAAAACTGTGCCGGATCTCTTCTCACGTAATGTCGTAGTGAGTTATCCCTCGCCGCCAAGCTCGGGCGTCGGCGAAAAACCTCTCGCTCATGCAACTTGCCTAGTCCTCGTGGTCCATGCTGTAGCGACGAGGTCGGTCTTCAAAGTGACATATAAAAGCAACGAGGTCCTTGTTGTTCGTTCCTGCATAGGTTGGAAGTGACTGGAATCTTATTGGTGTGTAATGCGGCCATTCGAATTCGCTGAGTTGTTGATTTACACTGTCCCTCCAATAGTCAGGCCTGCATGGCATGGTACAAGGCAGGGGTCAACAATTGGTGGGCATGCAGCTGACCGCCAGTGCTTGGTCAAACACGAAAGGGAGATGATTTTCATTTTCTCCTTCCCACCATTCTTCTTCCTCCTTGTCCTCCTTCGCATTTGTAGTGGATGGCGACGTCCCTTCAGATCCCACATGCTTTTTAGCACTGACCATGTGCACTGTTTCTCTGGCATCCTGGGGTATCGCGACAGCATCCCACTGCTCTGTTTTTGAACAGTAGATTTTCTGCATGCCTCTTTGGTGTTGGCGTCAGGGAAAGTGAGAAAAGATTCTAACAGGAATTTTGAAATGTTGATAAATGTAGGAAAAATCTGGAGAAAGTGGCAGTTTGGAACGGTACTAGGAAAATTTGGGAGAATTATATCGTCACTAAGTTGGGCGACATTTAATGGTAGGACAGTGAAGCAAAAGTGGTCTACTTAAAGGTTGGGAGTCAGGTAGGGTGTTTACCTACGTTTTTCACCAAACCCCTGCTGTGGATCTTGGGTGCCAGACATTGCAGTAGTGCAACATCAAGTTGTTGTAGGTAGAGCTGACTCTTTCCCCGGGTCGTGTGCCAACAACCAAGGCAGTATCCCTCTGCCAGTGCTCCATCCATCGTAGTTAGTATAAATACAATACCAAAATTATGCTTGCTACACAGTGAGGTTTTGGGGCAACTCACACACCCATCAATTAGGTAAACCAAGATACAAAAACACTGAAATACACGTGAAAGCACTTGACATACAATACTTATGAATTGGTGGGAAAGATGGGGCCCCTATAGCCTGTTTACAACCCAAATGAAGAGGCCTACTCACGTAATTTCACTGGGTTTTTATTAAATGATCCTCTAGGAAACAACTTTACAATCGGTTGCCAGGTTTGACCCACCACCAGGGTTACACAGTACAAAACGGCATGTGGCCACAAAATATTTACGGTAAAATTATGCCTTCCCAGGCGATGCTAAACCATGGGAAGGAGAGGAGTGGGAATTCCCGGGTGGCTAAGTAAACAAAGATTGAGGTATACTAAGTCTATTGTTATTGAATGATAAGTTAAAAAGTTAAAGTGCCACCCGAGCATGCAAAAACACAACCCCGTCGGTTCGCACATCCACCTCCTCGAGATACTTAAGAATGACTAACTGTTCTGGCGTGGCATGCTAGCAGGGATAGCGGGCAAGAAAGCTATGTGGCCTATTTTCTTATGCACTAAAATAACATTACACTTGCTCATGTTGCTTATCTGGCTGCAACTCTGGCATAAACAAATACACTGAACATAATAACCTTTTAGTACATGGCAAACACTGAATGAAATGAGGTGTGGATGAGACACATGAAGAATGAAAACAACAGAAAAGATTAAACAGGTACACTGAGGGCTGTGGGGGCACTTAAACACTATAGGGCTTTATGCAATATCATTGCATGAACGAGCATTCATGAGCATTTAGTTATAATGCTTATTTGCCTTATGCCCTCTTTCACTGGGCCTACTTTCGAAAAATGTGCATGCAGGTTCACGTATTTGTGGTGCAAGTTGCTTCACTTTTGCATTGCATTTTCTCTCGACACGAGCGCTGTTAATTGGCAACCCTGGCCGCACTCGTGAACTAACTTCTTTCAGTGTAACCAGTGCGGTACACTACTGGACCGGCATGCACAAGCGCCTAGTTGAGTGCTGCTCCCTGCAGCAGATGCCGTTAAGGGCATGCAAACTCACTTGGGGAGAGCAGATGGCATAACATTATCTTGATCATAAACTCCAACAAAATGCAGACCATTGTGATGTCGACAGCCCCTAGGCCTCAGGCCATTCCCACGTCGTGCCAGCAGGAACATCAAGACTGCAACACAACATCACAGTGGAGCACCTAAGTCGACGAATCAGTGCTATGTGCGTGTTATGTGTCATATGCGATAGTGTGTAGAAGGTGTAATTTGGGTTCTGTCAGATGTAAGGGAGTGTGCAGTGTGTGTTTATTTTTTTGTATGTGTATGTCATCATCATACAATGTCACAAGTGTTAGTGTATAAGTGCCAGTGTTCTGTATCGTGCATCAGTGTGCACAAATATGTGAAGTCAGGTTACCATGCAAGCAGGTACATACTTGTACTAATGTGAGTGTTCATATGTCAGGCCGAGTGCCACGTGCTTTTGTTTAATTTTAGTATTTAAATTTTAAGGGTCAATGTATATGTAGTGCCATATAAAGTCAATGTTTTATTTTCCCATGTTACCAATGTCACATAAGTACAAGACAAATGGTCCCTTTATATTTTATTATTAATTTTTTAGTGTATTTGAGTACAATCCTGTGTTTACATAAATATTATGTTGTGAACAGCTCGTGTGCTAGAGGCACCATTATGTGCACTTACTTGAATGGCCACAGACAAGAATATTGTGACATGTAGACGGCTATATAATATTTATGATAATAATTCATGTAACTTTTAATGCATTGCAAATCATTTTTAATATTTTATATTTTAATGTCTGTTCAACCAGTACTGGCAGTATTGAAATACTCGACTTTCCCATCACGTTCCAAAACGACGCATCAAAGTGGACTGGCAGATACAGCCACATGACAAATAGCCACAGTAATATCTTAAAAGTATTTTTTTAATGTTTTTATGCAAATTAATATAAACTCACATGTTTTTCCATAAACACAAAGCATATAGACGTAACAAACTTGACTGGGGACAGACCCTATAAAGACATTATTGTTTACTTGTACATGTCAATGTTGAGGTTAGGTTGTCATGGTAATGCGGTCTGGTTGATAGTTTGTATTTATTTTTATTATGTGCTTTTATGTTTTGTTGTTAAGAATTTATTAATATGTACATCTCACTGGCATGTTAGAGCCCATTTCGTTTCATTCATTTTATTTCACTTTATGTAAAATTATGTCACTGTATGTTTGGGTGGGAGTATCGGCCAGTGAGCGGCCTTCACTACAAACAGACAGCAGTAGCGTCTTACATCTTGTGAGAGTATCACCATGCCATGGTGCTCCGGGCACGTCATCTTTGTTTGATAATCATTATGTAATTCTGCTTAATTAACATTAGTCTACCGGAACCTCTTGGTTATTTCTCGCCCAGAGTACATGGTCTCTCATCCTCGGCTCGTCAATTACAAGGCCGAGGTGTACTATGTAACTTAAGCTCGTAGGCCCTACAGCCATTTCATCTGTATACGAGCCAGCTTGGCTAAAACGGCGGTACATAAACTTCAGTGTCCCGATGGAGAAGAAATTGTAATAAATATGTATTGTGAGATACTATCGTTTAATTATGATTAACCGCTTATCGGTTGCATAACCTTTTCTCATAACTTTATATTGACCATGTGTTTTTAATAACAGTGCTGGGTAGCCAAAATAACCCTCCGAGAGTGAGCAGGCGTATCAAGGGGGCCAACATCCCTGGCTAGATGAGGTGGTTTGAGATTAGTTTACAGCTAGAGGCAAGGTACTTGCAACTGATAACATCCATCTAGATGTGTAAATGGAGTAGGCCAACGGTCGTCGGCCATCACGACCTGAGAGGAGGAGTCTTTACCAAGTATAACTTCGTGCTCGCACGGCAGGCTGGCGCCCTTAACCCTGGCAAGTGGCATTTTGTATCCACCATACCTCATCCCCCCCATGGTCCAGCTCGCCATACATCAATATTGGATACATTATTATGCATGCATACACATAACCTCAAATTACATACATACATACACTCGATATTAGGCTACCACCCAGTGGCGAGCTCTCTCAACTCTCCTTCACCCAACCAACTCCTTTTCTACTCCCTTCCTATATTTACCAACCCCTCTCACAGATACCAATTCCTCCCTCAACACATTCCACTCCCTCACAGACCTCACAAGCATGGACTGCCTACCCCGCTTCATTCTCCTCCACACCCTCTGAAGCTTCTCACTGTTGTTTCCTCTTCCCCTAAACACCCCCTTACTTAGCTTGCAGTGTAGCCCTCCCCATCCTCCCTCTTCATTCACCATCCTGTACATCCTGACTAACCGTTCAACTTTCCTCCTGTCCTTCAATGAGCTCCAATCCATTTCTTTCATCATCACTGATGGCCTATAGTTCCCTTCTTCCTCACCATCTTGCCGCTGCCTTCTCCACCTACCCTTCACCCATCTTGCTGCCTTTCTCTGCACCTTTTACAGTTCTTGCACCTCCACCTCCACATACGGGTCCCATACTGCTGCAGCATATTTTAACATTGGCCGTACCATTGTGCCATATGCCTTCTCCTTCACCTCACAGCTGACTCCATTCAGCACCCTTCCCAGCATACCCAGAGCCCTTCTTCCCTTTGCTACCACCCTCTCTACCTGTTTTTCCACCTGAGGTCTCCCTGCAGTACACTGCCTAGATACTTATATTCTGCTGCTTCTTCTATCTCTTGTCCCTCCCATCTGTACATGTTCCTGCTTATCATCTTCTTCCTTGTGAACCTCACTACCTTAGTTTTTCTTACATTTATCTTCATTTTATTTTTTCTGGTCCACAACCATATCTTATCAATGTCTGCCTGCAAATTTATGCCCCCCTCTCCCACCTCAGCATATACAAAACAATCATCTGCAAACAATCTGATTTTTCCTCTAATCCCCAAACCCATGTAATTTACCATTATGGTAAATAACAAAGGACCCAGCACACTTCCCTGTGGTACCCCTGACGTAACCTCCTCTTCCTCCGATATTGCCTCCCCCACTTTCACCCTCTGCCTTCGCCCCCTGAGAAAGTCCCCTATCCATTCCACTACCCTTCTGTCTGGTATCAGCGCCTCCACTTTCCTCATCAATATCTCATGAGGCACCTTATCGAATGCCTTCTCAAAATCTATCAAGCAGGCATCCACCTGCTTCCTCTCATCAACTAGCTGCACCAGATCCTCTAATAACCCAGTTAGCTGAGTCTCACATGAATAACCCCTCCTGAAACCATGCTGGGACTCCTCCAACAAAATCCTATTGTCCGTTACCCTCATCACATACTGCACCACCAGCCTCTCCAGTACTTTTCCTGTACTTGATGTGAGACTCACCGGTCTGTAGCTGCCAGGCCTCCCCCTATCCTCTCCCTGCTTGTGTATAGGTACCACCATAGCATCCTTCCAATCTTGTGGTAACCCACCCTCTCCTAAGGACTTTTAAAACAGCACTTCTAAATATTTCGCCAACTCCTTGCCACCAAACTTTAGTGCTGCGTTTCCTATTCCATCTGATCCCCCTGCCTTACTGCTCTCCAAACCTCTAATTACCTTTTCTATCTCCCACTCCCTCATCTTAAACTCACTATACACCCCCCGAACCCTTTTTGTCCTCCTATTCCAACCCTCCTTTGCCTCGAACACTGACAAGTACTGTCCTTGCAGCATCTCCGATTTTTCTTTATCATTTGTCGCATGCCTACCATCCCTTCCTGTTAGCAGAGGGATCCCTTCCTCTCCTCCCCTTAACCGCCTAACATACCTAAACAATTTCCCCCATTCCTTGCCTTTTACTTCTTCCACCATGTTCCCCAGAAATACATTCTTTGCCTGTTTGATCTTCCTTTCAAGCTCCCTACACATTTGTTTCATCAATTCTTTTGATCGTATCATCCCTTAATTTCTTCACTTGGCATGTAATTTTCTGCACTTCTTCTTCATTTTCAAAATCTCCTGTCCATAATATGGGGGATCTCCCCCAGTCCGTAACCTTTTCATTGGCACAAATTTCTCCAACATAACCTCCATTAATCCTCTAAACTCCCTCCACAACCCCTCTACACACTCCTCCACAGACCATTTTTTAAACCTGTCTCTCAGGAAGATTTCTGCCCGTTTCTGTTCTCCTCTCCCATACTGCCACACCAACCTTTCTGCCATTTGCACTTCTCTCATCCGGCCAATCCCAATTTCTACAACCGGAATATGATGGTGGCTTATACCATCCAATACTATTGCACCAACTACAGCATTCCTAGGTCTGACCAACACCACATCCAGCACTGACCCAACACCCTCCTCATTCCATCTCGTAGGAGTTTCTACTATCTGGACTAATCCTAATAGATTAACAACTTGTACAAAGATCATTTGTTTTGAACTATCAAATCTGGTGGTTCATGTACAATGAAAAAAACGAACCTGGTGAAAGGTGTGAAATGCTTTGGCGCATCACTATATACACTGATCTTAGTTCAAACACACAATGAACCTGGATCACAGTTGTGAACTCGAATGGTGCAACTGGGCATTAGAGAGGAACGTGGCACGCGTCACACTACTCCATCCTTATAACAAATTACATCATAGATCACTAATATAACTAATTTTATACCACAAACTACCCTACTTATATTAAAACCTTCTACTAGTATCTAATTACTTGCAAAAATCCTAATTATTATGAAGCGATACAATCTCTCATTCTTTTATGGCGCCCATCTTAACAATTAAAACGTGTAAGTAAATATAAAAAACACATATTAGAAACACGCAGCAATTCCACTTTGTTTAAATACCCAGGTGCACTAGAATAAATAAACACAAACTGCCAAGGTCACATAGCCGCGAACTACATAACTTGTGTTTAAAATGGTTTTTTTTTAAGCAAGGTATTTGTGTGTATGTTTTTCTATAATCTAATAATTAATTTCAAAGGATTGTGCAGTGTTTATGTAATGTGTAGTGCAAGTAAGTTACTTTTTGGCGCGTTTCCGGCGAAATCGTACCCATGCACGCACCAAAGCCCATAATATACGTTCCGCCTCGCGCAAGGGTAGCACAGCTTAATGACTTCACACCTCCACCTATATTCCTCTGAGGGCTCTAGTCACGAAGATTTCCAATATAGCTAATCAAATACTAGTATTGTAATGTAAGGTATTTGAAAAAGTACTGGCCAAAGGCAAATATTGTTCGGATATTTTTTGACGAAAGGTTGGCCATCCTGGTTCTTCGACTGTAAATAAACAATGGTTTCAATTATATGGTGTTGTTGCATGCATTTTGATGTTTACGGAATAGAACGCAGCCTGGATGTATAGGTGATGGAGGTGCATACGACTATATGTACATACAATTATATATTTATTTATGTCAGGAATATGTGACAAAAGTATTATTAAACTACAGGACACTTATTTGATTACTCTTTACGCCTGTTAAGAATATGTTATCTTGAATTTAAATTAATTCGATAATTACTTGATAACTGTTGTGAGTCAATTTACAATGATATTTGTATGCATTATTTCACCGCCTGGACGGGTGTCTTGTAAATTAATTAAGTTAAATGTAATTAGGTTGATTGGCAAGGTCCGAGATCTAATTCTAAAAGTACCTCTCCAGTTAGCTTGTTTCGTCCGCTTTTAACATTTCACCTTATGTAATTATTAAGAGTTAAGTCATTTCCGTAACAAGCATTTGTAAATTATGTTTTGGGCCCTACTTTAATCGTTCCTCAGAAACACTTTAATTCAGTTTACAAATTTAAATATGTTATGAAAATGGTGGGATTAGTGTACAACCTGATACCATTTGTGTACACACAGGTAATGTCACCAATATGGCACTAATGTATTTTTTTTCGTATTACCCATCCATTTCCTATCACAATCAAACAGGGCATCCACTTTATTTTGGAGGTTTTCAGGCGGGAACACTTTAAGCATATGTAGACGTTGGTATCAAGAAGTACACTTGAGCCCATTCATCAATTGTACTATGCAATATTATATGTGATATTCGGAAGTAGTAAGGGAAATATAGTTCACTAGAATGAACTAGGTCGTTCTGAACAAGTCACATTTGAGAACAGTTAATTGGGAACCGTTCTTTTGAACTTTATAGGTTACAGTAGAATGATTACGTGTACTGGTGAACTGCAGAGCGCAAGTGTAACCTCGGTCCGAGAACTAGATAGGTCTTTCCCTGTACCTCGGCCCGAGAACTAGATAGGTCTTTCTCTGTACCTCGGCCCGAGAACTAGATAGGTCTTTCTCTGTACCTCAGCCAGAGAACTAGATAGGTCTTTCTCTGTACCTCGGCCCGAGAACTAGATAGGTCTTTCTCTGTACCTCGGCCCGAGAACTAGATAGGTCTTTCTCTGTACCTCGGCCCGAGAACTAGATAGGTCTTTCTCTGTACCTCGGCCCGAGAACTAGATAGGTCTTTCTCTGTTTCCTCTTTCACAGTTCTATTTCCCCTCCCAGAAGCATCTAAGCAAGTGTGAAACGGAAAGAGAAGCAAATAAGTGATGTTTGTAAATTAATTGCTAAAGAATTAGTGCTTTATTTTATGTAGATGAAATTACTTCTTTTTTATATAGAAATAATATAAATGAATAGTGAAAATATCTTTATAATGTAATGTAACACCAAATTACTTTTGATACTGATAGTACAACCTCAACAATATTATAATAGGTTGTGTTGCGAGAGACAACCAGATGTAAAGTTAATTTTTCCAAGTCAGGCGTGTATAAACTCAACAAAAATGGTTCCGACACACTGGATTTATTCGTACCAGTATTAGAAACATTTTAACAGAATGTTAATTACAAAAATAACTTAATTTTAATATGATGCACATAATGTCAAAAAGCTATATCCGAAGTATTGAGTGAATATACTAGAAAAAAGCAGTTTTTCACTTCTTTATTGCGAGCGTGTAAAAATTGACATTACATTAATGAGCGTTTTTCTATATTTTACTGTCGTAGCTATACTCATATTAGTGCGGCTATCAGATGTATTTTCTTACAGATATGGGAATTTCCGTATGTCTGGCAACATCGTATTTATAGTAAGAGTGAGTGAGAGGGTTTTACAACACCATAACAGCGAAGTCTTTAGTGCCGATGAGGATGAAGCAAGTTAAATGGACGACACAAACATCCATACCCTGACTGGGTTTCGAACCCGGAACCCCTCGCACCGCAGACCGGCGTGCAACCGACTACGCAATTGGGGTTGGTACGAGAAAGTAAGAAAGAACGAAAGATCGCTGCATGGCCATAGGTCTGCCAACTGTCTTGCGCTGTGTGTCTTGCAGTTCCCCACCGATTTGCGACTCATGTTGCTTTTGAACTAGGTAGGTCTGTGATCCCTACAGTTCGAGGCAGTGCTGAACGAGCTAAAACAAAGATACCAATAGACAGAGCCAGATATATAAGAAGTATGCACGTTGCGATGTGGCCAGTCACGGAGGGAGATATAAACGGAGGGGGGAAAGCTGCAGGGAGTGACGAACGATGGATTATCTGAGCATGTGCAGTGGCGCACCTGGCTTAGTTACTAGTACTGAGAGAATGACTGACGGGTATCACAAGAGACTAGTTCTTTTATGTCACTGTGAACTATGTACCTAGTTCTTTTTCAAGACCAGTTCAAAATGAACTACCCATCACTATTGGAAAGTACACTTGAATCCGTCCGCCCAATGTACTATGTGATATAGGCTGTTCACTGTAAAGTGAGCACTTTTAAAGGCCCTCTCAACAGGCATTAACCACTGATAAATATATCTTATTGCAGCTTCAAGCATTAAATTTTGAGGGTGGTGAAAAGTATACACTGTATTTATTGATCACATTGCAATGTTTATATTAAAAAGCAGCAGGAATATGGAAAATGGGAGAAAAGAAAAATTTAGAAGGGCCTTTAAAAGTGCTCACTTAGCCCACCTGCCCAAATATACTACCCAATACTATGACTGCAAAGATTTATGGACACCACAGTACCCTAACCAGATATGACATACCATATCTACACCACCATCTATTACATCTTTCAAAGTATTTTATGATACCACACTCTATAATCAGATAGTTCATGAAAATAGTAAACATTCATTGCCATTATGAATACCTAACATTACCTACCTACAATATTAATTATTACACCCTTCTAAATATTATACATATGATTCTTATTTCCAACCGGCAAGCACTTGACACTACAGATACCTAACCTAACATTACCTACATACACAGTTTGTTTCATACTACAAACAATACCATCCACTGGAATCAGATTATTGAATAAAGCAGCCATAACTAGTTGCAACTGCAGAACACTACCCTGACGTTATGTAGGCCCTACCTAACTACAACCATGTTTATTTCACTCTTCAGAATATTATATGTTACCATCCACTGATATCTGGATATTAATTTTAAAAATGACAAATACTCATTGCCACTACAGAATCCCGACCTAACATTACGTACCTACAACACTGTTTATTATGCCCAATACACACATTCCTATTTAATAACTGCAAACCTACCTTTATCCAACATATTGTTTTTCTGCCAACATGTAACATCACTCTCATCCTCATTATTAGACGTTGAACACATCACCATCATATGCACCATGTTGGTACTTTATTCGGTAGATGTTGAAGGCATCATCGTTATATGCACCACATATTTTTGTATTAACTTTGTACACTACACGTCCTATTTCATAATACAGTTTTCTTACCACTCAATGTATTTATTCTATGACACTTTATTTTATACCAAGTTTACTATTTTATCACTATACATATTCAAATTACCATACCACACTGCAAATACATTAATTTTATTACATGCCGTACTAAAGCAGACAATAGCCACTAGCCAACGTAACAGAATTACTTTTTTTCTGTTACTAAATGTGATATCTTTTTCCCCTTTTATTCATTTCCGACACACACTTTGGGCCGATTCAGATGCATGCCATTTATTTCCAGTTTCCCCCCCCCCCCCCACTACTACCAACCTAATCAACTGTACATCCAACGTTATTACATCGCATGTATAACAAACCTTTGGTATTGAGATGTAAACTACACCCAAAATGGCTACCTATATTAAAAAAACATTGCCTTCCAAAAAGAAACAATTAGGTATTTAAAATTTGTATGAAACATTAACACTCCTTCAAGACCCAAGCATTCTTTACATAACTGAAATGTTACACACACACTACACAAACACAGTGGAATTTATATAATTAATGCAACACTTGCAAAATCTGTCTCTTATTTCTGCAGTGCTGATGAAATTAACTGTGGTACAGATTGTATACTTTCCATTAAAGACAATTTTTGAATAATAGAGGCATAACTTATTTTCTTTTTAAACTGATTAAGTTTCACTTTGGCAATTAATGTTTTTAAAAAACTAAAAATTCCAAACCTTCTGGGTTATGATGCACCAAAAAATTGATAACTGCATGCAGAATCAAGTCTGTACACACATTTTTTTATTTCATTACAAATCATTTTCATGACTTAATTCAGGGCTTCTAAATGGGTACACAGTGACACACAGCAATAGCAACAATTGAGGTTAAACTTGAATTGGTCTTGCTACTAATTCTGTGCTTGGATAAGTGTTTATTGCTGTTCATTATTGTATTTGCCATATTGAATTACATGCTGTTTGACTTACGTGTATGTTACTTGGCTATGGGCTTGAGTCGTGTCAAATGATATAATTATATAATAATTAGACATGGCTCAAGTCCAGAAGTTTTGTGACAACAGCCACTAAAATCTGCAATCTGTCTTACTTTGTTACGTTTGTGAAATGTGTAGGCCTATTTCATTTGTCCCTGACTATGTAAAAATTAATAAATTGAACATGCAGACATTCCCTTTTCTCATATTACCTGTACACTAAAAAAAAAAAAAAACTAAAAATGTCTTATAATAATAATAATAATGATGATGATGATAATATTCTGCAAATTATTCTCCCTCACACCTCTGCATACAGCACACTATCATCCACAAAGAGTATCACTTTGCCACCCACCACTATCCCTAGGTTATCCATAGAGGTGAACAACAATGGGCCCAGCACACTACCCTGTGGAACCGTTGATGTATCCCCACCTTCCTCCAAGGACGCCACCACCTTTATCCTGTTTTCTTCCCCACAGGGAGTCACCTATCCAATCTATTACACACTTATCATCCAGTAGCTCATCCAGTTATTGCATCAAAAACCTTCTCAAAATCTATGAAACAGGCATGCACTTGCTACCCTTCATCATCTGTCTGCACCAAATCCTCCAGTGGTACATCCAGTTGCAGCTTACATGAGTAACCTGCCCTAATACTATGTTGGTACTCCTGCAGCCTATTATTTTCATTCATAACCTCTACTACATACTGTACTACCAGTTTCTCCATCACCTTTCCTGTACTTGATTTGAGATTCACGGGGCCTTTAACTACCAGGATTTTTCCTTTCCACCCCTTGCTTGTATACCGGAACCACCAATGTCTCCTTCTCAGTCATGTGGCAACTTGCCAGATCTTCTAAACAACACTTGAAGATATCTACACAGCTGTCTCCCACCAAATGTAGGACACCATTCCCTGTACCATCTGGAACCACCAATGTCTCCTTCTCAGTCATGTGGCAACTTGCCAGATCTTCTAAACAACACTTGAAGATATCTACACAGCTGTCTCCCACCAAATGTAGGACACCATTCCCTGTACCATCTGGAACCACCAATGTCTCCTTCTCAGTCATGTGGCAACTTGCCAGATCTTCTAAACAACACTTGAAGATATCTACACAGCTGTCTCCCACCAAATGTAGGACACCATTCCCTGTACCATCTGGAACCACTGCCTTGCTATTCTTCAATTTACCATCCCTTTCCTGTATCTTACACTTTCTGTACATCCTACTTTTCATTTAGCCTTTCCTTTACCAACAATCTTGTTCCTCAAACACTGTCGAGTACTGGGTGTGTAGCTACTCAGCTTTTTCAGTGTATCTTTTGTTGCACTCAAACTTTCCCCACTATTCAACACTGGGATACCGCTCTCCTCATTCCTAATATACCCATCCCTCTATCATGGTGCCTAGGTATTTACTTAATGCGTGCTTAATCAACCTTCCTAGTTCCTCCTCTTCTGTTTAATGCAGTCCCTAGTATCAGATTCTGTGTTCTTCCACCATGCATGCATTTGTCTACACTTTCTCTTCATCCTTTTAATCTCCCATCCATAGTATGGGGGATCACCCCAAAAATTTGTAATTTTCTTTGAGACTAATTTCTCCATCATTTTATCTACAATTTTTTTAAATTCATTTCACAAGCCATCTACAGTTTCTACCTTGGCCAACTGCTTGAATCTATCCCTCAAGAAAAGTTCTGTCCCCTCCTTGTTTCCTCTCCTATATTGCCATATTATTCTAACCCTAGGATTGTCTTTCCTCGGCCTTCCAATACTGATTTCCACCACTGGAATATTGTAATCATTGATGGCATCTAAGGCTACTCAACCATTTATGGCATTCTCGGGCCTAACCAACACCACATACAGCACTGCCCCAACACTTTCTCCATTTCTTTGTGGGTGTTTCTACTGTCTGAACTAACCATCTGTTCACTAATTGTGATGCCAGCCTCTGCATCATGTTGCCTACTCCCTCAGCTACTTTTTGCCACTCCACGCCCAGCATGTTCAGGTACTCTGCGACTACTGTCCACTTCCCGCCCCTCAGTTTATCAATCTTTTTCATTACCTCTTTTATTGCCAGCCAGCCTTGACCTGGTGGCCTGTACACTGCTAGCAATCTAATGCGTCAACCCATCCTATCACAATTTCCATCACCTCAGTCACATCGCAAATCTATTCCAAAGACGCATCCAAGCTCACCATTATTCCCACTCCTTTTCTGTCCCGGTTTCTTCCTATCTTGTCTGCATTCATTATCTAACACTTCCTCACTAACCTATGGCTACACTGCTATGACTATATCTGCCCCATATCCTTCAACACTTCCATCTTGTTGTCTAAGCTTCTACAAATAACCACCATTAACTTAATTCAATCCTCACATCAATTTTCTTTCCACTTCTTCCTATCTCTGCTTCAGCAGTCAAAATTTCTCCTTTCAACTTCTAAGCCCCTTTTCATTCCCTGACGTTTTGTTGTAGTTGTTTTTACTGCCCCTGAAAAATCCTACTCTCCAAAAAGCCAGCAATCTCCTGTATAGCAGATTCTCTATTTTACTCTTTCCCTGGTCTATCAAATGGACATAGTTCCTTCCTACACATTTACTGCCTACTTACTTCCTGCTCTATGAACATGGCATCCCTTCCTCTTGTATAACTTACTGGATGCAACTGCCTTAGCAGATCCCCATTCTTGACTAGTATTTCACTAACCACCACCCTTGCCTTGGGGAACTTCACCTTAACCTGTTTAAGCAATGGTCTTATGTCCTTCCTTACTTCACCTGCTTCCTTACGAGAGAAGTAATTTTCTCCCCTATGTATTACTAGCACCTTAGGCCTAGGTGCTTCACTTTTTTTTCCCCCACCAAACTCTGCTTGAAAGAATTATGTAAATAATCCACAAATAATATAAAATTAGTCTGTTGGCTAACTTCTTGACTTTCCAAAAATTTACAAACCGTAATTTTAGGCTATACAGAAGTTGCTTATTTTTTCCAAATGGAAAGTTTTTATATTGAATGTAATACATTTTTTGTGTTTTTAGATGTAGGAAATTTACTACGTGATCTATGTAGGCACTATTCTGGATTTTTTTTTTTTTTACCTTTGGGGATGTCTGCAGCATCCTGTGTTATGAGCAAATAAACATCAGAAGGGCTGCAGTAGGCCTACTGATTTACTACAACGGAAACAACAGTTACCGAAGTCATGATAGCAGAACATCTTCAAATAATGGTCAAATGGGGCTTTGCTTAGGGTAAATCGGAGGTGTTAGATGTTATTGCACACAATGTGGAACAAAATGAGTTGGTAACCAGGTTCAAAATCAGCAGACCAGTGGCGTTTATTTCATAGACGCAAGGTAAGCGATGCTTACCCTGTACATATTGGAAATGTTTGAAGCTTTATAGTTTTTGCCTTAACTTTAAATTTAAACACATTTAAATCTGAGGTTTCCAATTCGAGAAAGAGAGTTTTCATAACTCCCGTACTGTAAACGCATAGTGCTGCTATCTAGTATTTATTTCCACAGACGGGAACGACTAGCGATCAATCGTACTCGTAAGCGAGTTACCCTGTCACGTTCCTTCGGCAGGGCAAGCAGTCGTTCTGTTTGCTTCCTCCAGTCCTACATTTTCCCTTGGAAAGTGGATGAAAGTGTTCGGGAAAACGGGAGTTTTCTTATAATTTGTAATATGCTCTCTAAATAATTGTCAGTTTAATTTTATTACATTCATCTCGTGGCCATTTTTATAACTAATGTTAGGTATTGTTAAATAGTAAATACATGTGGAGGATAAGCAAAGTTGGAAGTAGCGTTTGTTAGTAGAAATTGAAAATGGAACCACAGCCCGGCACTAGCAAATGTTATCTAAAACACTCAAATGTGTGGGGCTATTATATTGCTTACCTTGTAAGAAAAACTCACTACACGCCACTGCAGCAGACCTGGAAATTATAGGTTTTTTGCTTTTTGTAAGCAACAAAAATTAAGTTTAAAAAAGTGGAAGCATTAGAGAAAACTAGGAGAATAGCCATATATGATCCCTTTATTATTTGCCACTTCTACGATTTATTTGAGAAGGAAGTGCACAAGCTTGACTATCAGATTGACCTCAGAATATTTTCATTCCAGATGAGACTAGTTTTTCAATTGATCCTTCATGTGCTAAACGAATATCTGGAATGGGTCAGAAAGCCCATAGAATAGCAGAAGCAAGCACCAGAGAAAATACAGTAATGGCATGTGTATCTGCAAGGGGATGTGTTTTACCGCTAATGATTGTATTCTTGTCCAGTAAATTGTGGTCTACATGGAAAGATGTAGAGGACTTGCCCGTCACAATGTACGCCTGCAACGAGAATGGCTGGATGACCACAGACATCTTTCAAGTTTTGTGAACAGGTCGTGGAGCGATCACTTCTTTTGGTCTTGGATGGACACATTACTCATCTTACTGTTAGTACAGTGAATATTGATAGAATTGATCCATACTGAAGATTCCTGCTCGCACTACAGATGTACTTCAGCCACTTACCGTTTCCTATTTTAAGTCCTTGAAATACACATGGGATCTTGAATTAGTTAAGTGGTATCACAAGAATCAAAGGAAAATGTCAAAGTCTGAATTTGTAAGTGTGCTGTGTTGAGTATGAAACGAAGGAATGAAGCCTGAAAATTTAAGAGTGGGCTTCATTTCAACGGGTTTATATTCTATGAATTGTGACAAATACCCAGTTGACAGATTTGATCCAGAAAATTATCAAAGGTACAAGGATTGTGTGCAGTGTGGCCATCCTAACTCTGAAAATGAACCTGCATTTGAGGAATAAGTCCATCAAGATAACACCAACAGTGAACCTCAATGATGTATGTCTGTCTACATTGAGTGTAGTTGAGAATAGTAATGATGGTGGTGATGGTGGTCGTCATAGTCATTCCTCAGTTTCACCAGTACAGTTTCTCTCATTTGAGAAACTTCTACTAGGGAAGATTAGAAGAACTGACATTGAGAAGAAAATTAGGAAGAGGTTGGACCCACAAGCATGTGTGATTACCTCAGAAGAATGGTTGAGGATTGCAAGTGAAAAAACAGGCAGAGAATAAAATGCCAGCAACATTAAGAAAGAGAACTCACAAAGGTGAAGAAATAAATAAAGGGAAATGTAAAAAGGAAGATGACAGAAATATTGCACAAAAAGGAAAGACAAAAATAGGCTTAGAAGAAAATTAAACTAGTGATGATAGTGAAGAGGATGATCTACGCATAAATGAGCTTGTGAATAATGATCCATCTAATGATATTGACCCTTATGAACTGGAGTCAGATGACTTCATACAATTACAAAACCCAGAATCATTAACAAATGGGGATTTTCTGAGGTGGGAGAGGGGGGCGGAAATTTGCAGGCGGACATTGATAAGATATGGTTGTGGACCAGAAAAAATAAAATGAAGATAAATGTAAGAAAAACTAAGGTAGTGACTTTAACAAGGAAGAAGATGATAAGCAGGGACATGTACAGATGGGAGGGACAAGAGATAGAAGAAGCAGCAGAATATAAGTATCTAGGGATTGTACTGCAGGGAGACCTCAGGTGGAAAAAACAGGTAGAGAGGGTGGTAGCAAAGGGAAGAAGGGCTCTGGGTATGCTGGGAAGGGTGCTGAATGGAGTCAGCTGTGAGGTGAAGGAGAAGGCGTATGGCACAATGGTACGGCCAATGTTAGAATATGCTGCAGCAGTATGGGACCCGTATGTGGAGGTGGAGGTGCAAGAACTGTAAAAGGTGCAGAGAAAGGCAGCAAGATGGATGAAGGGTAGGTGGAGAAGGCAAGGGCAGGATGATGAGGAAGAAGGGAACTATAGGCCATCAGTGATGATGAAAGAAATGGAGTGGAGCTCATTGAAGGACAGGAGGAAAGTTGAACGGTTAGTCAGGATGTACAGGATGGTGAATGAAGAGGGAGGATGGGGAGGGCTACACTGCAAGCTAAGTAAGGGGGTGTTTAGGGGAAGAGGAAACAACAGTGAGAAGCTTCAGAGGGTGTGGAGGAGAATGGAGCGGGGTAGGCAGTCCATGCTTGTGAGGGAGTGGAATGTGTTGAGGGAGGAATTGGTATCTGTGAGAGGGGTTGGTAAATTCAGGAAGGGAGTGGAAAAGGAGTTGGTTGGGTGAAGGAGAGTTGAGAGAGCTCGCCACCGGGCGGTAGCCTAATTGCAAGTGTATGTATGTATGAGTACTTATATAGGTTAGAAAATGTATTTTAGTTTGGCGTCTTTCAAAGGAGGAAAGCAGAGTGCAAATGTGTACCGCTATGTTGTACTCGTACAAGTATGTTACTTGAGGAGGATGAATTTGAAGTGATGGGTCATAAATCTGACAGTGATTAACAAACTTTCAAGAAAGTTGAGAATGATGTATCTGCAGTGAAGATGAAGGATATAGTGATAAAATTGCCATTTACAAATATACTTGGGGTAGGGGACCAATTTAAATATTACTTTGAAAAAATTGTGGGTATGTTTGAACCATAACATTTATTTTCATGCAGTACTAAACATTTACTTCACATTACAAATGGTTTACATGGGACAATACCAACCAAAGTAAGCAAAGACTCTTGAATCTTTACCCTTGCATTCCATTAAGGAATTGACATTTTTATAAAAATGCATTGTATTTGTTATTTTCTTTGTATAAGCCCTACTTTG
This sequence comes from Dryococelus australis, assembly GCA_029891345.1. NCBI lineage: Eukaryota > Metazoa > Arthropoda > Insecta > Phasmatodea > Phasmatidae > Dryococelus > Dryococelus australis. Next base: position 925,691 of record CM057009.1, on the reverse strand, counting down.
TTTATTGAGAAAATGTTAAAAATAGTGCATTTATATGTTCTGTACGGACTGTAAAAGAATCTGGGTATTAATGTCACTTCAATTTTTATTTCATGTCGAAAAAAAATTACATGGAGTAGGTATTGTGCAAAATATTTTATCCATAACATGTATTCACACTATTTGGTGCAGTTTTCAGATGGCTAGAACAAATGTTGTATAATATTTTTAGTATTACATCTAACAATGGGTAGTATCATTTTTGCCCCTGTAAGGTCTAAATATCTATTGTTATGGAGTTACAGAGGTGTATCACATTTCCCTCTAGCCTCTAACCGTATTCACCCCAAACAGCAGGGTGAATGTGATGCTGTGTTTTAATTTAATTTTATATTTTTAACAAAACTAATGAATATAAATTTTTTTTATGCACAGAGAGATAAGAGGTAATTGCTAAAGTATTTCAGTATTTTTTGGTTCGTTGTGAGACCAACAGTTTTCAAAATATGATAAAAGTTTTTTTTTTTTTTTTCGTCATATTCACCCCAACTGACCCAATAAAACTACTAAGAACATTTTTACCTTAAATACAAATCATAAAAGTGCTGAAAACATCTTTAACCCAAAATTTGCATCATTATTCTGTAAGTTAAAGCTATAAAAAAAATCATGAAAATTGGTACATTGTTGAGCTGTTTCCATTTAAGAGCAACTGAATTGATTTCCTCGAATGTACGTCCATGATGCACAAAGGGACTCATAACAGAAATTGAAAATGTTAGTGAAACAGATCATAAGTTGCAGTACACTTTGTCAGTCTCTTGGAAAATGCTAGAGCATTGTCTCTTCTTGAGGTGATGCATTTATACCCCAGATGTGCAAAGGCCCACAGTCTGACCATGCCCACAGTCTGCCCATGCCCACAGTCTGACCATGCCCACACTTATGACTGCTAGAAAGCAACTTCTTAGTACCAGCCTCAATAACCAAAAATGCCATAAATAATATCAGTGGATACCTTTACATGTGGAATGTGGAAATATAATGAAAATATCATCAAAGATCCTGTTTTAGTGAAGCAAATAAAAAGGTCTGTAAAGAGACATTATATTTGAAATAACAAGCCATCAAAAATGTATAACAGAGAAACCATCAGGCCATATTTAAAAAAAAAGGTATAGAATCTTGACAAATAGGCCAACTCATATTCTGTATTACAATGCCAATTAATTAACATATAGAAACGAAAATATAAAAATTTTTGCATGAATATTCATGTACTAATTGTCATTCCTCTGGCCAGACTCAAAACTCTATTACCATACAGCAAACAAAGTAGCTATACTTATTCTATGATGCTTATTCAACTCATGTGTTTGAACATCTTTGACAATAATGTTACATTAATAGCTATGAAAATATTAATCAAGGTAGGTGTATAACCTTTAAAGACCACATTTTTTTTAATAGAGGTTTGTACATCTTTCCAAATTTCATGACCAACTTGAAAATGACTTGAAAGGCATCCAATTTATGCCTAATAATTATTTTATCTGAAATTTAGGTGCAAACTATCCAAAAATAAGACCTGAGGGGTTTTTAACATTTGGCGTAGTAAAATGAGACAAATTACTTAGGTTAGTCTAAACCATAATGATGTCCAGGAGACGTTTCTTACCCAGCTCTGTCAATTCCTGGCATTATATAAAATTTTATATTTTCCTTCCCCTCCTACACAAGGGTTTTTTGGTTATCACACAGGGTGGAAATTTTATTTATTTTAATGATATGTCCAGTAGCATTTCTGTAGGCCTACTTAATTTTTTGACACATATAGAATGATTTACAGTTAATTATTTCAATGCTGCATGCTCTTAACTTAGTTGCAACTCTGCTGTAGTAAAAAAAAAAACTGTACATAGAGCAAGATAGTAGTACTGAGATATCACTCACTGTGAGACTATGCATACTCTGGCAAGCCTCACAGTTCTCATTATAATAGAGCACCCACCTGGAGGTTGGATAGTTTTGGACGGAACAGTTTTATTCAAACTTTTTGTGGAGGGGCCAATGAAAAACCTATAATTTCTAATCCTTACTGATACATCTAAGAGTTATTATATCTGTTCCTGTGCTAATAAGAGGCAAACAAAAATGTCAACTTTAAAATAAAATATTATTATAAAAATTAATAAACAATTTTATGGTATCAATTTTAAAAATACTTTTAGTAGTTGCAGTAATTCAGTTACATGTAGCTAATATTGGACATAGTATTACTACAGCAACTGATTACTATCCAGTTTGAAACACTGAGTATTTATCTTTTATAGTGCCTAAGTGTTAAATTTGTTTCCTTTTTTAGTTTGTATATGGTTCCAATAACCATTAATTAATACTGTTAAAAGAGGTTACCTATTAAAGGCCTTTCAATTTTTGATAGGAGTCACCAAGCACTTTTACGTTCATACTGAACACCTAACGTGATTCTCAACAAGCACTGATTCCTATACCAAAAGTTCTCTACAGCATTGAGAGCCAATAATTTAGGAAGGTAAAGGGGTTATGTTTATACATTCTGTACGTGTATCCATGTGTGTACCAGTTTCCCCGCCCCCTTCTTCCCGGAGATAATTGAATGTTTTAATATCAAATTATTGGACAATTTTCTTCTGTAATGTATTGGAATATCACATTTGCAAATTGCAATTGTGCAGTAACTTCTAAATAAAGGTTTATTTTTGACATTTATGAAATTACTTACAGTTAAACCTTTCAGTAGATGTGTTTTAGATCAGTAGGTCATCAGATCTGTGAAGTTTTTCTGTGCATATGCTGTGCTTTTTTGCAACTACAACTGAAATTGAGCTCAACCAACATGATTTTGTTTAGTGCTGCTGCTAAAGTTGGACGTGTATGAAGTGTATAGCAAAAACTTGTGTAAAACTTGCTTGGATAATACTTGAAATAGCACACTATATACAGAATATAAAAAACTGTAGACAATTAAAACAACAATATAAATGACATGGCACTCTAACAAGAAAAATGCAAATAAAATTCTAACTAGTTAAAAAGAGAGATGCATCTATTTTAAGTAATTTTTTCCGTGTTAATAGTAAAAATAAATATTAAATTTCATTATGTAATATTAGCATTTTTTTTGTTTCTTATGACTTTTACACTCGTAAAATAGTGCAGAGTTTCACAAGTTCATGTATTTTGCAACTATATTTATTTTATCAATATATGAAAGTCTTCATTTTCATGAATAACTTAAAATAATTCCAGGAACTTGACCTATAATTATTTGCATAATAAATATTAATACATATTATAGATTTGTAAAACAATTTATTTTATGACTTTTAAAGGAATTAGTCAGAATGGACATTTTAATAATGAATTTCTATTTCGTCATAATTTGCATCTCCAAGTTCCCACTAAGGTAAACCACAAGCGCACTTATTCTAGCATTTAGATTTATGTGTAACATATTAGTAGCTACAAAACAACACACATGTTACCATATACAACAGTTTGGTTACTGCTGTGACAAGCGCACAAAAACATGATCCACACATCCATCAATATAATGAAATTATCTTTTTAGTTAGAAAAGGATGGTAAATTATTTCTTAATCCCACCAACATAGTGCGTTTTTTAAACAGTCTTACAAGGGATAAATTTTAAGCATACAAACATATTTAGGAAACATGTGTACAAACTCAGGCACATGATTCGTGATCGGAAAAGAGGAAGATTGATATAGGACACCTGTGGCCCATCTAAAATAATATGGGCTGCAGAAGTCCACAAAGGCAGAGAGAGACAAATATATTACATAGGATATTATGCAAAGTACCTGCGTCAGAGGAACACAGATTGATATATAGAGTAATCAAACCAAGATTGCTGATAAAAAGATTATATGGTATGTCGTGCATGCCTCCATCATATATATATAATAGGTATTGGCACCCTTTGATTGTATACAACATTTACACTGTGTGGTTAAAGTGGTGGATACCATCAAATGAAGCATGGTGTTGTACTTAACCTAAAAGGCCTCATAGTTTTAACACTCTAGGACCCACCGTTTCTGTGTAAAAGCAAACAAAGGGTACAGTGGTAGCAAGGTCCTGGTCTTGTGTGTAGGCAGCTTATCCTGCACCTGGTGGTAAACACATATTGGTGGCTTGATACACAATGTTACACGTCACAGCCAGTTCCCCTTTCCCCCCTCCTGAGAAGTGTAGTTTCCCGCCCCGTCTGCCCGAGCGGCCGGTTATTCACAGTCTGTCACTGCTTCGATACACTAGGTGCTGCAGATGTGAACATGGATGCGTACACAAATTCTGAAATGACAGACATGGTCTTGGTGTATGGTGAAGTGAAAGGCAATGCAGGGCGGCTGCAAGTGTATACCCCCATAGATACCCTGCATGACGTTAGCAGAACCACAAGAAATTCACACACTGTACACAGCAACTATGGGAAACAGGCACATTTCAGCATCTGTGTGGACCTGGTCGACTGAGAACCATTCACACTCCACAGTTTGAAGAGGCGATCTTAAAGAATGTAGCAGAAAACGCTTCGAAGAGCACCCGTGCAATCGTGCGGACAAAGAATTCTTCAAATTGCACATTATGGTGTGTCCTTCATGAACAGCTGCTGTGACCATACCATGTGCATAGGGTACAAGCACTGGGGCCAGCAAAATATACCCCTTGGCTAGAATTTTGCCAGTGATTCATGCAGCAGTGTTAAATTGATTCTGATTTCCTGCTATTGTAATGTATGCAGTCGAAGCCACGTTCACACAGCAAGGAATTTGGAACAGTAGAAACGTCCACATCTGGGACGACTCCAACTCACATGCAACTATAACAACAGGCTTCCAGTACCGCTTTGCCATAAACATTTGGGCCGGCATGGTTGGGGACAATGTTATTGTTCCATACTTGCTGCTGAACTATGTGTCAGGGTTTCAATATTATGATTTCCTGCAGTTCCAATTGCCAAAGTTACTGGAGGATGTTCCGCTTGCCATCAGAGAACAGATGTGGCTGCAACATAACAGTGCAGCACCCCATTTCACCATGGATTGTGCGTGACCACCTCAACACAGCGTTATCCTGCTCACTGGATATGACGGAGTGGGCCTTGTGCTTGGCCACCACGCTCCCTGGCCCTTACACCATTATATATCTGAATGTGAGGATTTTTTAAGGCGTGTGTGTACGAGATACCCGTGGCATCTGAAGAGGACCTGTTAGCAAGGGTCGTGGCTGCCTATGATCAAGTGCGACACACACCAGGAGTTTTTCAACGTGTCCGCCCATTCTCTAATATGCCATGTGAACTACTGCACTGACATTAGAGGAGCACATTTCAAACATTTGTTGTGAAATTGTTTGTGATACTGCCACCTGCGTAATCTCGAATGATTGCAGTGTCTTGTTCTGTTTGCTCCCAGGTATTGTCTCCAATACCAATTATGTATTGCTACATCATGGAACGTATATGTGTTTACACACATTAGTACAGCGTTACGCTATTGGGCCCATTACATCATTGTCGCTACTCACCAGGCCATGGTATGGCTACCACTGAACACATAGTTTCCATTTTAACCAGTAACTGTGGGTCCTAGATAGTTGTAACTAGTGGGTTTTTTTTTTTTTTTTTTAATTACGATGTCCTGCTTCATCCTATGGTATCCACAATCAATTTAACATCACAGTATACATGTTGCATGCAATCAAAGGATGCAAACTCCTTTTATTTACGTGATGGATGTATATACAATGTACCATACTTTCCTTTTATCCAAGATCTTTGTTTAATTAATCCGTATACCAATTTTTTTCCTCTAATGTGAGTACTTTACATAATATACCACATAATATGCTTGCAGCCCTCCACTTTTAAGGGCTTCTACAGCCCTTATTATTTGAGATGGACCATGGGTGTCCTTTATGAATCTTCCTCTTTTCTGGTCACAAATCACGTACCCAAGTTTCTACATGTTTCCTAAACACGTTGTACATAATAGTACAGTACTTATTTTACCTCGACAATAAAATAAATAAGAAGAGTGAAGTGATAGTGTTTATAATTTGAACTCCTAACACTTTGGAACCTATTTATATGAAACATGCACCTGTATGATGTTTTATTAATGTATGAAGCCAAATTGACTTTCTCTGAGGTTTTACTGATAAATTAATCAAAGACCTTGCAAGTATACATTTTTCTGTTTTTAAACCATTTTGGTATATTCATGGTCCCCACTATTGTCCGATGTAGCTACGCAGGTTGTTTTTACAGGTTCCATCATGAGAGGCATTGCAAAAAGTACATAATTTTGTATACGGAAATGCAAAAATTACTTTTAATTACCTGCAGGGTACCAAAAGTCACCGGAACCGTGCATTTTATGACACTTCAGATTCAGAATGCTTTTTGCAGCTTGTTAGTTATTCCTTGTAAGTAAAATAATTAATTAAAATTACATTATTGGTTTTCAAGCATGCACAATTGGCAGAAAATCAACTAAGATTTTTTTACCTCATTATTGAAAAACAAATTCTGCTACAAATTTGCAGTAAGTGAGGAAGAGCAGCCTCAAAATCACTAATATAATATAAATTATTCAGGGCCACCCACAAAAAGCACAGAATTGTAGAGTTAAAGGAATGTGGTCTCTTTGTTAGAATGAATTGGCATAATCTTGGGGGCTATTCCAGATGGAATAGTGGCAGCACCAAACTTTTAGAGTTAAAAATGACAAAAATTTTGGGAACAGCAAAAACCAGCAATATCTACATACATTATGAAAATGGGGGCTTGAAACCAAAGAGAACCTGTAAGTACTGATTTGAAATCTATGGGAAGCTTGTGCTTATTGGTAGACAATATTGTGATCAAATTTTATTTAGTAATAGTGGAATCTAATTACTACGAGAAAGGCCAGACAGAGTGTTCTAAGATGATAAACTACTTCCAAAACTTCTATGGTTTTTGTGTGTTACCTACTGCCTGAAATAACAGATAGTCATATTTTTGGGGTCATGAAAGTTCGCAACCTAGGTTACATTATAGCAGCCTTGAATAATTTCAAGACATTATGTAAAATTTGTTTTAAATTGAATTCTGGTATACTTTTCTTGAACAGTTTCAAAGAATTTATTTTCTTTGCATAAATATAGTTCCGTTTCATTTTATTTGTTTGACGTATTAGTGTATGTTATCTTGTATAAACATCATATTAATTGGCTAACAGTACACATTTCTCGATCAGTTAAGAAGATATTATTTTCTGTGTGAACAATGTACTTTCATGTGATGTAACTTGTAAGATTCATGTAGGGGGAAATGACCTGGCTCATAGGGAGGTGGGGCAGGAGGTAGAGCAGGACTTCAGGGGATTGCTGAGGAAAGTGTGGGAGAAGTTTCCTGGAGCTAGGGCAGTAGTCAGTGGCGTGCTGGTTAGGAAAAGAGTATCCTATAGGAAGGCAGTGGCTGCAAGTGAGGTATATGAGAGGGTGTGTAGGGATTTGGAGGCTACATTTATAGATACTAGGAAATGGGTAGGCTGGGAAAGTGTAGGGAAGGACCAGGTTCACCTGACAGAACAGGGAAAGAGGATTCTAGGTGATCTGCTAGGTAGAGAAGTAGCTGACTGTGCATGGAGAGGGTCAGGGCAGAGCAGCAGTTGTTGAAATAGCAATCAGTTAGAAGCAAGGAAACGGAAGGGGAGAGAAATGGAGAGGATATCATTGATGAGGCCGCAGGGGTGGAGATAGGAGGTAAGCAATGTAGGATGGTAAAGCAGAGTACTAGTATAAAGATAATGGTGGTGAACTGTAGGAGTGTGTACAACAAGCTGGAGGGCTTCTGGGGAAAGGTTGAAGGATATGGGGCGGATATAGTGGTAGCTGTGGAGACTTGGTTGACTGAGGAAGTACTGGACATAGAGTGTAGGCAGGATGAGTTCACCATCTTCAGAAGAGGCAGGGATGGGAGAGGAGGAGGAATAATGGTGTGTGTAAGGAAAGGGCAAAAAGGGGTGGTAGAATGGGTTAGTGAGGATGTCGAGGTAATGGAAATTAAATTGAGTGGTAGTAGTAATAGGAGTATTACTTTGCTGGCAGCGTATAGACCACCAGGACAGGGATGGCAGGCAATTGAGATGATCAAGGAGAGGGTCGATAGACTAAAGGACAGGCAGTGGGTTGTTGTAGCAGGGGATTTGAATATGCCAGTGGTGAAATGGGTAGAGAGAGGGTGCAGAAGGAATGGGTAGCATGATGCAGAGAATGGCAGCGCACTTAGTCAACAGAGGATTAGTCCAGGTAGTAGAAACACCTACGAGATGGAATGAGGAGGGTGTTGGGTCAGTGCTGGATGTGGTGTTGGTCACACCTAGGAATGCTGTATTTGGTGCAATAGTATTGGATGGTATAAGCGACCATCATATCCCGGTTGTGGACATTGGGATTGGCAGGATGAGGGAAGTGCAAATGGCAGAAAGGTTGGTGTGGTAATATGGGAGAGGAGACAAGAAGGGGGCAGAAATATTCCTGAGAGACGGGTTTAAAAAATGGTCTATGGAGGAGGGTGTAGGGGGGTTGTGGAGGCAATTTAGAGGAATGATGGAGGTAATATGGTGGAGAAATTTGTGCCAATGAAAAGGTTACGGACTGGGGAGATCCACCATATTATGGACAGGAGATTTTGAAAATGAAGAAGAAGTGCAGAAAATTACATGCCAAGTGGAGAAATGAAAGGATGATAAGATCTAAAGAAATGATGAAACAAATGGGTAGGGAGCTTGAAAGGAAGATCAAACAGGCAAATAATTTATTTCTGGGGAATATGGTAGAAGAAGGAAAAGGCAAGGAATGGGGGAAATTGTTTAGGTATGTTAGGAGGTTAAGGGGAGGAGAGGAAGGGATGGTAGGCATGCGCCAAATGACCAAGAAAAATCAGAGATGCTGCAAGGACAGTACTTGTCAGTGTTTGAGGCAAAGGAGGATTGGAATAGGGGGGCAAACAGTGTTCGGGGGGTGTTTAATGAGTTTAAGATGAGGGAGTGGGAGATAGAAACGGTAATTAGGGGTTTGAAGAGCAGTAAGGCAGGGGGTTCAGATGGGATAGGAAATGCAGCACTAAAGTTTGGTGGAAGGGAGTTGGTGAAATATTTAGAGGTGCTGTTTATAAAAAGTCCTTAGGAGAGGGTAGTTTACCACAAGATTGGAAGGATGCTATGGTGGTACCTATACACAAGCAGGGAGAGGATAGGGGGAGGCCTGGCAGCTACAGACCGGTGAGTCTCACATCAAGTACAGGAAAGTAATGGAGAGGCTGGTGGTGCAGTATGTGGTAAGGGTTATAAACAATAGGAATTTGTTGGAGGAGTCTCAGCATTGTTTCAGGAGGAGATACTCATGTGAGACTCAGCTGGTTGGGTTATTAGAAGATCTAGTGCAGGTAGTTGATGAAGGGAAGCAGGTGGATGCCTGCTTCATAGATTTTGAGAAGGCATTTGATAAGGTGCCTCATGAGATATTGATGAGGAAAGTGGAGGCGCTGATACCGGACAGAAGGGTAGGGGAATAGATAGGTGACTTCCTCAGGGGGCGAAGGCAGAGGGTGAAAGTGGGGGAGGCAATATCGGAGGAAGATGATGTTACGTCAGGGGTACCACAGGAAGCGTGCTGGGTCCTTTGTTATTTACCATAATGGTAAATTACATGGGTTTGTGAATTAGGGGAAAAATCAGATTTTTTGCAGACAATTGTGTTGTATATGCTGAGGTGGGAGAGGGGGGCGGAAATTTGCAGGCGGACATTGATAAGATATGGTTGTGGACCAGAAAAAATAAAATGAAGATAAATGTAAGAAAAACTAAGGTAGTGACTTTAACAAGGAAGAAGATGATAAGCAGGGACATGTACAGATGGGAGGGACAAGAGATAGAAGAAGCAGCAGAATATAAGTATCTAGGGATTGTACTGCAGGGAGACCTCAGGTGGAAAAAACAGGTAGAGAGGGTGGTAGTAAAGGGAAGAAGGGCTCTGGGTATGCTGGGAAGGGTGCTGAATGGAGTCAGCTGTGAGGTGAAGGAGAAGGCGTATGGCACAATGGTACGGCCAATGTTAGAATATGCTGCAGCAGTATGGGACCCGTATGTGGAGGTGGAGGTGCAAGAACTGTAAAAGGTGCAGAGAAAGGCAGCAAGATGGGTGAAGGGTAGGTGGAGAAGGCAGCGGCAAGATGGTGAGGAAGAAGGGAACTATAGGCCATCAGTGATGATGAAAGAAATGGAGTGGAGCTCATTGAAGGACAGGAGGATGTACAGGATGTTGAATGAAGAGGGAGGATGGGGAGGGCTACACTGCAAGCTAAGTAAGGGGGTGTTTAGAGGAAGAGGAAACAACAGTGAGAAGCTTCAGAGGGTGTGGAGGAGAATGGAGCGGGGTAGGCAGTCCATGCTTGTGAGGTCTGTGAGGGAGTGGAATGTGTTGAGGGAGGAATTGGTATCTGTGAGAGGGGTTGGTAAATTCAGGAAGGAAGTGGAAAAGGAGTTGGTTGGGTGAAGGAGAGGTGAGAGAGATCACCACCGGCTGGTAGCCTAATTGCGAGTATGTATATATGTATGGCACTAATTTTAGACGTTTTGGTGGTTCTTTGGATGATTTTGTTTGACGAACACCCGGGTTAACATTAACGGTGCAGTACCTACATACAGCTATTAGCCTTAGAGATGTTCTGCACATTACATTCTTTCAACATTTTTTTAATTTGGCAATGTTACATAACCTGTTTAGACGTAGAGGATATAATTTGCCATGTAAATAATACATTTCCTGTGAGGTAACTTGTGTGAAGTTGTATGTTATCCTCCTTCAACAAAATTTTAATTGAATAACGGTTCACATTTCTTGATCTATTTGGAAGCTATCATTTTCTATGTAAATAGCATATTTACTGTGATATATAACTTGTATGATGTTCTTAACATATTCATCTTTGAACATAATTTTAACTGAATGACGATATACATTTCTTGATCTGTTATATTTGTATAATTTTTCTTTGAAATTATATATTTTCTTTGGTGAAACATGTATGATGTTCTCTATATTGTCCCTTTGTATAGAAAATGGTTATTTTACTGAGTTGAAATTGTAAAATTACTCTGTTCCCATATATCTGAATTTTAATGCAGCTTCTTTTGAGTCATGTTGTTAATGTGTTATTGTTAACGGTTTACTTAGTAATGGGTTTGCTATACTATGCATTATTGAAAGAAGAATTTAGCTGTTATTGACTCTTTTGTACTCTGAACTCTGTAGTTATGTAATTTCCATTTGTGTGTTGGTAAAAAAAAAAGTTTTAGTTTTATTAATTCTAATAAACAAGATTGTTGTATTCTTTTAAATTACTTTCACAAAAAGGTGGAATTTGAATAAGAATGACAAAGACTGTTGAAAATTGAAAACCAAATAACAAAAAATAATTGAGTAAAAGTATTTTTATTTAAAAAAAATTAAGCTCTATAAAATAAGCTGCTGTTAAGATTCATCTTTTGGCTTATTGTGCAAAGAATTTAAATTTTCTCTTTGTACATGATCAACTTTGCAAAACATGTGTTAGCACAATTTTTTATTATTCGTTGGTAGCAATCGCTCCCATTTTCCTTTAAATCTAAAGACAAAATGGATTTCAAGCACAAATTTAGATACGGGGGAAGCACAGGGAGCACATGCTCCTTCATTTTGTGTTTTTTTTAGTAAAGAAATATAAAATATTGTACACCATTAAAATACTTAAGTTTGTTCATAGTTACTGAGTAGAAATCTGTTGATGAGTAGGCGTCAAAAGTAGTAAGGAGGATGATTTTTAAAGGAAACACATGACTATCAATGGGCTAACATGTTTCTCTATTCAATATGAATTTGGCACCTACTTTTTTCATTTCTAAATTAATTTTTTAATTTACGCTCGTTTGATTTATATTTTTTAATCTCAATATTTGAAAATTGTCCTTCGTTAATTTTTTTTCATAATGTTCCTTGTATAAAGCATGCATTTACAGTACAGGATGGTCTATTTTATATTTGTGTGGGAATTTCTTTTCTTCGTTAGTTGTTAAAGTGAATAAGCAATTTTTTTATTAGTTCTATAAATTTAATTGAGTACTTTCCTGAGAAATTTTTGATGAATTTCATTAGTTGTTAAAAGTACTGTTTCATTTCACACAGGGTGATAATTTCCAGCTATTTCACTTAAAGTAACTAGTTAGGTGCTAGAACATTCAGAAGAATTGACAAGGAATTGCTGACATCACAGTTAAGCCACAGCACAGCTGAGAGCACGACACATACAATATAACAGCTGTGTGGCTGTAATAATGATTACAGGAACACAACAGACATAGTTTTGTCTTGTGCACAACATACATATACATACACTTGCAATTAGGCTACCACCCGGTGGCGAGATCTATCAACTCTCCTTCACCCAACCAACTCCTTTTCCACTTCCTTCCTGAATTTACCAACCCCTCTCACAGATTCCAATTCTTCCCTCAACACATTCCATTCCCTCACAGACCTCACAAGCATGGACTGCGTGCCCCGCTCCGTTCTCCTCCACACCCTCTGAAGCTTCTCACTGTTGTTTTCTCTTCCTCTAAACGCCCCCTTACTTAGCTTGCAGTGTAGCCCTCCCCATCCTCCCTCTTCATTCACCATCCTGTACATCCTGACTAACCGTTCAACTTTCCTCCTGTCCTTCAATGAGCTCCACTCCATTTCTTTCATCATCACTGATGGCCTATAGTTCCCTTCTTCCTCATCATCCTGCCCTTGCCTTCTCCACCTACCCTTCATCCATCTTGCTGCCTTTCTCTGCACCTTTTACAGTTCTTGCACCTCCACCTCCACATACGGGTCCCATACTGCTGCAGCATATTCTAACATTGGCCGTACCATTGTGCCATACGCCTTCTCCTTCACCTCACAGCTGACTCCATTCAGCACCCTTCCCAGCATACCCAGAGCCCTTCTTCCCTTTGCTACCACCCTCTCTACCTGTTTTTTCCACCTGAGGTCTCCCTGCAGTACAATCCCTAGATACTTATATTCTGCTGCTTCTTCTATCTCTTGTCCCTCCCATCTGTACATGTCCCTGCTTATCGTCTTCTTCCTTGTTAAAGTCACTACCTTAGTTTTTCTTACATTTATCTTCATTTTATTTTTTCTGGTCCACAACCATATCTTATCAATGTCCGCCTGCAAATTTCCGCCCCCCTCTCCCACCTCAGCATATACAACACAATTGTCTGCAAAAAATCTGATTTTTCCCCTAATTCCCAAACCCATGTAATTTACCATTATGGTAAATAACAAAGGACCCAGCACGCTTCCTGTGGTACCCCTGACGTAACATCATCTTCCTCCGATATTGCCTCCCCCACTTTCACCCTCTGCCTTCGCCCCTGAGGAAGTCACCTATCTATTCCCCTACCCTTCTGTCCGGTATCAGCGCCTCCACTTTCCTCATCAGTATCTCATGAGGCACCTTATCAAATGCCTTCTCAAAATCTATGAAGCAGACATCCACCTGCTTTCCCTCATCAACTACCTGCACCAGATCCTCTAATAACCCACACAAACTACGTATTAATGCATATTTGACTAATTCCGAAATAAGGAAAGAATTAAATTGCTCTATGTTAAAGTCAAGTTTTGTAACTCTTATGTATTAATAGTGATTGTTTTATTCCTAAAATTATTAATGCTGTAATCATAATATACTAATCTACTTATAAAAGCTTTGTTTAAGTAATGATTAAAAAAATTATTAACTTTTTCAAAGATTAGTATATATTAAATATATATTTTTAATAGTTCACCTGGTAACATGTTATTGCATTGCCACAGGTGATAAACAAGTGACTACATACAGTTTTTGAAATAAAACATACCAAATTGCAAATCACTAAATACCAAACAAATTCTAACGTGGCATAAATGTGTAATTAGGTTTATTTAAGTTATTGCAAAAGTAGCATATGTGTATTGTTGTTCCTCTGAAAAATAGATTATGATCATCTTCTGTTCTTGTATACTGCATGAATTTCACTCTTATATAATGTTTATTTTCAGTATCTATGCCTTTCAAATGGTCAGGTGTTGAAAGATAGCAATAGCATGCTCGTCGGGTCACAACTACATTTCATTACTAACTTCCCGGTGATTTCATTACTCACTTGTTTGTGAAATGAAAATTCCGGCATTATTTCTCTGCATATAAAAGCGTGGAACAGCTTCAAGCAGCTTAAGGCTATTTGTGAATTTATAAAATTTATGTTTGTGGTACTTAATTCTTTGGTACCGTGCTTTCATAACGCCTTGATTTGGCTACCTATTTTGAAGAACAGCAACATTTTATATAGGAAGAAACTAAAAAAAATGTGTTTCTCATTAAACTATTTAGCTTTCTGTCTTTTTCATTTTCTAATGGACTAAAGTTTCGACAGTGTTGCCTCATTGCATAACGAAAACGAGTGTTTCCGCACACCTTGCGAAACAGCTCGTAATCTGTCTCAGAAAATATATTGTCTCTTTGCCTTTCAGCTGTAGTGCCATGAAGAGACCATCTCATAACAAAGCACCATCTGGCAAAATAGCATTGTCATCCCTCGTCCTTCCCTCTTGCCCACCAACATGATAGTGGCCCTATTATCATACATCTCCCTCCATTCTCTGTAAGGAGCCAGCCGTAGGAAAAAAGCCTCGTAACATCCAAATAGTTCACCTCGTTTCCGTAGAGAGCTGCGCTTCATAGATTTCGACTAGTGAATTTGTCACACTAGGAAATACCTTTTTGTTAATTACTTTCATTTATAAATTAGCCTTTCAAAGTTTTATTTTATTGTTGATAAAATTAATTTAAACACAATATTATGGGTTTTCACAAGTCTTTCCTTATATTACAAAGTATAAGACATCTAAATTTATTGTTATATTTTCGTATTTTTCAACATTGAAAAGTATGTTTTCACGAATACATAAAAAGCTATTTTGTGTTTTTAAAGGACAACTTTGAGAAAACTTAGGTTACAAACCATTCTACATATGTACTTCAAAATCATTACAGAACTTGTTTATATCCTTTCCATGCTCAAACATTTGCAAAATTGATTTTTAATATTAAATTAAAAGGTTAAATAATATCTAAAATACTTTTTAGTCAATTGGAAAATTATAAAGCATGCACAAGATGTCAGTCATGATATGAGATTTAAGCTCCATTTGACAAGAGTTAATATGTGGCTGTATAATTCCCCTTCAATTGGAATAAATTTGTACAGTTAGACAATTACTATAGAGAGATGTATAATTTTATAAACTATTGCCAAAGGAGCTGTTTTTTACACTGCTTGTCAGGAGGCACATTTTCCTTTATGTTGCATTTGTATCAGTTTTACTGTAGCTTTGTGAGGTCATTCATGTTATGAATTTCTCTGTTCCTCTTTACTTGTGTGTTGTGCTGATTTATATAATTTCATTGCTGCTCCATTAGTAAGATGTCAGCCCCATCTTTAACAAATATTTTGGGCCGTTTTCAGAGCCTATTTAAACATGTTCTAAACTGTAGTTATGGTTTATGTCATCATGTTTATTCAACTCTCACAATTTTTTTGTATTTAGAAGGCAATATTGGAGGTGACTATTTTAGTCAGTGTTTAACTAGACATAGTTTAACATAAACAAGGGAAGATGTGGTTTAAGGCATGACTAAGCTTGTAATAAACATGGCCATGACCGATTTTAGGCTGTAGATATTAAAAATTGTTGAGTAAGTAATACTGCTGATTATGTTAGATATCATGCCTGTGTTTTTAGTTAGGGAATATCATTTTGAATATTAATTCATGCTGACTCTACCTCCAGTGCTTGGGCCAGGGTGTCCTGCTTGTTGTGTGGTGCCGCCAAATGTACTGCTTGCTGTACCTCTGTGTCGGCAATGCCATCTACGAAGTAGCCTACTACTATGATCTTGCGCACCTCCTCAGAGCACCCTTCTAGAGACAGTTTAGACAGCCGCACAATGTCTTGCCATAGCTCTTGCAGTAGTTCCCAGAGTTGCTGGGTGCGGCTTCACAGCTGTGCATGGTGGACATGTCGCAGGTACCGATCTCTGAAACGTAGCTCCAAGGTAGACACTCAGTGTGGGGTACTGTAGTCTATGACGCTCTGGCAGAATATTGTAATATGCTCGGTTTGGGGCTTCTCAGTACAGCCGCGAGGTAGTAAGCCCGTTGTTCATTTGATCAGCCATTCAGGGTGATGACTGTTTCAAACTGGTGTTGGTATTCCTGCCAAGAAGTCTCGCAATCGTAAGAGGCAGGCTTAATTAAAACCCCCTTCCCCACTCTTGGATACATGACACCAATGCTGCAGAGCTACTCACTATCCTCCAAAGTTGCTGCGTTGGTTATGATTTCTACTGTTTCCTGCACAAATTCCTGCTATTCCATCTTCATTGCACTTATTTCCTGTTTCAGTTCATTCTCAACATTATCCATCCTTTCACTGACACTGTCCATTCTTCCATTGATAGTGTCCATCCTTCCACTGATAGTGTCCATCCTGTCATTTACACTGTTCACTATTTCATTTGCACTTTCCATTCTTGTGTTCACTAACTCGCTAATGCCTTCTATTTTTTTTATATACTGATGCACATTAGTTATCTGGCAATTTACATTCTTGTTTACACAATTTACATTATCGTTCACATTACTGAATTTTGCTGTTTGCATCTTCTTTAAGCTGTTTACACTTATGCTCACACAGACCATCTGGCTTACTTAGTCCCTTAATTAATGCTCGCAGTGCTTCCAGTTCTGCAGACATTCACTCTGATGGTTGTACAAAACAGTTTTAATTTTGAAACCTACAGCTATTAAAATTAATTACATATTAAACATACCTAATTATTTGCCTACAGTCTAACTTAATTTACCATTAAATGCCTCCATCCCACTTCTGATACCAGTGTTATACAAGAAGCCTGAGGGACATATCCGAGTTCATGAGAGATGGAAGTCTTGATAAAAATAAAAGAATAAAATTTTTAATTTATTCACACAGCTATTATTAACTGCATTAATATATCTATCTCCACTATTACTCTTTTTATTACTCAGCAAGCACAATATTTAGTGTCTATTTTAACTCTAATTAATGTCCATCTTAATGTCTCTGTTTGGTTATAGCCAATTAAATCATAATTATAATAACACACTTTCAGTCAGTTGCCATAATTTGTAATTTCTTCCACACATACATCCAGTCCAATGGTCCATCTGGCCTGTCACACTATTTGCTTTGCTAATGCTAGCAGCCGCTTGTTTCTCTTCTCGTATATCATGGATCGCTCATTAACTTCTGGCCATTGCACTTTTATATTCTCTGATATTAACCTGGAAAGTTTGACACACCCCAAGTCATGCTGAGATAATCTAGGGCAGTAAACCACTAGAAAATTGTTCAGATAAATGCAGACATTCAATCTGCTGAACGTCAGGAGCCTGTGCCACAAGGGGATTATCGTGGCAGTACACTTTTCATAATAAGATATGCGCGTCTTGGATTATTGCTCGCCTGTCATTCAAACATCTCTAGTGACTTGCCGCCCTCTATCATATATTATCTCTGTCCTCCTCTTCCGCTCGCTTGTGCAGGGAAACCAGCGATTTCATAATACTAGATTCATGGTGTTGCACAGTGACCATGATGTCACAGGTAATGTCCAGTTCTCAAAAAGGGGTGTAAGTTAAGCATTTTTTTCTGTTCCAACACAAATAAAAACACTTATTTTCCCAGTTTGCATTTCCATTTTTAAAAAATGGCAATAAGTATCTGCTGGGATGGCAAGAAGTGTCTGCTGGGATGTCTAGAAGTGTCTGCTGGGATGTCTAGAAGTGTCTGCTGGGATGTCTAGAAGTGTCTGCTGGGAAGGCTAGAAATGCCTGTTTGGATGGCTAGAAGTATCTGCTGGGATGGCAAGAAGTGTCTGCTGGGATGTCTAGAAGTGTCTGCTGGGATGTCTAGAAGTGTCTGCTGGGATGGCTAGAAGTGTGTCTTCTAGCCATCCCAGCAGACACTTCTAGCCATCTGGTGCTGGCCTACATTCCTACACACACACACAAAACTGTGTGCATAGTGCACTTGTCTGTCGTGCTGTGATGCCGGGACGAGTGGAAGCTAGGTGGGAAGACGCGGCGTGCCCCCCAAACCTGACCCTTTTTTGTCTGCCACAGATAGCCCTAAGCTGCTGGTTAGGTCTGTGAACTTGCCGGGACAGGTAGTTTTGACCCCAGGTAGGAAGTAGTGGTGGTGATATGGGACAGTTACCCCCTTGGGACAGTGTAGGGATGGCTGCGAGGGGAGGTAAGGCTTTTGTATGTTGTGCAGTGCATTCACAATGAAGCTTGCATTGAGTGAAGTGGTGATTGGCGAGGCAACAGGTGTTGAAGTTATAGTGTGTCGTGTCATGCTGCGATTGAGAGAGGAAAGATGGATGCAGGGTGTCTTAGAGTCATCACTGTGTTGGCCTTCAGTGAGTGTCCAAATTTCCAGCAGGCGTCCTATCATTGAACATGCCTTTTGTGGCATACATCGTGAGACAGGGCGTTGTGGAGCAGCTGTCAGCAGTGGGAATAGCAGGGAGGGGGGGGGGGGGGGTTAACAATGGTGGTTGATAGAGTAGATAATAACAGTGTTATGATGTATGATGCACTTAGCACACGTTTGGATTATATACACTGGATAGAAATGTTTGCACATGTTGATATCAAACTAATGCTATGAATTGCCTTACTTAATTAACACGAAGCACTGTACAATGACAAGAATATGACACAAACACTAGCAAAACATGTGAAATATGTAGTAAGAGGCAAAACAAGCATTACCAAAATGTATGTAAACACTAGGACGAGGGAATGACAGATTTGCCACAAAAAATTAATAATCACTTGAGAATAATTAACCTGACACTAATAAATACTAGACAATATTTTAATGGAACACTTATTTATTGATAGTTGAACGCTGCAGCTTCCCTTGGGTAGGACAAGTGATAGCACGGAGTAGGGAGGGATGCAGTGGCTACACTGTTGTTCCTCTCTTGTGCACCACGTGGGAGTAGCCATTCTCCCAGACATGTGGCAGGTGTGGTGATGCAGGCTCATTTATGTCACGGATGAAAGTTGCACATGCAAGAAGCAATGCCTGATGCAGCCTTGAGGCTAGGCAATGGGCGAATGTCCACTGTTCATATGGGAGTATTGACGCTATCTTCTAATGTAGCACCGGCCCAAGAGAGAAGCACATAAGTTTGTGATTAGGCTGATATCAATAGTGGAGTTTGCTGTCGCACAGCCTGTTGCACACACAAGTGGTGGAACACATTTTTACTTGTGGGCATGACTGATGTAGGTTTGTAGGGGGCAGAGTTGCAGTCCAAAGGGCCAAGGCAAGGCGGCGGTGGCACAAGTGTAAAGCGTTATTGCATCTGCTCTGCTGTCTTAGTTTCATTGCTGTGCTTGGCAGCCATGAGAAATCTCGCACATTTTGTTCACTGGGCGGTGAGCACGAACTGCAGGAATGGCACTTGAGGGTGTGCTGGAGACCCGTAGGTGAGTGATAGACTTGTCTCTGTGTGGTGGTATCATCACAACTGGGCTAGACATATGAAGACAGCGTCCTGGCAAGGGCAGCGTCCAACCTGGCCAGCCATTCTTCCTCTGGAATGCCAAAGATTTTAAAGACTAGAGATTCCTTAATGCAAGACATTGGAAATGAGGTATTGAGGTGGCATGTTGTCAGGTTGGTGGGTGACAAGTGTGTTACATCATTCAGGCTTTCTGCTGTTGCCAGCAGACTGCAATGCACCGAAACTGTGTGGTTTTGTAGCACATCACTGTCTCTGGTGATAATAATGATGCTGTCCCTTTCCAAGTACTGGGTACATCAGAAGTTGTCTGTGTTTATGTACCATGTTCCTGTGGTGACAAGCTGTCTTGCACTAAATCACAACACTCCAGCACGGCAGGGGGAGGTGAGAGTTGAAATGAAGACGGGTGGCTGCAGGAATATGAGGGGTGGCTGGAAAGTACTGTTCTATGAAACAGAAGAAAATATGCAGTAAAGACAGACTGTGTACTGTTCGAAGAGGATGAGACAGCAGGAGAGCCGAAGAACAGCTTGCACAAAGGTGTATTGGTTGCAGGGAATGTTATGCATTTGCACGAGATACAGGAAATGTAACCTGCGTAGCATGCTTACAGTTCGTCCTGTGCCATAGTCAAACAGAAATCCCATGCTAGTCACATATTTGTGGTCGAGAGCACAACACAGATGTAAACAGTCATCAGCAGTCAAGACATGGTTATCCCTTTCCTGTGAAGGAGAGACAGGTAAACCAGACTGGATGGAGAAGGGTGTGCATATTCAGACATTGCGCAGGCAGAGGAGGGTTATCTCACTAGCAGCTCCGTTGATCAGTATACCACCCTAGCTGGAGTGGTGGAAAGCTGAAGCTGCGTGCACATTCAGTGCCTTGCATGCTGTTCATTGCTGGCAAAGTTGTGTTGGGAATATTGCGTGTATCGCAGCATGTGCAGCATTGCAGTGTGACATCAATGTGTCGAACACAATGATGTCCCACGCTGTCTTAGAACTTTCCAATGGCTTCCATGCACACAGTAGCATTAAAAAAATGTGGAAAATAGGGAAACACAAGGGAATTTATAATTTAGTTTCTAGTCACACAGAAGAATGCCATATGATGCAGAGAAGTTCAGGGGGTTGGGATATAGGAGAACAGTTTAGGAACTAGTCATAGGTGTCCCTTGTGCACTGTAGAAAGAGAGCATGATTCGAAGATGTGCATTGAGCTGTTCACCCATATGGCCTTTCCCTGAAGTCTGCAGGCAATAGCTATTGAGGTGTTGATGTTAGTCCTTGAAGTATCCAATCCTTTTGAGAGTGCTTGGTTGGCCTCTTCTGTATGCCATTAATACATGTGAGTCTGTTCCGGGGTAACTTATATGCCCAAAATAATTTATGTGATTAACTCATCATAACTCATCAGTAGGGGAAAATTTTAGAAAGGACATGGTTAGCTGCAAGGGGGTGCAGCCCACCCGAAACAGCCATAAAGGAGCTAGTATTAAAATAATATTCACACACAGATTGTCGGCTTTGAGGGTGTATCTTCATTCAAGTTGTTAACACACAAGATATACTCGCAAAATGTGTTTACATGAAATAACACTTCCCGGCCACGAATCTGGAGAAGGTGATGGAATCTGGAGAAGGTGATGGCACTTCTCCCGGCTGACGATATGAGAAAGTCAGACAAAATACGTATTTAACTTTTGGCACTAAAACATAGGTGGATTGCAAAACAAAGGTGATACTCGGGAGCAACCTCATGACACGTCCACCACAATAAAGGTTGCAAGCCAATTTGGAATGGCTGATTCTGTGTACAGAAGTCTCCCTGAGCGCAGCTTTGGAATGTTCAATGGCCTCCTCAAATTGACACTTAAGAATGAAAAACAATACAATCTTCACTTAACAAATAAATACAGTTGGTAATACAAGTAAAATATGCAAGTGTGTAAGTAATGGAACTGCTGTGTTTTTCAGTCCATTTTTTTTAAATTATATTGTTTTAATTTTTAATTTTCTCTATGTGATTTTCAGAAAATCTTATTAGAATGTATTCATGTAGTGGCACAATAACTATGATGTCACTGGCAAGTCTTTTTCTTAAAATTGGGTGTAAGCATTTGTTTATTTTCCTACCAAACTAAAAACACTTATTTTCCCCGTTTGCAGTTTTAGAAATTTTATACAGGCCAGCACTCACCTCTTACATACACAAAACTGGGTGTAGTGTGTGCCTGTCCCCTACGCTGTTGCGGCGGGTAAATGGATGCTTAGTGGAAAGATGCAGCTTGCATCAAAATGAAATTGAGGCCTAATTAATTGCCATGGCATCTAACAGTTTTGCAATGTAGCCAAGCTTCTTCCGAAGCTTAAACTGTGACTAGTTAACTACGGGTAAAACATGGTCTGAAGATGTTGGAAAGTTGCTTCTGAATACCAAATGTTTGTCAGCCATAATCATAGGCAAGTCTAGGCCTGGACTAGTTAAACCATCACTAATGTGTCTTCAGACATGGTGAAACAATTTGTTTCTGAATATAGCCCTTTTAGTTGTAAAAATTTTATGTGATTTTGTGATTTTGAATGTCTTTGTTGAGTGACTGATGGTAATTAAAATATGAAAAACTGTGTTTCTTCCAGGCTAATTTTTCTTCGGAAAATATCACACAATATCAACAGAAAAGCATATACTAATCAGGACATCTGGTTGATTAGGTGTTTAGAACTTTTGCGAAGCAGAAAAATGTCTTGTGTACCATTCTCTGTTGCTTGTATGCAGTGGAACTAGGTCTGGTAATATCAGTGTTGGGGTCATATACAGATAACAATCTAGTTGCCACTATCACTAGAAACACGGGAAAATGTCTTGTGTACCATTCTCTGTTGCTTGTATGCAGTGGAACTAGGTCTGGTAATATCAGTGTTGGGGTCATATACAGATAATAGTCTATTTGCCACTATCACTAGAAACACTGGAAAATTGTCACTAGATTGCTCGTTTTGTATGCTCAGTCACATTCAGTATTAGTCATCCTTGTTTGTAAAGTGTTAAAAAGGGCTGTATGCAGAGAAGTATCTAGTTGCCACTAGATACTAGATGCTTCATTTCTAGGCGAGTCTGTGCATATGGCCCACTGTGTCTACCTTTTCTGTTTATTTTAATACAGTAAACTCCCGATTGTCAGGGGGTGGTATATCTGCATTCTGGATTATCCACAAGTGGTGAGTGTCCCTGATATTTATACATATTGTAAGCATTAATTTGAAAACACATTTTACTTTAATTTTTAGAATAAGTCAAAATTGAGTACTATATACTGCATATGTATTGTTAAATGTAAATGTGTCGTTTTACTCCAAGTTCTCATTTGCTGCAATCTGGAAGTCATCAATTGGACGTGTTGCATCCTGTCTGGCTGATTAGATGAATTGCCTGTAGCAGCAATCACTCCTTATGTTACAGATTACTGCTGCAGAGTTGCATGCAGTAGGCTATGAGTCGTTCACCCGCCAAGCTGCATGTGCCACCTACAGAGTAAAGCCACTACCCACACCCTGCCAGTCTGCTGCTAACTATCATATGGTTAGTCTGTTTTGCAGTATTTTATGTCCTTCACAATATTTTAGTGTTGTGCAGTTGTGTTACAATTCAAACACAATGTGTGATAAAAGAAGAAAGATTGTTTTGTCTATTCAACAGAAACTAGATTTGATACGGAATGATGATACGAAAAAAAAAAAAAAAAACGAATTTATCCAGAATATAGTGTTGGTGAAATATAATTTGGGTCATTTATAAAAAATATAAACTTAAGTTATTTGCATTAATGTCCGATATCTACTGAAATTAAAGTAAAGGAAAATAATGAGAAATCCTTCTTATGAAGAACTTTATGCAGCAATGCTCAAGTGGATGGCCCAGGTGTGACATGAGGGTACACCTATTTCAGGGCCTGTTATTGCAGCTAAAGAAAAACAGTTTCTTGATTTACTGGGCCTATAGGGTGAATTTGATGCATCCTTGGAATGGTTAAGTAGGTTCAAACAGCATCATAGTGTTAATTAGAGAAATAGGATTTCACTGTAAAAAAGCTCAGCAGCAATCAACAAGCAGCTAATGATTTTCAGAGTGAATTTGAAAATTTTATTTCAATTCAACAGCTTTCACATGAACAGATCTACAATGCTGATGAGTCGGGATTGTTTTGGAAATGTCTTCCAACCCATAAATTAGCTTTTGATATTGAATGCCAAGCTGCAGGATATAAATCAAGCCAAGAAAGAATGACAATCATGTCTTACAGTATGGAACAGGAAATCATAAGCTCAAATTGGTCATGATTGATAAATCTAATAAGCCTAGATCATTTAAAGGAAATAAAGCTGAAAATCTTCCCATTGAGTACTTCATTCAGATAAAACCATGGATTGACCAAAACATCTTTCAAGAATGGTTCAAAAAATTTAATTCCATGTGGGTCTAAATACCATGATCAAAACGATTGCCACAAAAGGCATTTTTTTAAATTTACAATGCACCATTGCATCAAAGCACAATGAGATCGGCTGATGGAAATATTTCTGTTAAATTTTTATTTCCTAATGTAGGTAACTGTTCTTGTACATTCCATAATCACGGAGTGATAAAATCTTTGAAGAAAATTTACAGAATGATTTTGTTGTAAGTAAAAATTGAAGAAGGTTGTGATCTTACAGAATTTTGAAAAAAATTACATGATTCTTGACTGCATTTATGAAATTGCATCTGCCTGGGTCTCTGTTAAATCCTGACACATGCTTGGCTGGGACATGGTTCTACACGTTGGGCTTGTTAATCCTGGGTTTGAACCAACAATTGGGAAAGTTGAATACAATTCCTAACTTGATAAAAATACGTCTAAATAAATGTGGTTTTAGTTGTAGTTATGGTAGAGGTTTTATATTGGTATGCCAGAATCGAGAGAAACATGGGTGAGACTGGGACCTTAATGTCTCGTGGGTGCCCGGCCGGTACACAAGACGGGCCTGGTAGGCTGTCGTCTTGTTGGAACAGAGTCCACAGCTACTGTCACAACCCTTCTCACAAACTGACGTTTTACCTTTGGATGGCTAGGAGGAGGAGGAGGAGGAGGAGGAGGATTCCTCCTCAGCTTCTGGTTAGCGACTTGGTGGGCAGTTGGACTGCAATGATTTCTGGAAGACTTGTAGGCTGTGGAGAACTCAGGATCTGTAAAAAGGGCGGTCTGTGGTTTTAAGGTGGATATTGAGATTGCACAACCACGGATTAGCTATGCCTATAAGTGATTCCTCTCAGGAATGGCTCTGAAATAGTATGAGGAGGGCCTTCAAGTTTTACTAATGGGGGAAACAATGGAGTGGGTATCTCACTCTGCAGATAAGGGAGGCAGATAGTTGGGCTTAAGGTCTCATCAACAGCAATGTCATTAGAGATGGACCCCGCGGATTAGTATGAGATGGGCACGTGGAGGAGTAGATAGCCTTTTTCAATCTCCTCCATAGCTCTCCTTTCCAGGACTATGGCATGAGGGAAAGGATCTATATAGTCTCGTAGAAGATAAGTCGGTGACTCCTTCCCTACTGTGTATGGTCGAACATTCAGTCTTGCAACGAGCGGAATTCAGTTGTTCCGTTCGTCCAGCCCTAAAAGAAGCGGTATACAGAACATGAATATGCTCGAGTTGCTCCCTGACTGATTACCTGGATGAGGTCTCCACAGGGTGTTGATCAGTCTAAGCAATTCCTGCTCCTTTCCAGTCTCAAAAGAAGCGGTGATGGAGTATGGAACGACTTATCCTGCTCAATTCACCTAGTGGATGTGTACCTAGTGTTTTGGGCTCC
The DNA here is from genome assembly GCA_029891345.1 of Dryococelus australis. Classification (NCBI taxonomy): domain Eukaryota; kingdom Metazoa; phylum Arthropoda; class Insecta; order Phasmatodea; family Phasmatidae; genus Dryococelus; species Dryococelus australis. The sequence continues at coordinate 900,080 of CM057009.1, read as the reverse complement.
GTCGAACTCAACCAGTTTTGTAGAGCTCAAGTGGCCTCTTAGAGTGTGGGTATTTAGCTTTGTGCTCTAGTCTTCCGGCTTGACCCCTGTCCGGTTGGTTTACATAGGACTTCCAAGAAAAATCAGACAAAAGAGAATAGATTGAATGCACATATTATTATTTAAGTAATATTAACACGGTGGCTATGTACTACCTCCTATATTAATACAACTTGCAACAGAAGTTTTAAACCTGACGTACTTACTAGGTGAAGGCAAACTGGGGAAAAGTTAGTGAATGTAAAGGTGATTATTTAAAAGAAAAATTACTGATTATTTAATGCATGTGACAGTGCCTAACTACTGGGGGGGTTGTTCTAGAAGAATGCTAGAGGTGGACGTCTACCAGAAGAGTATTGACTTCAAATGCCAGCACCATCTGGTGCTGCGGGAGAGGTCCAGAAGGGATTTCGTTGTGACCTTACCAGGATCTGGAGCTGTCACCAGGTGGAGTAGGAGGTGGTGGTAAAGGACGAAGCAAAGTCTTCGGGAGCCTCTGTGGTTGGTGGTGGGTTGCATCTCCCAGAAGCTGCTGGAAAGATCTGCAATGGCGGCAGATGATCTCCAGTGGTACCAGTGGTCGCGCACCACAATGGCTACCTCTGGCCCTAAAGAGAGTGGCGAGGGGTGCGGGGTATGATAGTCTCCACCGCAGCTGTTGAGAATTCTAAGATGCTGAAGCGGCACTATCATCCCTTGTCTCGACCACAAGCACTGGTAAAATAGTTGCTGCCCTCCAGTGGCACGTTATGGCACTAGCGTAATCTTCGCTGGAGGCAGCCGTCAGCTCAGTCAACAGTACAATCTTGTGGCAGGGGGCTGTAGGCGTGATGGCTTCTTGGCGCATCTGGGTGGACAGTACAAGCTAGGATCACACGTCTGTTGTATCTTTTGATGGCACCAATATACCCAGTAGGTACGTGTCCCACCTCTTCAGTACTGTTTAGGGTTCATGACCTACTCCCTTATGAACAGTGTGCTCAAAGATGGGGTGAAGTCGTAAAGTAGAGTGTGCATCCTAAATGCGCAGGAATGCATTATGCCATCATCATCATCATCCCCCCCCCCCTACAATATAGAACCGTCTTTGATTGAAGGGAAAAAAGTCCATTTTTTACTCTGGGTTAGGCGTTTCAGTGTACAAGTCTTTTGATATCTATTGTTCCATCTTCTCTGTGCGTGCTAGGTTGTGGTGGTATGTGCTTACTTCCCCTTATCTGTTGCCAGTCAGGCGGCGACATCTGTAAGTCATTAGCATGTCAGGTTTATCTGTCTCTCTCTCTCTCTGCTTCGTGCATGGCTCCTCTTCACTTCCCCCTCTGCTAGGCTAGGAGTGGTGGGTGGCGGTTTCAGAACAGCTGTCTTCTTGGTCCTTGCACCCTTGGAAGGATGGGAGGGCAAGTTTGAGAAAATTAGGTCACAAGCCTGAAAGAAATTTGTGTTTTGACTTCTGTCTGTAAATACAGCGGTGCCTTTGTTTTAGTGTGCCAGCTCACAAAACATAGCTGAGGGCTTGGTTATTTAAATAATGTGGTGAATTTAACATGATTTACCTGTAAAGTGCAATTACAAGCAGGCATCAAACGTTTATGACCCTTGTGTGAACAAATATCCCACTCGTAAAAGGACTTGGGGAAAGCTATTAACTATTATCGACCATGGCTCTGAAGGAGAATTTGCAAGTTTGGCTCCACCCGAGCCGGTAATTGTCGCACAATAGATAAAATAGTTACGTGTTGTGGATAATCATAATCATTTTAAAATGATAAAAAAGTTATTTAACTCAGCTAATATTTACGCACAGAATCCACCTACAGAAAATTAAAAACGGGCAAAACACTTAATACTAGTTCATGAGGCACTGTGATTACTCTATACATGAATCACTTTTACTATTTACAATTTCTTAACCTAAATTATATAAATCTCTTTCGTTTCACAAATTCCTTGATTTAGGTGGTGATTTACAGCTCACTTAAATTTTTGAAAATGTCCATATTTCTCGTACATGCGGCACTGGGAATCTTAAATCTAACGCAATTTCCACTAGAATTATTTACATAAAACTAACATTATTTACGTATTACACTTTAGACAATTTTGCATTAAAAAAATTTTCTGGTCTACTTCTGCATTTAACATCACTTTTTCAACCTTACAAAGTAAACAAAAATACAAAGCCCTAAAACACTAACAAAGGATTACATATTATTTATATTGTTTTGTTATATCTTGCTTTTTAACTATTCTCAGCAATGATTGGCATTCTACAACTCACTTCAATTTATCCAACCATTTTCAACGATGAGTTAGCACTGTAATATATCTTATAAACCAAGACCCTAAACAACACAAACTTATACCTATGCACTTATTTATGACAATTAACAATACACATTTATACCCTATATACTTATTTTAAACAACACAAAGCAAATTAGATAGGTTTGGCTCAAATTGAAACGTGCATTTAACAGCAGTTTTTGGGTTTTGCCTTTGCATTTACAGCAATTTGGCAGAGAGAAAATTTTACTTTACTAAACAACCTACCATGAAAATTTATACAGTAACTTAAACTAATACGTGGGTTATTTCCATAAGTCTTTCTTTACGGAAGTCTATACTTTAGGCTCTGGCCTAAACTTATTGTCTTTTTTGCAGAGTCATATTTCACATTTATGATTTGACACATCTGGTTATGTGCTGTTTATCTTCTTATGGTTTCGACACTGAGAAGGGTAGCATTCAAAACTAGGAAGGAAATTAGTGCAAAATAGACAGGGGCAATAGTCTTTTCACTGGGGTCTTCCTCCTTTACACATTCAGTGTCTTGAAGAATGCAGTTTTCACTGGGTGGGACAGCATAGGTGAGCCGTCACAGTTAGTTTATTTTTACTGCTAATTCATTTTACACTTTCACCATAATTTGACAGCATGGAAATGTTTATGATTGAACGTACTGGAATAGAGTTAATTTTGGGTGTCTTCGGGTCTCCTTCCTGTGTCAGACCCTCTTCCGGAAGGCCATGTGGGCAGGATATGGCCACATGAACCATACTGTGGGTCACCAGCGGGACACCTTGTTGAGGAGGGAGGGGCAGGATGTGCCAGCATCTCTCTCCTCTGGACATTTTGTTCCTGGTTCGTTTCCCCAGTAGGGTCTCGTGCGGGGCTACCAGGCACGTGGGAGCTGCCGGAACACTCGTCTTCCTCGCTGGTTGTTCTTGGTGTCACCACCTGAAGTCGAGGTTCTTCGGACTCCCGTACCCCGGTGACCGGGTGGTGATCTATCTCTTTTTCAAGAGGGGCCCATCCACAGCGCTGATGCCGTCAAGTGTCAGGATCTTTGGTTCACCCGGGTCCTCGTGGAGAAACGGGATCATCGCTGTGGTGGCTGAAGGTGGAGTCTCTTCAGAAACCTCCACCGCAACAGCTTTTCGAATTGTCTGGGCTTTCCAGGCTGGATGCTGAGACCTTGTTCTTTCCCAGATACTTCCAGGTACCTGTGCGGGTTCGGCCATCAGGGGGAGTGGACAGGTGACATCTTCACCTCCCCCCTCAGTGTGGCAATGTTGGCTGTCTGAGTGAGTGGAATGGGAGTATCTTGGCCTCCCTCTCTGGCGTGTCATGGTTACGCCCTCGTCTAAGGGCATGATGACCGGGGCCTGAGGCACAGGATGTACCTCGGCCTTCGCAATTTTGGTTAGGTGGGACCTCTCCTCCTGGGTCATTTGGAGGGTCTGTAGCTTAGAAGCTAGGAGCTTTGTGAGCCCAGAAGCGGCCTCTGTTGATGCAGTTTCCCCGAAGTCGTCCGATGGCAGTTTATCCGCCTGGGAGGGAGAGGGCGGCACACCTGGTGCCCTGCTCTCCATTCCCTCGGTAGGTTGGGCAGTCGCTCCAACATCATCCGATGACTGTTTTTCTGTTTGTTGCTCTCTATTCCCTCGGTAGGTTGGGCAATCGCTCCAACATCATCCTATGACTGTTTTTCTGTTTGTTGCTCTCTATTCCCTCGGTAGGTTGGGCAGTCGCTCCAACATCATCCGATGACTGTTTTTCTGTTTGTGAAGAGAAGAGTGGTATCTTAAATTAATGGGTATAATATATATTTTTAATAATATTATATTATTTGTTATTAGGTTTAGTATATCGTTATTTAATATATTATTATTATTATTTTTTATGAAAATTAATATTAATATTATTATGATTCATATAATTATTTTTCTAGATATTGAAAATAATATATTTGGTATTAATCTTGTTTCCGGGAAGTATGGGAAGTGTACGGGTTTTTATTGTGTTCAGGATTGTGCGGGAAATATACTGGATATTGACTTTTTTCGCGGGAAATTTATTTTAGATTACCGTAGAATGGAACTTCATAAATTAATTTCATCTAACATTATTTTTAATTTTTTTATTTTCATGTTTTTTATTTTTGCGAAACATCTGAGCATTACTTTTTTTTTTTTTTTTTTTTTTTTTTCCCAGGAAATGAACGTCGCAGTGAAATATTAGATTTAGTTGGCGGCCTTGTTCAGGTTGTTCAAGTTCAATATGGCGGCCCGTAAACTTTAATTTTAGAACAATCAATGTTTATGTTATATGTACATAATTAATGCTGGTGTAAGTGATACAGTGACGTTTCATTACATACTTTTATTTTCTACAGCTTGGTATTTTATTTCTGCCATTTTATTCATCAAAATCTCATGGGCACCTTATTAAAAGTCTTCTCAGATATAATGAAGCAGGCATCCACCTGTTTACTATCATCTATTGACTGCAACAGACCCTCTAATAGTCCTGCCAGCTGTGTCTCATAAGAGTATCATTTCTGAAAACCATGCTGATACTGTGGCAACCTATTCCTGTTGTTCATAACACCCACCACAACCCATCCTTGCGGCAACCTACCTTTCTCCAATGATTTACTAAACAGTACCTCTAGATACCTACCCAACTCCCTCCCAACATACTCTAAGTTTCCATTTCCAACTCCATCTGTTCCCACTGCCTTGTTATTCTTCAACCCTTTGGTTGCTAATAACTATATCACACTCCCTCGTATCCTAAAAATACAACAAGACTCCTGCTCTCCATTAGTTTCTGTGCTCCATTCATCCTGCACCTCAAACACTGACAGGTATTGGGCTTACAGCATCTCAGCTGTTATTTTTCCTTGCTATTTCTGCAGTCAAGCGATCCACCCTGCTGAACATCAGTATTTCTTTCCTTCCTTCCCTTACTTTTTTTTTAATTTCTGCAATTCCTTGCCCTGTACCTCTTCCACGATGTTCTCTAAACATTCAGTCTTTGTTTGATCTTTCTTTTCAACTCCCTTCCCATCTGTTTCATCCACACACTAGCACTTTCCAAACCTTTGTTCTTCCATTTTGTAAGCATTTGCCTACACTTCCTTTTTTTTCTTCTAATCTCCCATCCAAAATACAGAGGGTCACCATCAGCCTTTTTTTTTTTTTTTCTGTGACAAATTTCTCCGTTATGGCCTCCGAGATCTTTCCGAATCCCTCCCACAAGCCCCGTACTCTTTCCTCCTTAGCCCATAGATTTTCAATGTTATGCTTCAAATGAAAAGTTGATTCCTAGAACTACTGTTCTTATTTTTGTCAATATTATAGTTACTACCCCAGTCACTAAACATTTTTATTGGCAGTAAAATTTTTTTAATTATAAAAGTTTTCAGTTAACTGTGAACCAGTTATATCATAAAACATTGTTTGTTTTGGCTGTCAGTGAAGTGTTATGTTTAACGTTGATTATTGTAATATGGGTATGATTTGTAAGAAGCAAACTTAGCCTGTTACATTAAAAAATACTAAAAGGCATAAAGTTGTTTGATGATCTGATTTCTACATTAATTTAATATTTTCTTAAAAATGTACTCAGTTTCTATTTAAAGTTGAGTTTTAATTTTTATATCTTTGTTTTGTTATTAGATGACAGAAATGAACAGAAAGGGGCTTCAAGTTTTATCAGCATGTTGTACTAATTGCTAGTACAGCATTCTTTACTCATTGGTAAAGTGCCAACTAAGCATTTTGAGAATGGTGAGCAAGCTTTCACAAGAATTTAGGAAATTTCTAAGAAATCGTAATCATCTGAAACAAATTTTGAAGGAGACTCATCATTCTCTCGAAGAAATAGCTGCTGCCAATATCTGTCCTGACGGTAAGTTCTAATATTATAATAAAATAAATATTTTAAAAGTTTTCCCTATGTGGCTAATGGTGTGAATTGATTAATAATTATTTCAGTGATGTAGCCAGGGGGGAGGGGTTTAATACCCCCTCTCCACCATTAGCACAGTAGGTTTTTAACAATTAATATTGAAATTATTAATAGTTCTTTAATTGTGATAACAGTATACATTTTCTTATATTATGAGGTAAGTTTCTCCAAGAATTAGTCCTGATTAACATCTGTCAGCATCGCTGATGCCAATGTAACCACCCTCCATTCACTTCAATCAGATTAACTACCCCCCCTTTTTTTTCCAGCTCTCCCTCCCTCTTGGTTGAGAAATTTCTGTAATTATTTTTATCATTTATAAGGGCACAGTGGTTGCTACACACAATAGTTTAAATGTCATGAATGTGCATTTTAATTAACTCAACATTACATTATCCATAATTTAAATTTCCCTCCTCTTCTTCATTTTACTTGTACCATTCCCTCAATTGCTTCAGTTTATAGCATTCAACCACATCATTCCACAAAACATTATGACTGTACACTATGAAAAGGACCAAGGTGTAATGGTATATGTGATTAAAAGGTATGTCTTAACATAAATATGTAAACTTGAACAGGTAAGGAAAATAATCAATTGGTACATAACTTTATAGTAATTACAGTATGATTGAAAATTTTTGGATTAGTGTACAATCTGATACCATGTGTTTACACACAGGTTATGACATTACCAGTATGATGCCGATGACATCACATGTTTTTTTTTTCCTACTACCCCATCCCTTTACTGTCACAATCAACAGGGTATCCACGGGAATGTGTGTGTTTTTCGGACGGGGACACTTTCAGCATTTATATACATTATTATCGGAAAGTATTCTTAAGCCCATCCACCCAAGTATACTACACAATACTATATGAGGTATCGGGATGTACACTTCAACTCATCCGCCCAAGTGTACTATGTGTTACCATATGTGGTATTTGGAAGTACACTTCAACCCATTTGCTCAAGTATACTACACAATACCATATGATATATCTGGAATTACACTTTAGCCCACATTCCCAAGTGTATTATGCTATACTAGATGTGGTAGCAAGAAGTACACCTTTGCTCACCCGCCCAAATATACTACCTGATACCACGACTGCAGAGACTTGTTGACACTACAGAATCATAACCTACCACAACCTACCTATAACACCATCTATTGCCCCCTTCAAAGTATTTTGTGATCATAATTGGGAAAGATAACAAAATAATAAAGTTAAAGTTAAAGTCAGAAAAAACTAACTGATTAAAGTTAGAAGGTAAAATCTGTGGGAATCAACTGATTAAGTTTAAGTTAAAACAAAATTGACTTAATAAAGTTAAAAGTTGCGGAAACGAGAAATTGTTTACATGTAAAATAAATTGTCAAAAGGATTTGTGTCATTGTTTATTCAATTATTTGTATTTGATGCAGACAACAGACATTCAAAAGTTAGACTGCCTGTGTTATAATGCCTGGCTACAGTGACAAAATGATAATTTAAACCAAAATTATGATTTAACAATCATCTACAAAAACCATTTTGAATTAAAACTCTTTAAATAAACTCCTATAACACAACTTAGCATGAAACTAGAATATTACAGTGACTACAAAAACAATCAAACTGCGCATACCGCACAAGGACCATCAACTGTGCTATTTGCATAGCAAGAGTTTGTATGGATAGAGCATGGCAGTGGCACACCTCACATACCACACGATACATAATTTATTATACCTTTCCAATATATTATACACAATTATCCATTGCAAACTGATTGTTATTCACAACTGGCAGACACTTGACATTACAGATACCTAACATTACCTACCTACAGCACCATTTATTACACTCTACAAACCATTTAACTATACCATCCATTGCAGTCTGATTATTATTAAGTTTGTGTTCTTTATACTTAATGTGAGAAGTTTGCTCCTGTGTGTCAAATAATGTTGTTGTATTACATATTGTATGTGAGAATTCTGCTTCTACATGGCTTTCACATTGTTTCTTTGAAATGTGCATGTAAAATTGACTGGTATGAAATTTATTTATTGCATCTATTTTTAGCTTTGGCCCAATGGCTACCAAGAATCCAGAGGCTCGCATTAAAAGCATTTTTGAAGAATGTGTTACCAAAGGTAGCAGTTATATCAAACTAGGGAATGTGTAACTGTTGATGAAATGCTGCAATTAAACGTGTGCAATATGACATAATACTTGGATGTTCTATACAGATAGACTGGAGATATACAGGGGTAAACAGCCTGAAGGCTCATACAAAACTGACAACCAAGGTAGCAGTGTGGTAAAATGCCTAATTACTCCTATTACAAACACTGGGGATAATATCACCATGGATAACTATTTTACATCAGTCAAACTTGCAGAAGATATTATTGTTGTTATTATCATCATTGTCATCTTCATAAATAATATTTATAAACTAATGACAGTTTTAAAATTTTTGTATTATTTGTAACTTGAAAACAAAAGTTTTTTTGGTGTTAGGCCATTATACAAATCAGCCCTTCATATGTCTAACTTTCATAATTAAAAATAACATTTAAAATATTATAGCGTTAAACTTGTTAACGTGTTAAACCTTTTGAAGAAAATGTAGTTGGATTGTAACAAATACCATATAAAATAATAAACAAAATAAAATTATTTAGATGTTTGGTAAAACATATAAATTGCATAATGTCTAATCATAAATGTTTAGATCTTGGTGTGGTCCAAAGTGAATTTTCACAATATTAAATAGTGTCTTTCTTACCCAATTTTAGACTCCCAAATTAGAATGTTAGCTACAAATTTTTGAGGTACCACAGAATGGCAATAATTGGGACACTCAAAAAAATAAGTCAGAAATTCCACCATTGTTCGTGGACACAAAAGGAAGTCCGCAGTAGTATGTTTGGTTTCAAAGAAAAATGCTTCCTAGTATTGTATATACCAGGAAAAGGTTAAAAATGTGCTGGTGATATCTGCAATTCATAACAGTGGGCAATATATGTAAACCAGAGGTCATAACATACTGTAACATTACTAAGGTAGGTGTAAATGTCGTGGATAAGATGAAGATATCTTATTCAAGTGTCTTTAATCAGTAACCAATGACCACTCACTGTGTTCTTTACAATAATTAATGTAGCTTTAATAAACATTCACAAAATTTATAAGTGCAATACAAATTTTCAATATTGTGTTATCAACAATTACTGGCAATGCTGTAGATGGAGGTAGATGTGCAGGAGTAATTCCAGGGTGCCAGGTCGTGATTTTGCGCATGACTATGCGGTGAGTAAAAACTCTATCAGGCTCATTACGCCACCACATTGCTGAAGGGTTAATGCAGACATACTTTTCTGCTTCATTGTTGGCCATGGAGCATGCTAAATGCAAATACAAGGAGGGCTGGTTACTTACACTTAGGAAATAAGTGTGACCACGGGTAGGTTAGCTCCAGAGCCATCCGGAATTTATTACAGAATATTTTGACCCTGAAATGCACAGTCTGCTACACAAACTCAAAAAAGAATGATAAAGGACAATACAAGATACACTGCAGCACAAATACTTAGCCACCCAAATTTCTTCACACACTCACATGAGGCCTTGCTTGAACCAGTCCAAGGTAGATACGCTAAGTCACAAATAATAGAAAATCCCGAGGGTGAAATTATTGTGTGAGAATTCTCAAAGTCAACGAAAGTGCTAAGGCCGGCAGTGGGGACAAATAAAAGAGTTTTAAATGTTAATTATATAGATAGAATTACCAGATCAACTTTAGCAAAGCTGAAACCCACGCAGGTCTCACGACATACGTCCATCTGGCTTGAGCTCCAAGAAGGGACTGGTGAATGGCAGTCAGAAGCAAGGACACTAGTCGCGCTGGAAGTGGAGGCTCCGGGCTGACCACGTGTATCGATAATGAGGCATGAACAAAATGAAAAGAAGACTATGCCAATCACAAGAATGTGCACAGGAGTGCACAGCAAAATACATACATAAATACTTTACTTGCTTGTTTACAAAAACGTACACAAGAGATTATGGCAAAATAAATACATAAAAGATCTTACATACTAATATGAACACTTTTTACTGTTGGCTTTGGCCATTGGGTCTAACTTCACTGCACTCTACACAATGTACAAACACACTGAACACACATATCACATGACCCTGCGCCTTGTACTCGTGTGACCCATGATGGGCTTATGCTGGTCGAGGAACGGGTTCAGATGAAAATTGTTATACATATATAAAAACTCTTTCTTTGGATCTCATGAAACATCATTTGATTACAAGAGCTTCCATTCCTTTTCTGTCAGGAGAACTAGTATGTAAAATTAAGTATGTAGCCGGCATGCAAGTTTTAGGATAATCTGCCACCAACAGCTCAAATATTTTGTGGCATATGTCCGAGATGTAAGAACAGATGAACAAAAATAATTGTGTTCCACATCAAGATGCAACTAACACATAATACTCTTGCATAACATGTGTGGGTGGTGAAAACAGTAACAATGGATAGAAGACTATTACTGTATGCACACAAATAAGTTATCTATTATTGATTACTGGGATGTGTAATTGTACGTGTAGGTACTTGTTATGATAAGTGTGTAAAATTATATTTTACAATTAGAGTTGTGTATTTTGGCTTGATAATTACAATTGTATCAGATGTGAGCAACTTGCACAATGTGCACCCTATCGTGTATCTTTTCATAGTGCACCTGATCGATGGTTAAACAGAGACTGACAGATTATTAAAATGACTTAATATCTGCTTATGTTAAGACTTGTTCTGCTTCTTATGTACTACATACTTTAATAATTTTGTGATGTAATGACTTCTCCTCCTACGGTCTAAGTTTCTTTTATTTAAAACTTTGGCTGCTATAGTTGAGAATTATCAGCTAATAGTCACCCCAAAAAGTATTGGCACACCCACATTTTAGAGGCTGGTTATGGAGAAAGCCATACATTTCAGTAACCAACATGTGTAATTGCTGATATACATAATATAAAAATATTTCTGCACAGTGTGTCTGTCCATAACAAATAAATACGTTATGACAAAACAAATGTATGTTTTCTGCACAAGAAAAAAGTATTGACACAATACAACACCCTTTACTAGCATGCATATTTTAATAGTCAATATACATACCCTTATCATTTATAACAACTTGCAGATGCCATGGCATGCTGTTTATCAAATTCTGTGCCATTACTGCTTGTTTTTAGAAAATTCATCCACAGTATTCTCTCAAATTCCTTTTTTCTGGACAAACTAACTTTTCTAATTTGTATGTTGAGATGCACCCATAAATGCTCAATTGAGTTCAAATTTGGATTCTGTGGTGGGGTACTAACCATCTATGAAGCATTGTATAGTAACCACTCCCTGGTTTTCATGGAAGTGTTTTTGGGTTGTTGTCATTGTGGAAATGAAAAACCCCATTAATCCCAATTTCTTCACACTATCGTTTAAATTAGTGAGCACCACCACACTGTATTTCATATAGTACATTATACCTTGGATTAACCTAGATTTCAAACTCCATACATCCCCAAACCATTACAGCACCTACTTTATGTGTTCAAAGAATCTGTTTGGATTGGAGTTCTGTACTAGGCTTGTGCCACACATGTTTATTTCCTTCTGACACAAATAAAGTGAACTTCAATTAATCTGAAAATATTATAGTGTTCCAAAATTTGTTAATATATTACTTAGCAAACTGAAAGTGTTAATTAGGATTAATTTATTAAATGTATGGTTGATGTACATATGCATGTTATGCATTTGATTTCCATTTCTGGCCAATCACAAGAACTGCACCTGTGATATTGGGGGATAACCAGTACATGAAGCTGTTATTCATCATGGCTGTGCAAAGTGAGTGTAATTGGCTGTTGCTTTGTCAGTAAAACTAACAAGTTGTTATAATGCCTTTAATGTACTGTTGTATATAATTCCATCAAATGGATGATTTTATGACGGATTTAATTATAGGACTCCATACTGCAGGTTGACCCATGCACCATATTATGCAAAAAATGCAATATGATTACACAGCCACAGGAGCTTAAAGATTATGTCAGAGCTCTCAGATTATCCCATCAGATTCCATGCCATAAAACACCCATAATCCATTACTGGTGACATTTTACAAAGTGTGCAGGGTTGTTTGGATGCTCCAATATCAAAATTGACAATGCAGTGCCAGTTGGCTAAGACAGGTTTGTTGTCCAGCAATCTATTGTGAAGGTTACCGTTAACAGCAAGCCATCATCGTTATTAATGATGTTGCACCAGAGCTATATGGAGTGCTGAATTGAACAGTGTAATGTTCAGCAATGGATTCCATTTCTGTTTCACCTATGATGATCACTGTGAGATGAACTAATGGCTGTCTGGCAATCGCATGGATTCCTCTGCCATTGTAAATTGACACCATATGGTCTGACAGTGTGGGGTTTGGGTTTTGGATGCTAACAGCACCAACAGCCGCTTATTTCTAGTATGCATTATGGTCAGATTAACAATATGCCCCTATGTTGAGTTGCTGCGACCCATGGTGATTCCATATCAGCAGGACAGCCTAAATGCTTATTCACAACATGTTATCACACGGCCACATACAGCTCAAATCAGCCTCAATGCTGTGCAGATGCCTCCTTTACTGACCTTATCTCCCAATCTCTTTCCAATTGAGAATATGTAGGACACAATTGGACATCAGTTGAACACACTCTAACCCCGATAAAATGAAGATCAACTGTAGACTCAGATCAACAACACATAATCTATGATACCCCAGGACATATTTGGAAAATCATTTAATCAATACAACCTCAGGTTCAGCAATGTATTATACTGATCATACTGAATTTCAGACCACTGGAGACTTGTTTGTATGTGAAAATTAAATGATTTGTTCCGCACCTGTTTGGCTATCTATGTATGCAGTTTGATCTGTTTTTTTGTGCATTCCTTCATAATGTGGCATTTTCTCTTTCAGGCAATATATTATAATCCTTTTGTTGTATATGTTGATTTTGAATATTTATTAATAAAACTTTTCTCTTGTGTTCATAATCAGAAAAAAATAATGAATACCTATTAAAATATTGAAAACACAACCTCTGCTACTTGTGATTGTAAAGATCCTGTTGTTTAGTTTGATAAAAATTCTGGAAAATTATTTGTAGAAATTCTGAAGGATTAAAAAAAAAAAAACAAAAAAAGATGATATGATACTAATATTAAGATGGAATTAACCGATGAAGAATAGTTTATTAAAATAAAGCTAAAATGGTATCTTGATAATCTAGAAAGATTTCATACCTAGAATGAAAGTAGATTTAACAGCTAAAGTAATGTTTTTCTCAAAAATAAAAGTGAGTATAATTTAAATTATAAAATGTATAGAAGTAAAAATAAGATGATTGAAATCATATAATAGGTGATATGATAAAGAATATGATGAAATATGAGGGCTGATCCAGAAGTCATGTAAACTATTTTTTAACTCCCGAAAATTACCCAACACAGAAAATGTACTATGATGTACAATTGAAACCATACGACATGTATGTTTCAAAGGTGACACCACATGGGGTATAGATGCAGGAATGTTCAGCAAGGAGTAAAGAAAAACAGGACTGCTTGAAATCACAATTTAATTGATATATTCTTATACAAACTGTATACACTCTTGTGAACGGATAGGTATCGTACATGTATGAGCTGTTTAACATCCTTCAAAGTTGTCTCCAAGGGTTTCCACGGTTTGTTGCCAGCGATGAGGCAAACAGGAAATACCTTTGGCTGCATGAGATCTGTCAACGTGTTCCACCTCTCGTTGAAATACTGTGACAATGTCTCCCTCATCACTGGTAATGAACCGTGGTCAACCTCGGAAACTACTATGAAGGATGTTAAACAGCTCATACACGCACAGTACGTATCCGTTCAAATGAGTGTATACAGTTTGTACAAGAATATATCAATTAAAGTGTGATTTCAATCAGCCATGTTTATCTTTGTTCCTTGCCGGACATTCCTGCATCCATACCTCATGTGGTGTCACCTTTAATACTTACATGTCATACACTTTCAATACATTTCATGTGTTGGGTCATTTTCAGGAGATAAACAGTAGTTGCCATGACTTTTGTAAGTAAAATGATAAAATACATAATAGTTATGAAAAAGAAAGTAATTTCTTACTTACAAACTTTTTGACATTGAAGGTCAGTAACGTTAATGATTCAATTTTATTCTTTTTGCATAACCCGAATAATTTAAATAAATGTTTCTACAGATCTTGCAGATGATGTTGGTAACAAATGGTTATACCTATAGGCTTATATAAAATTAGAGGCAATGGTCAGATATAATTTTTTTAACGTATAGTGTGGAGAATTGTTGTACTTGTGAAATAACTTAGGTCATTCAGTATCGCGGTGCACTACATTTATGTTAATTCGGGACTGTATGTATAGTAGTGGGTTTCAGTTGAGGTATTTAGTTATAGTTTAATTATAGACACTTGTCTGCCACTTTCTAAAATTGTTTGTTGTGTGTTGTGGTCAACCATTTTCCTTGACCATTGCAAAGCACAGGCAAAAAAGAATTGACGTTGTGATATTTAAATGTGTTGGTTTCAATAAAAAGCCCAAGTGTTTTGTTAATTGCATAAGTCAGCAAATAAATTATATCATATCAGTGGCCAAGGTAAGTGATTTTAGTGAAGTAATCTTCAATAGCTCACCACGTGTTTAGGAATTACAAAGTGAACTGTAAGTTTGTGTGTTATTTAAATAATGTTTTTTTAATTGTTGATAAAATATTTGAAATGTATTTGACAGTTAAAAAAACCTTGTTTTACGCTAATTTATTTGATTGAAACTCAATGATTTTTAACAAAGGCGATGGCCGATTTCTTCTCAATCCTTACCCAATTCCGCTTCCGTGTGTAACTTTCACCATCTCTAATGACCTTGCTGTTGACGAGACGTTAAGCCCAGATACCTACCTAACACCATCAATTATTTTTGCGTGTGAAGTTAAATTTACGGAAAATGTTTTCATTGTGTATTTCGTACATCTGTATTAACAGTGACTTATTTATTTCATTTTGTTCTTGTGGGAGGTTTAGAAATGTACTTGGCCTTAATAAATGCTCTTTTAGTGTAATTCATTATATAAAAAATTCTGAAATTTTTGTGTGTTGAATATTTCTCACATAGGTATGAACAGCGACACATTTATGACATTTTATTCTTTCAATCAAGGTAAAATTTTATAGTAGTTGTACATTGAATGTTATTTCCGTATGAACAAAATTTTCCACTGCATCATCAAAACAATGTAAGTTGCAATTGCTACTCTCTCATAAGAAGAACCGCAAAACAATCATGTCTCACAAATGATGATAAACAAGAGTTCCCCACCCCACCTATAAAATAAACAAAGTCCTAACTAGTATATTACGTGATCATAACAAAAATAAGACAGTTGGAGATGGCAACCAATTACAGTATCCTAAGAACTGGACTGAAGTTGTCAGTCTTTCAATGCTTGCCATTGGATTCGTTGTTTGTTTACAAACATTGTTTTCATCACGGACAGAACAGCTGAGGTGGAGGGATATATCATGGCTGCACTTCTTTTTGAGGACTGTCTAAATTTACTGAAGTTATATGAAACAGAGAATAGTAAACTATTGTTGCATATAAAGAAAATAATTTGAAAGTTATACACTTGATAATAATGTGTGAAAGTTAAATTAAAATAACATGTACCATTCCCATGAGAAAAAATAAAGTAAATAATTAGAAATGTCAAATATATATAAATTAATGAGAGACAAATTAAACATTATGAATATTTTATCTTAAAATAAAAATCAAATAATTAATATTAAATTATATAATAACAACCTGAAAATTCTTAATTATGTGTTTTTAAAAGCAAAATTAAATGATGATAACCTCAGTAATTGTAGTGAAAATAAAATAATAATTTTATTTATTTATTTATTTATTTAGATACAAAAATCTGTAGAAATGGGCTGTGAGAAAATATTTACCATATAATCATTTTTAGTGGATAAAAATAATTTAAATATAAAAACAAGAAGGTATGGGTATAAATGAATTAGTAACAACATAATATAAATAACTGTATGTAATACATTAGAGAACATTATAACTTTATTTAGAAAAACAGTAAAATTAACAAAAGTTTCTAATACAAAAATTTTAAGTAACTGGTTTGCAAGTGTGGAAGCAGTGAACAGAGAACAGGACACGTTGGAAACCCGTAACTGGACCACAAATTGTGATGACTCCACAGGATCACAAACACCTCATCCCTATGACAGTGACTGACTGTTTATCTTAGTTTAGAACAGACCTGCAGTTTTAACTGATTTTATCAGTTTTAAGGGATTTGATTCATTTTAACGGATTTTTAACTAGGAAAATCTCTGTGAAAGAACCAATTTTCTTTTTAGCTAATATTGAGACCCAGTATTTTCATTTATGCATGAACAGTAAACCAGAGGATGGTAGGGTTGCAATTTTGATTTTGGAGTAAGACAGGCTCAACTGCTGTCATTTTGAATCAGCAGTTGCCATTCTTATTCCAAGTACTAGTACTAAACAGACAGATTGTCACTCCAGGTAGAAATAGGGAGGAAGGGAGATGCTACCCTGCTGTGAGAAAATCATCAAGAAGAGGGAAGAGTGTGATATATGTATATATATTGCTCCCACCCCACTGTGGCCTGCTGTGACAGGTACTGTAAGAGATAATCATATATAGCTTGTATTGCAGGTCTCCAAATTACCAGCTTTGCAGGCATCACACTTCAGCTCCACCTTGTCATATCATTTTTTTTTTTTTAATCTTTTAAAAACAAGTATTCTGACATTGATAACCCGGGAACTGGCAGTGCTTCAATTTTACTCTTAGTAAAATAAGGGAGTGCGGAATTTAAAAACTATATACATTAACTATTTTTAATTTTCTGAATGTGAACAAAGTTGAGTTATGCTGAGAAATCTGACACACAACCTTAAACATTTAATATTTTTTATTTGATAAGTTTAAAAAATAAATAGCTTAAGTTGCCATGACCTAAATTTAAAAATAAATTACTACAGTATATTTTGAGTGCTGCTTTTATTCTCTGATTTTGAAGAATTAATTTGAAATTAATTTTCCTATTGTTTGTATGTTTACTTAAAGAATCAAATAGTGCATTGTTTGAGACTGACTTTAACACAGATTTTCATCAGCTTCCCAAAATACTGTTTGTGATAGTAGAAGTCTTTCAGTCCATTACTCATATTACCATTGTATCTGTATCAGGTATTGTTTGTATCAGCAAGGAAGTATCGGTCTGTCCGGTATCGCTAAAAATATGTATTGGCTCAGCACTAGTTTAAATAGCATGTTACATCTCTCAAAACAATTATTATGTATAACAAAACTATATGGTACAAAGAAATGTTAACAAGTCTTGCCCAAAGCTCTTAAAGAGGAGTAAGACCAATGCTGTTTACCTCCATTTACCCAAATATATTACTTCGGAAGTGTGAATTGTTTATCTCCACAACGAATATCCATGTCTGTTATTAATACATAAATCACACAAGTGTCATCTACACTACATAATGTTTGATCGTATTTCACTTCAAACTAGTGATACCTTGATAAACGTAAAGTGTAAACAAACTCCTTTTTTTTCAAGTGCCAAAGTATTTTGCGTGCACACAGCATTTTACTCAAAATGGCTGTTGCTTACATGCAGCACTAGCACCCTGTTATGCTCCTGCCTACCTATCACTAATAATATACAACTACTCCTGCTACTCTTAATCCTTCTCTCCTCACAACTCTGTCTCCAGTAGGTCAGGTTCGTACAGGGGACTAATAACTGCTAGTGACCATTAATGAAAGAGGGGATTCTACCAAACATATTTATTACAACTCTTTAACTGTACATAACACAATACTTGAAACGGTACTACAATATATCACTCCACAATTCACTAACTTTACTTAACTCCATCTGACAATATTATACTTTAACACAAGAGGTTACAACTATACAAAACGGTGAACTGCCTTACAGATATAATACATGATATAGAGCTACATGAACAACAAGTTAACAACTAATTAAACGGATACAAGAATATAGCTTCGCAATAGGCTCTAGTCTTTTCGCGTGATATTACTCTTTAATACGGGGTCTCGATAAGGGAATGCCACCCTACCACCTAGCCGGACTTATGCTCACCAATAAGACGTATCTTGTAGATGGCCCAGAGCTCCCCGGACCTCAGCGTTCTTCTGTCTCTCACTGACACTAACGTTGTCCATTGTCGCCTCATATGTCGTCGTCTGCCAATGGGAGGGAGGGGGGAAGCATGGCTCTCGCTTATATACTCTCTCGTTACTAGGTCACTCAGATGTGTTATTAAAACAGGAGGCCGCTGTTGAAATCCATAGTCCATGCAAGGTTAACTTCTGAGTTCTGGTTTTCTGGCCCCCTGGAGCCCGCTACAACCCGGCAGTGATGTGCCTCAGTTTCACTGACGCGTTTGTTTGAAAGATTCTTGCAACAGAAATGAATATTTAAGTAATATATTTTGGACATATGCCATTGCTTGAATACCGTATGTCCAAAATATTTTGCTTAATCATTCACTGGCGCGGATATGCAGTTATCTACATATTTCTGTTCCTGGCTGTATGAACACATGCAAAGGCCAAGGCTATTATTGAAATGTACCTTTGCCGTACTTTTCTGTTTTGGTGCACACAAATACAAATTTGGTGATGGTGTTTTGCATTTGGCATTCATTTCACAATGGTGAGGAAACTAAAATTATCACCACAATGGTAGTTGTATAAACAAAAGTATAAGCCTAAGTGGAGAAAAGAATTACCATGGTTTGTACATTCCAAACAGAAATAATTACATTATATATATATATATATATATATATATATATATATATATATATATATATATAAAGTGAGCACTTTTGAAATCAAACTTAGAAAAATTACTGCTCATCTCATACCTGCATTTATTTTAACAGAAACATTAAGTGACATGCACGCGTTGAAGTTAGTAATGATGGTTGGAAAGTAATCCCATGGCCTACATTTATCAGAACTTAAATTATTTATTTTGCTTTCTGTTTATTTAATGCATCTGATTGCGAGAATTAGCAAGATTTGTAAAATATTTACTTTTCTAATAATTTCATAGTTCACTTGACCAATGCATGAATAAAGTGATTAGGTGCATGACAATGTCAATTTTTTACGAGGTGGAAGAATATACAACGCGCATACAGGTAGGTCTTGAGCAGGGCTGTCAAAATTGTTCATTTTAGCGTGAACAGCCTATAAGCATCCTACATATATACTTTTTTTCTGTAACTTACCAGTTTTTTAACTCCAAGGATTTTACAGGATTTGACCCAGTGATTCCAGGATTTTACAGTATTTTTATATACAAGAACCAGGATTTCAGCTTCAGGGCTGGTGACAGCCCTGGTTTAAAATGTTATCTGAAGATTGGAACACTTCAACAGGTTTGACATTGTGTACTTCCACTGTTTGGTGATGTATAATTTGCAGAGGACTTTATACGTGCATTCCTTTGCAGAGAGTTTCCATGAGTGTAGACCATCGATGCCTCAGGCTCCAGAAGGCTCACTAAAACACATGCTGGCATGCAGAGCAGCAACATTTGTGTTTTTTTTTTGGGATGAGTCTCACTCATAGTTGAGTTTTATAATATTGGCCGCAAATGCATATGATGATATCAAGATGAGCATCATATTCCAGAATGCATTGGCCAGCATAATATTGCATGAACAGTGGGCGTGATCGTTTGGGGAGCAATTGTGTATCATATGTGAACTTGACTACTATGAATGTGGGCAAACTCAACAGCAACTGCTACATCGAGGAAGTTGTGTAGGCTGAAGTTGTACACTTTCTTCAGTACAATCCTGGGGACATTCCAACAAGAGAACACCTGACCACATTTTACCAAAAATGTCCATGCCATCTCCAAAGCAAGGCAGATACTGCTTTTTCCCTGTCAACCGACATGTTACCTATAAAACATATCTATGATATGGTCACTCTGCAATTAGCCCATCATTCTCATGTAGCAGGCACTACCAATAAACTGTGGACTCTGGTAGAAGCATCCTAGCAGGAAATTCCTCAGGAGAATTTATAAGGTCCTCTTGATTTGATGGGGCTGCGGTGGCTAAGCAGTTGGTCTGCTTGCCTCCCACCAAGGCGAAACGGGTTCAATCCGTGGCCGGGTCACTTCTGGATTTTCGCATGTGGGAATCATGCCGGATGGTGTCGCTGGTTGGCTGGTTTCTGGGGGATTTCCCATTTCCCCGCCCTTTCATTCTGATGCTGCTCTATACGTCAATCACCGTCATCTGCTCTTATGACCTTGCTGTTAAGTGCTGCCCAAATCTCTTCGCATGCTCTTGATTTGATGTCACTGCATGTATTAGCTCTTATTGCAGCTCGTTGGGGATTTACCACATATTGAGTTTTTGTTGTTGCATTACTCTGAATATTTAATTGCTTATATGTAATATTATTAGTAATATAGGTTGTAAATTTCCTTCCATTCTGATGGTTCCTTCATGGCATTGCATTTTTCACACACAGGAATGTAAATTGATATAACAACACTATGTACATTAATATGATATAAAGTATAATTAATTTTACATAAAACATCTTACAGATTAAAATAATTGTATCTAAATATAATTTTAAATCTAAAACTATATTTCAGAATATATATGTACATGTGACTTAAAAAAATATTACTAAACTTATAAATATTTATATATATGTTTATATTGAAATTTTGGGAAAAAAAAGGAGGGGGGGGGGATTATAAAAATGAATGTAAGAAGAAGGAAGTAGGGGAAGTGGGAGCGAAAGAGAAGATGCAGGCACTCAGCGCAGGGATGTGAGCAGGGAAGAAGGAAGAGGTAGAAGTGTGAGGAGGCCACGAGAATACAAGGAGTGGGGAGAAGGAGAAGGAAGAAGGGGAATCGGAAAGAGGATAAAATTGGTAGAAATGTTAAAGGTATAAAATGGTGCCTACCATAATCATCAAAACTGTAAGATTCCAATTGACTAATTCTTAAACATAAAATCTCACCTAATGGAGGCATGCACGAGTGGACTTTCTTTCGAGCGTCCAGAAGCTTGTAAACCTGACTTGGTACAGTATCATAATTTCTAAGAAATAATCACTTCTCTCTGAACTCAAATATGGTACTTGCTTGACCTATTAAAGGTACTCAAACTACAGATCTACGGAACACTGACTGGCACCCACCTTAATCAAGTCTTTAAATTAAATTAATTACATCCAGTAAAAATAATCTTCAATAATTAAAAAGATGTGTACTTAAAAAAAAGAAGAAAAAAAAAAACAGATCACTCATTCAAGGACACTTTACTTGGCACTTCAATTATCACAATTAACATGCATTATGTTCCAAAGCTTTCCAAATAATTCAATAAAGAGTTCGGTATAAGATAACACATAGCATTAATACATAAAATACTTTCAGAATCGAAAAACTGAACATTCTGCTGAGACCTCAAATAACTAATAAACAACTTTACTCAATCAGAAACTTGCTACTGCTTACTACATTATACATACCTTTAACACATAAGCAACTCAATAAATTATCCATGAGGGAAAAACATCTTATAGTTTAAATCATCAGCTCGACTGCACGTCGTCAGCTTCAGCAATAAATTATGTCATATTTTCGGCTAGGTTTAGGTCACAGCAACATAATACAAATGGTTCATGAACAAAACATAGCCATATACTAAAGTTACAGGGGTTTACCATTACACTAAATTATTTTGCCGCACTGTTAAACTAAGGTAAGTTACCGTATTGAGTCCTTGAACCATTACTGCGTAATTCCAACAGCTAACACATACTTATCTTCATATGGTCTACATGATGTATGTGGTCTCAGGCACTCGTCTGGTGTAAATGATGTATGTGGTTTCAGGCACTCGTCTGGTCTACATGATGTATGTGGTCTCAGGCACTCGTCTGGTCTACATGATGTATGTGGTCTCAGGCACTCGTCTGGTCTACATGATGTATGTGGTCTCAGGCACTCGTGTGGTCTACATGATGTATGTGGTCTCAGGCACTCGTCTGGTCTACATGATGTATGTGGTCTCAGGCACTCGTCTGGTCTACATGATGTATGTGGTCTCAGGCACTCGTCTGGCCACTCTCAGCTACTTCACTACAGACTCTTTATTGCGTAGACTGCTTCTTGTAGACTTTTCTCGCAAGACTGATCTTGTCTCTTCTGTGCACCCATGCTACATGCTACACTGTTGCTAAGCTAGCGTCAGCATTCTCACGCTCTCGCTAACTCTGCCTCACCTTGCAACTTTCCATCATTACACTTCTTCATCACTCAGGGTGCCCTAGTTTCACGCACTACAGCAGTGCGTGACCAGCTGGCCTCGGCAATTCACATATGCCACTGCCAGCTGTGCCAGCTTGCACATCCAGTCAGCCAAAACATGTGTGCATATCAGTGCCAGAACCCAACTGATCTAATTGTACCATCAGCCATCGCTATAACTTGGTGAGCAATTAAAATTTGGAAAAACTAAATTGTAGATCCAAATACCAAAAAACTACTAAAATTTAAAAGCCAAATAGTCAGAACTAATGAAAACTATTAATCATCAAACCAACTCAACATTAAATGCGTAACATATCAACTGTTATATCATTTGTCTGTATCTTAACTAAGAATGATAAAACCGAGCAAAACAACGGAACAAGAAACAATTTGCAGTAAAGTGTAGATAGTAATAAAAAAAAACCTTTCTAACAAACTTCAGAAATCTAATTCATAACAATATCAAAGGTATTAGTTTATAGCATTCCTTATATGGATATGAAACGTATGTGTAAGGATCGTATGGATATATATATATATATATATATATATATTTTAAGATAAGAAAACTGTGATTTCTGAATTTGATACTTGAGATTACTTTGGAGATAATATTCATGGATGGGTAGGGTTTTTAAATTATAGTACAGAAAAACCACGATATAACGTGGCTGTTGGGGGGCATAACTCAGACCCGCATTATAGCTTTCCGCTCTAATCCGGGAGTGACCGAGTACTGTAACAAAAAAAGTCAGTGATCTAATGGGGTGTGGCACCTACCTGTCAAACATTGAGCAAGTGTTGTTATTTACCACTGTAACTTGTAAAATGTATAGCCCCTTGCTATCAGAATTTAATTTTTTTTATCTGCATCACTGGACTTGACAGCACCCAAGGGAGTGAAACAGAAGAGAAACTTGCTGCATTCAAGCAAGAATAACTAAAAGATACTGAAATTTCCAGGCAAAGGATGTACTTATTCCACCAAGGGCGGTGCTCGCTGTGAGTTGTTTGTCACGTGGGTTGAGGAAGGGGTTTCACTCCCTGGCCCCTGCTGGGCCTGGTTGGGAGGAAGTGAAAATGAGAAAGGAAGCTCACGTCGAAAGGTCGAATATACGCTTGCACTGCAAATGGGTTCTATCATTGCCTCACGTGTTGTGAAACATATCGCTTGCTCATCTGATTAACATTTTACAAAGGAATACTAAAACAAAAAAAAAAAGAATTATTTGTGGCATGCAAAGGAAGGCCACTTTTCTACATTAAGCCTTGTCCACAATAGCTCATCCGCTCGGAATTTTTTTCCCGAAATTGGAAGACATACCTGCTGTATATACATTTTAATCAAAGTGTCTACATCATAATTATAATGATTAAGTAGTGCTATACCCCGTATGAGATTAAATATATGCCTATAAATTACTTAGCACGAATCTCAAGGCCCACCTTAAATTTTGGATTTTTTTTTTCGAAAATGGGAAGACCTACTGTTATAGCTGCTCTACATATATATATATATATATATATATATATATATATACACACACACACACACACACACACACACACACACACACACACACACACACACACACAATAATTAAAGTGTCTACAGTATTATTATAATGCTTATGTAGCGCTATACCCCATAGGTGATTAACTATAGGCCTGTAAATGACTTAAGACCCTACTTTACCCAGAGGCTGAACCCAGAGCCCCTCGCATTGCAAGCCAATTTTATACAGAATCACCACAGAAGTTGACATTCCCTTTATGACAGTACTCCAGTGTATTTTAACTTACTGTAGTTAAACGATTTCGCATCAAATAATTGTACAGTAATCCCTCGCTAATTGCAAGGATACATTTTTTAAAAACACAGCGGTTGAAAAAAGCTGCTGTAGAAGAATACAAGATTTAATGGGGAAAAGAGGTATAGGTTAAGTCGGCCGACTATCACTGTTGAAAATGCCTTACGTTTGAAACAAAACACAGCACTTTATTTATTGCTAATAGATATGAACATACATATTCAAAATTAAATCACTCGTGTGTTGGGGCTAGCAGTGAAAACGTTGCCATGTGCATGTAGCTGGACAAGCGCCTAGATCCTCTGCAGCGCGCTTGCTGCTGTCACTCGGGTCTAAATCCTTGGGCTGGGTAGCTGTTGGTCGGTCGCTACAAGATTACTCTGGCATGCGCCGCCGCCACTGCCGTTGTTACAGGTCCAGTACACTTCGTAACAGTGGCCTGGTATGGGGGAAAAAACATGCTGATAGATGCAATTCACATGAATGTGTTGAATTTATACAAAATTTAGGTGGCATGTTGGCCTCTGCACTGGCATGATGAGGCCTGCAATGTTTACAAGAATACAAAAATTGAGTGTGGTCTGCTTGAAATATTAATGATCCTGAATTTTTCATCAAAAACATCTGATGTAGCCTGTACACACACACACACACGGCGTTACTTGTCAAAATATGGTAATATAGAACACATTTTGTTCGCACACACTTACCTTTATTCACTTCACACATAAAATTGACTTTGCAAGAAAAAAAATTGCTCACCATAAAAAATTAACATGTTACCTAGGCATGGGCGCACATAAACTAAAAAAAATCATTAAAAAAGGATATTGAATTAAATTTGAAATTATCATACATACACTGATTAAGAAACTAGCCTGTAATGTGCCGCCATTTCTACAGCAAAAGAGGAGGGATGGCGGAAGTATAAATCTACAGGGAGGGTAAGGCAGAGGCGGTGGTATGTGACTAGGACAACTCACAGACCTGGCCTATAACTCCCCCACCCCAAAACACCCCAGTCCTCTTCTGGCATGAAGTAATTAAATGCTTCACGCTGCTTGGGACAACAAATGTCAAAGTCTATGATGGTAGCTTGAGAAATGCGCAACCACTAATATCAGTAATGGCTAGTTTTCCATAGACTGAAAATCGTTGATAATAGAAACCTGTATCTTGGTTGGAGAAAAGGTGTACAAAAACAAATCTGTGCATAACTGAAACTGCATTTCATGATACCGCGGTTGGAGAGGGATTACTGCAATTGCTTAAATATGTTACACTATACAACGCATGCACATTTCATGTTAACTTGTGCCAGTAAATGTGTGATATAACAGCTTGGAATGTAGCCACGCCATTCTCCCACACTTAACCAATGCCCAAATAAGATGGAAAGGTTGCTACTGTAACATTTTTTTGGCCCATTTACAACCAAACAGCAGAACATGTATAATAGGTCACATAAAAAAAGACCACTAGGAATTCTTCCATCAAATACATCGCACCATGCCAACAAAACTGAATACAGATAACCATACAATATTGGCTGTAATGAATCAGTAAAATGGATCTCTGCAGTGAAAGTAGGGAGAATGCGCACCCGCTCCCTCCGCCTTGTATATCAACGTCTTCGACTAAGAGGCCACCTGCAGACAGACCACACACCTACCTGACTGCACGCTTTCCACTTATTTATTTATTCAAGCCGGGAGACATAAATTTTCCCACGGTATAACGGAATCCGCTGTTAATGGGTCACTATATTCCGGGCTTCCACTGTATTGACTACTCATGCAGACAGTTTGATACATTATATCCCAGGGGTGGACTGGCCAGGCTAGGTAGGTTGGAAATACTACTTGAGGCCCCTCTATAACTGCATGATGAAATAAATAAATAAAGAGATGGAATAGTTGGAAGACGTAATGCTAATAGAAATTGGACGAGAGAGTTGTAAAGGAGGAAGTAATGCCACGCTTCCTCTGAGCACAGAAGTCGCTGACAGCTCGACTACCTGTCTGCAACAAGTTAGACAGTGAACAGGGATTTTCCAGTCTCTGCCAGTGCATTTACAGTATTGTTGTAGTCATGCAAGTGTTAAGTGTGTTGGATGGTGATATTTGAGCCACGAGATTTACTGTAACTGATTATTACTTCAATAGGTAAGTTTTAATAGTGATACTATTGTGAGTTCCAAAATAAATATCGGAACTACTTCAGAGACTTCTTTGTGATACTCAGTGACGTGGGAACGATTTTTGCAATGTTGTTTCATTCCATTACAATTCTCATATAATTCTTCCTTTTTAACCCAAAGAACTTTCTCTTTTGTTTTTAGATTTTTCTTAAAGTCTTTTGGTTTATACTGAGCAAAGTGGCACAACGGTAACATGCTGGACTCATATTCAGGAGTATGCAGGTTAAAATGATGGTCCGTCCATCCAGATGACTGTTTTCCATGGTTTCCCGATATCACTCCAGGCAAATGCTGGAATGGTTCTTTAATAATGGTCATGGTTGATTCCTCCCCCAGTCTCTGTTCTTTGTATTGTAGTGTGTAACCATCTGTAATGACCTCGATGTTGACAGCTTTATCTATGAAAGAAATGAAATTTAAAAAAATGTCTGCACTAAACCAGGCTTTTATTCATGGCAGTGAAAACTTTACTTTTAGCTGTACACTGTACTGCTGGATATAGTAATGAAATGTTAAGAATTATAATGGAACGTGTGACATATAACCAGTGGGGAAGCATCCATGGAAGTTACGGAAGCAGCGCTTGCCTTGCATAACTGAGCTATATATTTTTATTTTAATAACCTGTATGAACAAAGGTCTTTTGTATGTGTACAAAATACATTTTTGTTTATGCAAAATTTATGACGATTCATTGCCTTTAGTTAACTACCAAATCATCACAATAACTTATTGATGTGCATAAATGGCAGCCTCTAACAGGCTGGTGTCTCTCTCTATGGACGACAATATGAACTGAGTGCACAGACAGGGTGAATTTCCTTTACTGTTGAAGCAGTCCCTCCAGCAGCATACAGAAGTGTAAAAAGTGAACTATAAGCCACACGCAGTTTTACTAGTTAAACACAATTTTTACGTTTCAACCTAGATTAAAGACAACTTTTTGACAGTATATTTATTACTAAATGGGGGATAGAGTATATCTTAGTGGTATTTTTAAAATAAAAAATTAACTTAAATTTTGGTATAATATCCATTCCCGTACGATGTACGCCTGTGTATTGTGTGCTGGGTTTTAGAAGGAATGCTGCTGTGAAAACAGCTTCCACGCAAGAATCAGGAACTCCAGCGATGCTTCATATCCTGTTAGTTCAAATAACAATGTAGCAGTAATCTCTTGAGTCATTAAGAAAACAGGCATCAGTATATTTTGTTTTGAGCATGACTTCCATAACTGCATGTCTAAAAAAGCAGACATAAAGGAAGAAATCCAGTCTTCTCTGTTTGTATTAGTCAGAAAGAAAATTAGTAATTAAAATATTTTTATAATACAATCTTTAATGTATAGTTGAAGTTGTTAATATTGCCGGTGATTTTCTGATTATGTTGGAAACAATGAAACATTGCGAATTTGGTACCTGGTTGGCAGTGTTGCCAACCATTATTACAATTGCATCTTTGACATTTTTCCCCATTTTTATAAACTAAAATCTATCATTGTAAGTATGGCCCACAGGGAGTCGCCATGCATATTCTATACCTCAATGCATGCATGAAATAAACAGGCTGTCTAAAACACGTCTTGTGTCTGGAAAAACTTTCCTTGGTAAAATCACTGGTATTGTGTAACACCATTGACTAAAATAAGTGTTTCTTTTCGGGGGGTAGGGAGATACATGATCTGAAGCTTCCCCTACCATCATCACGCTTTGCCACTCCGTTAAACCATTCCTAAATCCTAATTCTCAATTTCATAGAGTGAATGCACATTTTATTTAATTGAATTTTTTGTATGTCTAGAAGTAAAAAAAAAAAATCTATAAATAAAAAAAATCTATAAATATGATTTATGCAGATTGCATAGTGTTATTTCAGCTCTAAAATTAACTTTGTAAAGGCCATATTTCAAGAATTTTTAATTTTATTATTTGAAAGACACTTAATGTGACATATCAGTGCAGTGTATGCTTATTCTTTAATATAAGTAATTTCATAATGTTTTTGGACTCCCACTATGAAGAAAAAATATGCTTCTATGGTTTACATAAATTTTAAGAAAGTTCGTGAACAGAGAAAATATCTGGAATAATAGTTTTTTTGAGTAAATACCTCTGTTTACATTTCCTTGCAGTTTTATCACTACCAATATTGTTTTTCAAATAAAATATAAGAAATTAGGTAAATAAACTGTCTGTTTTAGCAGAAAAATAAAGATCCATGTATGTATTTTGCTTGTGCATTTGTTAATAAACTC
Source organism: Dryococelus australis (assembly GCA_029891345.1). Classification (NCBI taxonomy): domain Eukaryota; kingdom Metazoa; phylum Arthropoda; class Insecta; order Phasmatodea; family Phasmatidae; genus Dryococelus; species Dryococelus australis. Next base: position 870,955 of record CM057009.1, on the reverse strand, counting down.
CGGCGGCAGGAGGCAGCAGTCGCCGTCAGGCCGCCCTCTGGCCAACCAAACTCAAACCCCTCTGTTGCCATCCACATTCCACACTTAGCCCGCCTCCTCCCTCCCTCAGCAGCCAAAACTCTGTTCCCTCCCTACCTCCAGGTCACGCCCATACCTCTCTTCTGCCATCCAATATTCACCCTTGTAGCCATGCCCATACACTCATCTTCTCCCTTCGAGCGGCAATCTTCCGTCTAGCCACGCCCACACTATTCAGCTCCCATCATCTCCCTCTCATTCTTTCTTCACTCTTTCTTTCTTCCTCCCCCCACCAACGCCTTCATTCTCGCGCTCTTGTTCCTAACACCTCACACCCTGTGGCTGCATCCATCACAACACGCAGCCCCTTTTTCTTTGTCCTACTCTCTTCCCCCCCCCCCCCCACCCTTTTCAAGCAGGTGGTGTGGCACTGGCTGTCTCATCTTTTCACAATTTCTTCCTCTTTCCTCCCCCTTCAAAACCCATACACAGGTGGTGAAAACTCTGTAAAATACGTGGTGCACATTCAAGACAATTTGTTACATTATTTCACAAGTGAGAAGTTATTCATTTGTTCTTATTTTATTTTACTTCCTTAGAAACCTAGTTAAAACATTAAAATGTACTGTATTTTGACAAATTTCTAAACGTGTTTTGGGGATAATATTTTTTTAAACGCCAATATCTCAAAAATAAGCCGTACCCCACCTTTTGTAGTTTTTTTTTTTTTTTGTAAAAATGTGCAGCCTGTACATGCCGAAATCTATTTAAATTGTCGATGTAGCAATAAAAATAATTTTAGTGAAAATGCACTTATGTTGACACTTAACAAGGATAACATGAAAAAAAAAAGTTTTAAAATGCAATTTTCCCAGTTTTTTATAAATGCTACAGATCACACAATAAATGCTATAAAAATGCTAAAAATCACAAAATAAATGCTATAAAATGTGTTCATAAATGCTCTTTTAATGTACCTCTAGTGATCATTATTCACCTGCACTTTGATCTTCGTGGAGAGTGTTGAAGCCATGGGTTCAAGTTTTACCGCACTTTTGAAAATAATTGTCTAAAAGAATAATTGCATTTGTTTGGTCAAATCAGTCGCCCTGTGATCAAAAAAACAACAAGAACGATGATAAATTAATTAATTTTTTTCCCAAGGAGGAGTTGCATTATTCTGCAAAACATTTCTGTGGATTTATGCATTGTTAGCAGTTAGCTGAAGACAGTCTTGATTCTTTTTTCAGAGCATTCCATTACAAACTACATACTTAACACCTGGTATTTGTGCTCAGTGTGAAAAACTCAATCCCGGCACCATCTACCACTTACTGGTACTGCAGGTTTAGCATGCACATTAACTAACAATCGAAAGTTTGTACATTCAGACAGTCATTCGTTGTACATTGTCACCATTACTTGAAGAAGAAGAAGAAGAAAAAGAGGAAGAAGAAGAAGTGGAAGAAGAAGAAGTGGAAGAAGAAGAGGAAGAAGAGTTCTTGAGAGCCGAGCAACCATTACTTGTGTGTCAGTGTTAGAAATCATCTGTCTGTGGTGTTGCTGTTTGAATTTAATGCAATTTACAAATGAAGAAGCATTTGGCATGCTGATAATACTAGGAGAATTTAATTGGAAATGCAGAGCAGCTGCCCGTTTGCATGCAGAGAGATACCCACAGCACGTGTATTGCTTGTACAATGTTTGCCAGCGTATTCCATGCCGCATGCGCACTATCAGGCTGGTGCAACAGACACAAAACAAAGGTCGTCGCCTCAGATGACCTTTGGGATACGAGAGGGCTGTTGATGTACTTGCTGCCATGGTAGTTAATACTCATGATTCTATGTTAGATTGTCTGTGACTCAGGATTGACCCAAAGTACAGCATGGAGAATTCTCGCTGATAATCGTTTACATCCATTCCACGTACAGCTGCACAACGAACTATGGGAAAAATACTTTCTAAGCGTATTGATTTCTATAACTGGTACCTGAGCAAGGACCATGCTTTCCATTAGAGTATTTTGTGGACAGATGAGGCCACATTCAAGAGTACGGTGACGTTAACTTACATAATGCCCATTACTGGTCTGCAGTCAACCCACATTGGCTACATCAAGTGGATAACCAGCATGTGTGCAGCCTTAATATATATGGCCTTCTCGTAGATTGTGTTATAGGACTATGTTATTTTGAAGGGCCGTTGAATGGTGCAGCTTATGCAGACTTCTTAGAGAATACTTTGTATCAGCTGATTGAAGGTGTCCCTCTCGCTCTGAGATTAACACTGTGGTTTCAACAGGATGACTGCCGTGCTCACTTTTCATGCAGAGCTCGGCTAGTTGGCGACGTCTTATTCCCCAGATAATGGATTGGACAAATGGGTCCTGTAGCGTGGCCACCACGTTCTCCAGACTTTGCCCCAAATGTCTTATTTTTGTGGGAGATAATTAGACATTTTCTACTGCATGCATCCAACAATGAGGGAAGATGTGAAAGACAGAATCAAAGCAGCATGAGGATCTCTCATCAGTGGTTTGCCGAGGAACCACAAATGTAGAAAGAAGAACAGAGTTATGTCTGATTCAGGGTTGTCGGGACATTTCAAACACTTATGAAGAGTGCTGTGTGCAAATGGTGTTCCCAGTTCCAAGTTAACAGTAGTTCTCTCACACCATACCGGTATTAACAGTACAGCCGACTTCCTATTGATTGTGTGTAAACTAGGGATGCTTGCCAGAATAACATGTTTAGTTGATTTCCTTTCAATGAACGTACGACAAACACATTTTCATTAATTTTTATTAAATTGTGCATAAATTACACATGTCAAAAACCGTAGGTATGCCTAGACTTTTTTTATTTAGTGTATGTGAAAGTGTATGAAAAATATTTTAGTAAATGTTGTTTCTAATCAGACTACGTATTCACTGATACTATATGCAACCCCCATATCCATTTTAAATATAAATTCTTACCCCTTGTACCCTTACTTCCACTATGTTCTGGGGAACGGAATTACTATAAATTGATGCTTCATATAGGGTATAGTTAGAGGTGGTGGAAAATTGTTTACGTGAATTTTCGCGATTAAATACTATAATTGGATTTAAATGTGAATTAATACGAAAATGTTTACTGTTAAAAACATTCACAAAATAGTGTATATTTAGAATACATTTGTAGAAATAGATGAAACTGTTCACCCATGAGCCAGTCCAGTGGTTGGCACAACATAATTGATTGGCAATGCATGGCAAACTTGGGTTTCCCATCACGCATGTTTCCCCAGACAGGGAGGGTGGCCGGTGCTGTAGTCGATACGTAGATAAGGGAGCAGTACAGGCTAGGAGGCGGGTGAGTATGTTGACAGCTGCATCCTGTTGAGATTGGCGACCTGTCAGGACGAGTGAGGTAGCCAACTGAAGTGAGAGGGAGGAGTGTGCAAGCAAGAGGGAGCAGAAACATGCCGGGCATGAATGCTCTAGGAGGGGTGGAGGGTGGTTGAGAGGAATGGCCAGGAGGGAGGTAGAGAAGAAAGCACAGGCTGGTCGGTTGGACTGCTGCTGTTTTGAGGCAGCAGTTACCTCTTTTATTCTAAGAACTAAACTGAAAGTCTGTCACTCAACTGCAAGGGAGGGCAGGCAAGAGAAGCCACCCTGCTGAGAGATAATTATCTATGGGAAGTGGAGGGAGAGTGAGATGCCGCTCCCACCCCACTGTGGCCGCCTGGTATGACAGAGGCTGTAAGAGATAATCATCTATAGCCTGTATTGCCGGTCGCCAAATTACCAGCTTTGCAGGGGTCGTACAGCAGTTCAACCTTGTAATTTCAGTACTTAACATCTTTTAAAAGCAGTATAAAATCTGACATTAATTACCTGACATGTCAGAGCTTCAATTTTATTCTCAGTAAAATATAAGGGTGTGCTGAATTTAAAAAACTATACATATTAATAATTTTTAATTTTTTAAAATATAAACAAAGTTGAATTATGCTGAGAAATGTGGCACACAACCTCGTAGATCAATATTTTTTATTTGATAAGTTTAAAACATAAATTGTTCAAGTTGCCCTGATCTAAGATTATAACTAAAGTATTTTTTGAGTGTTGTTTTTATTCTCCAATTTTAAAGAATTTATGTTAAATTTATTTACCTATTTTTTGTATGTTAACTTAAACCATCAAATAGTACGAAGTGTGATACTGACTTAACACAGATTTCCATCAGCTTTCCAAAATACTTTAGGTGCTAGTAGAAGTTATTCATTTAATTACTAATTTCCATTGTATCAGTATCGGATATCTGCTGTATCGGCAAGGAAGTATCAACTCGTACTGATGTCGGTAAAAATCTGTACCGGCTCAGCACTAAAAAATAGTATGAATTAATGTAGAGATATTTTTCAAGAGTATTTTCTACAAATATCTTACCTGTTTATAGAAAATAATTTTTTTAGAGCAGTATAATAATGACTTCTTTTGAGTGTGTGTTTTAATTCTATAAACAAAAAGAATGCCATTTTATACCAACTATATTGCTGGTAAAATACCGCTTACTACATAAATATAAAAATAAATGCTATGAACAGACTTTGAAAATGCTACAAGGAGATTGCAGATCACAAAACGCAGTTTTCACTAAATGAAGTTATGTACGAGGCAAGTGATTTGCCGCAAAGTTACTATTCGCAACACGTGTATGGACAGAAATAATTAAACCACATATGATTTTCCCCTGGAAACATACATATATTTCAACAGCATCTAAAAGTACATGCAAAGAGGAATTTATTGATACAGCATATGCAATGGAAATAACAGAAACGCCAAGAAATAATGTGCAAATATGATTAAGCTAAGTGAACCGGTAGCATGGGGCAGTGAACCTGTACTCACAGCTGTAAGCAAGCAACACACGTCATGACTCATCCTGGTGGGACCGCTTCCGTATAGTAGCGTAGCACTTACCTTAATGGGGCAAGGGGCATGGAATGTGATATTGGACAAAGAAGAGCACCGCAATGGAGGGAAGACAATCAGTGTGAGTGCAAGTCTGATATCAATACATTATGTTTTAGTCAGATACCGACGTAATTCTGGAGATTTGTTTCCGAGTCATTTACTGTACTGAGTAACAAGTGCTTACAGATGCACAACAAAAATAGAACAAACCAACCTTTGGAGAAATGCAATCGCATGTGCATGCACAGTACAAAAGAGCACAGTTATGGCAGAAACATTTCACATTAGGTCTTTTCACAGCATATGCTCAATGTGTTTACCATCAACAGCAATACATTTCTGTAAATGTGTAAATGCACATGTAGTGAGCGATGAGCAGCTTGAAGTGTTTCTGTTGTAATGCCTCTGTAAGTTGCCACCATGCATTCCTACATGTCTTCTGGCATTGTAGGAATAATGTTGTACACCCTCTCTTTCAGTGTTCCCCACAGGAAAAAATTGAGAGGTGTGAGGTCGGGGAGTGAACTGGCCATCTTACACCACCACACCCTAACCGCCAGTTTGGAAACATTTTATTTAACATTTGCCTCGCCCCCAAAGCAAAATGTGCAGTACAACCATCATGCTGAAACCACATATTACGACATATGTCGAGTGATATGTCTTCCAAAATGCTGGTAAGGTCTCTGTGTGGAAATGGGCGTACATACAGCCATGAGATGAGCATCCAATTAGGATACCTTTCACCATACATTTAAACAGCTTGCTTGATATTTCTGCCACACTTACCGTAAATAATTAGAGCGTCCAATTTTTTTCTCATTCGTGAGTTTCATTGCATATATACAGTCACACACTGCAGTACCTCTTACCATAACAGATTACAGCATATGCTGCTATTAGGAAGCGGTCCCACCAGGATGAGTCACGACATGTATTGCTTGCTTACAGTTGTTAGTACAAGTCCACTGTCGCATGCTACCGGCCCACCTAACTTAATCATATTTGCACATTATTTATTGATATTTCTGGGTTACTTTCCAGTGCATATTATAGCAATCTCCCTTACACCTAACCTTACACTGGTCTACAACTTCACTCTGAATCCTGAACTCAGTTATTGTATGTCAAGCCATCATCCTAGGAGGGAGACTACTCAGGAGGTACGTAACTGTTAAGATGGATTGGTAGACCACAATTCATTTAATACAACACCTTTATTATGACAATTACTACACATTTGAGATAGTTGTTAATTACACAATTATTAGCTCATCACAAAGACAAGAAGTACAAGTTATTCTATTTGCAAGACTCTACGTGAACTGCCTAACCTTGCCAGAATTATTACGTTAGGATGACTGGGTAGCAGGGACTCGAGAGATAGCGTTACGCCTAACTGCCATGCTGGTTTATACTCACCATATAGCAGACTGCACTATGGCCTAGAGTTCCTCTAGGCATGTGTTATAGTGATGCCCTCTGCTTCATGGTCGACTCCGACGAGTATTGCACTGACTGACTTCTTGCGTGGCAGCGATCATCTGGGGGGGGGGGGGGGGGGGGAGTGTGCACAGTACGTTGCTTATATACACACCAGTTCGCCGGCTATGTGGAGCATGTTTTACAAACTACTATCTCACTCCACAAGCTATAATCCGTCGAACCTTAGGAGTTTTATGTGCGGCACCTTGGTTGCCACTACAATATGCTATATCACTGAATTACTCTTTGCACTTACTTTAAGATTCCGTTGAAATAAATTTATATTTCCAGAGGATAAATCATATGTGGTTTAATTATTTTTGTCCATGCACGTGTTATGAATAGTCACTTTGCTGCAAATTACTTGCCCTGTATGTAATTTCATTTAGTGAAAACCACATTTCATGATCTGCAACCGTTTCGGAAATTTTGGGGGTGTACATGTTAGGCGGACCACCCTGTAAATTAGAGTCTTGACTTATTTTTATCATTTACTATAAATAAATTATTGTTTTTTTTTTTTTTAATTTATTTCATTTTATTATAACCATACTTTGGCATACTGTTTATTTTTGTATACTATCATGATGCCTGATGGTTGACAGTAGTCAGTTTTAAGGATGACATTCATACTCTGCGTAGTGTTTCTTAACTTTGTTCTCAAACACATACACAAGCACAACTAAATCCACTCTCTACTTTGGTCACCTATAGTCTGGCAAATTGCATATTACTAGAATCATTATGATTTCTGGTATGTGGTTTGTGAAGCCGATGGTGACTCAACAGTTCTAATAGCAGAGCGTGGTTGTGTTTTGAGTTTAAGTTTTGTTTGGATGCTTAAATGCATGTTTCTTTTCTCTTTTACTGAGCATGGTTGAAATGGTGATGGAAGTACTTTTAAAGTTGTTTGTATCCTATGTTAAGGGGTATTTTGTGTGTGTAATTTCTTTGTTATTGTTAGTTGTTTTAAAAAAAGTGCCTGCTTATTATCCTTGAATATCTCTTAAAGGAGGACATTTTTTACGAACTATGTTTGCTGGGCATTAAACTGCTGACACAAATGTGTCATTGCACACTTCTTTGCATAGTGCCCTACATGCAAATATCCTACCTAATCTTTAGAATATTGCTGTCATAGATGTGAAATAGGAGTATGCATTCTGGACTACTAAATTATTTGTTCTCATTGAACTTGATAATGATTTAGAGAAACATCCTCTCTTCAGTTTTTTTGTCGGTTAAGAAACCATTTGGCACATCTTGTGAGGTGTGCCAATAATCTTTTGAATACTTATGAAGAAAAACTTGATGACATACAAGTTAATTAATTGAATTATTTAGTTTCTCAGATAGCCTCTCTATCTGAGGTAGTAAATTAATAGGAGCGAAACAGTCAAGTGATTACGGCCACTGAACCTTTTAATGGTGTTGCTATTACTTTTGAGCAACTGCGTAACTTTATGTTTGTGGGACCTAATACAACTTAGATCCAACAGTTTCAATGTGTTCCCAGTTTACCTAACCTAGTTGGCAACACTTCTGGTGCTACCAGTGCAATATTTACAAAACCCTGATGAGCCACTATCCACTTATGTGAGTAGCTTCAAAGAGGTCATGGTTATCCTCAGACTTAGTATCTCTGAAAGTGATCTGGTGGACAACATTCTAGAAGGTCTCACTCCTCAGGAAGGCTCACGCCTTTTTTTCCATAGTAAACTTGCTAGTTTGCCGCTCTTGACAGAATGTGTATACTACATTCACAGAACATTTTATATATCATTTAAAAGAGAAAAAAATTAGGTGTTAAGTTCTGTTCACATGAACAGTTTAAGAATGGCCCTGATAAATCAAACACTAATGCAGTGTTGATAGTAAGTCTTCACCAGCACTGGCGGATCAGGACAATCCTCTTGAGCAGTCTACTGACCAAGAACAGCCACTATTTAGGCATCCCATTCGCCACTATTGCAATAAAGTTGAACATATTGCTTCTGACAGTTGGAAGTTACATAAGAATATGCGCGAGGTTGGGACGTAAGCAACAATAGTAAGGGTAAATTAGCCAACTCCCAGTTAAATGCTTACATTTTACAGGCTGTGAGTAGTTGACAGCTGTTCCAGTGCGTTTTTGGGCCACTTGAGCCCAATGAAGCTAAGACTGAAGCTAGTGTCTGCCATGTGCATTTCCCAATATTGTAGGATGTCGAAGACCCTATGAATTGAAGATACCTTGGGCCCTCTTCAGGTCAACACGCTTGTTGAATCAGGTGTGGTGCAGACCATTATTGATGGCAAATTATTTAAACAACTCCAAAATTTTAACCTTATAAAATCTGTTTAGGTAAATCACTTAGAGTGTTATACTACATCTAATGATCAGCTACAGATATCATGCAGTGCTAGTATCAAACTGTAAATTTATAATTTCACTTTGGTAGTTAAGTGCCTGGCAGCAGAACACTTTAAAGTCAAAATTTAATTTTAGGTGTTGACTTCATGAGAAAGTCTGGTATTATTCTTGACATCCATGGTAGTTATGTGTTTCTTAAATTTGCTCCTGAGCAGAAAGTTTTATTTGTTAATTTCAACCAACAAATGAACACTGACAAACGCTGAGTTAAATTCCTAATGTGCTTACCTCAGAACTGGGATTAACAAAATTACTTGAGTACAAAATCAAATTATTAGATAAAGAGCCAGTCAAAAGTCATCCCTTTTGATTAGCGCTTCCACAAGTGGAATGCTTCAGATTCCAAGTTCAGGATTTCATAAACAAAGGTGTTACTAAACCGTTCACATCTCAGTATGCTCGCCCAGTTTTTTTGTTTCAAAGCATAATGGAAAACAAAGAATGGTAGTTGAATATAGGAAGCTTTATCAAAAAAATTGAAATAGAATCAGTACCTTTGCTTGACCTTCAGTCTGCTTTTCATTGGTTCAGCGAGTCAGTATTCTTTACGACCATTGATCTCAATGCAGCCTATCATCAGATAGCTTTAACAAAAGATTCAAAATCCATCACTGGGTTTTGTGTTCCTTAGAACCTTTACCAATTAACTTGTGTTCCTTTTGGGCTGCTCGCCACCGGTGCCCAAGTCTTTTGGATCAAATATTTAATGACATCAAACTCAAATATATGTACAATTACTTGGATGATGTGGTTGTGTACTCCAATGACTTTGACAAATGTCTCAGTCATCTCAAAAAGGTTCTTACCTGATTGGAAAAAGCCGGCCTCACTGTCAATCATACAGAAGTCAAATTTGTGGCTCAGAAAATATCATTCCTTGGATATAAAATCTCCTGGCAATGCATTGCCATAGATCTGGATACAACATAGGCTATTAGAAATTTTTCACCAACATGAGGTATTAAGGGTATAGCTCGTTTTATTGACATGGTTCAATTTTTCACAAAATGTATACCACACCTTGCCAAGAAGGCTGCACCCTAAAACCAGTTCTGTAAGAAGTTCTTCAATTTTGAATGGGGCGCAGAACAACACATAGCTTCTAAAATATTAAAACATTACACATAAATCCACCTGTGCTCCGCTTGACAGACTTTTCGAAACCATTTATTTTACAAACAGATGCCTCTAGTTTAGCTGTGGGTGCAGTTCTCGCCCAAGAAGTTGACGGTGCTCGCCAGCTCATAGATTTTGCATCCTGTACGCTGATTCCTCAAGAGTGAAAATTGTCTATGAGCTAGAGTTCTTAGCTGATTTTGGCATTGAAAATTTTCGCCAGTACTTCAAACATTCGTAATTCCTCCTATAAACTGTTAGCTAAGCATTGTCTTGGCTTTTGGCACATCCCAGACAATTAGGGAAAACTGGTCGTCGGGTGATGCATATTTCTACCTTAAAATTTAAAGTCCAGCTTATCAAAGGTACTCAAAGAGTTGTTACAGATAATCTTTCAATATTGTTTGAGGGCTCAGATTCTTCTGTACCACCTGAAAACCTAAAAAATTGCAATGTTTTGACAGACTTTCCCCTAGCATTCTAAAAGATTCAGGATCATCAGAATGAAGACCCAGAGTTAAGCATTATTATCCAAAATCGTAAGTCAGGTATTGAACATAAGCCCTACTCTCTGACCAAGGGTATCTTGTGTTGTAAGGCAAACAACAGAAAACATGGTATTTTGCTAGCTCATTTATGTTATGTGGTTTTTGCATACTTCTACTCTTCACCTATTGGAGCTCACCTTGTTATTTTCAAAACAATAGAGGCTATCAGTTAGGTACCATTTTACGTGGAAAGGGATGAACGCTGATATTGCTGACCATGTGAAGACCTGTGAGCTATATGCCATGAAGTAAACGTAGGCAAAATTCACATTTAGGTTTTTGTTCTCTCAAGTAGCCGAAAGGCCTATGCAAAAGTTATTTATTCATTTTGTAGGTCCACTACCTAGGAGTAAGTCTGGTCATAACATGCCCTTTTGTATGTATAAATGGCTTTTCAAAATTTATGTGTTTCATTCTCATGAGAAAAGCTGATTCTTTTTCTACTGTACATGCTTTTCAGATACACATATTGCAAATTTTTTACATGGCTTCTATTATTGTATCAGACAGTGGCTCTCAGTTTATTTCCAAGACCTTTAAACACATGAGTTTCTCCTATGGGATCAAACACATCACTTTGTCTCCATATAATTTTCCACCTTCATGTGCAGAGCATTTTAACAGAAACCTTCATTTGACATTTATTGCTTTCTGTGCAAAGGATCAAACCAATTGGGACAAGAATCTACCCTGGTTACAACTGGCATTCAATTACGCTTGACATGAGGCACATATATATCTACAGCTTTCAGTTGATGTTCACTTACATGCCAAATCGTCCTCTCTCCAACTTGTGGCAGTTGAGTGATCTTCTCCCTGATGATGTCACAGACATTTGAAAAGTTAGAGCAGTAGCCCTTAGAAATCATAAACGGGCCCACAATCTGACCCATTTAAAATACAATGGAAGCAGAATAGATCATTCTTTTGGAACTGGGAATTTAATTCTCTTAATAGCTCACCCTATAAGTAGAGCAATGGGCAAGCATATGGCCAAATTATCTTTTCATGGGACTGGTGTTTGAACGATCACATTTTGACGTCTACAGCTTTCTAGGCGGACCCTAAAAGAGCAGCCTATGTAATGCGCACTTTATCTCTTACCTAAAACCTTTTCATTCTTGGGCTATGTCCTAATTTATGGCTGTTCACAGTATTAGAAGCTGCAGATTCTGCCCGTGTGTTGTGATTAGCCGTGTCTTTTTTTTTATGTGCCGGTCCTTAGACTCAGTCTTAACTATGGACTGATCACTCACTGGTCTTAATATTTCTGGGCTGTCACATTTAAAGTAGGCCTACTAAAAAGAACATGGTCTCTAGGATTAATAGTTTATTTTAATTTTGTGTTTTTGGCATTGTATTATATTGTAAAAGGCTATTTAACGTCCCCGATTTTATGCTTGAAAGCTTAGCAGGGGACGGCTTACAGACTAACTTATAACCTAATTTAAATTAACACCCATGCCTTACATGGGATTCGAACCCAGAGCCTCCCGTACCCCAGATCCATGGTGCACCAACCGACTGTGCCACGGGAGGTCGGCTTTTGGCATTGGTTTATTAGTTTATTTATTTGAGGTTGTAACAAGAATGTACACTATTGTTTGTGAAAATTGCAACACAAAGAAAGAATGACCCGAATGAATCCAAACTTGGAGGATGTGTAGAACAGTGTACCAGGAATAAGTGATTACGATTACAGAGAGATGGCGTACATGCAGTCCCAGCAGCGTCCTCTCTTGTGTGAATTGAAAGGTCCGTGTTAAACCAAGCTCAGTTAGTGAAGAGCCATCAAACAAAGTGAAAGAAACTGTCAGTATGTCTCGTCAATGTCAAAGGCAGCCATATCAGTATGTGAGAGTTCAAATAAGGCAGAGTGCTTGGTCTCCGGGAAATGGGTTTGTCATACAGTGACATTTTGGCTCATACAGGGCATGCTGCTATGACAGTGATGCGCATGTGGCACCAGTGGATAGAAGAGAGTCATATGCAGCGGCAAGCTGGTAATGGAAAACACAATGTGACCACAGCATGGGATGAATGCCATCTTGTCTGCATGGCCGTAACGGACTGCACAGCGTACAGCTTTGTCCCCAGTGTTGGCTTGACACTAGAGTACTGCAATGGGCGTGGACCTGTCTCCGTTGACGGTTTGATGCCGTCTGCATCCAGGCTAGACTGGTGACACGCATGTTATTGTGTCTGCTTCCATTTTCCAGACAACACAAATGTTGCAAACTGTAATGGGCCTGTGAATGCCGTCACTGGAGTACTGAGTCAAAATGTAATGTTTTCGGACAAGTCCTGCTTCAACCTGTCCTACAGTGATGGCTGCATACATGTTGGATGCTACTGTGGTGACCACAATCTGGGAGCCTGCATTGTTGAGTGGCGTAGTGGAGAAACGCTAAGAGCGATGGTTTGAGGGGCCATTAGATACAATATGTGATCTCAACTCCTATGTACTTAGGGCAATCTGAACAGCAACTGCTACATCAGGGAGTTTATTGAGCCTGAGATACTGCCCCTCCTTCATGCGACTCCACATGCCATATTTCAGCTGGACAATGCCTGGCCACATGTGTTGAGGAATGTGTAAGTCTTCTTCAATGTATGACGGGTACCACTGCTTCCCTGGCCTGCATGGTCGTCTGACATGTCGCCCATCGAACATGTCTAGGATATGGTTGATCGGCGACTTGTTAATCACAGTCCTCCAACAACCACTGTGGAGGAAGATTCCCCAAGAACATACCAGGTCCCCTTTGGTTCTATGCCACAAAATTTAAGGGCTCTGATTGTAGAACATGGGGGCCTCACCCCATACTGAAATCTCAAGGACAGAGAGCATGTATAGTTCTGTAATCCTAATTGTGTTATTGTCATGTACCTAATCTGTGTTATACAGTTCATTTCAATCACATGTATCCTTTTTGGTATTGCATTTTTCACAAACGTTAGTGTGATTAACTTAATTGGGTTGATTTGTAATTTATTAAATATGTGTTTTCTGTTTTGGGAATTTAGGTGTTGATTTGAATCCCTTGTTGTTAGTATTTATACTATTTTTTTTTTTTATTATTTCTTTTTTGTGTATGTTCCATTACTGTGTGGACCTGTTCATTTTCTGCATTGTTGTTCCCTCCGTTGTTTCATGTCGTGGTACCTGATTGTGTCTGAGTCATCTGTAATTAAAAAAACACTTCACTTCGAAAAGGATGACGATGCTCTGTTCATTAACAGCTTCTGTTCTATCATACTGAATTTTAATCTTCTTGAACTCTAAACGGAATTTGTTGAACTAGAAGATATGCTTCATACTGTTATTGTCTTACATGAAAAGGAAATGTGGGACCTAAGATAGAATTCTAGTTTTGATTAACATTTTCACTTTGTATTGCCCAATTAAAAGAAAATTCCTTACATTCAAAACTGAAGTTTCTGATCCAACCTTTTTGTTGCCTCCTGACTCAAATAAAAAGTGGGATTTTTTTTATTTTAAGGGAAAATTTTTGAAAACTATGGTTGACACCCTCGACAACCAAGAGCTTGCCCTACTGGAAAAGCAATTAAATTCTCTGGGCAGTAGCCAAGATAAATTTTGTGCTAATTTGTCTAACTGCACCATTCTACTGTGTAATTTAGAAGATTATATTTTGAATGACACCAAGAACATCAGGGTTGCGGTGGCCAAGCGGTTAGCCCACTCACCTCCCACCAAGGCAAACCGGGTTCAATCCCCGGCCGGGTAACCAGATTTTCGCATTTGGGAATTGTGCCGGACGATGTCGTTGGTCGGTGGATTTTCTTGGGGATCTCCCGTTCCCCTCGCCCTTTCATTCCAGCACTGCTCCATACTCACCTCAATCGCCCTCATCTGTTCTCAATACCTCACTGTTAAAAGCCGCCCAAATCTCTTCACTCACTCACTCACCAAGAACATTTAAGTGCTGGCAAGCTACTACTTTGAACATTCAATCAAAACAAGTGTTCATGGTAAATTGAGCTCTACTTTATTAAATCCAATGTTTTTAATAAAAATGTTGAATAAAATCAAACACCTCATTGTTTTACCTTTACACATAATATCTCCTGTTACTCCTGATAATCTTAATATGTTTTATGGCCTTAGTTTATTGCAGACTGTAGTTTAAAATACTTCTTTAAATGCTATTGGGAATGTTCCATTTGCTTATAAGGATAGCCTCTTTGAAAGATGCCATGCCCCTTGCCATTTCTGGTTGAAAAATGAAACCAGTATTTGTTCTTATCTACAAATGAATTCCTGGTCAATAGCTTGGATAGAAAGTTATTTGCCTCATTGTATCATAATTCTTTAGCTCATTGTCAAACTCATGGAATTACCTTCTCTCCGGTCTTCCCTCCCATTTTTTGACATTTATGTTGATAGTCGCGAATTCAACCTTTTTCTGGCAAACCCTAATTGGACTATTGTGATGAATTGATTGTTAACCTTGAACATCCTTTTTCAAAATAACTTTTTCTCTTTGGTTATTTGCCACTAAATTCCCTCCGAAACTCACCCTTCAGTGTAGATATACTACTGATTCTATTGGCTCTTTCACACCCTTTCATGCTTTCTCTAAATATTAGTGGATATATCTGTAATGCATTTCATTGTGACATAGTTAGCATTTACTTTAAAACATTTAGTTCTATTAGTTCAGATTAGGGCGGGGGAAACGGGAGATCCCTAAGAAAATCCACCGACACGCGGCATCGTCTGGCACGATTCCCAAATGTGAAAATCCGGGAGTGACCTAGCCGGGTATTGAACTCAGTTCGCCTTGTTGGGAAATGAGCAGGCTAACCACTCAGCCACCTCAGCCCCAGGTTATGGATTAAATTCTGTACTCTTTCCAATCAACCAACACCACAACCAACCTTTTCACCTTCCCTTTCCAATGTAGCTGTTACGGGTACTCTACCTCCTGCTCCACACGACTCTAGGGGATAATTTTGGAAGTTTTGTAATTAGTTGATTTTCAGTTTTTATTATTGTAATAAAACTGTATGTATTAGCTCTAGTATATTTGACACATTCATGACCATTGATCAGCTATGGTCTGATATGAGGGGAGAAGTGTGTCCCAGTTGTCGCACCATTAATGTTAAACATATGCTGTTAATTTTTTGTTTCTACTTTTCTTTTATTCCGGTAAACTTGGCTTTTGTTTGCCAAAGTCTCATCGCCCCATAACTTTCTTCTACTAATAATCTGCCAGGAAATTATTAATTTGGTATTCTAACCTAAACCAGAATATTGTTAAAAAAAAATTTACTAAACATTTATTTTGGCTTAATTCATAAGATGTTAATATGGTAATTTTTCATGTAATCAGTGTGGGGCTGAATTCAACTGACAAACTTTGTGAAGTGATTCTTTATGGAAAATCAAATGGCAAATATATAGGACACTTTGTACCTAAACTAAATAATAAGGGTGAAATAAATCCCCGAAAATTGAGAGTTTTGAATGTTATTTTTGTGAAATATTGGAAACCAGGTGAGGTCAAAGTATAATTTGCAGAACATTGTTTTATGTTATCGGATTCTTCAACCTAAGAGCAGACTCTTATGAATAACAATCTCAGTTATGAAAATAACAATGGTTGCCACTCTCTTATTGCCGGAAACTTGGTTGCTGTTGGGAATTATGAACGTTTGATGCTGGTTTATTGAGCAGTATGACCCATGAAACAAAACTGGTCCTCTTGTTACAACTGCCCAGGGTCCACCATTTTGTTTAAAATGCACACAAAGAATCCGATATATTCCGCTGCAGCGATACAGTGCCTCATACGTAGGCAATACGTCATACATACATGTATGGTAAGTTGCTGTTCCCACTGTACAGACAATGGTGGAGGACATTTATTACTTGCTGTAAACAACAATTACCATGCATTAAAAAGCTTATGATACTACATCTGACAATGTGTGCCTGGCAACAGTCAGTGTGAGGTTCCCTACTTGAAGTATTTGTGTTGCATAAGTGCCTGGAACCATATTGCTGTCACTGCTATGTATTGTAAAGTCTATTGTTTATGCACCTGGATATGTATCACTGCAGCCAAAGCTTTATGTATGTGCGTTTTGTACAAAAGCGGTGGTTCTAGGCAGTTGCAACTAGAGGCCCTATGTGTTACCTGGTCATACTGTTAAACAAGTATGAAATGTTCGGGTTCGAATCAAGGTCAGGCCATCCTGAAATTGGTTTACCATGGTTTCCCGAAGTCACTCCAGGTAAACACTGTGATGGTTTCTTAATAAAGACCATGGCCGAATCCTTCTTCAGTTCCTTTCAAGTGCCTAGTTGTATGTTCCTGTGTCTAATGACCTCACTTTCAACAAGTCATTAAACACACAACTCTAAAAACGTACAGGTAGCCATACTTTATTATTACTGTGTAAATAAAGTGTTACTTTAACAATCATGTTGACAGTTGAAAGTAACATGTCTATAATGCAACATTGTCAGGCCATTCGTTTGCAAACAAACATTTAACTATGTATCTGATACAGCATGTAGTATAGAACATGTGTACAGGTTGTACGAAGGTCTGCATGTCTGGCACTAATGCCATACTAGGCAGCTCTGTACAGTTTGATGTGTTCAATTCCACGCCTTTCACAGCAGTTTTCACTGATCTAAAGGCACTATAGCGAATGCAGCCCATTAAATCCCGAGATGAATTATATAAAATATCTGAACATTCCATAATGTATCACTTACATATGTGTTGTCCAAGGTGCATGTTGGGTCTACAAAACAGAACGCGTTATGTGGCCGGAATTGACAGATATGCTACTTGTCTACAGTGCAGCAGAGCGAAATGCATGAAAGCTCAAAGAATGTCCAAGGATTTATTTCTGTCCAGACAGCAGCCACACCACACTACACCACATTTTATCTGTGGAGCAATGTTTGAGAGAAACTGGAAGTTTGTAGGTGACACAATCAAATGCAGGGTGTAGACGGACTGTGAGGACAGCCAGGTTCGAAGAGGATGTGTTGGAGGCATGTTGAGAATAACCCACGTGTGAGTACGAGTACTATTGCAAGAGTACTCAACAGAAGCTGCCGCACCATTGGTCGAATGCTTCATGAGTAGTTACTGCATCCGTTCTATGTACAATGTGTGCATACCATGAATCCTGCGGATTATCTTTGACGTGTGGTATTCGCAGCTTGGTTTCTGGAACTACTCGGAACACACCCTGACTTTGACAGATACATTCTCTTTACTGACAAGGCTTCCTTTCAACATTATATTATACAGAATTGTTGAAATATCCACTAGTTGGCAGATATCAGTTCTCACACCCCATTTGTCAACGGGGATCAACAGCGTTTCAGTGTCAACATCTGGGTGGGTGTAATACATAACACATCGGTTGGTCCCTACCGGTTACCACATTGTCTTACTGGCAATGTGTACACTGCATTTCTGTGGGGATCTCTGTCAACATTACTCAAAGAGATCCCGTTACAAATACAAGCTGCCATGTGGTTCCAGCTTTACGGTGCCCCAGCCCACAGTTCACGATGTGCACGCGATCACCTGTATCTCATTTTCCCTGAATGATAGATATGCCAAGGGGTCATGTTCCCTGGCCTCCAAGATCCCCTGATATGAATCCATTTTAATATTTCTTCTGGGGGTTACATTCGCAGCCTAGCCCCTCCTATAAAAGTGTTTGTTATTCACGTTTCTACAATAAAACCTATGGATTGCCACTGCTTTTTTGTCAAATGCAATGTATTACCTCATACCACTTACATGTGATGCATTGTAGCTGCATTTCTCTATGCTGCTGCATCAAATGTTTCAACATTCAAAAGTCTGCACAGTACACCGCAGCAATGATACAGTTCCAAGTATGTAGGCAATACCAATATCTTTACGTCCTGCATGGAATCTGACACAGACTGTCGCTTCAAACGAACAGTTGTGTATGCTTATTAATGTATAGTACGCGTTGTTTACAGTAGGTGTTAACATTGTCTGCCACCACCGGCTGTGCAGTGGCTATACACGCATGTAGGTAGTATTGCCTGCATACTAGGTGCTCTATCGCTGCAGCGGAATCTAGAGGCGGAATCTTTGTGTTTTTTCCAAACAAAAACTGTAGGTCCTAGGCAGTTGCAACAAGGGGACTATTTTTGTTTTGTAGGTCATACTGCTCAATAAACCAGCATCAAACAGTCATACTTCCTGACGGAAACAAAGTTGCCGGCAATAAGAGGGTGGCCACTCCTATTGTTTAAAAAAAGATTGTGTTATTCATGTGAGTCTGCTTTTAGGTTGAAGATCCTGTTAACGTAAAACAGTGTTCCACGAATTGTACTTTCATCTCACCTGTTTTCCGATATTTCACCAAAATACATTCCAAAATCTCAATTTTCGGGGATTTATTTTGCCCGTAATGTTAAGTGTAGGTATAACGTGTCCTACATATTTGCCACTTTATTATGCATTAGGAATCACCTCACGAAGTTTGTCAGTCAAATTCAGCCCCATCCAGTGTGTGTGTCTATATATATATATAAAACTTGGTTAAGATGGTAGCATGTGTATTTTACTGTGTTGTATAAGCTTAGCCTTGATTGTTGACATCCTGTGGTATAATGTAATATTGATTTTTATCAACGAAATTATTATCTACTCTCGGGTCTCCAGAAAATGATAATCAATCTGTTTATGTTACTTTGGGTATAAATCAAACTGTACTTGTAAGTTAGATTGTGACATTGCGTAATGGTTCTTCGTCGAACCACTACTTTGTGGATTTAACCTTTGCTGTACTTTTCTCTTTGGTGCTGCTGCGATCTTCTTCCTTCATGAAAATCATGCCATGTAATAAATTGACTCAGCTTTTTGAGCACTGTAATCATTATTTAACTATGTGGTAAAAAGATTCCTTTGATAAGTTTAAAAAAAAAAACCAGCCAACATTTCAGCAATGATGTGCTGGGTGCATTGCAGAGCGGTCATAGCTTGTTACAAAATAACATTGTATCTCTCCTTTCTCCAGCCTGATCGCAGTGGATCTGGCTTGTGGCAGCACCTGTCATGACAGGAAGGCCTGCATGTTATAATTGATTTGGTCATTAATCATCCAAATTGCAAAAAAATATATATTTTACAGCAGTTCAAAAAAATAGAAAGGGTTTAAAAAAAAGAAATTTTTTGTAAAAATTTGGTAAAGCAATAGATACGTAAAAAGGGAAAAATATTTTTATTATATGTTTGAAGTAAATTTAACAAATTTGTCATGTGTAATGTAATACCATAACTTTATACTTGGTTCATTGTTTTTCATATACACTTTCAAAAGAATTAATGGAACATGTATTTGAGGATATGCCATACTGCATAGAAAAATACTCGACAACTAATTATACTACCACATATGCCTGTAGTCTTTACAGATAAAGTACGCAACAAGTCATCATTGAATTCTCATTCATTTTGACAATACAAACCAAAATCTCCAAACCGTGTCAAAAACAAAGCGGGAACAGTCACCCATCCAGTCATCCAGTACGGTTTTCATCAGAGTTTGAGATCTTTAGTATGGTGTATGCTCTTTGTGAACGTTTATCACAGTCTGATACCTATGTGGCATACTCTGTACAAGTCACCAGAGGACTCCCTGCGGAATCGCCCCCATTCTTCAATGAGATCCAGTGAGAGTTCTTGGAGAGTCTGTGGTGCAACAGGACGACCACGACCAGGTCTGTCAAGCACATCCCACATGTGCTCAATGGTGTTTAGGTCGGGACTCACCGCTGGCCATTCCATCACTTGAATGTCCAGTCTTCACAAGACATCCCTGGTGATGCCAGCTACATGCAGCCTGGAATTCTTGTGTATGATAAGGAATCCAGGGCCAATGTTGTATGCAGCAGCCAGCACCTGGCCTACCAGGATCTGCTCTATGTATTCCATTGCAGTAAGGCATCGTCATACAATGACAAGATCTGTATGCCCGCTGACATTAATGCCACCCCATATCAACATAGGCAGTAGCCCAAATTTGTTGACTTATTGGACAACATTTGGCATGTACCGCTCACTATGGCATCTCTATGTACATACACGCCTATCACCTTGCCTCAGAGAAAATTGTGACTCGTCTATGAATAACACAGCTCTCCAATTGCATTGTTTTCAGTTAATGTGGTTACGTGCAAACTGAAGGTGAGTTGCTCAATGTTGCAGCATTAAGCTGGGTTCTCAAACGGGATGTCTGGGTTATAAGGTCCTTTCTTGTAACCTATTCCTTATAGTCTGATTGGAAACTGAGACTCCAGTGGCCCTTTGGGTGTCTTGTTGCAGTTCTCTGGTAGTATCCATACTGCAGCACATTGCAGAGATGGCCAGATATTGGTTGTCATGTGGAGTTGTAATGCATCAATGACCTTTTCCACCCCACCTGGAGAACTTACCTGTCTCGTAGCGATTTCACAACCGATGAATGGCAGGCAAGGAGACATTGAGGTCCGTAGCAACACGACATAAGGTTCACCCTTCCTGGATCAATGTGACTGTTCTGGCGACTTGTACAGTGTTGAGGTGTCACATTGCATGTGCGCTCGGTTAAATACGATCCCCACAAATGACAACTTCTGTTTGTGTACCTCGCTATGACACACCATGACACACTTTGTTTTGAGGAGTAACTTGACTCTGTACTGCAGGGCTAAGACTATAGATGGTGTATGACTTTACTGTGGTTTATGCTGAGCAGAAAAGGTCTAAAGCTATGCAATTAGACCATTGGTGCCACCTGTAGTCAAATAGAAGTAACATACTAAATGTTCAGAAACATGTTCCGTTAATTCTTTTGAACTATGTGTACAATGTTGTAATGATTTCATTTTGAATGATATAATGTTGTAATGATTTTATTTTAAATGATATAATGTTGTAATGATTTTGTTTTGAATTATATAATTTTGTAATGATTTCAATTTGTATGTGACAAAAGTTTGTTAAACACAAAAAATGACTGATAGACTGATATTATTATCAACAAACAATACTCAGTTTATATATATATATATATATATATATATATATATATATATATATATATATATATATATATATATATATATATATATATATATATATATATATATATATATACACACACATACACACACACACATACATACACACACACCCACCCACCCACCCAATGAAACCTCGATGTTGCGGTCCCGTTTATTCATTTCCCGTAGATCACTTTTTTTGGACAGTCCCGACAACTATCCTATATAAACAATGTTAAAAAAAACCTGCATGCTGCAACTCATAAACATACATTTACCGTATCCATCGATCAGATATTCTGCTCGAAAGCCAAAATATATTTGGAACAATGGTTTCGCTATGAAATACAGTGGATTTTTGATGATTCATTCCAGTTATTTCTCATTGGTACATTTGTCAAAGATTGTGCACATCAGTTGATTTTGAACGCGATGAGAATGCAAAATAACACATATAATCGACAACTGGTGCTATTTATAGTATTGTTTACATTCTGCAACAGTTTTTCGTGTTCTAGAGACTACTATTCTTTTTCTTCCTATGTATTTTCTGCATTCATTGGTTGGTGACAATGAGAAACCATAGTGTATTCTTCTTACTTGTTTACTGCACTTGTAGGTTAGCGACAATGAAAATTAATCACATATCTTTGACACTATTCATCAATCTATGGCCTGGTTATTGTAAACTGAATTTGCAATGAAGTTATTAGAGTCATGGTGGTATTTTTACGGACATGATTATTATCGGAAACTATTGGCTGCATGTTTGGTTAGAATTGTAAAGGTTTGAAAAAAGACAGTAATGATTGGCAAAAATTGTAGCAAATAAATCAGTTGTGGTAATTTTAACAGAGGGATTGAGCATGGCTTGGCCTGACGAAGGAACACTGAATGAAAATATTAATATAGATAAAAATTAAATTTTGCTCAATTTCAAAAATGTATGTTTTTAATTTAAAGTGAATATTTTATCACAAATTGACTTACTTAAATTGTTTTAATAACATCTTTAGGCTGTTGGTTTAAACAAAAATGCATTTTGAGGTTATGTACAATATTTCTCAGGTCTAAAATCCAAGTCTGCATCCTTAATTTTTCCTTGTCTTTCACGAATGAATAATTGAGGTTCCACTGTGTGTGTGTGTGCATGTGCGTGCATGTGTGCATGTGCGTGCACGTGTGTGCATGTGTGTGTGTGTATATATATATATATATATATATATATATATAAAAGCAAAACCCAACAAAGTGAAAACCAGAACAATTATGGTAAAACATGGATAATAACAAAAACCAAACAAAGTTTCTAAATTACCAGAAATTTACTATGTGAGTGTATATATATTTTGTGTGGCTCTTAGTGACGTCTTGAGAGTATAAAGTAGAGACAGGAGCTTCCAATAAAGCCTGCATACAATAAATAAAGCCTGCATACTTAAACAATGCCCATTAAACCAACCATGTGAAAGTCTATTGAATAAATTTGTTTTGCTCTTGATTAAGGGAAATCTGGAATACAAATATTAGGTTTTTATTTTATTTATTTTCATAAAACAAGAAAACTAATGAGATGTTATTTGTAAAATTTGTTGTAGGATATGAAGTAATTAATTGGCAAATATTTTACGCTATTTCTTTCATGTGTTTCTGGACGTCAAGCTAGTTTTAGTTTTTATTTATGTTTGTTGCTAGTTAGCATTATTAAGCAGTTTGCTGTAATAAGAGTATGATTACCGCTAATACAAAACTAAATTTATTGAGCAGATTAAAATTAAAAAATAAATTCTCCATTAAAACGAGAATGTGCTTTAATTAATATACATACAATGACTTTTATGTTTTGGCATATAAGCATTGGCTTCTTGTTGTTATATTACGAGAATCTCTTGTAGACATAGCAGATGGAATCGGTTTTCTACCCACAGCATTACACAAGATTAAACTCAATATATTTATATGATAGGCATACATCAAAATAATTGCTTTATGCTAAGTATACATTTCATATATAGGCTGTTTAGAAACTGACCGGAAATATTTTGAGAAGTGATTTATTTTGGAAATTGAGGTAGACATATGCACTACAACTTAGAGCCTAGCTTAATTCTTAAGGAAGATATATGCCCTTGAAAATCAAGATTAGAAATGGAATTTTTGCAAAATGTCAGAAATAACATGAAATTAAACTTCTATTCTCTTCATAATGTTAAGTGTTATTGAGATCTTCAACCTATGAATACACCAGTGTTAAGACCTTCTGCCTTCATAAAAATAATAGGGATGTCCACCATCTTACTGTGTACAACTTTTTTTGCTTCCAAGTTTTATTGAATTTTGAAACTGTCTTATTGGGCAATATGAACTACTTAAAAAAAAAAGGTCCTTGTGCAGATGTCTGTGATCCACCATTTCCTTTTTAAATGCACACAAAGTTTACAGCTGTGATGATATAATGGCTGGCATGTAGACAAGACTTTGCATACATGGAGGTAAACACAGCATATGCAGCTGACATTTGACAGACTATTCCTGAAAGCATTGCAAGTGAGGCAAGACAGAAAGTATATGCTGGACTTACATGTGTGTAGGACTGCAGTGTAGACAGCATGCTGAGGTTTACGTCATAGAAATTGGCCAAAATGCATTTTATGTTCGGTGCGGCAGGCTGTGAGCACGTGCAGAAATACCTAAATCACGTGACCCCTCGCACGTTGGAAATTTGTCGCAGTTGACCAAACCTATAAGGGAAACATTGACCATCATAATAATGATTGTACTGTGCACTTATTTGTCACTTGCTGACTTACTTGAACATTTATGCATGTCCAAGCAAGAGCACAGTGACAAGATATGTTAGTACATATGCACAAATTATTGTGTTACTTTAGTAAGCTTATTGTTAAATAAACTATAAATTTTGCAGAATGTGCATGTGGTGTATAGTTTTTGGTTATCTGTGGCACTTGGTGCCATTCATCATTGAGGATAATCAGGACTAAATAGTGTTACATTATCTGCTATAAATTGTTTCACCTTATGTTAGGCTTTGTATGTATTTAGCATATATGCAAACTATCCCTTTAATGTTTTTTTTTCATAGCATTAAATGAAAGTGTTTAAGTTTTTTTTATTGGAGTATAATGTTGCAGTCTTTGGATTACAAGATCATTTTGAAATTTAGTAAATTTCAGTGTCTTGGTCATATGTCACTTTCAAGTAGATAAAATGGTGATTTTTTTTTTACAGATGATGTTCAAGGCCAGGTACTGTCATCTGCTTCACTCTGCAAGCTAAGAGCCATTCTCAACTGTCAAGTTGCACTTATTATTTTGGGCCAGAGTTGGCATGCAAAAACTGCATTAGCAAATGCCATTTTTGGAATGGTAGTATTGCCAAATGTTAACAATTCATGCAAATGGATTCGTCTAAGGTTTAGGCACTGCAGCACACTTCCTGTACAAGTGTCTGAAGATTATGAAGTTGAATGTCATCAGTACAATAACCAATGGTTTGCAGTATCAGATGATAATTTTTTAGTATCAGGGAGTGATGAAGTGGTTAGTATCACATTAAAGTTATGTAAATATTTTACACATTTTTTATAGTTTCAATTAGAAGGAAAGCAAATTATGAAAATGTCAAACAGCTGGATAAGGTATACACAAAGATTTCAATGTAATTCTTAACTGTAAGTTGGTTGTGATTATTTGCTATTAGAAACTAGATACACATGATAACATGGTCTGTTTGCAATTAACCAGTAATTGAAAATAACTTTGGAAAATAATATTTGTAAATATGTCAACATAAAAAATGACTACAGCAAATCAAGAAAAGTAGTTCCAATAATAATAATAATAATAAAGATTTATGTAACAGCAACTTATTTATTTTTTTAACAGTTTCATTTCTGTGTAAGTGATGCATCATTAAAGATAAAATTTTTATTGGTTTGTTTGTATTTTTTTAAAGAGAAGTGATTCCTAGCAAACATACAAAGTGAGGTGACAGTGTTAAACCACAAAACTTGCATTCGAAAGGACACAGGTTTGATTCCTTGTCTGGCCATCCTGATTTTCATTTTCTACAGATTCCCAAATTCACTTCAGGTGAATGCTGGGATGATTCTGTACTACAGACCATGACCCATCCCTTTCCTTTTCCTCCTTCTTTGAACATTGTGCAACATCTCTAATGACATAAATGTTGATGAGACATTAAGCTGTACTTACCCATCTGTCTGGCAAACGTGATTTTAGGTGCCAACTTATAATTACGAAATTTAAATATTAACTCATGTTATTATTGAAAAATTACTATATCAATTCTTAGGGAAGTAATGCATTTTACAATTGCTTTTTTTTTATTCCATTGTAAGTTCTGGTGCCAGAACATCTGAGCATGTATTACCTTGAAAGTACCATTCTGTCCTTATCTGGGACATGTTTTATTTTCATAGATTAATTAGCATATATTGGGGACACTTTAAATAATTTTGTCGATAAACCTATATTTTACATGCTGCAATGCAGTTCGGCGACTGGCAACCACAGTACAAAAAAGGACCTTTTTCCAAAAAAAAATGTATATTCCCTGACATTTCCCAGTTTTCCCAAAGGGTGGTAATCTTACCTCTTGTACCCTATAGCAGATGTGGAAAATGGTGCTTATGCTATAGGCTAGGTTAAACAGATACTTGCATTCCTGATCTCTGCACTTATGACTGAGTGTTTAATTGAACTCCAGCTGCCTTTAACCCCAGCAAAATTATACTTGTGTACTTCACTCACCCCACCACTTTTACGTGCCAGATAGGCTGTACCTTTCCCTCTAGTTCCCTCGAGTCAAGCAAAGCGAAATGTTGGCTTATATAAAAAAATTACTGTAAAATATTTTAAAAGTAAGTTTACATATAACACTCAAAGAGTGTTCCAGAATTAGTAGCAAGTATTTCACTGATAGGGACTGCCTACTACCTTGAGACAGACATGGCTTTCTAAAAAGACAGTGGCAAGTCTCTCTCAGTGATATTTTGCTGGGATTAAAGTCAGCCGGAGCTTTGAATTAAATACTCAGTTTCAAGTATAGGTATCGTGAGTGCAAGTACAGCATAACTTCACTATAGCAGATTTGAAGGTACCAGAAATGTTGCTTCTTTGTTGTAGTGAAGTTCTTTATAGTGAAAGCACCCACACTGAAATTTTAAGTGAGGTGTATATGACATTTACGGCTATATGACTTGTCATTACTGTATAAAGTACTTTATTTAATGATAAGGAACATAATTACATGCCAAAACTTTTTTTTAGTTTTATTTTAAATAGAATAATAAAAAAATTTTAACGATTATATTATAATATGAGCCAGTCTCTCGTGAACATTTAGGGCACTGATAATTTCATTACTTTTTGGTTGTTTTATTAAAATTTACACCATCCATTTCAGCGTATATATGGTTTTCAGTTTCAGGAGCATTATTATATTCTACTACAATATAGTAGGCCTATGTAAAAATTTCTTAAGGATAGGTATATTTCAGGTTGTGTAATAGTTACAAACCACACAGAGTAAATTTTTTTCATATACTTTTAAGAAAACCACAAGATTTTTTGACTATGATTTTTGAAGATGATGTACATTCAACAAATAATAATTTATATGCACTGAAAAACAACGCAACTCATATGGCATCGCAAAATCTTATTTCACTCAGCGCTTATCAATTTTTACAACATACCAAAGTTGTATACGACACGCTAGTGGTGCAGTAATTTATACACATTCAAAAACAACATAACCTTTGTGCCGCTCATAAACAAACATCCTCGCATAGACCATAGATGTCGTACACAAGAAAATTATGTTGCTGCAGTACATACAAGAGAAAGACACTATGTAGTTTGCACACCCACCATGTCACAACTACTTGTGTACAGATGCTATTTTGTTTGACAATTTTCTGTGGTTTCATCATCTCAAGTCGTGTTAACATTGTGGAATAGCTATGGTGCAGCCATGGCACATTTTTTTCATAAACATTGCAATATTTTATTAAATGTTCAGTTATCTTAGTGGGAGAAAAAATCTAAATTTATGACATTAGTGCGGAATTGAGTCATAAAGTGTTCGTTAACATTAATTTTTTAATAATATACCTAAAGTCATAATATAAAAATTGGTCAAAGTGAAACAAAAACCCACAGTATTGCATAGGGTTTTTGTCAGGACCAAAACAGTGGTTCGTCATAATGAAAATATTTGTTAGTATAAAGTTTGTTTGAGTGGTGCTTTACTGTATCTGTTTTACATTCAACATAAGCACCTTGTTTTTTGCATGTAGGGCTTTTTCAAGCCGCTCTCTCATAAATCATACTATATGGACACAAGGAAAACTAATAGCGGCCTCTATTGAACCTAACTACAGACTTTCCACCAGTTAAATTTCAGGGTCAGTGCTTTAAGTCCCATAGGTACATGCAACATGACAAAAACACTGCATAAAAGTTTAAAGCCTTGCTCATACTGCTGATGGGGCACTTGATAGATGTAGCAGTTCAGCCCATATTGATCCTGCTCTTCTGGTGCTCAATCACAAAAATTACTTCAGGTAGGTGATTGCCTTAAGCATATATTTTCCCTTTTTTATATGTATAATTTTATAAATTGTTCATATATGCATACATGCAAGATCTGTTAACAACCTACTAGTGAAGGCCCCATGTGAGTGAGTGAGTAAGTAGGTGTGTGAGTGGGTGAACGAGAGTGTGAGAGAATGATTAATGTTAAAAAATATTGCCTGAAATTTATGCTTAATGTTATATCAGCAACTTTGTAACCAATTACCACCACATTTTATATGGAAACCATAACATGGAAAGCCAAGTAAAACTGTTATAAAATAATATCTTAATTTTATAGTGTGATATAATTTTTGTAGTATTATATGCCAAATATATGGTACCATTAAACAAATTTTATTCAAAACTTGGTATGCTAAAGTACCTATAAATGTGCACTAAATTTGTTAAGTAATCGCGCATTGTCTACCATTTTAGAAGTTAGTTCAACCAAAAATTATCATCACAGGCATTATGTCATATCTGTGGAACTACTCAACCAATTTCTATTAACTTTGGTGGAAAGTTTTTGAAGTACATTAAAATTACTTTATATATATATAGATATATATATATATATATATATATATACATACACACACACACACACACACACACACACACAGAGAGAGAGAGAGAGAGAGAGAGAGAGAGAGAGAGAGAGAGAGAGAGAGAGAGAGAGAGAGAGAGACACACACACACACACACACACACACTCACTCACACACACACACACACACACACACTCGAGACAAACTATGACACAAATACTTACTGGTAATTTGAGCGCCAGCGGTGCTTCCTAATCACCTCACTATTGAGACTCAGGGATGCTGTGGGTTCTGTGTGTCCATCTCACCCGTGTACACTTACAAATACGTTGGCAATACTAAACTTCTAATAAAATCACTGAAATAAACAATTGATAAAACATGTGGCTAGGACACTGTCACTACTGAATAAAAAATTGAGTTCACTGTAGACTTGTTTTTATTGTTATTATTCATACACATCAACATGCCAATGAAATGATTATCTCGGTCATGACTAGCCAATTCTGCTTGGGTGCTCCCCAGCCCGTAATTTATCTAGCGCACGCCTAAATGGATGATCTCACCGAGGTGCGTGAAAGCACAGCATTCACAAGGGAAGAGGGCCGACAGCCGCTAGGGTGGACTGATGGTTTTTCCCTGAACAGGACATGGTGAATTACAAATGAAAACCCTTAATACACATTGACACGTGTGATTACTCGGCATCACTAACGCAAACTCGTCGGGGCTCGCCCTCCAGCACGTGGTTAGTGATGGCCTATACACAGAGCTGGCTAGGACGGGAATAATTGCACCGTACACTAATTACACAATTACATAGACCCTTGAATGATACATGAAAAAAGATGGCACACAAGATGGATATTCACAATAAACACACACATGTGTGAAAACAAGCTTAGGCGGCGCGGATGCCGCTGGATGAAGTTCGTAGCGGACAATGTGGTGCAGGTGAAATTACAATATTTCTGCGTGGAAACGGCAAACTAAATTCAGATAAAATATTACTCGTGTTGAGCAAGTGGTTCTCTTTACGATTAGAGTCGTTACAAGCTTGTAACATGCCTGATGGCGGTGAAATCAAACATTAACGTGACCGCGAGGTCAAGTACAAAAAGCATCAATTTACGTGAAAAATACATTAAACCCTGAATGAAAAACATATAGAACCCTGAAATAAATGATTGCACATACAATGTTATATAAATAAGCTCTTAAAACGCAGTGATGGCGTATACAAAGACTTGGCTTCAGTCAGCCACGTGGTTATACGTGATGTTGCTGTAAAATATTCAAGCACGAAAATTACCCTTAAGTACATACAGAAAAATAAAGCTCTTAAAATTGCATGTAGCAATTATGCAGAAGTTACAATGAAATGCCATAAACATAGGCAGATGGCATCTGATTCAAATGCGCAGGTCGCGTGACCTCTTTCTCCTCCTTCTCCTCGATTAAGTTAAAAATTCAGCAAGGGTGCAAGAAAACAATAAAGCAGAAGCATAATGCTGGGGAAAATGTCTGGCAAAAATGTACACAAGCAAAGATTAACTGGTAAACTACATGGACTATGGAAAACTACATCAGTGAACAAAAGTTGTAGTGCGCACGTGACAGTGTCTTTCCTCGCCAGCTCTCCTCGACAGACTGTCCAGATACAAGCGTCGCACGGACCTATCATGGCCGCCTACGGGGTTTACATAAGCGGAAGTGCTATGCACGCTGAGTGAAATATTTTATAGTGAAAATAAAATGGCACAAATTAAATTAGATATTGTTTTATATTTCTATAATTTTGTTACGAATTTTAATATTATTTTAATGTCTCTTTATGATGGCGTTCATGCCAGAATATTAAGTGTTCTTTATCTCGGCACCACAGGCATTTTGAATATTCATAACCAAACAATTAGAATTAGTACAAGCACTTATAACATTTTAAGACATATTAAACACGGTAAAGACAATATAACACGTGTTACCCTGAAATTAACATTTAAAGGAAAGTTCAAAATTATCGGCCTCTTTGTGCACGTGCGGTACACGTGACACGTGAGCGCTGTCCTGGGCACTAGCGCCACTGGCTATTAGTCGGCATTAATTTTTATATATATATAAGAAAAGTGGGCTAATTTATGTTGGTAACTATGTATTTTTTTTTGCTGTTGCTTTGCTATTCATGTAAAATATATTGTGAAAATTGAAAATTGTGTAAAATATTCAAAATTGCAGATTTCATTGCTGGCTTGTGAGTTCCTGTAAATGGAAGTAAAAACACAAAGTGTACACAAATAAATTTAAAATTTATTGTTTTGTATTTTCTGTAATAATAATTTACTCTGGCAAATACTGATTCAGGCAAATTCATTTACATATATGTATTTATTTTGCCCAATTTCCTAATTGCATTTTAGCTATGTCTAAGCTATGGGCTTGGCCAGAAAACATGTCATATTGTATGAAATTGATACACATGTTAATTGTATTTGTTTTACAGTATGTTTTGGTATTAGTTGTAATTTTTTTATTATTCTAGTTACCAGCTGAACTTTCAACTGTACTTGAAATTAAGATCTGCCATTCACTATTACGTGACAATATTACAGTGTTGCTTTCTCCTGACTATGAATCTATGGAGCATCAGGATTTTCAAGAAACTGTTGAAAAAACATTGGACAAAATGCTTCCTATTTTTCTGTATGCAGTTGATGAAGAAAGGTTCTCTGAAAATGTAAGTAAGTCATATCTACTAATGTGTGTTGTATCAAGAAAAGTTGAATTAAACCTTTCAGTGCCAAGAGCTGAAAATATCAGCTTTCGTTTCTTGTGCAAGAATTGCCAGACCCTATATACTGGTCCTGTTTTTGTACTCTGTTTCATGTAGCTTTGAAATGTACACAGCACTTTCTTTAAATAGTTTTATATTGTTACAGGTGTTTAGATCTTTTTCCCAACCATAAAGAGTACTTGTGATTTAAGTGTACGTTGTCTGAAATTAGTTCATATCAATTGCTGCATGGTTCTTTAAGGTAGGCAGAATGTTAATTTACATTCTACATTTGTGAACTGACTTCGTAGAAATAAAGTAATATCGAATAAACAAAATATAATGTTACATTTATGCATATTTCTATTGACTGTTATACAGAATATTCCAACTGAAGCAGATGATAGATCTCAAGACCAACAGAAATGTCCAATACCTATGTGATTCAATTCTAGACAGTTTAATTTTTTTTTTTTTTTTTTTTTGACCTACTCTACACTGCACTAAGATTGTCATAATAGTGACAAAAGTAAATGCTCTGGTAATGTGATGTTTGTACAAATGATAATTTATTAATATGTCCACTTTACCAAATACCATTCATTTCATTGTCATTACAGTGACATGAAAAATAATAACAGATTTGCAGAAGTTATGTCCCGATATTCATCATGCCTTTATATGAATTTAAAAAAAAAAAACTATATAATCTAATGCCTTCCACTGGAACAACTATATTATTGTATGCCTAATCAAAAGTACTAATTATAATTGGTCATAAGCAGATTTCAATGTTGAAAAGGTGAAAACATAATACAGAAGTTGCAATTTATAGACTGACTTTAGAGCAATGCTACATACGTGGAAAAGTGTTCAACTTTTACAAATTATGATAGTTGACATTAAAATTCAGTGCAATCACTGGTTCACTGGTTTTAAAAGATTGAAGAATAAGAGGAGAGAAATAAAATGCAAGTTATTGGCTTATTTCATATTTCAAAGTATTCACAAAGGTACATAACACATTTATGGAAGGCCGTATACCTGGTTCAAGACATGAAGGCATCCCAATGATTGACCCAGACCACTTTAACCAAGTGTAGGAGGAGGTGTGCCATGAACCTTCTAATAATAACAAGCATTCATACTGGTATCCCAATAACTAGTGTACATTGTATATTGCAAGTCAGAAATTACAGAGGTTGCAGTCTTTACTTCCAGCAGATTGTGAGAGAAAAAAGGTGGACTTATTACAAAAGATACTGCGTTAGACAAGGGAGGACCTCAACTTTTTTTATAATATTTTGTGGACAGGTGAGTCACATTTCAAAAGAGGTAGAATACTTAACATTAACAACTATCACTCAAGGTTTATTCAAAATTGTCGTGAAATAAAAAATTATATTTTCAACTTTAGTTTGGTGTTAATTTGTGGATGAGAATAGTAGACAGGCAATTGATTGGACCGTTTTAACTAACAAAGAGACTGAATGGTACTTTTATAAAAAATTGTCTTTAGCACAATCTTCCGCCACTGTTAGAAGATGTGAACCTGGAGGTGTGTAGAAACATGTGGTTTCAGAATGCTATTATGCAATGCAATTAAGGCAGCATTTAAATATTACATTCTCTAATGAATGGATTGGACATTACAGACAACTAGCATGGCCTCCACATTCACCAGACTTGAACCTGATTAATTTTTTTCATTTGGGGGTACTGTAAATTAATTGTTTATGCAAATGAATATCAAAACATCTTTAAACTGAGGTACAAACTGTGATAAAACTGAAAATACTATTAAATTAAATGGTATTGCTTTCCAATAATTACAAAGTAATTTTTTACGGAGATGCATGTTATGTGGGCAGAGACAAAGATGGCATTTTGAATATATTTATATGAATATGTTGATAAATGAAATTAAGCTTGCATTTTATTTTTCTCCCTTTATTCTTGAGTCTTTTAACATGCATGAACTAAAGCAAAGGCATGATGCTCTGCCTTTCACTTTATTGTGTAGAATTTCAAGGTCAGCTATCATTATTTGTGAGAACTGAAGACTTTCCATGTAAGTATCATTGCTCTAAAGCCAGTTTGTAATTATTGCAACTTCTGCAAACTATGTTTGACCTTTTTGATGCTGAAGTCTTTTCATAGCCAATAATGATTAGTATTTCTGATTAGGCATACAATTAGGCAGTTCTTTCCAGTGGCAGACATTAGGTTTTGCAATACATTATTATTTTCATATTAATATAATCTTGTGACAAATAAGTGGTCAAGACATAAGTTCTGGAAAACTATTATTATTTTTCACATTGCTGTAATGATAATAATGTTCATACATGGTGTTGGTAAAGTGGCTTCACTAGTCACCTACCATTTGTACAAATGTCACTACACTGAGACAATTATTTTTGTCACTCTCATGGCATTCTTGGTGTAGTGTTGAGTATGTATAAAAAATCAGAAAAAAATTGTAATATTTAAATGATCTAGAATGGGGCCACATATGAATTGGTCATTTTTGTTTGTCTTGATTCCATCTATCAACTTATTCATTTTGGATATCTATTTTTGGAACATTCTGTGTGTCATACCTTGGGAACAACCCAACTTTTGAAGTACTGCTTTTTGTCATGGGACTTTTCTGTCATGGCTAACCCGGAAAACACAAAACAAAACAATGGTCATCAATCTGCAAATCCCCATTAACAGTTATTGAAAAGAAAAAAAAAAATATATATATATATAAGTTAGTGCATGAAAGGTACTGCAGTAATTTTGATACTGCTGTTTCAGTGTGAATTTATCTAAAAAAAAGTGGTACTAGGTTGAAGGCTAAGCATAGACTCCCAAGTCTCTACAGTAAACTATTGCGCCCACATATGCGCCTCCTGGACTGTTGTTCATCACCTCTCCTCCCTGATATTGACCTCACGGGCTTCCTGTACCAACTGACATTGTTGCATGCTCCTACGTATGCTATATTCCCAAAGGACCACACCCAAGCCCGGTCTGCTACATCATTGTGTATTAATACACAAACACAGTGACCTCCCATCGCAAGACTTGTTAATAAATTTTGATATAACAGAAAGCTAATGTAAATCAGGAGGATGTCTGTTATTACAATTATTAAATTTTTAGAAATTAGTTAGTTTTAGTGCAAATAGTAAGTTGGGTACTGTAAAAGACAGCCGTGTCTATCAATAATAAATGAAATGCAATTGTTTATAAATATTATCATCTTCACAATTATGATTACTGTTCATTATGAAAGTGCAAAAAGTTACTTTAAACTAATATGCAGTTTTTTGTTAAAAACATTGATCCCAAACAAAATCTTTGGGAAAGAGTTAAACTTATCTGAATTCTTACACAAGACTATATTCAATGAATGTAAAAACATTATTATACTTTGTAACTAGATTACACCTTATAATGAGAAGAGAAGGGCCCGTTTTCTGACATGAATAAGTGGATCTCCACGGTCACCATGAATTGTTGACCATTCCCTATGTGTACAGTGTTGCCTTGTTTCTGGAATGTAAAGTTCTGTCTTGGTTGGGGAGACATCATAATTCTCTAGGCTGAATATTTCTCCAAGTGGTGGTATGGTTGGATCTTTTGAACTATTATCCTGGCTATATTAAGTCAGTATGCCTTCTGTTTGTCAATGTTAATTCTCAAACTATTTGGCAGAAGTATAAACAAAAAAGATGAAAAAATAAACTAAATAGGAACTCCAAACATTCTCAATTAATGGTAAACATACTTAACACAGAACCAAGAGTTAATATACTTTACTGTATTTGTATAATGTGGGTTAAATTGTGTGAAACTTAAATTGGTCACATTTATTGAAATTAAAACAATAAAACATGAGTTACTTGAAATAAATTTGTGAATCAGTGTCGTAGCTGACAAAATACTTAAAACATTAATTGAATTCTTGGTATTATGCTTGATACTGCATTTTACAAGGGCATGTCAAAGTTTATATTTAATAACTTAATTATGTAACTTTAACAGAAGCAATCACATGCAGTTTCTCTTTTGTCTTATGCGAATAGAAAACTATTTCTTTCTCAGTATTGCCAACTGCTGGTGGGAGAAACTGTTCTGCATGTTGAGAGTTGAGAGATTTGGAAGGCCCTTATACGTTATTCATGTTAATTTATGCACTTTTTAAAGCCCTGCCTAACTTCTTTTTTCAGTCAATTTCCAACTGATTTTTGTGTAAATATACACATGGCCATGTGTTTCATTTTTCACATAATGTTTACATTTCAATACTAGTTAAATTATAGCGTACTGTACTTATCAAATAAATACGTGAATGATAAAGATGGCTGAAAGTATCATAGATACCTGCAAAAGAATTTTTTGTATAATATCAGTTGTTGGTTGTTTAATTTTATATTACACAGTTCCTCTGTATTCCCACTTTCCCAATGGATGAAGTAAGCTGGAGATGGAGAACCATAAAATGCAAGGCAGGGGAAGGGACATGTGAGTACCTTAAGATAGCCGGCCAGCCAATGGTTATATCTGCCATGTTTTCCAATAGGAAAACAGGAAGTGACCCCACCAGAAATGGACCGTGTTTGCCATGGTAGGAGGCCTGTGCATTAGCCACACCACATTGTGGCACCTAGTTTTTTTCTAGATGGCATAGTTCAATGTCCAAGCAAATTTTACTTTTTTACTGTACGGACTATGCAAGGGCAAAATATTCTTGTTTGCAATGCAGAAATTTTTTTTGCTTGGTAACAGGCTTGTAATAATCATAAAATTGATTACAATAGTTTACACTGATGGCAACACTAATCTTGGCAAAACATCACTCATTATAACTCATCATCTGGTCAACAAAGTAAATTAAGAGACTATCTTCTAGCTCTTAAAAAAAAACAGATGAATTTTGCAATTTGCATTTGCAGCAATATAGATCGAATTTTGGATGATAACACTTGTTTGCCTATTCAGTGCTCAAAAATGTTGAGTTACTTTGGAAGTTGCCGCTCGCTCTGGCCTCCTTGCTATATGAGCCTGATGCCGTAGCGAGCACATTACAGAGGACCTTCCATTGAGAAAAGAGGGAGGATATTGGAATGTGCGTAGCACATCCGAACAACAGATATAACAATGGAATAATAGTTATTACTGCTAATTAAAGATGCGTACAAAGTTAAACATAATAGAAAAAGAAATCATCATCACAAAAAAAATCTGAGCAGCTAAATTTATTCCATCTCTTGTGCATCAACTTACAGATTTTACAGCGTTTAAGCTAATCACATGTAGCTCTCAACTTCACTGACCAAAGCAAATGAGAGAAAATATTTCAGCTGAAATATTCATTATGTCAAGCTGTGGAAATATATTATTAGAAGATATTAGCAATTCGGATTACAGGTAGAAATGCTTGAAATACTGAGTCCATGCATACCTTGTAAATTAATGTGGATATTGAGATTTACTCTTAACTTCATTGTCAGGTGTCCTCGCCTCTCCCCCTAGTTTTTTGAGAGACCAAATTAGCCTTAAACAACCTTATACACATTTTCAATTTTCAAGTCTCAAAATTATGAACACATTCATTTTATGGTCTACATTTTCACCAGCTTCATGGCATGGATTTAAAATTGCTGTGTCTGAATAGAATATAATTTCCAAACTTGGTTCTTGAAATTTCTGCGTAAAGTAAACCGCTGTACTTCCTTCTCTGTATTAAATCTCATTTTTCAAAGTTTACAAATGGTTTTAATTTTATTCCTCTAGTCACAGTATGGTTTAAACAGGTAGCTTAATAATGCAATTAAAATATGCAGTCCACAGAAAGAAATAAAGTTTAGAATGAAGTGGTAGAATGTGCAATGCTTCAGCCAGCCCAAAACAAATTTATTAAACAGGTAAACTTTATGAACAATCACATTGTTATTGATTGCAAAGAGACCAAATTTAAGAAGTAATAATATATTTTTGGTGTGACAGCCAGAACAAAATACAAAAATTGTTAGCACAAACATGGAGAAAATCAGTGCTCTACATCCCTCTTTAGCAAAGCTCTACTGTTCATGTTGTTACAAGATAAATAAAATAGAAAATAGGTTCATGGTTCTCAGCGACGACTGCCACTATATATAGCATAGCAAATTATAACAAATCACTGACTGTGAGTAGATTAGTCAGTCCGCATCTGAATGTTATCTTTAAACTTTAATGGTAACCTAAGATTTTTGTGATTATTTAAATGATCTGCTTATAGTGCTGAAAAAAACCTACGAACAAAAAACAAAACAGAAAACAAAAAAACCAAACTAACCCTGTAAAATTGACGAGAAGCTAGGAAATATAACAGAAACTAGCTGTCATAGAACATGTGCCAAGAAAGGCAACAAACTAGACAAGCAAAATGATGGCCAACAATCACAGTGAACACAATTCAGGAAAAGATTATTTTCTAACCATTATCCACATAACTAATATGAAAATATCAAGTTTTAATTGGTCCATTTTCCCACAGAAAAAATGCTGGTATGGCAGATTCCATGGTAAAATATGAGAACAGATGTATGTATTTCCACGAAATATGTCATTTATTCATAGATTCCAAAATTAATCTAGTTTTAAAGTTAGAAAAAAAATGGATTTCTCTATTATTAGTTAATTTGTTTTTAAAATGATTATTCTTTTACTAGTGATAAATTACTTAAAAATTTAAAATATTAGTAGCTGATAAATAAAATATTCTTTGATATATTCACATACACACGCACACACACACATGCACACATGCACCTGCTCCCACAGGCATGCACATGCATACACATGCACACATGCACCTGCCTCCCACAGCATGCACATGCATACACATGCACATGCACCTGCTCCCACAGGCATGCACATGCATACACATGCACCCACACCCACAGCATGCGCTGCATACCCACCACACACTCTCTCTCTCTCTCTCTCTCTCTCTCTCTCTCTCTCTCTCTCTCTCTCTCTCTCTCTCTCTCTCTCTCCCTCTCCTCTCTCTCTCCTCTCCCTCTCCTCTCTCTCTCTCTCTCTCTCTCTCTCTCTCTCTCTCTCTCTCTCTCTCTCTCTCTCTCTCTCTCTCTCTCTCCTCTCTCTCTCTCTCTCTCTCTCTCTCTCTCTCTCTCTCCTCTCTCTCTCCTCTCTCTCTCTCTCTCTCCTCTCTCCCTCTCTCCCTCTCCTCTCTCTCTCTCTCTCTCTCTCTCTCTCTCTCTCTCTCTCTCTCTCTCTCTCTCTCTCTCTCTCTCTCCTCTCTCTCTCTCTCTCTCTCTCTCTCTCTCTCTCTCTCAGCAAATTAGCTTGCAGTTATGATAATATTGATTAAATTATTGACGTACAGTCATTTGGAGGTTACACTGTTTGTAATATTGAACTGTCTTTCTTCTTGCAGCCTGATGGGAGATGCAGCACTTGTTTCGCTGCTGCATGCATCTCCAATCTGAACCGACACCTCTTTGCTCCCTTAACACAGCAGTAAAGCACTATGGAAATTGGTATATTTGTCTATTTGCATGGCTGTATAGGTTTATTTCCTTGTCCTTGTCATACTTTTGTGCACTATAAGCAAAGTGAAAAACTTGATTAATGCTCATATTAGCCCAAGATTCTTAAGTCATCTTGCAATGTCAGTGTTAATATAATTTAACACAAAATGACTTTAAAACCTTTGACGTAGGTAGGATGCTTATAAATAGCAATATTAAAAGAATAAATAAGATCTTTTGCCTTTCTTGATGATTTAACAAGGCACATAAACATAGTACAAACAACATCATAGCACAGCTTTATGGTCCTCTTGTCGCTTTTTATAAAGGAAAGGAAAAATTGGCCCTTTAGGAATGCCAGCTCAGCAATAAAAGTGCTGAACAATTAAAAAAAATACAGTCAGCCTACTCTCCTCACACCATGACAAAGAGGGGTAAATTCCCAGTGGGTTCATACCCAGAGTATCGCATATAAGAAACATGGTTTGTGTTGCAGTTGGCTGGTTGGTAGTGTCAGAGTACTCTTGATACGCCACCATTGCATTCTGTCACTGCTCCATCTCCACCGGTCTTCACCACCATCAGAGCTGAAGACCTCAGTTGTTAAGTGCCAGTTATGTCTCCTTCACTTCAGTTGGAGTTAACTGAATATTGTGTTTCACATATTTCACATCTACAATGAATTATTACATGACTTGAATGATGTAATTATGCAGGTTTTAAAGACCTTAATCATTTAGAAAATTACTCACATTTTTCATATTAGTTTTCAATTAACATTAATTTTGTCACCGCCAAATATCAGATGGAACTTACATATACCATGTAGCTATGATGTGAAGAATTGTTTTGCACATACCCTACGAAATATTTTTGATCATGTTTAAACTTGCTCCTTGAATTATGTTATATTACTAATCATAAATCTTCATGAAAGTTTTTTCTTTAATTAAACTTGCAAATCTTCAGCTTATGGTAAATCTTGTAGTCTGCAACATAGAGGCTCCAGATACAGCGTGTCCAGCAATTGGGAAGAGTGGGAAATGGGTCGGATTAGAAATGTTGTGTGAAAGTCAGAGAAAGTAGGAAATAATAAAAGTATGTCCGCAGAACCCCTTGCTGTGAGGGAGGAGGGTAACAGGGGTTATTGTGGCAGGGAGGAGGTGGACTAACAATTACCTATCTTCATTGCACCACAGCCTGAGCCAACTGCCTGTGCTAACCTAGTGCCGCTGTTTTTGTAAAGAATGTTGTATGTGCGTGCATGTCATCACAGTTGTATAATAGTGTAATTTGGCTGCTTATGCAAGTTTACTTTACGTCTTTGGTAGACAACTGACATACTGAAGAATTGAAGCCGAGGATTAAGTTGTAAGTATACAATGCAGTGTATTGTATTAATTTGATGTGGTACGTAGGTATAAATGTGCTTTAAATGTGATTTTTAATGTTTGCCCAACTTTGATTGACTAATACCTCTGTTTTTAACTTTCACACTATTATTGGCTAAACATTTTCATATTAATTGTATGTAAAATAAGAATGTAAATCACAACTATTTCACAGGGCCATGCGGAAACATTCATATTCCCTGTAGCGGAAGCAAGTCGTAAAGTGAATTAAGGAGCAACATTTGTTGACTGTTAACAGCCAACGTTGAATGAGTAATGTGAGGACAGGCCATATCTTCTCTGGGAATGAAAAATGTAGCCTTGGACAGTCTAATTTGTGGCATCAGAGGATTGTCATTACTTCATGTAAATGTCTGAACGTGTGTGTCTTTCCCATAAGTAGATTTCTTTTTACGTGGCTACCATTCAGTTTTCTTTGTAGCGTTTATTATCACATTTTCAATTAAATTTTTAAGCAATCAAGTTGCTGGCTGCTGTTTTCCTTCCGCTTTCCTACACTTTGTTTTTACACATGCCACATTGCTTTGCAGCGCGACTGCGTACTTTACGGGTCGACTT
This sequence comes from Dryococelus australis, assembly GCA_029891345.1. Classification (NCBI taxonomy): domain Eukaryota; kingdom Metazoa; phylum Arthropoda; class Insecta; order Phasmatodea; family Phasmatidae; genus Dryococelus; species Dryococelus australis. The sequence goes on along the minus strand of CM057009.1, from coordinate 829,877 downwards.
CGCCCCATCAGTGAGCGCAGAGAGCTTTGGGTCAAGTCTAAAGTGGCGTACATTTATTCTAGTGGTTACAGGGTTGATTCCTCATGTTGGACAACTACAGACATGGAAAATAATTAACGCGTTTAATTATGAAAATTGTACTGCCTGCCCGGAATTCAACATGCGCTTACCACCCACTCGACCAGAGATTGTTTTATCCGACGAGACATGAACCAGCTGACACAGGTAAGGAAGTTGAAAGAGTCACCACAGGATCGCAGCACCCCTGCACCCAGTGACGTCTCAGCCGCCGAGCCTCGAGAAGAGGCCGTAAACTTGTCATCAGTCTCCACCCAGGGTGACAAGAAAAGTGTGGTGCTGCCAGCTACCCTGAGCTAATCTACCCCTGCGGTGGAAGGCTAGCAACCCCCGCACCCATGTGAGAGCCATGAAGCTAAGATGTTGACTATATAAGGAATCCTGAAAATGCTCTTACCAGAGTTTGTCGGCCCACCTACTGCAAAGGTTGGAGGGCTCTCCTGGCTCTGGACAAGATGTCTACCTCTCCCAGACTTACGAAGGCCAGCCTTCTACTACCAGCAGCCTGTGAAAGGCTCATCCACCAGCTTGCATAGGCTCTCTAGCACCTCCAGCTCCGTCAGATTGTGAAGGCTCTCCGGAGGTAACTTCATTATCTGCAACCCTGCACCCCTTACCTAAGTCATTCCTTGACTCCTACGGTAGCAAGCCGTCGCAATGTCCCCTCTGGAGAACCACCTCTCCGATAACTAATTCGCTGTTAATTGCGACATTTATTATTCTTGGAGCTTGTTTGTTTGGAGAGAATTCATCCAGGTTCGCCTTCACCTGGTGTAAAATTAAATTATTAATAATTATTATTGTTTTTAAATTTTTAAAGAACCAGATCCCCAGTGTTTTCTCAAGCGTCAATAAAATTATGTGATAAACTCTAATCTGGATGAAGTAGTCATTTGCGCATACTTAATGCTTTTAATTTTAATTAATTTCATTTATGGCTCAACAGCAAACCCAACCTTTCACTGCATAATTAGACTTAGTGGGTCGAACCCCTTAGGATCACAGCTCCTGCAAAGGCTATAGTCTGCAAAGACATACTGGGATTCCTGGGTGTCTCCGGTACGCCTGCACTTCCCTGCTGTACCATTCTGACTTTAACGTGTCATTTGTCTCTGTCAGCACCTCGGGAGTTACTGAATAAGATACTCTCATGAGAGCTGTACTACGGCAGCTTGGGGGAAGTGGGAGACCAACCAGTACATTAATGAATAGAGCCTCAGTTAGAGAGAAAGAAACCTTGCAATATAACATTAGTTTGGTAAAGTTAATTTTCATAAATTTAGATGACTGGAAAGCGAGGAGGACTGTTTAGCAGAAAATGTCATCTAGCTTGACGGGCCCTACAGAGGGACCTATCTCAGGCTGGTGCTGTACCGCCAGTCGACTTCACTCACAACACTTTACCCCATCCCTCTTACTACAAGTCAGTACTCCTGCATCACGTCAGATTGCACCCTATATAGCTTATGTACATAAATCTGAACTAGCTTCTGAACTAGGCATGTGTTGGCTGTGGCCAAGCTATGAATACGTTAGCATTTTCAGCCCATCTAACCCCGCACCAATTGGGAATCCAAAGTTTCATATTATAATTTTATTTCAATAACTGTTTGCTGTGTCCACATTATTACGTTATATGTTAGTCCGAACTTACATTGGAGTCAGACTTAATTTAAATTCAATTCAGAATAAGATGTAAATTAATGATTTTATTTTCATTTGAATAAACACATTATATTATTCACATACGCATGGTTATCAGTTCAGAAATTGTGTGCAGTAACAATTAAATTTCAGACTTAATTATAACTAAAATAAACCACATTTAAATTTTGAAAAAAAAAATTATTTTCAATAATATCAGTTCAGTTATATTTTTATTACCTATTTATGAAGGGAAAGTTTATTTTCAGTTTGGAATTACACTGAAATGAAACCACCTTGTTAATTACAGTCCAGAAAGCTGGAATTGTATTAATATCGGATCCATTAGAGTAGATAGATTTAGTTGGTTCTAGCACATAAGATGATGATGGGAATGTGGTTCGGTGGCGTGTCCACCATCTTGGATGTCCATGACCTTCAAGTTTGGGTTGTCCGCCATCTTATCCCCAGTTGCTATATTACTTCCGGTCACAATTTTGTTTCTGTTTGCCATTTTATTTCATACTTATGTTGGCCATTTTGTTTCTAGTAGACTGTCATGTGGTTACATCAGTTGTCAATAGAGGTGCTCCAATCATCTGGTCTGCCATATTTGTTAGTGGCAGCGAGATTTTTCTGATGTGTTCCATCTATGTTTCACTCATCATCCTCTAGGCATCTGCTTCATCGCTCATTACATGTAAGGTCGACTTGTGACATACATTATAAGTTGTAGGTACTCATGCCCCAACATGCTTTTTTTTATGGTAAGACCATTCAAGGTTGTAAGAGATATCAATGATATGATATGAATTTATTAGCTATAACTTTCAATGGATTAAAAATTTTGGGCATCTAAGATGATAAGAAGTCTTAAGGTATACTGTACTATATTGTCTTAGTCAAGGTCATGAGTGAAACCTTCGATGTGAATTTGGATGGAAAATGGCAGGCGAATATTCTTATAAGAAGGTTAAGCATAATGGTCCATATCACTTTGTCTCGTGTCTCACCCGACTACATCAATTCCCTTCGGGTGAGACACACAAGACAAATGAAGACAATAGTTACATACTGTAGATGGGAGCCAGCGGTGCTTCCCTTACACCACACTTTGAGAGACAGGGATCTCAAGGATGCAATGGGTTGCTTGTATCCGTCTCACCCAAGCATCTTTACAAAGCACTTTGCAATACTAAGCATTTATGAAAACACTGTAATACTCGGGAGTATGCTAGGCAACAACACGACAAGGAAACTTATAGTTATACTGAGATAATTTGCTTTTATTCACCATAAGTTACACATCATGCCAAAAAGATGAATTTTATGATTAACCTCAGGCGTGTCTAGCTAGCTGCGGTGGGCAATTCCCCCAGCATGTAACTGAACTTGCGCACTCCCAGATGAATCATCTCTTTGTGGAGCCAAAAGACACAGTCTCCACAAGGAAAGATGTCTACAGCCGCTACGGTGGACCGCTTACTCTCTCGCTAACACTTGCTCGTCGCAACTCATCACCGAACTGCATGTAATGTGGCAATGGTCAAACACATAGCACGCAAGGATGAAATAAGATTGCAGTACACATGACATAAATATCACGTACAGAACATGGGGCACGACATGAACAGGCACAGTAAACACGCAGATGCGTGAAAGCATTCTTAAATGGTGCAGATGCTGCTAGATAAAGTTCGTAGCGGACCACATGGTGCAGATTGAATTGCAATAATTTTACGTGAAAACTGTAAACTATTACCGGATCAAGTGGTAGCGGTGTTGGGAAAATTATTCCCTTCAATAATCAAGCATACAAAAGCTTGTAGCACACCTGATGGCGGGAAAATCAAACATGTGCAAAGACCGCATGGTTGTACATAAAAAGCATCAATCGTCATAATTACACCAAACCCTGAATAAAACAATTCATATTACCCTGAAATTAAGTATGCCGCACAAGAAATTATAAGAACAAACACTTTAAGCGCAAAGATGGTGCAGGTACGGATTTAGAGTCTGATGACCACGTGGTTACAGCTGATGTAGCCATAAAACAATTAATCATATGTAAACCCTGAAAATACATACATAGAATTACCACCCTTGATATTATGCGTCGCAATGAAGCAGAAATTACAATCAAAAGCCTTTAACATAGGCAGATGGCATCAGATTCATAAGTTGCATGGGCCACATGGCCTCTCCAACATCTTTCCTCCTTCCCTTGATTTAAGTTGAAAAAGCCACAAGGGCTGCAAAGTATTTATTTAAGCGGAAGCATAGTTCCGGGGATGTCTGGAAACACGTACTCGAAGCAAAGGTTAACCGGTAAACTAGATGTAAATCTAAATCAGTGCAAAAATATGAAGTGCTCACTTGACAGCTTTTTTACCTCACCAGCTCTCCTAGAATGATTGACCAGAGGCAGGGTTCGCGCGGACCTACCATGGCTGCCTACGGGGTTCATACAATCGGAAGTGCTATGCACGCCGAGCAAAAATGTTAATACTTGAAATTAAATATCACATAAGTTATTTTAATACAAAATCATCAAAGCAATTTTTAATTAAAAATATTTTTATTAAAGAAATGTCGTTTGAAGGTGTTCGTGCCTGAATATTATTGTCCAGCTCTTCAGCGCAGCAAGCACTTTAAATTTCAAAAGCCAACATTTTGCAATATTATAGAAAGACATGTTTACACTTTATGACACATTTCACCCTGGAAATAAATATATTGTACATTGGCAAAAATTTGGACCCTGATACAAAAATATACAACACTGAAATAATGTCCCGTTGGGAAAGTCAGTGGTCGTGGCAGGCTGTGCGCATGTGCTACCCACATGTCAGTGAGGGAGGTGAGTGCCATCGTGGCCTAGCTGTTGCAGGCTCTTAGTCGGCATCAGAATGTGGCAGTTTTAACTTCAGCAGACCAAAAATGAAGGGCAGCTATGCTTATAAGAAGGTGTAAGGCATAATGGACCAGATTGCCTTGATCGAGTCTCTAGTGATATTTATTATATGAATTTGTAAGTTGTAACTTTAATGTATTGAAAATGGTGAGCAGTTATGCTTATAAGAAACGTAATGAACCATATTGCCTTGTTCGATATATGATGTGGATTTGGCAGCTGTGATTTCAGCAAATACAAAATGGTTGCCAACTTGCTTATAAGAGGGCTTTCGGCATAGTGTATGTATATTCTATATGTGTGTATCTATCTATGTATGTAAGGGCCAATAGGAGAGAATAAGCAATGGTGCGCACAACAGTGTATTGTACACAAAATGTCATATTCAGCATCCTACAAAAATGTATTCAGTTAAAATGAGCTGCAGTAATTTATGACCATGGTATGTAGTCTTGCAATTGTGTATCTACACTCACTAAACTACAGCATAATTTAGAGAACTATGTAATTTCCTGTAAGTAATCTGTAATAATTATAACAGCAGATAATATTCTGTAAATATAATGTGGCGAGCTAAGAAATATTTCTTGAATGGTTTTTTTTTTTTTTTTTTTTACAAGTGTGAATACCGATATGTGAATATCACATTTTACTAGTCTGAAAAAAAGTTTCTGACAATATATTATATAAATAGGTTCATCCTATGCAGTTAAAACATCATTTTTAAGGTTTAGCAAAACCTTCCTGTAGTAAGAAATTTAACATTTTGCATGATATATTCTATTTTGAATTAACGAGTAAATTTATTTAGCCAAATAGTATTGAGTGTATTGATATATTTAGATACTAGCAGAACTACCCAACATTGCCTGGGTATAATAGGGCATTGAGAGATATACAATCCCATTTTAGTGGTTTCTGGCCGAATGGGTGCTTGTCCCCATTTTGCATAGGTACATAGTATTTAAAGTTGGAAACTGAAATACATCACTGCCAAATTGGGTCCCAGTCTATTGAATGGTGTAACATTGAGATACGCCGCCCTGTTTTTGGGGGTTGGGGTTTTTGGACCCAATTGGAAAGAGGGTGCTGGGCCCATATTCTACAACTGAAGGATATAGCTACCATATTTGGTTAAGATCCATAGAATGGTGTAGAATTGTAAGGAACATATGTATATACATACATACATACCTAATAATATATATATACATGAGGTTCGGAACTACCTGTCAAAATTAAAACCACAGTATCTGTGGGCGAACAGAAATAAGAAACTCTTGTCACAAAATGTTCGGAAAGGCCATTGAATTTCGGCAAATGACGCCTGGCATCCACAGCTGTACGTACCTGCGTGCACAAGATGCATGACACGAAAGCGAATGGCAGTGGTACGACATATGGCCAGTGCCTGTATATAGGCCACCATGAAAACATAAGCTCACACCTGCCACAGGCGTCACGCCTGTGTGTGGGACAGTGGCAACCCATTCAACTGATAGGCAGCGCCAAGTGCTGCATGCAGCACTGCCGTGGATCAGTTCGCCTTCATGTCATGCAACATGTTGTGCACACTGGTACATACGGCATCGGACACCGGGCGTCATTTGCCTAAATTCAACTTCAATTTAAACATGCTAAATGGCCTTTCCGAACATGCACCATTCTATAGGTGCAATGTAAAATACAAATGAGACAGACTAACCCAGTTTCAATTGTAAAGATAATTTTATTTAAATGCAAAAGCCTCGTCTTTCCATAGCAAAATTTTATTCATTACAATATAATTTGACATTAAAAATTAGTGATATTTACGTATCTCCTCAGGTACTGTGAACTTGAGATCAAGATTATTACATATAAAACTAGAAAATGAACTATAGCCTCACTAGCTAATAATAAATTATACCACAATTAAATATTACCTAACCAGTTCATTAAAATTGCAAATGTCATTAACTTTTCCACAAAATCAGATTTCATTTATTATTTACATGCATGATGTTGAAACATGAAAAAATTTAAGAGTGTATAATTTTCTGAGCCCAAAATCACATGAGCAATTACAAACAACTCACTCATTTAACTTGATCTGCCTGAAAGAATCCAGGCTTTTGAGTTTGTTTACACTTTCAGCAAATTAGATGTTGTTCACAGTATTAATGCTAATGTACAGCCAATAAGAATTTTCAACTCTGCAACATGAGAGGAGTGTTTCCCTTTGAATATGTGCAAATTATTACATAAAATCCGGTGTATCAATTTACAAGGCGGTTGGGTCTAAAGCCCTTGCATAAACTTTAACTGAAAAGGCCAACACATTATAAAACACAACTGAGATTTACTATAGTCTTCATATTACACTACACATAATGTTGACAAAACCTGGTAATAAAATCTATTATTAGTTGACTAAAATCAATCTTCAAAAATTTTATTTAGCTTTGCTTAAACCTTAGTTTTAAAGACTCCACCATAGCAAATGTGCATCGCAGTACTTAAGACCCTACAATGGATGCACGTCATAAAAATTACTAATTAAAATTTATTACATTAAAATGACTCATGAAATTGCACGACGGCACCCAACACAAAGTTTAAGGAAACCGTATTCATTCGATATAGGCACTTAGGCACCATACAATAAAATCACAATTTAAAAATATTAAATTCCTAACACTTCTCCATGCGTGGAGCTTGGACACCAGACAGCATAGTAACAACAGAGAACTGGGCCAAGAAAATGGGGCATTGGTAACCAAGCTAAATTACTTGTTACGTGAGAAAATCCATTACAAAAACTGCTTAATATTATCTACCAGTTTCGAACGGGCAGCTGGAGGTGACTATAGAGAAAAAATAAACTTTTAGGGCAAGTGCATGTGGGACAAATTACTGTTTGGGTGTGTGATGACAGGAAATAGCTTTGTGTTAGTAGTTGATACTTATCTATAAATATGTGCAGTTCATTATTGTGTAATATACTAATAAAGTAATAGTGATGGTAAAGAGCATTTAGTTATTAGTAAATTATTTTTACTTGTTGCAGTTCATTGTGTAATAGATTGCCACAAGCCAGGAAAGGGATTAGGGTTGCATTTTGGTATGAGGCAGTAGCCTGCTTTGTCTTAAAGTACATTTTTCTTTAATTTATGATATAGTTTTATTTCCCTCATGAGAATTGTACATTGTTTGTGAATGTAGTTACCATCCACCATTGCAGAAATAGCATTGGATCATTTCTTTGTCCGTATACATATACTGTATGTTGTTTGGATTTACTATTAATTGGTGGCCTGTATTAGCGGTGATATATAGTAAGCTTTGCTTGATACAGGTTTATATACTAATACTTGGGATACACTGTTAACATCTGGCTGACCTAATCAATGGTTATTTACCTAAATTTGAATAATGTGGATGGTTTAAATGTGTCATGAAATTTGAGTGGCCATATGTTCAAAACCAAATGCAGTACATTTTACAATTTTAATGTTAAAACTAAAAATGTAATAAAATATTTTTTTTTTTATTTTTTTTTTATTTTTTATTTTTTTAGAACATTAGTGAACTTCAAGTATTCAAGAACATGTTTCCAGAACTTCCATTCTTCTTTGTCTACACTGTAGGAAGTTCTCCTCTATCCACTACTGAGCTAACTGAATCAGAACAGCATCAAATTCAGCTACAGGAAGGACGACCAATGTATGAACCTGTCATCAAAATGTTACCACCTGCAGAATATGAAAGTGATACAGTGGACCAAACCTTTCATGTAATAATGGATCAGCTGTCCAGTTTAGGTATAACAGAAATGTTGTTCAGTATTTACTCCTTTAGTACCTGTTTATAATTGATATTACATTATTATTATATCATCAAATTTAAGGGTGAAACCAGAAGGTGGTTTGTAGATATTAAGTAGGCCTATGACATGCAGCCAAGCTCACATCTAGACCACTATAGTATAATATTATATACAAAATAAATTATTCACTTGCTATTTGTGCTACTGAGTTTTTTAATATTATTGACTTACCATAGCATTTAAGAAACATTTCGTGCTCAAAGACAAGTTTCAAGTTCTCATTTCAACTCCAAAGAATATTTTTACATGCATGAAAATGACTCAAACAGTTGTTTTTAGAAACAGTTTTAGTTGCTAAATTTTCTATACAGAAACTTTGGAGTTGTTTTCAGATATGCAACATAGTTTTATCTTTCAATACATTTCGTAAAAATATAGGATAACAGCATAAAGTCACATCTAGGTGAGTCTCTGACAGAAAGACTGCACGCCAGTTGAGCAACTTGTGTGTAGAGGCGATAAGGTAACTGGTGAGTGAGCAAGAGTTGGCCGCAGATATCATGTATTTCAAGGCGGTGTGTGTGTGTGTGTCTATATATATATATATATATTTGTGCGAAATAGCTGCAGGTAGATGGAACCTTTGTAAGTGTAGTATACCACCGTGGGGTAGGGTCCTAGAAGTCATGGGGCACTTATGGTTCTGAACCACCACTGTTTTCACTGAGTATACTACTCTGAAAAGCCTGTCAACGCGATTACAAGAACAGGTGGTAGCTACAGGACCATACAATAAACTGGTTTGTAATTTTATTTGTAGAATGAGGTTGTATTTAGTAAAATTTCTTGATTCATTTAGTAATAATAATAATTTCATTTATTTAATTATTTATTTGTTTATTGCCAAGCTTAACGTGCCACCCAACAGTACAAGACCAATGACAGGGAGGCACAAGAACATACAACACAGGACACACACCATAAATAAAAATAATATACATACACAGAAATTATTAAAGAAAAAAAACGTGTACGTTGCACACAACATGAAAATTACTAACTAACACAAAAAAGATATAGTTAATACTATAAACCACTGTAGTGTTTGAACATGTCACTAAATAAAATCTTTTTCCCTATAAAAGATTCAAAGTTAGAAAAATATTTATTGTAATTATTAACACATCGATTGACTAAATTTTTCTGACATTTTAATACTGGAAAAGTATGAAGTGTTGTATATGTGTAAGAAGGTACTTTTAGACATATTTTTTTATTAACTATAATACAAGATGTATAATTTAGAAATTAATGAATTAAAAATAAAGCATCTAGAATTTCACATCTAGTTTTAAAGACAAAGTATTGAATCTAACTAGTTCTGTATTATAATTAAAATCTATACCTAATGAGAATCTATTAAATATTAATTTTAATACATTCCTTTGTATGTTTTCTAATCTAATCTAATCCGTTTATGTTACCTAATTCCAGATCATAGTACAATATTTTAATCTAGATCTAATTAAAGCATTATAAAGACATAATAGAGAATCAGGAGAGGTGGCTGAAAATGTAATGAATTAATTTTATTTATTAATATATATTTATGGAAATAAAGTTTTGCATCTAATATTACCCCTAGGTCTCTTATATAGTCAGTTCTTTTGATTAGCTCCTTATCTATGTGGTATTTGTAGCATATGGAATTAGTTTTCCTTGAGAAAGAAATACAAAGAGTCTTATTGATATTAAGCTGCATATCATTTTCTTTACACCACATATGTATATCTAAGATATCTTTTTATTGCACTACGCAGTCATTGCTATCCTTAATACATTTATAAATCTTTAGATTGTATGCATAAAGAAGTGCACTAAGATTGCCTTATTATGCCGACCATATTATTTACAAATATATTAGAAGTAGCAGTGCCAGTGTACTTCCTTGAAGAACATCAGAGGATACAGAATGAAAACTTGATATAGATTTTTCAATTTTTGCTACGAAGGACCGACCAAGAAAGTAATGTATAAATCACTTAGTATATGGGTTGTTTAAACCAAACTGTTGTAATTTATTAATAATAATTTGATGTTGACATGTGTCAAAAGCTTTTTTAAGATTGAAATATACTACATCCATTTGTTTTCTTGTTGTGATTTCAGTAAAAATAATAATAATTATTATTATTTATTTATTTATGTATTTATTTAAATATTAATATGCCATCTAACAGTTGAACCATTAACAGGATGGCACAAACATACAGACACCCAATACTTAAAGAGACAGACAACTACACAATAATAATCCTACAAGACATTTTATACAAAAAATAAAGATAACATACATAAACAAAGAGAAGACATGAAAAAAACAAGAATACAGAATTAGAACAACATCCTAACACAGATAGCAGAATAAAGATTATAAGAATTATTAAAAGTGGTAATTAAATTATATGAATAAAGATAATTCTATATAATTAACTAGTGAGATTCTTATATAATTCCAGAAAAGTAAGTTTCCTGTTCAAAAATGGATCAAAATTATAAAAGAACTTATTGTAGTTGGTAATACACTGACAAGATCTTTATTAAACTTCAAAGGAAAAAATTTTTAAGAGGTTCTATGGGTATAAATTGGAATTTTGAGTCCCACTTTGTTATTGATTGCTGAACATGATAAGTGACCTAAAATAGCAGTAATTAAAAATATGGCATCATTAATGTTCCGATGGACCTTCAAAGTTTGAGTCTTAAATCTAACAAACTCATCGTTATAAACAAAATTCTGATTAATTGGGAACCTTAGAAAAATAAGTTTAAAAACACTTTTTTGTTTATTTTCTAGTCTAATGGAGTCAGTAGTTGTGATTTAATTCCATATGACTGTACAGTAATCTAATCTGGATCTGACGGGTATAGTAAAGACATAGCAAAGAGTCTGGTGTAGAAGCGGAAAAGGTAATAAATATAATTAAGCCTAGAGTTCAGCTGATATTACTAATTAAACTGTTCATGTGGTAATGAAAATATAATTTAATATCCAGAATAACTCCAAGGTCCCGAACAAAGTCTTCTCTTTTAATTAAAAATTTATTAACATAATATTTGAAACTCGTAGGATTTGTTTTCCTAGTAAAATATATACACTTAGTTTTATTGACATTAAGGGCCATGCAGTTATCAGTACACCATTTATTAATGGCAGAGATATCCTCTTGTAAGTGTTTGCAATTGTCACAATCTTCAATACTTCTATAAATCTTTCAATCATCAGCATAGAGAATAATAATTAGTTACTTTATTTATTTATTTAAAGAACTGTGTGCCACCCTACAGTATAAACCTTTTACAAGGTGGCACATAACATACGACATATAACATAAAACAAAAACGAATAACAAGGATGAAACACAGAGACATGGACAATAAAGACATAGGACAAACACTACAATACAAATACAACATGAAGAATAGAAATAACAAGTGGAAAATACTAATAAACATTCAAGTTATAAGACTCAAAGTAATAGAGCTATAATAGTGATGCTCTTAAGAAATATAATATTTAAAAATTTCAACAAATGTAATTTTTTTTTTCTAAAAAAGGATAAATAACATAAATGTAATAGTGATACTCTAAGAAATATAATGTTTAAAAAGTTCAGTAAAAGTAATTTTAAGCCCTGAGAAAGAATCAGTCAGAAAAGTATCTATTGTAATGAGCTACACATCTGTTCACTAAATCCTTTTTAAATTATTGAACTGAAAATGTATGTAGAGATGTATGTGTATAAACAGGGATTTTTAGGCCAACATTTTTTATTACTGCAGAACAACATAAACTAAAAAAAAGCATTAATAAAGAATAGGACATCATTTAAAATACTGCGCTCTTTTAATGGCAATGTTTTATATCTAACAAGTTCACTATTATAATTAAAGTCTATACCAAAAGGAAACCTATTAAAAATAACGTTAAAAACATTTTTTTGTATATTTTTGAGTCTGCTAGCATCTGTTGAAGTTATGTAGTTCCAGATTACTGAGCAATACTATAATCAGTAGATCTAATAAGTGAATAGTACAAACATAAAAAATAATCTGGGGAAGAAGCAGAACAGATAATATACTTTATTACTACTCCTAAAGTATGACTAATATTATTAATTAAACTATCAACATAATAATGATAATACAACTAGAATCTAAAATAACATCAAGGTTACACACATATTAAAATCTATTAATTGGAACATTATTCACATTATATTTGGAGAAAAAAATAGGATTGGTTTTATGTGAAAAAGAAATACATATGGTCTTATTAATATTGAGTTTCATTGCATTATTACTGCACCAATTATCACTTGCTATTATGTCCTCTTGTAAACCAACACAATCAGTGCCATCCTTAACATTTTTATAAATCTTTAAATTGTCTGCGTAAAGAAGTGCACTAGAGTGACTTATCATGCTGACAATGTCATTTATAAAAATATTAGAGAGTAGCGGTGCAAGTGAACTTCCCTGTGAAATACTGGATAAAACAGATTAAAAGGTTGAAGTTGAATGATAAATTTTGATTACAAAAGTTCTGTCTGAAAGATAATTAGAAAACAAATTCACATATGAAGAGTTTAGCCCAAACATTTGTAATTTTTGCAAAATGAGGTGATATTGACATATATCAACAGCTTTTTGTAAATCAAAATAAATTGCATCAATTTAATTTCTAGTTGTGATCTCGGTATATAAATTATCTACAAAATTATACAAGTTAGAAGAAGTAGTTTTGCGTGTTAGAAAACCATGCTGAAATCCAGTTATGAAATTTTTTGTACAAAATGATAGGTGTTTGTGAATTATTTTTTCAAAAACCTTAAAGAAACTACTTAATAAAGATATAGGTCTATAATTATTAGTATCGTACTTATTACCTTTTTTGTATATGGGTATAACAACAGCTCGTTTCCAAAGATTCGGATAAATTCCACTTGATTAAGCTCAAGTTAAAAATGTGGATTAAAATGGGGGTAAATATATCTGCACAACCTTTTATTATAAAGTTTGATATGTTATCACAACCAGTGAATTTGCTGCTTTTAAGTTTCTTGATAGCCCAATGTACCAGACCTTGAGTAATAATGGGAGTGTTAATATATAGACTATTTCTATCATTGAAAGAAGGTAAAAAACTGTTGGATGATGTTTTCACAAAACCTTTGGCAAAAATTTTGCAAAAGCGTCTGCAATAAGATTAGAATCATGAATCATATTACTATCTACTGTTAACATGAAATGTTCTTTATAACCCTTTCTCATTATTTTTACATAATTCCAAAATTTTCGAGGATCCTGTTTTAAATTATTGTTAACATTCTTTGCAGATTTAATTTTTTCTTTAACTAATTTCCTCAACTCAGAGAATCGGAAATAATTGAATACAGATTTGGTTTTTTTTTTTGTATAATCTATGGAAATGTTCTTTCTTTTTTAACAAGCTTGTGTGCTCCTTTGAAAATCACATTGGATATTTATTATTTGTAACTTTACTTTTTGGTATAAAGATGTCAAAAAATAATTATAAGTTGCAAGTTAAGGATTCAACCATAGAATCTACGTTTTCCATCTGAAAAATAGGAAACCACTCAAAAATTTTATAGCTAAGTATAAAGACAAATAATCACCCTTTTGATAATATCTAAAATAATCCTGATTTATATTTTAAGTTTATCAAACTCTAAAATACAGTGACAACTTAAAGCAGGATGATATTTATCTTCGTCCACCAGTGGATCAATGGATTTATTAACTTGAAGATGAAAATTTGCAAAGCCTAGATCTAATAATTCAGAATCTGGTTTAGAAAAATTAAATTGTTCAAGATTGAGTGAACTAATGGATTGTAGTAAAGATTGACCTCTGAGTTTATTATAATAATATGGAATATTCTGAGTATGAGAGGTATTCCATTCAATACCCGGAACATTGAAATCACCTACTATAATTATCTGACGAGAATAATTATTTTATTTTATTTCTAAGAAAGTGAAATAGTTTGTATAATCATCCACTGATAATTGTGGAGGAAGAGAAATATTTCTGATTAACACCTTGTTTAGGTTGTTACTTGCAATTTCACCCCATATTGCTTCAATCTTATCATAACAGGGGTTAAATTTTTGCTCACATTGTGAATAATATAATTGATTAACAGCTGTTAAAACACAGCCACTCCTATTAAGGTGTGTAGTGTTGTGATCACGATCTTTACTAAATATATTAAAATTATCAGGAAAATAATGAAAATTAACACTTAAATTATTAAACCACGTTTCAGTTAGACAGATCACAGAAAAATTAGTACTAATAATATTTTGTGAAAAAATAGGAGCTTTGAGAACCCGAACATTTTGGTAGTGTAATTCAAAGTTTCTAATAGGCATAAACTAAAAGAAATAGCACCTCTGATTGCCAGTGCATTATTTATGATAATTCTGATACAGCTTCTCGTGCCGATTCATTAGATTGTTCAGCAGTGGGAGCTTCAGCATCACTATCTGAAGTATAGATCTGGTCATTTTGTAGCTTGCCGTAAAAAGGACTGATGAGACAGCCAGATGGCCTAAAGATAGTATTAAATATACAATCAAAATCAGGCTTGGCCACAGCTATATAAAAGGATGAGTAAAAGTTAAATCTTGTTTTAGTTTGACCACTTTTAAGTTAGACACCTTGATTTCTTGGTTAATGTATGTTATTAACTCATTCTCTTGCACTTCAGGGGCAAAGCACGAGACAAAAATAGCTTTTATAAGGTTCTTGCCATTTTCGGAACAGTTTTGATATTTACAAGCTGTTTTGGTCTTCGTGCTATCTCGGACTTGGTCACAGGCGGAACCACCTTCAGTAGATGTTTTTGTGCCACGTCTGCTGATTAGAGCAAAATCCTCTTCGTCGGCGGTCAGCTGCGCACGCGTTTCTGAAGAAACAGCTTCTTTACTGCTCGAACGTGTTGCTGATGTGATGCGCCTTGTTGATACCAGAGTTATCAATCCAGAAGCGGATTCATACTTTTTGCCCGCCGCTTCGCTGTAAGATTTTTTCTGTACAAATTGAGTAGAATGAGCTACTACTGTTATCTCATTTGATAACCCACATGACATGCACAGTTTATCATCATTAGTTAATTGAAGGCTTTCAACTAAAGCATGCAGAAATGTATTATCCTGTTAAAGGTCCTTGACCTCATTTGTCAGAACATCGATCTTTTGGCATAGAACTTCAATCATAGACTTCATATTTGATACCATAGTTCCAATAGTATTGGTTGATATTTCCTCTTGGGTGGGAGTTGAAAGTTTGTTGTCGCAAAGCGTCACTGTCAAAGCTAAGTCTTTTGGGTCTTTTCATTATTAGATTTCCTTTTAGGTGAAAAGTAAAACATTTTCGTGTTCATAGCATCCTTGCACTTCACACATGTAAACTCTTCATCATTTGATGCTCCAGTATACTGGCAGTGTAGGCGAGACCCGCAGGAACCCGCACACTTGACTATCTTTTGTCTTCTAAAAAACAATTCATCGCAGATTGAACATATATCAGTCCTAGGGAGCATGTAAAACCTCTTAAAGTCCAATCTTATTGGAATTTCGGACACTTTTGTTTTAGAAAACGCATATAAAGAAAAGAACTTACAGGAGCACGCTAGAAACACATCCTTCCCGCATGAGTGCCCGAACCATTAATAATAATAATAAAACTATTATTATTATTTATTTATTTATCAGAGCTTATTGTGCCATCCAACAGTGAGAAACCATTAACAGGGTGGCTTATAATAAAAACATTTAAACAGACTGACAAATACGACAAAAAACATACACATAATAGGGCAGAAAACAAAAACAAACACAGAGAGAAATAATTAAAAAACAAAAAAACTGAAGAAATATAAAAAGTGATTCATAAAATAAACTTAATTCACAAGAAAAATACAGGATATTTGTGTTGAAATTATTAAATTATTAATTTGCGGTTTACAAAATGTTTTTAACGATCCTGAAAAAAGAATCTTTTTACCAAAGAAGGGGTCAAAATTTGAAATATATTTATTAAAATTACTTACACATCTACTCACTAAATCTTTTTTGTGACCTAAAACAGAAAAAGTATTTGACATTCTATGAGTATACAGAGGTACTTTTAACCCAACTTTTTTACTAATAAGTACACGTGATAGATAATTTAAAAACCCATTGTTTAAAAAAAAAGAGAATCCGTAATGGTTCTACGATCAGTTAAAGATAATGTTTTATATTTGACTAATTCATTGTTATAATCATAATCTAGTTGTGTTGAGTATCTATGGAATAATAATCTAAAAACATTATTTTGTATGTTCTCTATTCTACTTGCATCAGTTACACTAACATAGTTCCATATTACAGAGCAATATTCTAATTTAGATCTAATTAAAGCATTATATAAACAAAGCAAAGAGTCTGGTGATGTGGCAGAGAAATTTATAAATTTAATTAAACCTAATGTTCTACTAATGTTATTTATTAAGCTATCAACATATACATGAAAAAACAATTTGGAGTCTAAAATTATACTCAAGTCTTGTACATGTTCAACTCTTTTTATGAGTATTATCAACATAATGTTTTTAAAATAACAGGTGAGTTTGAGTAAAGTTAATACATATTGTTTTCATTATGTTTAATCTCATAACATTATTAATTGCTGTAATATCATATTGTAACTTAACACATTCTGTGCTACTTTTAATACATTTATAGATCTTAAGATCATCATCTTAAAGAAGTGCACTGGAGTGACTTATTACACCGACGATATAGTTCATAAATATATTACAGAGTAGCGGTCCAAGAGTGCTTCTTTAAGTTTAACTACAAAAGTTCTATTAGAAAAATAATTTGTAAACCAATTAGTATGGGGGGAATTGAGACCAAAGGATTGTAATTTTTGAAGTATAATATAGTGTTGACATGTATCAAAAACCTTCTGAAGATCAAAATAAACCTTTTAGTTGTTGACCTTTTAGTTTGTTTTAGTAATAATAAATATTTTGTACATGAAAAGTATTCCAGTCTGTGCCAGAAAGATTAAAGTCGCCTACAATTATTATTTGGTGAGGGTAGTTACTTAATGTAGGTTATAGAAAAGTGAAATAATTTTTAAAACTCTCTACTGGTAATTGCGGAGGAAGATATATATTTCCGATTAGCAATTTATTAGTGCTATTAATACAAAATTCTACCCAAATTGATTCAGTATATTCTTGAGAAAAATCAAATTTTTGTTCAAACATAGAAAAATGCTTATTATTTATCGCTAATAATACTCCACCTCCTCTGTGGAGGTTAGTTATATTAGCATCATGATCATTTTGAAAAACAGGAAAATGCTCAGGAAAGTAATGCGCATTTATTCTAAAGTTTTTGAACTAAGTTTCCACCAGACAAATTAAAGAATAATCAGTACTTAAAATATTCTGTGAAAAATCAAGTGCTTTGGTTCTATGACCCCTAACATTTTGTTAGTACAGTTCAAAAACCTGAGTCGGCATCAATAGGTTTTAAAAGCACCTCCGTCAGCCTAAACATTATTTTATTTCGGGTACAGCTCCTCCCGCAGTTTCTGTTGGTTGTTCAGACATGGCAGAGGAGGAATCCTTATCGGAAGTGAATATTTTTTTTGTCAAGTAATCTCCCATAAAATGGATTGATAAGGCAGCCTGATGGCCAGAATACAGTGTTAAAAATTATGCTTGAAATCCTCTTCTGCTACTGCTACATAGAAAGAGGAATAAGAGTTATATTTGGTTTTTAACTTTGCCACCTTCAACTTTGCCACTTTAATTTCTTGATTTAAGTAAGCAATTATGTCATTGTCTTGCACTTCAGGTGCGAAATGCGACGCAAACAAAGCTTTCATTCGAGGACCGAGCCACCTTTGGAACAGTTTTAATGTTCACATTATTATGGATGGCCAGCTGGACTTGTTTCCTGGGAGCCGTTGTTCTATTAATAGACGATCCACTTGCCGTTGAGAACTTTGTGCCATGCCTGTTGACAATGACGAACCCATCATCGTCAGCAGTTTGCTTTTGTGGGTCAGGCTGATCGACACAATGGGAGTCCTTGTTGTTCGCCTGCACTGCCAACTGAACTATTCCCTGCTGGAATTTGCTGTTCTTCTTACCTATTACTTCACTATAGGATTTTCTCTGAACAGTGTTCTGAGACTTCGCAAATGTTTTATTTGACTCAGAAATATCTCCACAAGTTTTACACATCTTTTTATTTCACGTTTGAAGGCTTTCAAACATCATTTGTAATAACGAGTTGTCCTCTTTAAGGTCTTTGACCTCTTTAGATAGTTCATCTATCATGCAACACAAAGTTTCGAACATAGAAAAGTTAGTGGAATCCATTGATTCCGCTATCTTTGTAGATGTATTACTCGACATTTCAAATTCCAACGGAGTTGAAGTATCTGTGTCCTATCGTAATTTTTAATTCAACGTCCTTGCTTTTATTAACATCACTGTTTCCCTTTTTTTTTTCTGTGATAAACTAAATATACTATTGTCCTTGCGTTTAGTGCATTGTCCACAAAAATATTCTTCCTCATTGCTCATGCCGGTACAACTGCAGTGATATCTTGTCCCACACGGGCCCACACACTTGACAAATTTTTGTCTACCAAAAAATGGTTCACAGCATATTGAACATAAATCTTGACTGGAAGGCATGTAAAAACCGCTGAAGTCCAATTTTAACGGTGTTTCCGACACTTAACTCACAGAATCTTCAAAGAAATACAGGAAATCACAGGAGCATAGTTACTGCACATCCTTCTCAGACAAGCGCCGGCGCCATAATAATAATACATTAATTTTAATTAATTGATTAAAGCTTTATGTGCTACCCAAAAGTTGGTACCATTTACTAGGTGACACAAACATATATTACAATTAAAAACAGACAATTACAAATAAAAAACTACACAAATACACACAATATAGATACACACATAACAAACACAAAACCATATCTATAAAAAAAACACAGACAATAATGAGTCAAGGAGTAAAACACATAAAAAACATCTAAGGAACCCATTAAGAAGTAAAGAACCACCTTAAAAATTTACAAAGTACTATAATGCTGAAACATCTCTGAAAAAGTAAACCTTGTACCAAAAAGGGATCAAATTTACCAAAAAAATTATTGTAATGTAACACACACCTATTGACACCAGCTAACAGCCAGCGGCGCTAGAGCCCATGACGGTGCTCAACACGCAAGTGTCACGTGTCCCACATGTGCGCAGAGGCCAATAATTTTGAACTTTCATATAAATGTTATTTTCAGTGTAAAATGTGTTATATTGTGTTTGCAGTGTTTAATATATCTTAAAATGTTTTAAAGTGTTTGTACTAACTTTTAACTGTTTGGTTAAAAAATTCAAAGTGCCCACGGCACCGAGATTAAGAACACATATATTCCGGCATGAACACCGTCATAAAGAGACACTAAAATAATATTGAAATTCATAAGAACATTATAGGAATGTAAAACAATTCTTTAATTTAATTTGTGACATTTTGTTTTCACTAATTAAATATTTAACTCGGCGTGCATAACACTTCCGCTTATGTGAACCCCGTAGGTGGCCATGGTAGGTCCATGCGATGCTTGTATCTACACAGTCTGTCGAGGAGAGCTGGCAAGGTGAGACACCGTCACGTTCACACTACAACTTTTGTTGACTGATTTAGGTTTCCATAGTCGATTAAGTTTACCAAGTAACCTTTGCTTCCGTACGTTTTTGCCAGACATTTCCCCCAGCATTATGCTTCTGCTTTACTAATTTCTTATGCCCTTGTGGCATTTTTAACTTAATCGAGGAGAAGGAGGCAAAAGATGTCGGAGATGTCACGCGACCCGTGCATTTTGAATCAGATGCCATCTGCCTATATTTATGGCATTTCATTGTAACTTCTGCATAATTGCTACATGTAATTTTAAGAACTTTATTTTTCTGTATGTATTTAAGGGTAATTTTCGTGTTTGAATATTTTACAGAACATCACATATAACCACGTGGCCAACCGACGCCAAGTCTTGGTATACGCCATCATTGTGTTTTGAGAGCTTATTTATGTAACATCGTATGTGCAATAATTTTATTTAGGTTCAATGTATTTTTCACGTAAATTGATGTTTTTTGTACTTGACCACGCTGTCACAGTAATGTGTGATTTTACAGTCATTAGGCTTGTTACAAGCCTGTAACCACTGCAATCTTGAAGAGAATAATTTTCTCAGCAAGAATAATCTTTTGTCTGACTTTAATTTGCCATTTTCATGCAGAAATATTCCAATTTAACCTGCATCACATGGTCCATTACAAACTTCATCCAGCAGCATCCACGCCACCTAAGCTTATTTTCACACGTGTGTGTTTATTGTGAATATACATCTCATGTCCCATCTTGATTAATGTATCATTTAAGGGTTATTTTTTCATTATGTTTACATAGTTCCAGAATTTGGTGGGATTAATTTTCAAATTGTTGTTAATGTCTGCTTACCACTTATTATTTTAATTTTTTCCTTGACCGATCTCTTATATTGAGAAAAATGGACATAATTATATCCTGTTTTACATTTTTATGTATTCTATAGTGATGTTCTTTCATTTTTAGTAATCTAATCAGATCGTTCATAAACCAAATTGTATATTTACTTTAAATAATTTTTTCCATTGGTATAAACTTATTAATTACTATTTGAGTCTTTTTTTGTTTAAACTCAACCATTTGATCAACATCATCCCTATAAAAAGTAGGACTCCAATCAAAATAATTAAACGCAGTGCACAAAGACAAATAATCACCTTTTTTTATAATTTCTAATATATGAAAAATTGTTACTACCTTTATTATTCTCAATATCTATATTACAGTGACAAATTAATGCTGGATGGTAGTTATCTTCTTCAACAAGAGGATCACTAGATTTATAGGCCAGCAAGATACACGGGACCATGCGCAGACTCCAGTTGTTGGCGTGGCGCACACAGCAGTGATGCGGTTGGCGCTAGGAGAAGTGGAGGGGATCAGTTACAAGCTCCACTCGGATGTGTGAAGTTTGCTTCCGTGCACCGTGTTGGGACCTGCGTTACACGATACAAGTGACCCTACCTCATCGACCTCGGGAATGAAGTCTAACCTTATTCCGGGATGGCAGTTACGAGGACAGATGCGTGAAATTGTTTACAACGTTGCGACACATCAAAAGAAAATAAGTTGTTGTACGGCTTAAAATGCAATGTTTCTGAAGTGACAAGTGCTGCGACAGGTGTGTCTCAATCAACAGTAAAGAGGATTTTGGCTGAGGGGAAAGTAAAAAGTAGAATTGCTCCAAAGTTTTCAACATCAATGTGCAAAAAAAAAATGAACACAAAAAAGTATTCAAATTGACAACTTTATGTGTGGTGCAGTATGGAGAAAAGTACACGAATTTTACACTATCAGGAAAACTGTTCCAAATTTAAATAAATTAAATAAGGCTTTGCGAAATGACTGGGTTTTGGACTGCAGTAAACAGTTTTTAAGGAAATTGATAATGAGACTGGGATTTCGTAGGAAGAAGTGCCAGTCAAGGAGAAAGATTTTGATTGAGAAGCCTGATATTGCAGCTTTGAGGGGGCGTTTTCTACAAGAAATGCGAAAGTTTCAAAAAGCTGGTTTAACAATAGTGTACGTAGATGAGACGTACATCCATGCTACCCACAGCATTAGTTCTTGTTAGTAGTCAGACAAGGAGCTGGGTATCACTGACCCAATCTGCAAAGGTCAGCATTTGATAATTGTGCATGCAAGAGGAGAAGAAGGCTTTATACTGAATGCATTGTTGATATTCCGATCAAAACAAAAAACGGGAGATTATCATAATGACATGACTTTTGATAACTTTTTGAAATGAGTAAACCAGAAACTACTTCCTAATTTATCTGACAACTCTGTAATTGTTCTCGGCAACGCAAGTTATCACAATGTTCAGCGGAAAAAGAAACCCATATCTGCTAGCACAAAAAAAAATATTCAAGAGTGGTTAAAAGTGAACGTGTCTTTCTCCTCTGACCTAACAAAAGCCAATCTGCTGTTACTGGCTAAACAAGTGCCCTCTTCCAAAACCTTTAAAATTGACAAAATCATAAAAATAAACGGTCACAAAGTAATCAGGCTGCCTCCCTACCATCCTGATCTCAACCCTATTGAGTTAGTGTAGGGATTCATCAAAGGAAAAGTTAGTGAAGAAATATGATCCTCACTCGAAGATAGTACCACACGCTTAGTGCTAATGGCTGGCCACAATTCCAAAAACATCCAGCATAGAGGCACATTGTAGCTTATACAGCTCTGTTTCACACTACAAGTTGCGCCGAGTGGGAAGTGGGGTGATGACCAGAAAATTTGTGCAGTGACTATCCCAAAACATTTAATCCTTCAAGGACATAAGCTGCATGAGCCCTATTAGCCTTATCACGGCACATGTTATTCATTCACTACAATCCATCTTCTCCTGTTACCGGTGATGCACTTGGAACACTGTGCTTCGCACAACTGAGAGGAAGGCAAGGAAAAGGATGCAGTGTGGCTGCATATAACATTGTTATACATGAAGTGTTATGTATGTTTGACCATGAAGACTGTTGACTTTATGTTTCTTGTTATAACTCATTAACACTATATAGAAGGACTCTGGTGCAGTTTTCCTTTGTAGAGACTCCATTGACTTGTGCAGTAAGGCCAGTGTAAAATTGGATTGATTTTCCTGTGGTGTGCCTGTACTTGAATTGCTGCTTAGGAATTTGAAGAATAAGTTGTTCACCAAGTTTGTGTGGTCATATTGCTGATTCTAACAATTTTAAGTTGGTTAATTTGGACTAGTGCCTTTTACTGAGACGGCATGCCAAGGTAGCAGCATGTTAATTGTTTTAATAATTGTAGTAAAATTTTTAATTTAATACTAATATATAGATCTGTTAATTTTGATATTATTCCTCAGGAAATTAATGCTACATGTACACTGTATAATTACAAGTTATTGAAAATTTCAAAAATATTTAAAAAGGATTTGCATGTTGTAATTTTACTGCAGATATTTACGTGCTGGTTGAGGATTAAATGCTTCAAAATTTAAGTGGCATAAATATAAAATAAAGAAATGAAAGTTGTAAAATTAGCTTCAATCTGGCATTATGATTTTTGATCTAACAACTCAGAATACAGTGTAATTGGGAATTGGGAATGCCCAATTACACAGGTCCTTGCCCTGATTCCGTAAAATGAGTTTCTGAGATTCTCAATCCCCTGCAGTAAAAGTACAAATCGAAGGTTTAAAAACTAATTGCTTGAACTTTTTTTACATGCATGACAGTAAAGGCATGTACTGTTATATGCATTTTCAGGATGTTTACATATTACTAAAGCAAATCATTTTCCGACATTTTATAAAGAAACGAATATACTTATTGCAGATGAAGGTGCTACCACATGCCTTTCTCGTACTAAAATGCAAGGAAATGCCATGTGTATCTGAACAATTTGAGGAAAGGTTTGTCTATACAGATTGTTCCCTGTTCTGCTTTCCACAACATACCCAACAAATATTATGACTAAATGCAAGCCTTAATTTGCATCTCACTTGGTACTGGGAGAGACATAAAGTATAGAAAGTAAAAACTCTGCTGCTGGTGTTCTGTGCTTCACCTACAGTATATGTGGCAAAAGTTCATCTAAAGCTTACATCTTAATAATGTTGATGTATAAATGTTTAAATATTTTTGTCAAAGATGCCAGGCATCTTGGTATATTATGATGCTGTGTCATTGTCAGAGTGACATAATTCAGGAAAATAAATGCTGATTTTGAATGTTAGAATGAGACAGTTGAACATGATTTCAAGGCAAATAAAATTATATTTAAAAAAAGTATAACGAATGTTTTTAAAACATAACAAGGTTAAAGTATAAACAGTGTTTATTAACTTCAGAACACAAACCAGTAATGGAAAAGCACAAGTAACACAAAATATTATGGAAATAATGTGTGGGGAAAAAAACACTTATTACAGTAATAACAAAAAAAATTTTCTGAAGGCATTTCAACATATGTTTTGGAACTGTAAAATATGACTGTAACTTGTGATTATAAACAGTTTTTGGATGAAGCTTAATAAAAGTGACACATGTTATTAGATTGGACAGTGCAGAAATGGTGTAAAGGTATTATTGAACTAAAATCAGTTTTTCAAACTGTGTTGGAAAATGTATTCGCATTGGGGGTTGCCTTGAAGCAATCTGAGAGATTGCAACTTTAGCTGGTTCATGTTTAATTGAGCATTTTCAAAAGAAACAGTTTAAATAGAATGTCGATGCCCATAAATATACCATCTGCCATATCTGCAGTAATTTGGTACTGTGTTTGGAAAAATAATTCTTTCTATGTTTTACCTTATTACTAAATATATATTTAATGTTAGAAATTAGTAGCCAATTAAATTGGTTTTATATATATATATATTAAATTATGAACTGTAATATTACAAACATATATGTGTTTCCAAGAATTTCACACCATATCTTCATCAAAGCTTTACTTCTAGTAATTATACTGATGCCAATGTTGATTTGTTTATGTAATAGAAGGGTACACAGTGAGCCAGAAGAACAAACAGGGCTTTCAGATGTTTGTATTTAGCCATTAACTTGTGCTGTCCATTGTCACGCTAGGACGTACATAGAGAGCGCTAGTGGACTTGGCATAGCGAACCACAATTTCAACATTGATCGTCTCAATGTGGTTCTCCTTTATTGTGTTTTCCTGGGTTTGGTATGATACAGAGATCCCCTACTACCATCCCATGACTTTATGAGGAATTTCCTTCATTTATGCATGAGTCCTCTACATGTTTTTTTTTTCTCTATTGTAGAATTGTGCTTGTATTGGAAATGTAAAATAGATCAGTATATTAGTGTTAGTCCTGACTTACCTCTTGTTTACTTCCACCAATGTTAAGGATAAGGTAGAGTTAGTAACATAAAGTTAAGTGTTTTCTTTGTCGAGTTGCTATGCGATCTATAAATGAGGTGAAAATAGAGAAGCAGCTGAATCTAAAGGCAGGGGAAATTGGAGTGCCCCGAGAAAACTTCCCTGCTAATGGCTATATCCATAACATTTATCCTGGTTACCCTGCCGGGAATCAAACCCTCTTCATCTTGGCAGGCGAGTGGTGTGACTACTACACCACCATGGTAGCTACCCATTTATACCAGGCACAGAACTTCTTGGCCATTGAAGGTCTGGTAGTCTGACTTGCTCCTCCCACTAGCTGGTCAATTCTTTACCATTAATTCCAAACTTTGTGAGTCACAAAAAAAATTAAGTTAGAAACTATGTCATAGTGAGAAAAATATTTTATTGTAATTTGTGAATAAGTGCTAAGTATTTGGTGTGTTACAACAAAATGTAAAGAAGTTTTATGTTCAGTAAGATCATCAAATGCTTTTGTAATGTGTACAGGTTTTCTGTGATGATGATCTTTTTACATATTCGCTGCACCTCTGTTGTGCAGACGCAGCTCAATAGAACATAATTTTCTCTTTTGCATCTTGCTGATCTTGCTTTATACCAGGTTAGCCGCCAAATGCTGCACTTTGGCTCCATTGGCATTTCTCTAACACTGAGTTTTTTTTTGAACATGGCGGAGGTCGAGTTTATAAATCGCCTGCATATGAAGATCTTATCAACCTTCTGCATGACCATGGACAACCTGCAGATGAATCTGAAACTGGGGTGGTTTTGCACCAAAGGGCGGTGGATTTCTGGAGACATGAATGTGCAGAACTCCATGATGCTGGTGGTGTTGGCACAACAGCTAACCCAGTGAGTGTCACCAAAAATTAAGATCATAATGTCCTCTTTGCCTCACTCCCATTTTTATCTTCCTTATCGTCCCGTGACCTTTGCCAGATTTTGGCATTTTTTATAGCAGCATCTAAAATTGTGTCCTTAAATGCAGACTGTGATATGAAAATCTTAAGGGCCCTTGTGTTAAAAATTTTCCAGCAGTTTTCTCAAAATTTTGATTGACCAATTGACTAGCAAAAATTCTAACTTCAAAATGTTTATGGTGAAGGTAGTGGAATTAGTATTTGATAGTGTAGCTTTTAAATGTGTAAGAGATTCTATACACCTCTTCCAAAGACATGGAGAACTTTTGCATGAATGTATGGAGTTTGTAATTGAACATGAGCATGGTTTAAATGTTTATTTAACAAAGGAATTACTGATGGAATTGATTTTAGATAACATGGTTTTGCATGTGAAACAATTATGCATGCATGTAATCACTGACAACTCTGAAGAAATTGTGCAGGATTGCTTGTGATTTAGAGAACTACTTGGCAAACACCACTGAGTATAGAAACTGGTTTTATCCACTCCCCTTACAGACAAATATGGCGAGGCGAGTGTGAGTGTATGAGGTGTGAACAAATGAAACACCTTTGTTGTCTCAAATGCATCTGTTATGTTCTATGCACAAATTGTGCTCAGTGTGGTCATGTAAGTAGAGAATGCAATCAGTCATGACTTGTGCCTGGGGAGCTGTGTTGTTTCCATTTTGTGCATGTGGGGTCTGTTAGGGTTTCATGTCCTGGGGAAACTGAAAAGTTTCGAAACTGCACGTAGTGTTCTCACCTTGGGAAGGGCACATGAAAATCTTTACAAATTTCATTTAGAGCTTGCTTTGTCCCGTTGCAGATTCAGGTACAGGACATCAAGGCCTTTCTAGGTATAAACTCTTCACATTCTGTAATCAGCTTAACATTTTCTAATTTGCTAAATTTGTGTATCACAAATAAGTCTGGTCTTGTAGTATGTTTTGCTAATGGTAATGTCTTGTTCACATAGCATTCACTTTGGCTACATTTTAAGTTGGCTTTTACTTGGATTTTTCAGTTGTTGATTTCACCCTCCTCCTATCAGATTATGGTGTTTGGTATCAATTTTCTTGGATGGGCACATGCACACAATGTTGCTGATGACTTTTTGTATTCGGTATTGCCTCTCAAGTCAAAATCCAAATAATGGCCGGGGTTGATAGAGATTCGTTCAGAAATATAATGAAGGTGCCAAAAGTCTAAATATTCAAGTAGTTCAAAATGTCTTTGCCTACTGGGCTGCTACACCTATTTTATTCCAAAATTTTTGAAGTGGTCATCCCTTTAAATTATTTAAAAAAGAAATGTGTGTAATTTAAGTGGGGTCCTGAACAAGAAACTGCATTCACCCTATTTAAAAAAATTTGTCCAGTCCCCTGTTTTAAAATTGCCAGAATTTTCTGAACACTTTGTGCTTCAGGTATATGCTGTTTTAATCACTGTTGGGGCCATCCTTGGACAGATAGTAGTTGACACTATTGCTCCCATTGCATTTGCTATTCGGACACTAGTCACTTGAAAGTTCCCAGAGTATTTATGGAAAGGAAACAATCATTATCCTTTTCAGTTTATATAATTTTGCATACTTATAGCATACAGAATTCAATATTTACTGATAATGAAGACTCAGTTGAGCATTAAAGCAGCCTAACTAGTTAAGGAAAGTTATGCCATTGGATCATTCATTTGTCATGCTTCAGATGTGATTCACCTTGTGAAATGCTGAGATAATCCTGTGACTGATGTTTTCTCATGGATTTACAACACATTGGAATTCCAGGTTGTAGACGATGCTGCATTGGGAGACATGTTTTTTTGCAGGGATTTCCTGACTTTCGTTCACATAAATGATGCTCAGTAGGAAGATCCCCTTTGTGAATAAATAAGAACAGACCTAACTGCCAGAGCTGACATTACATATGCCAAAATCAACAGTTTTCTTTGCTTCACAGGAAAAAAAATGGTAGAGTAAAGAATATACTTACTCTCCAAAAGGTTGCATCAATTTTTGGAGGCCACTTAGGAAAAAACAGACTTCTTAGTAAATTTTTTACTTTCTTACTAATTATTTTCTGAAGAAGGATGTCACTTTCCAAGTGTGCTTCTGTCCCAACTGCCAAATGTGTAAAGCAGCTCAAAATTCAAAATTTTTGTTTTTTGTCTGCAGACACCCTCTTCACTTTGGCATGGCTGTGCACTTGATATATTAGGTCTTTTCTTCCGATCACAGAAAAAAACGTTACATGTTCAGATTTTTTGGATATTTACACCGAACAGGCATTTGTGTTTTTGATGCCCTTTATGCTCCATGAAATCATTTACTATTGTAAAGGGGCTTACTGGTGTTTGTAAATTTCTTTGTGGTCTGCCCAAGCTGATTTCAGATAGTTCTAGGTGCTTTCAGTCAACCGTATTTAAAAACATGTGTTTTTGTGTAGGATTTAAATATTTTGCATCACCATTATTATACTATCCAAAGGGAAATCAGTTTGAATGGTTTAACAGAAATGTGGAAGTGTGTCTCATTATATTTTGTAACTGAAACCATCTCTCTTGTTATCGGGATCTAGAATTTTGAAATTTGGTTTTTAACACAGCTTATCACGGATCTACTGGCAGCCCTCCTTGCCTCTCCTTTCTTGTTCAGCACCTGTCACACCTGCTCCTTAATGTTTGGAGCTTACCTCCCTTCCTGGAACCAATTGGTGATGCTCATCGGGAATGCCTGTGTGCGGACATTGCTGAGCGTCTCGAGACTGCCAAGTAAAAGTGTAGTGGCATGCTATAATAAGAGCAATGTAACTGTTTCTTTCTTTTTGAGAGATGACATCCTTCATAAATACTTTATCTTTTCAGATGCCAGCAAACAACTTAGTACAAAATCTGTAACAAAAATTGACGAGCCCTTTATCCTAACAAAGTTTCTGGCCCCTACAGTGTGTTAAGTTTTCCTAATAGTGGTAAAAATTTGCTTAAAAAATCATGTGAACTACTTAGAAACTTAATCTAAGAGATAATATGTAATTGTGCATTTCAATTTTATGGTTTTGTTCATAATTAGTTATGTAAAGGAAGTTTTCCTATTGAAATTATTATAGTTTTTGTTGTTACAACCTCCATCTGTCTTTTTTAAGCGAGGTTGGTGCTCTGTTTATTTTTTATTTTCCATGTAGTAATTCTTTTCCTTTCTGTACTGTGTACTATTCTCTATCTATTTTATGCTTCTTGGGCCACACCACACCACGCCATGCGATATCGACCTACTGAACTACAAAGAAAGGTCTGCTCTATCTCTATTTCCTTGTACTACCTTTCCCCCACCCCAATCTCCAGCTTTGAAATGGAATGTCTTTGGATCTTTGAATTGGAATGCCTTCACTTTGAGGGATATTATTGATTGGTGCTCTCACTGCAAAAAATGACTACATCTACCCGTACTTAATGTGCAACTTCAAGCTCGTTGGCATAGTGCAGCTTACCTACTTTCCTGGTGCCGTGGAAGCCTCCCTATGCAGTAGTCAGGTAGACAAAACTCCCAGATTTTCTCTTTGGAGAAGCTAACATGCACTGCTGGCTTTTTTCTTTTTAAGCTCAATATTTGTCATGCACTGCATATAAAAATAACTACTTATTGTTTAGGCCTATATGAACACTTATTATCTCGGTTGGTTAGGTCCTGTGTTCTACTCTTTCCTTGAAAGCATATACTGTTTGGCTTTGGACTAAAATTATATGATTTTGCTTAGTTCCCAGTAGATTCCTTATAAGTTCATTTTGTGGGAAGGGGGTGGTGCAGTCCAGGGTTATGCATGGATATGTAAAGGGCACTAGTGGGCTTGGTGTGGCAAAATGTGACTTAAGGTTTATGCATGCATCTTGACAACATATAGTTTGTGGCCAGGGCTACCTGTTGCTGTGCAGCTTGGCCTTGCCCACTTCTTCGTTGGTCATTAATTTGAGAGGATGTTGATGCAGATTGACCAAGTAGGGCCTTTTAGAGTGTGTGACTTTTGAGACTGATAGTGGCGGGTGTATGGTTTGTAGGTCACATAATTGCTATAGACTAGTTTCCTGCTCCTTTCAAAATTAATTTTAGATACCACTATCCAAATTCCTTTCAAGTTAAAATATTTGTTAGAATACAAACTCCCTTAATGGATTCTCAAAACTGTGATCTTCAAAACTGAGAAATTTGGAATTATGATACGGAGATTCCCTGCCACCAACCACCCCACAGGTCTGTGATGAGTTTCTGCCACACGTGCAGGAATCTTCTCAGTGTTTTTCTTTTTAAATTATATAATTATTCATGTGTTAGTTAATTCCAACTTATCTCTGGTTTATTTCAGCGAATGTTTAGAACAAAGCAAAATTAATTATTAAAGGTTTAAGATTTTCTGTGTTATTTGCTATGTGATTAATTTAGTTACAATTTTGTCATGTCTTTTCTGGAGAAAACTATTATAATCATGAATTAGTATTCACCTACCTACATATAATGAAGGAAGTATCTCTTTGCCAGCATATTATGTTGACCTGTCCATTTGTTTGCTGTAGTTAGTTTAATGCAGCCAGAAAGCTTTGAGAAGTTTATTGAATGGTTTATTTTCATGCCACTGTGCTGCAAGTTTCCCTGGGCAACAACAAGCTATAGAAAGTACTTCACTGCAAGAGTGATTCTTTAATATTAAGCCCAAACTTTAGGATTCATGAATATAATATTTGATATGAAA
This sequence comes from Dryococelus australis, assembly GCA_029891345.1. Taxonomy (NCBI): domain Eukaryota; kingdom Metazoa; phylum Arthropoda; class Insecta; order Phasmatodea; family Phasmatidae; genus Dryococelus; species Dryococelus australis. The sequence continues at coordinate 798,637 of CM057009.1, read as the reverse complement.
ATCAAATAATAGAAATATTTTATTGTAATTGAGCCATTTTTAATTTATGAAAATATGTTAAGTACGGTACACTTCAAATTATCCAGCCCTTAATCATCCGGTTGCAAATTGTCTGTGTGTTTGGTTGCTATAGTTGAATTTTGTAGTTAAAGCTTGACACATGTCAAACTGCTCGGTTCTTTTGAATGTAGCGGAAACTACGCTGATTGCCCCAGGGTGAGGCGTATGGAAATATGCTCCCGTCCGGGGAGTTTTACTACCCTCACAACCAGAGCTGTCAATAGGTGGGATACCAGCGGTCCCAAGGGAGGTGAATGGATGAGTGAATGATTAATCGAGGGTGATCGTGGGGATGATCAATCTGGCTAGGGTGACTGGAGTTATCCACAGCGGCTTCGTCAGCCGGTGTGCGGGAACAAAATTAGCCGGGGATTTCCCATGTGGTTTAATGGGACTTTCAGTGGGATTCGAACCCTAACAAATTTCCCGGAGGCTAATCTTATTACGCATTCAGTAGGTAGGGTTTTGACTGTCGGGTGTCGAACCCAAATCCATCTACTCTAAGCTAAGTGTACTATGCTCAAGGGAGCTGGGGTGACTGGAACAGGGGCTGCTGGGATTTCTGGTACACTAACGGGTGTGACTGTCTCAGTGGGTTCCATAGCTAAGTCTTCCTGCTCAATGTCCTCAGGTGGGCACCAACCTAATATATGATCCAGGAGACCCTCGTGTGTCGCTGGTACTACAATATCATAATAAACAGGCATTTCTATTGGTTCTACAGGTAACAATGCAACAGGGCTTGAATTAGCTAACAGATTATTAATAGGGAGTGCTCAATTTAAGGTGCATTTCTCACCTCTAGTGGCTATCAAGTCCACCGTGGGTATGATGCATTGAACTTTATAACAGATCAGGAAAACTATTCTACTAGTAATGTAGGCAACACACACAAAGTACGAGTTACATAAGTTTTATTACATGAAACAAAAACAATATTAAGGACGTCACTCGATACAAAGAAATATAAAATATATAATTTAAAAACTAGACCCAAAAATAACTCTTACAGGCAAAGGCAAGCCTGGAAAAAGGAATAGCAACAAAATCTATGTACGCAATTCACAGCGTATGATGAAGTTAAGGGGGAGTCTCCAGGGGAACGTTAATTGTGTACCGACCTGCTACTGCGGGAGTCAAAGGTAGTTGACTTAAGGTGAGGGTAGTGGGTACAGGTGGTAGGAGTTCGCCGTCTGGTGAGTGGTGACTGGTGTGGACAAGCCTTACCCAAGTTGCAGGAGCTAGAGTGCTGGCGGCCTTCCCAAGCTGCTGGCTGGAGCGGATGGCGTTTAAGCCTTGGCATAGGCTCTGGAGAGGGAGGAGAGTCTTTGCAGACTGGGTTTGGGCTCGCGATCCTATTCGGCCGGCGAGCCTGGCATCTCTTCGCTGGACCACGGTGCTGGACATTTATTTATACCTCTTTTCTGCAGATCAGCAGTTCTTCGGGGTGCGGGGGTAGCGTAGCCTTCCAATGCAGGGGTTGATTTATCAGAGTGCTGGAGCGTCGAAAATTTCTTATCTCCCTGCTTGGAGGCGATGATGAATAAAAACACCTCGACCTGAGGCTGGCTGGCTGTGACGTCACAAGGCCACAGGGGTGCTGCCATCTTGAGGGTTGATTGGAACTTCTTCCGTGCACCATGAAGAGTTGTGGATGTTCAAAATTGAATATTCTATTCGTCGGGGTGGCGCTTGCATGTAGTGAACCAGGCGGGCAATGTTTATTGTAATTACTTTGCTTCATTACAATTACATATTCGGCTGTCCATGCTAGTGGAATCTCCATGCTCGATACGTTTGTCTAGTTTGCCACTGTTATGACTTGTCCCGAGTGAAGGGTCACTTGCAGATGGGACGAAGTTGCCCGTAGAGAACGCAGCTGCGCAGCGCAGCATGCTGGCATGCGTCAAGTTTTCTATTTCAAAACCTGTTAAGATATATTTTTCTTAGTTTGTATGTAATTCATATTCAATGTGTGGTTTTTTTTTTTGTGCCTATGTAATTTTTACTCTGAGAAATTTATCATAAAGAACTCAATCAGCACAGTGTGTAATTTCTTGTATAATGGATAGGTTACATTTCCGGGAAGTGTCTGTTATTTAGAATGTCAGTTAATTTGATCACATTTCCCAATAAGGAACAATGTTGGTGGTTAAATTTAAATTTCACGATATTGACGAAATGCCTAAATTTAACATAATATCACCAAAAAAAAGTCTTAGAAATAATTTATTGCATCAAAATTGTTGGCAACAAAATTATAGATAATAAAGGTTTCTATAGAATTTTCTGTATCTAGGACCATTTATAGTATATCTACAAATAACTATTTTGCAATAAGTTTTAATTTTTATAATTGCCTTAAAACTTTAAAATATTTTTTACCCTATAATATATGTTAGTTTATTATTTTTTGTGAACATTTTTCTTGCCACTGTGTGACGATTTGAAAATTGTCAGCAGAAGTGGTTAGGTTGTAATTACTGTTGGTAACTCTGAGTAACCATACTGGTCAATCATTTAGAAACCGGTTTTTATCTGTGTGGCTTTGGGTTACCATTGGTATCTTTTGGCAACCATAGTTGTTACATATTGGTCTCAATATTACTATGTATATTTTATTAGGAAATGCCGGCCCTATTCCTATAATATCTGTATTTATGATTATGTGTTTGTGTATTACATATATATTTTTAATATGAAAGTATTATATAGTAATTATATTGAGATAACCTTTAGGTTTATTGTGTGCAAACAAAATGTATGACTAGTGTGAAGGATCGCCGTTAGGCTTTGCTGCTAGTGGGCGTGTGATGTCACCTGGCCGGCTGCACGGGTGTAGTGCCAGCCAGTGTGGGATAGGGCAGTCAGCTGTGAGTCGAGCAGCAGGCAAGTTGCTGGCTGGTCGCCAAGCGAGATACTTATATAGTATGAGTCAGGCAGTGGTTATTGCTGCGAAGCCATGCGGTATGTGAAAATTGAAATGTAGACAGTGCCGACTGACGTGAAGTTGTTTTTTGAGAAATATAATGAGAACTAAGCACGACTACTTAAATTACGCAACTATGTACGTGCGTCGCGTGAAAAACATTTCTATTTAGAAGATGTGCACGGGGCTTATGCAATGCCTAAGAAGGTTTAATTACGAGCCCAAAATTATGCACAAGCGTGATTCAAACATCAGCGCGGAAGATCTGTTGCTGGGCAAGGTGACCATGCACAGTAGTATGGCCGGCGAGTTCCAGGCCACATTCGACTGCAACTGAAATTCACTGAGTCTGTTCCTGAGGCATCGCATCTGGCTCTCCGTATGTAAGGCTACCGCTGGTTTACTCGCTGCCTTGTCCCCGTGTGCACGTGTTGACATGCTTCTGCATAAGGTATGTCGACGACGTCCTTTTGGTGATGGGGTTTGCTGGAACAAGTTCATATATTGCCATCGGAAGTCATCGTACTGTGTAAAGAATGATGATCCCGCTACGAGCGAAGACCTGCACAATTTCTATTGAAATAAACTGTAGTCAAGTGATAGGCTAAAATATGATAAAACCAGTAGTATTTTTGCTATCAGAAATGCAAATTAATTCATGCTTAGTGATGTTGGTGGTGCGAGCAAATGGAGCACATTTTTATGGTGTGTGTTTTCATGAATTTAATCATAAGAGATATAAAATATGTAATTTTTAGAGGGCCCAAAAATTTTAATATGCTTTTTATAATAACTGTGAAAAGAAATGTAATGTTGATGGAGACGGTGTATTGGCCAACTTATTATTAAACGTATGAAAATCACTGAAAACGGGTGTAAGAGAACATTCTTTCTGAACCACCTTAAAGAACTGTTAACTGAATGATTTGAAATAGTAATTGCACAACTGTTCTAAATTGAGTGTAATAATAGTATGTATATATGGGGCACGGTATATGGGGAACTTTAAGACGAGATTGCTTTCCACCCCATTGGGGATATTTTTCAGGAGTTTTGTAATTAAGAACATGAGTGAGGCATGGTTGAAACTCCTGACGCCACTGAGGGGCTGAAGGCATCTCAACTGCAATTTTCTCATCCTAAGTCACATGGGCAGTTTGTCATTTGTGTTCAAGTTACGCACGGAAAATATAATTTGCACAAAAAAAAATACAGAATGTGTAAACACTTTTTTACTACAAAAACCAGCAAACAAACACGTATAATGACCTAACTCGTGCCATAACATGTCCATTTTATGATGAAAGAAATCATCTGCCAGCTTTTTTTACAGCAGGTCCAACCTGTTGCAGCCATTCTACTGCACTGCTTAGAGTAAGACTATGAATGTAACTAACAATATAAACTTTAATGAGAATAAACTGAAATATACCACAACAATCTAAACACAAATTTTAACAGATAACCAGACGTTATTCCTGGTAAAACTCCAATCTTGCACAACAAAAGGAAAGTGATCAATTACAAAACTGCTTTGAAATTCCTTCCCAAGGGAAAAGATAAACTGGTTCTAGGTTTCCAGTGGTTGCACATAATAGGTGATCAACTCCAGCCATTGGGTGCATGTGCAGAGTAGTAGTTTACCAAGGAAAGAGGGAGCCAGAATGTGTTGCCAGATGTATAGAAGATTACTGTATGTACACAGCACAGTGCTTGACAAAAGCTTCCCAGGAATGTTGTTTCTGCTTTCTATCGGCACAGATATATGTGTTAATGCAAGTTTTGTATGTGCTGTACAAATGAAAGGATATAAATAATAGAGTCCATTAAACAAATGCCCATTAATCAAGAACTTGTATTGATTTCTGCTCATGTCATGTTACGTAATGGTACAATACTAACAGGATTTCTCTTGTCACTGTAATATTCAGTATTGTTTGATGGTCAGTCATTTTGTGTTCAAGTGTCGTGAACCTCATTCCGTTGGTACATATTCCATCTTTAGTGCATGTGATTGTAACATCATAACTGTGGCAGAGAAAAGAAAAAGGGTAGATGTTAATGTTAATAATAATACTCATTATTGAGATGTTTAGTGCTTGTGATTCTGTGCAAAGTTAACAATGGTTTTATTTGCACTCCGTATCACGCCCATGTTTTGTAGATTTGTTTCAAAATGAATTTGTTAAATAAATAAGAATGTATATTTAAATAAGTTTTGCATCATTTGAAAGCTGAAGTAACTTATGGTCTTGTCTTAGAGATGCATTTCTTGGACAGGATGCCCTAGGCCGGTCAGACACTGTCCCAAACTGGTTATAGTGCTTGATGTTTTAGACACTACCACTATATTAACTTTTTGTCTTTGTGACTTACCAGTCTTCGTTAAACCAATTATTTGTCACTTTATCTCATCTGAAACTGACTTTTTCTTCATATTGGCTCCAACATAAAATGTGTGAACCAATAACCTAAAAATAAGTAGTGACAATAATATTCAAATCAGCCGATTGAAAGGGAAATATGAAACAGGTGTGTCAGTCAACTTCCATAAACATGTAAAATAAAATGTTAGTACCACTTGAAAGAAGGAGGGAAATTTTTTAGTCTTTGCACACCCCCCTCAGTTTTTCTTGTCATGATTTTGAAATGTTAAAAGTGGCAGTCAAATTTATATTTGTTTACATGACATTAAGTTCGAAGACATACATTATCTCTCTGTGGAGAAATCATAGGCCTGTATTTTATTACAAAATAATTTTTCTTTCTTAAAAACTGTGCAGATTTTGGTGAAGCCTGAATTTAAACAAGAATTTACTGATTTAACTAATGAGCCTACTTTCCTCTACATGGGTTCAAATAATATTTAATGAATTCCTTAAAAGCTTAGACTGTGGATAAGCATAAACATCTTAATGACAGCAATGCCATTATGAGATAAAACCAGAAATATATGCAACAGTAGTAAAACAGTTACAGATCCACGTGTGTCTTACCTGTAACTCTGAGCCAGAAATCTTTGTACTTTTATTGCCTGTACAATGTCTCGGGTATGGCCACACATGAGGAAGGCAGCACCAGAGCTGTTTAGGAAAACAAAGCTTGAAAACAAGGGCAGGTGGCTGGTATATAAGTGCTGACAATGCAAGGTCGCAGGTCGGTTACCAGGAGCCCGCGGAGCTGCCAGCTAGCAGGATACCACTAGGATGAAGACGGCAGCTACGTGCACCCCCTCCCCCCCCTCAGGCAGAGCAGCCCTCAAATGTCAGTGTTAGAAATTATCAGTGGTGAGTCTGAGGTCTAGTTTTGGGTAGCTACTTAGTAGAGCCCCCTCTGTAAGTAAAGTGTAATGGCCCTCGGACACACGATACACCCTAGAGTATTTACTTGACTGAATAAAGTACAGAAATAGATTACTTGCAATCTTATTTGTGCATGTATATTGAGGTCTCCTTAAAATTTAGTTTGTTATACCCATGACCACAATATAACACTGGTGGAGGTACCTTAGGTTTCTCCCTCTTTGCTTAAAACTTGTACCACTAGCTATGTTGCTTCTCACCCTAATAATTACTAACCCTCCCTTAGAATGCATAGTGCATGCTTTTGTGTGACTTAATAACCTAGTGCATATAGTTATTGAGGATTAACTAACACGTAATGCATGGCTTCGTGTTAGAGTGAAACTTTTAATACTAATACTTAATAGTCTGTGGGGACTTTTAATGTTTGGAAAATGCTAACCGGAAGGTATTCTTCATCAGGCCTAAGGATTTTTAGAACTTAATAAGTGCAGAAAAGGTTAAAACCTTTGTAGCATCAGCAAAAAAATTGCTCAATTTGGCAAGTATATACCTGTCTGAAGCGAGAACTAATAAGGAAAAAGACACACTAATAGTGGAAATAAATTCAATTCCTTAATACAAAGGTCAGATGAAATATTACAGGACAACCCTAAGCAATGAGCCAAGTTTAATACTCAGTCCACTAGAGTTACAAGAGGATTGCTCACAAAAATAATAGAAAAGGATTTAACTGACATGTACAATTCAGCAGAACAGCAGACTACTAGTTCACGTACAGTGCAGAATTTGTAAACCCCTATTCATGTTTATACCAGTTACATTAACATAGGAGCAAACATATATCACGATATAGGTACATCTCATAGTTATGAAAATATTCAGTTAGAACAACAGCAACCAAAAGGGCCTAAACACAACAACTAAAGGTAGTTTTTCCTGAACCAGTTAAAATACCTACCTTTTCAGGTAGTGCAAAACAGGAAGTAGATGAATTCCTAGAAACTTTTAAAATTGCCAGTGAATTAAATGTATGGGATGAGCCAGGAAAATGTAGGAGAATCAAATTGTACTTACAAGGAACAGCAAAACTTGTCTACAACAGCGCAGTAGCAGATAGTGTAGAAAACGTATCAGCATGGCAGACTATAGAAGATAGGGTGAGGAAGGTATACATGGTAATCGACAAAAGGGTGAAATTTAGAGAGTTGTTATATAATAAAATACAAAAGTTAGGGGAATGTGTCCAATCCTATATAGACGTGCTGTATTCTAACACAAGTGTAATCCACACATGCTAGAATGTGAGTTTATTGATATTGTATGGAAATCATTGTTGCCATCTTTTGCAGACAAAATTTTAGGGCTACAAAAGTAGAACTAGAACTAAAAAGGTACCGTGAATGATTAGAGAGACGTGCTGTACTAGCTGAAAATCAGAGACTTCACTCTGAAATACAAAAAAATTAAAGAGGAATTAGGAAATTTAATAGTGTTACAATAGTGCGCAACACAAGCCAGCTTTTGCAATAACCGCCAGTGTATTGATCATGACAGCTCACAAAGACAGATGCATAAAGTGCAGGGTAATCAGAAGAGTGACACAAAGTTTAGCAGGCAGCAAAATCAGAAAGCTTCATTCACCTGTAGTAATAATTCAGAGAGAATGTAGGCCAATATACTATAGGGACAAAATCATAAATCACAGGAGGATGAAAATAAATATCCTCGCAAAGGGGCTCACAAAAAGTTATGTAGATGTAGCAAATCAGGTAATATGTATTACAAGAAAGGCGAAGACACAAACAGGTATTTCAGGAAAACCAGTTCAAAAACTAGGTAATGAGGGGAAGAGTGTGTTACCCCAAATGAGATAAAAAAAATGAGCAGTATAAGTATAGGGATGATAGGCAATCATACGCCCAGGTAACAGCACTAAATGTAACGGCTGATAGGGACTGCTTTTCCACAAATGAGAGCATAAATTATTATTCACAACAAAGGCAGGCTCGCAGAGAGTAAAAACCTAAGTATGAAATTAATTTGAACAAGCATAGCAGTGTCAGTAGTTAATATGAAAGCAGGAAAGATTTTTGCAGTGAAAATATTGTTAGTACAGCAAAAGTCTGTAAGAACCTGGGAAAAGTTGACCAAGTGTTCCGAGTTATTGAACAAGACCAGCAAAACTCAAACAAAGTTAAGGTCAGCGGGCTTATAAACAGGGAAGAATTCCAGTCACGCAACGCAGAATCAAAACAGAGAACAATATGACGCAGTAGCAAAAGCAGCCAAACATGCACCTTGTGTATGTATATTGGACACCACGTGAAAGAATGTGATCTGTTTCTACAACAAATCTTTCAGTTTCACACAGACATTGCATCTCACTTCTGCAAATTCAAAAAGACATTTGGTTTACAACAAACAATTTTGTTTTAAAATAAGGTGGTTTTACATTGTATATATGACTATATAAACAGATCTGTTTATTCCCCAGACAATGAGGAAAGAGACACCCAGAAAGGTGGCACTAAGGTGGTGAAGAAACAGCACATTCATAGTGTGAGTACAATGACCGATAAAAACACTAAACAATCTTCACCTGGAAAGGACTTCGTAAAAACATTGAAACTGTGAATGCTAGTTAACATTAAGGGAAACGCATACTACGTACTATCTGATACCAATTGCAGTTGTAGTTGTATAGCATCAACATTAATATCATGTCAGAAACTGAAAACAATTAAAGAAAAGGTCTCAAATTACAAATTAAATATCAAAGTGAATGTCTTAGGTCATATGCTTCCACAGGGGTTTTTAGTAATTGATAATTTACGCGTAGACGTCATCCTTGGGTGTGACTTCTTATAATTATAATGCTACACTGTTTTGAATCATAAGATAATGTTTATTAATAGTGGTAATCGTAGTAAATTACTTCAGGTACTGTTATACAATTTTAGCATAGAGCAATGCAAAGTCAATACAATCAAGCTTTGGTCAATAATTGCATACCAAAGTTAAAAGACAAGGTAAATAAAGATTTGAATCATTGATAAAAACAGAATTTCTGAACATCATCAGTGGGTTTAAAGATAGGTTTGCCAAAAACATGTTAGAACCTACACAAGCTAAGCATTTTTAAATAAAAGTGGACTTAGGAACAGATAAGTCAATTCACAAGCTACCCTATTGCATAAACCTAAAGATAAGGGAAGAGTTAAATAAACAAATAGAAGATATGAAAGATGCAGAAATCATAGAAAAATGATATTCAGCTTGTATTGCTCCTAGATTAATAATGAGAAAAAAGCAAGGAGGAATTCGGTTCCCTACAGATTTTTGACTATTGAATCAATACTTCAGAAAAATTCAATATCCATTACCTAGGATAGAGGATGTCTTAACTACTCTTCAAAATACAAAATACATTACTTCATGAACAGCACATTTTCATTCATAGTAATAAAGTATTTCACAATTAAAAGGCGTCTGCTCATCAAAAAGGTGATATTGGGTAGTTTACAGTAGTTTATATGTACAGAGGCTATTAATAAACTAACCATGGTACTGAGTGTGACTGGATGACAAAATCTCACATTAACATAAATATTATTTGCCACATAAATGATTCCATCGCAAAATAACATTGGGTTTTAATAAATAAATAAAAAAACATTAATTTTTGCTTTGTTGCTAAAGTGGGAGGGAGTTGGAAATAAAAAAACAAAATACTGAGTTAGCCTCTGAAAGGCTTGATGATTGCAGGCTGAATACAACTTAATAGCAAGCAGAATCACTTCACAAGGAAATATGTTATGTTAAAATATCTATATAGCTCACGGAAAATGTAAAACTTTGAGAATTTGTTCGTATATTTGTATTTTACACATGAAAAAATGAGTTATTTCATGGCAGCGTGACTTCCGAAGTGAGCCACTTGCACTGGTCAACAGATGGCAGCACATTCGCCAATTTCACAGCTGGGTCGCAAAAGTATATTGTGTCCTTCTAAAAGTAAATTTTTCATCTCTTGCGAGCTCAAAACAATTTGGGTTTGAAGTATATTACATCAAATTAATCTAGAAATGGTGACACTAGCAAGCACTAGCTATAACGTATAAAGAAGAGACAAATGAAACCAAACTGTTGCATATGGTTTACATATCAGTTATCCATAAACCTTTAGCCAGTCATTATCCCAGAAAATCTGGAGTTTACTGCACATACAAAAATAAGAAATATCATTCATAAATACACGGGTAATGCACACTCATCAACATGAAACCTCATTTCCATGTCATAATTCACAACAACATTTGTGCATCATAGTATTTTGCTGACCAAATCTTCTTCATTCTGAAGGAGCGTAATCTGTTGTACGCATGTTAGAGTGCAGCAGCGTACAGTAGTGCCGGCAGAGGCATTAAAGCGCCAGTCTTTTCAAAACACTCAGAATGATTCACCCCAGGGCTAAACTAAATTAAAACTGTCGTACCATATGCAAATTATATAATAAATATTACACTTTAACCATAGAAATCAGAGTATAGAAACAATAAGTTAGCATAAAAGTATAGTCAATAATATATTTAAAGTGTATTTAAGTAATAAATAAATATATATAGGTAAGACTAGCAAAGAAAACTTTGTAAATAAGGTCTGTTTTTACCGAGTATCACATGTATCGCACAAACATGAGTCTCAGGCTTACAAATAAAATTAGGCGTTAACTCAATAAGTTCTGGAGTGGAATATCAAGGCAAGTGCAAAACTTACACCATCTTCTTTTCCACTCAAGGACGGCAGCCGTATGCGACTTTATTATTAGATTTTGGGTGATACTGTGGCACTGTTCGTTACCTCCCAAACCACCCGCCATGATACAAAGCCCAGGTAATACCAAACTCTCAATTGTAATGCCCAACTGGAGAGGTAAAAAAAAAATAAAGAAAAATATTGCATCTAATAAATTACATTACATTTGAGGAGAGAAAAAGAGATGGTGAGGGAGGGGTGGAGTGGGAAGAAGGGAGGGAGATATATATATATATATATATATATATATATATATATATATATATATATATATATATATATATATATATATATATATATATATATATGCGTGTGTGTGTATGTGTGTGTGTGTTTTTTTTTTTTTTTTTGTGTGTTTGTGTGTTTGTTTTTGTGCACATGTGTAAATTTTCTTAAGTCTTAACTGTGATTGTACTATATAAATGTGTAAATTGTTGTCAATTTTCTTAAGTATTGACTGTGATTATATATACCACAAGAAAAATTCAAAAGTAACTACATCTTGTAAATAAGCCAAGTACTTGTTCATAACAGATAGAGTGTTTAACACAATATATTATGTAATTTTCTATGTTTCCGGGAAATGTTTATTAATTTATATGCCTTTATGTCTCATTATGTAAATTTTTTATGTGTAATGTTAATGTAAATACAGGGCTTACAGTATTGTTAGTGAATAGTGCCTCACTTACCAAAGCTACCCCAGACAACACGAGTGTTATAACTAAGTGACAGTCAGGACTCTTATTACACCACTGCAGCATCTCTCTATTGCAACAATGAACGTGTGGAAGAGACACCACAAAAATCTTCATTACAAATTCTTATTCTGCTGATACAAACTAGTAGAGGGTCTCAAAATGAAGTCCCCAACCATTCCGCAGGCCTGTGTATAAACCGTGCGTCTTCCAGGAACTTTTCAGAAGTGAGAGAGTTCTTGGATGGGGAGGATGTGTCACTCTGCTCTGTGAGAGGTCATCGGCTCTCACGCGTATGTGAGAGCTTCCCCCCAAACCCACAACCTATGTCTGACAGCTTGCTGCAGCAATGTTGCCAAACATCCGTGTCCTTGACTGTCGCCCTTGTGCGGGTGGCACAAGCCTGCCTTACTCAGGCAGGCTGGCCCGCTGCTGGCTTGGTTCGTCGGATCAGCTGTGCTTACGTGCACGCACTCTCACACAGTCAAGTTGCATTGTTATCTAGTGTATTAATGTGGATTTTTCATATTACCTAACCAATGCGTTTTGCAGAAATGTTTTAGCATGATGGGAAAAATTTTCAGAAACATATTTTACCGCAAAGACAGTGAAACGATACTTAACTTTTTACCATCGTTTACATGTTACTTCACTATGTTTTATGCAAGCCATTTCAATATATCAAAAGTTTACGCCTAATTTCCGTGACGTAGGCCTATATGTGGTAAAATTGGGGGGGTGGGGAAAGAAATCTTGAAATCACTTCGTAGAATTAAATAAATTCTGACTAAAGATGCAAATATATGCTACAACAATTAATTAAGTATATGCTGTGTTTGTATATATGTGTATCGCATACAATATATGCACTCACACAGACACACACACACTGTGATTCATGAGGAGTACCGCCACCCATAATGCATATTTCTTAAGTTATTTAGAACAAAATATATTGTATAGATGTGGGTCCTATTCCCAATATTTGAAAGGTGAAGAAATAACTAATAACCTTTCAGGAGTTAAAAATTTGTCATCATCATCATACTTTATTGTTACAGATGAGCATCAAATGCCATCAGTGTATTCTGTGAAGCCTACAACCACAATAAATCTGCAGAAACGCCCCGTGTTCACGCAGTACACAGTGAAACAGATAATTGCACTTTACGTTTACCAAAGACGCACTGTTCAGTCCAATAGTCAAAACGGGCAGCAAATTGTCATGAGCTGTTCACTATGATGCATTTCTAATTTTTCGAATTATCCTCGAAATATTGCAACTAAGAGCCACATTTATATTACATAATTTGCTCTAAATGACGTGGTATAAGCCACGTAAGGGCGGTAACTCCTCAATAATCACCCTGTGTGTCTGCGTATGTATATGTCTATACACACACAAATCCCATGACCCATGAACATGTGTAGTCCTCGTAAGTAATGTTTATACGTTGAACATCATTTCATACAGATATCAAATAATGAATATGTTGGTGACCAGCACCCTCAACATTATGGATGGTGATGAGAGATAGAAATGCAGAAGAAAGTATATGGTATGGAAATTACTAGATGATAAATACGTGCATATTCATATGCATGCAGGTTACCTAGAAATGAATGTGTGTTGTATATAATTGAATGTAGGTCATATGAAAAAGCATGTAGGTTACAAGGAAATGAACAGAAGACATGCAAATAATTGTATAAGACATGCAAATGAATTTAAGATATACAATTAATTGTATACGACATACAATTGAATTTAAGACATGTAATTAATTGAAGCATTGAACTTGATAATAGCTCATTTTATTGAAAAATCAGTTTGCAGTTGTTTTAATTTTTTTATGAAATGTTATTGATGGATGTTATTTTATTATTATATATCTTGTTCTGACAATGATAACTAATGTTTTCTAAATAATGGCACTTTTAAAATTATTATGTTATTTGCGACTGGGAAACAAAAAATATTTCTCATCTGAAGTTTTTTTTTCTTTTTTGTGATATGCCCATATCCAAACTAACCCTTCAATTGTATACAAATGGCTGTTGGTCACATTTACAGAAATGTAGGTAACATGCAAACGAGACAAACATATTGTGCACACTATTTACGGAAATAGTGACGGGTGCTGCATAAGTTAGAAAATTAAAATAAAATATAAAGAAAATATGTTTGTTTCAGTATTTAATTTTCAGTACAGTATCGATTTGTTTGCATTTGTATTGCAATTAAATTAAGTCAGGTTTGAATGCACAAAATACTACGCATAGTTTGGGGTCACTACGCCAGTCAATCTTTACGATTCAGTTTTCCATAGATAATGTTTTACTATAATTATACAATAAATAAGTTATTCACTTAGCTGAACTGACTGTTTAGAATTATTTTTCTTGAAGTATTGTCACCCTCTGCAAACAGTTGTCATAATTTTATAACTGTTTATTATTTGTAGGTCAAGACAAGTATAGTTATTTGTACATTTATGGCCAAAAATGTATTGTTTTCATCTTCACTTGCCTCTGATTTAGTCTTTGATGTACAGGTGCACGCTTATGCACACACTGATACTCAAACGGGCAAAAATATAACTGACTTAATTTAAATTTTAACATGTTCATGGCAAATTATATAATCAGTTACAAAAGAGAAATAAAAATTAAGAAAAGAATTGTCAACTCACACCGAAGAGAGAGCCGAGCACCAAGTCCAGCCATGCAGTATCCTATTCAGCCTCATGCTTAGCCCGCTCACATGGCCAATGACACTTGTCACAGGTCCACCTGTTTCGCTCCCAATCATTGCGCTCCATAGTGTATAAATAAGGATGAGTAAATAAAGTAATCCTCATTTTGTATTTTTTCCCCCTACATACAAGTAGTGTACAATAACTTCTACAAAATATGTGTGCATTATACACAAATGATAATCTCACTCTCTCTACATTCTAAATGATTTCATCCCCTATTTACCTCAATATAAAATAACATTTTATGCTTCTTACTTTTTATGTGGCAACTTTTCAGGAATTGTACGCAATGGTTTATAGTATATATTTTTTTCTTAAAGTATCTTAGATTATTTTCAAATTTAAAAATGGCCAGTCTGTGACGGCGAAAAAGAAACTATGCGTCAACTTCCACAATATGAAATAATTTGGATAAACGGTTTCAGAGAAACTGCGTGATTAGTTTAGAGGGTTTTCGTGCACTTAGAATGTCATTTTCCTCGTGCCGGCATGACTGTGAGTCTTTACTGCCGGATACAGCAGCCTCAGTAACACCCGCTACGAACGCTTGGCAACACTGGGGGGGGAGGGGTGTGCGAACTCCATGACTGAGCCGCCTTGCCTATAATGGAGCATCGCAGGCACTCTACTGTCCCATGTCTCAACTAGACTCATGCCGCCTCAGTACATACCCGGAGTTTTTGGAAGGTTGCGTTGAAACTACTGCTGAAATGCTAATTATCAAAGCGTAGTATTGAAGAGTAAACTTGCCATAATAAGCATATGTAAAATTATTGAGATTTAAATGTCCCTCATAATAGAAAGAGTGTATTTTAAAGTGTGCTCTGTAACTAGTCAGAGCATACGTCTAATATTTAAAAAAATCATAAAAATGTTCTTGTCTGTGAAAACATTACTTCTATCATACCATTCGAAAGTATAACTATCGGGTGTTCATATAACACATAAAACAAAAAAATCGAGTAATAATCACGCGACAGAGGCTTTTAACAAAGTGCATTCACAGATCTTGTAAAGTGCCATATTTAAATATTTGTTAATAATTATTTGAGGGAGTGTGTTGTATTATTTAGCCACAAAAATTAAGTAAAAGTCTGCTTCTTTAGGCTGTAGCAGACGAAAACCTTTCAACTTAATAAACAAATGCTTTATCGCCAATCAAATACACTAAGATTTTCTGTTATGCAGTCAACCGCCCCCTTAATAGAGGGTATAAAATTGTACCAAGGAAACAATGCTCCACATTCATGTGCACTTAGTGTAATAATATTCTGCATAAGGACTATTTGCTACTAGATATTACCCTAACACCTATTTTTTCTCTGTTTTTGTTCATATTAATTAAAAATGAAATATTATAAGTTATAAATAAATTAGAAGTAAAAGTTCAGAATAACCATAAATCAAGGACTTTTTTATTAGCACAAGTATAAAATGCTTATGATACATGACATATTTAGGAAACATCCAAACATATCATACATGGGGTGATTTTTTGAAGGTTTGATTTAAAAAATGTGAAGAAACCATGAATAGACTATATATACACAGACAGGAAATCAATCTCGCAAGACTTTTTTTTTTGAGAAAGTTGGCTAAAAATAACCTTTTCTTTTGAACTAAAAGATCTATATGGATTTTATTTGAACCAAACGTTTTTAACTTTCACTGTAGATTGTTACAAAAAGTTTAGTTAGGTAATATAAAAATAACATATAAAAGGACAGAAGCTCAAGTACTCACAGTCTAGTACTTGTCAACAGGCACACACAGACATAAGAGGACAACACATTTTTCACGTGGTTGTGCAATTACGATGTTTCATTGGTTATGCCAGCATCATCTGGTGGTGAGTTGTAGGGCACTGCAATATAGTGGAAGGGCTCTGTTGGTAATGAACCTAGCAGCCAGATGGCAAACTAGGGTGAGGTGGGAAAATTGAAATTTTGCCGGTGTAGCTGTGGAGTATGGTTTTGGAGCTGTGAGTATCGTGTATTGAAGCTGTGAGTATCATGTATTGAAGCTGTGAGTATCATGTATTGAAGCTTGGGGCTGCCTGAATTTTGTTATAAACTGATGAGCTAATTCCTAGCATCTGAGTTCTGAGCTATTGCTTGAAGGTGGTAAGGCTCTTACAACACTGGTACTGTAGCAGAAGTTAAAATCTGTGTTGTGTGATGCTGCATGTGCTGTAACTGGTTTATCTTTTTAGATTGTTTAGTGTCTGCTCTGTGGCCATTCATTCTCTGCATGGGTGGTTGGTGGTGATGCAGATGTATTCTATACTGTAGTAGATGAATCAGATTTCCTGTGGGTATATATGGCTAGTGATCCTGCTATTGAAGAAATTGAGGGATTTGGATGGCACAGTAGTCACAACGTGGGCTATTGCATGGGTGGGGTCCTCTGAAGGCGATGACCTGGTTAGCATTTGTGGTCGGCTGCAGCTTTGGACAAACCAGTTTGTTACGAAGATTAGGTGGCCTTTTCAATATTAACATTGTCAGTTTGCAGAGCACAGATCTTGTGTTTGTGGTAAAGAAGCTAGAATTTTGTATCCAGAGTGGAGAATGGTTTTGAGTTTACTTCGGCTTTCATGATATGGGACTACCAGGCATATATCTCAGTTCGTGACCTTGGTTAGTGTTCTGCTATTTGATTGAGATGGCTTGCTATATCTATTTGTTAATTGTGTGTGTTTAAATTGTAGAGGAAGTGAACTAGACAGTCTTCAGTGGAAGTTCATATCATGAAGATGTCCATAAAATGCATCTAGTTGTGTGGTTGGGTTGGTTTGTGACTGAGGAAGTTTTCTTCCAACCTGCCTATAAACAGATTGGCATAGGATGGGGCTACCTCAAATTAGTGAAGCTCAACAACCCCCCCCCCCCACCCACCCTCTACACCACCACAACCACCACCCACCCCACCCCCCTAGTTTGCCAGAAACCCTGTCTTGCTTCAACCTTCTACCTTCCCACACCAGCACATAAAATGTCTTACTTCCCTGCATGAGCATGAAATGGAAACATGGGACTTAATACTGCACACTCTATGTTGATCTATGCACATAATCAAGGTCCAGTTTTTCAATAATTTGGTATGACTAGCAGTAGAGATTGTGGCAACACTGGAAAGGGAGAACAAGAACTGTCTAAGCAGTGATGCAGTGTCGCCATTATGTGTTAAGTGATCATGAAGAGCATGCTGCCGATCTGTGTGCATCATCAAACAAGAAAGTTTTCCAATAATATTGTAATAGTTACACAAAAGAAAAGAATAATTTGCCTCTGTGGCAAACTTTAGCATTTTCTTTGTCAACTAATAAGAGTACCAACAAACACACAATTAAATGTTATCCTGTCGTAGTTTTATTTTTAAATGAAAAACTGGTGCAAGTTTCTACTCTGCTGCTATTGTTACTTAAATGCACAGACAATATGGGTAAAGGTATTTTTTCCCTCACTATACCACTGCTGTGAGTCGACACATGATAGGCCTCAGGTCAATGCTATTGTGAAAATGCATTACCTTGCAAACACTGGTATTAAATAGTCAAAGGAACTGTAGTTGTCTTATAAACTTTTTAGAGATGCTTAAATATTGATATATTTTAGTTTTCAAATTTTGTTTATCACTGAACTTCAGCTGGGAAAAAAATCATGTCAATGAAAAAAAAGTACATAAAATCAAAGTTACACTTTTTTGAAAAATAGAAAATTAAGTTCTCCGTTATATTAATAATATAACATGATTTAAAATTGCTCCATCGTTGCAGTTATATACAGTAAAAGTAGAACCCTAATTGGATTATTATTTAATGCACATTTTCAGATTTTTATTTTGTACTTTTGACTTTATGATAACCTATTTATTTATGCACTATACATGCATAGTTCCACTCAATATGTGTTTATGATTTACAATATATAAAATACAGTCTATAGTGCTTGCATAATACCTTCCTTATACCTCAGTGTGTTTTTGTATGGGTATGTCTTAAATGTGGAAACATCAAACTGGTTCAAATTTAAAGTCAATGTCTCAGAGCACCTAGCTGAATTTTCCAATGCAGTAGAAGTGGTTTTCTGCAAAAAGTTATGTGACACTCTATTCAAACTTATTTTTTGGCATCAGCAAAAGATCTTGCATATCCTTCCAAGTTATCATTTCATTCTAAAGATAACTGAATATGGAAATAAATTTTCATATTTGAATTAAAACCTCAGATTTTCCCATGAGAAGCACCTGAAAATGGAATTTGTGCTTGCTGGAAGTTATGCGGCATAATGTTTAAACTTCTATTTTGCCATTAACAGGAGTCTGTATATATCCTTGGGTATTATTATATTCTAAAGACATCTGAATGTTGAAATAAATTTATACATTTGAAATAAAACTTCTGAATTTCCCGTGAGATGTAATTAGAATATATATAGCAGTTTCTGAAATTTATATAGTGCTCTGATTAAACTTAATTTTTGTCATCCATGAGTGGTTGTTCATAAACTTCTAAGGTATTATTTTATTCTTCTAAAGACATCTGAGTATTGAAAAAAACTATATATTTTAAATAAAATCTCTAATTTTCCTGCTTAAAGCAACTGAACCTTGACTAGTGGTAGTTTAAAGTGGAAGTTATGCACCCGTCTTTGTTCATTTATTATTATTTTTTGTGACAAGGGTAGTGATATATACTTTGTTGGCACCATTTAATGTGGAAAACATCTGCCTATTGAGTTAAATTAATATTTTATTTGAAAGAATTTTTGCAGTAGTAGAGATGATTAAACGTAAACTTCATGCAATAAAGGAGTAATTTTACTACAACTTTTGGTTTGGGGGAGGGTGGGAAGGGGGGAGCGTGTTAAAGTCAGTCTGTTCTGATTTTATGAAGTCAGCGATTTCACAAAGTCATTCTCGGGAACCATAACATTTATTCAAATCAGAGTTCTATAGAAATTATTATTTTTTTTATTTTAACCTGCAATTAAAAAATAATATATTAAACTAAAATTACTGAATGTACTGGGTTTTTTTTTTTTTTAAGGAATAAAATAAGTATTTGGTTAATTTTTTATTTTTGAGATGTCAATATACCACTATGAACAGGTTACTATGATCTATTCAACGTTTCTTCACACTTTTCGAATCAAACTTTTAAAAAAATCATGCCATGTGTGATGTGCTTGGTTGTTTCCTAAATATGTAATGTATCACCAGCATTCTGTCTGTAGTTGTGTCAACATGAAAATATGTCATGTATCACAAGCATTCTGTAGTTGTGTTAACATGAAAATATGTCATGTATCACAAGCATTCTGTAGTTGTGTTAACATGAAAATATGTCATGTATCACAAGCATTCTGTAGTTGTGTTAACATGAAAATATGTCATGTATCACAAGCATTCTGTAGTTGTGTTAACATGAAAATATGCATTTTTTTTTTATTAAATTGAAATTTTTCTTATATTTTATCCATAAATTAAAATATTTCACTTGTAATAATTATGATTAAAACAGGGAGAAAATAGATGTACTGGTAACAACTAATAATAAATAGTTCTTATACAAAATATTATTACATTAAGTGTGCACAAATGCAGTGCTTAGCCCCCTGGTGTAATTTTTTAGACTAGTTTATGCTTTGTTTGCATGAGGCAGAGGAATATGCTGGAAGTATAATTATAGCAGGGCTTCAGAAAAGTTGGAAGTAACCGTGAATGGACTGTATTTTATTATTGTGCCTAATATTAAAAATAAATATCAGTAACATTATCAAATTGTTATACAATGGGTAGTTTCTGTGTACCTTAAGTTGACACACTCTTAAATGCACTTCAAAACAGTTTTTTGTATAACAGCTATTAATTTTTTGAGAAACATTTAGTCGTTTCTGGGGTGGTTGAGGTGATCTGACCATATACCTGCCACACTAAAAGTAAAAGCTAGATTAAATACCCAGAGCATCAATTAGCTGCGGTTGACTAACACACACAAAACATAAGTACTCATGGTGGCATGGAACGTTCAGCCAGTGTGGCTAGCAAGCATGAACAACAAAAGATAGAAATTTGCTTACACTCCACTACCTGCAGTTCTGTTGGGATCACACTGCACACCCATAAAGAGCTGTTGTGAAGTAATTTTGCATGCGCTGATGTTTGGTTACCAATTTTATTAGTCATAGTTGCCATCTGGTACATAGTACATCACTCAGTCTGATAAATATTACTTTGCTCTTCAAAACGTAAAATAATATTTGTGTTAACAGTCTACATTTATACTCCTTGGAATTATATAAAAATTAAGTCCAGCGCATTCTCAGCTGGCTGGGTTGCCGATGGAATAAAAACTGGAGTCGGCTGGCACCGTATGTATATCTATCAACATGTGACCGGCCAGGGGCACTATGGCTTGGGCCAACAATCTTACTGAAATGAGTCTGCCAGTGATGAGGGCACTCACTCATGGGGGCAGTGCAAAAAGGTTACGGAATATTTAAAATGCGGAAGAAAGTAAAGATGTGTTGCACAAACTTAGGTGTAGGCCACACTGAATGCACGTTGGTTCCTTACTGCTGTTGCTTCCAGACTGACAACATGGTAGTTGAAAGGAAACCTTTCTAGATATCCTTAAAACTTTAACACAAAATGCTTGAACCAAAAACAAATCTGAAACAGTTAAACTTTAATTCTAGTACATTAGTACATAAAATATTCCAAAAACAAATTCTTCTTTCCTGGTATAAAGTATAGTTTCAAAACGTCAAATTACTTTAAATTGTTTTGGCCCAGGGGGGGGCGAGTTTATGTGAATGGATCATGCAGACACTAATTACTGTACTTAAGTAATTATGGACGTCCGTTAACAAGTGCAGATTCTTCACATCTATATCAAATAGACTTACTTTTCTTTCCTTTTGTACCTACCCAGCAGAGATGCCAACTACTGCAATCAACTACCAAAATATTAAAGCAATAATGTTTTTATTGGTATACAGTCAGGACCCAATATTATGAGGCTTTGTGCGGTTCATGATAATAGCCTTGTAAAGTTGATACCCTCGTAAAATCTTATCTTGGTCACTGCCCTTCCACCCTCCCCCATAGAAAAACCTGAAAATTGTTTTAAAAGGTTTTTTTTTTTGCTTTAAGTAAATATTTAATTATGTCTTATTATAAAAATAAAAGGTTTTTCAAATGAAATATTAATTTGTTTTAATAGACAGACATCTTCAGAATAGAAGTATACCCCAGTATGGTATATACAACTTCCCCTTATCCCAAAAATAATGTAAACACGGGTCCAGAGTCACTGTTGGTGAGTGGGAATTCTATTTTCAATAGCTTCTTGCAGAAAAATCACTAATATTTTTACAAATAGATACATTAATTTCAGTATTCAGATGTCTTTAGCATAAAATAATATCCCAGAAAGTAGTGTACATCAGTCATTGATCTCAAAAATTAAGTTTAAACAGAGTGAATTATAATTTTCAGCATGTGTGAATTCCATTATCAGTTGCTTCTAGTGGGAAAATCAGCAGTTTTATTATAATTCGAAAAATTAATTTCATTATTCAGACATATTTAGAATTAAATTAGATCCCAGAATAATACTTACAAACTCTTGTTGATAACAAAGAGAAGTTTAAACACAACTCGTAACTTTTGGCAAGCACAAATTCTGTTATCAAGTACTTGTTGTGGTGTTACGATTGATTGCAACACCAACTATGTATTGGGCAGAGGAAATAATACTGTCAGTGGTAGCCTACTAAGGAGATTGGGTCAACGTGAGCAGCACTGCACAAGCATAAACTATCTGCAAAAAATTCTGCAAAATTGGGAACTGTTAATTATGTCTGGCTGACTGAGGAGCTTGTTCGACTTGTTGATAGCAAACCCTGGGCTAATAAATACTTCACAACAATCATCTAACACTACTTCACATCACATCACTTTCGCGAGACAGAAATAGTCCCAAATACACACTCTTAACAGACCAGTAACCTGATGCTATTTTAATGAATTACAACACAGATACACACTACCTCTAGCACACACTTCAACTCAGAAACACGAATACGAGATACCCACCACTTTCACTAGAATGGGTACATACATATAATAACACTCAGGAGACACCCGTAGCCAAACACATTCACCCTAATTTTATAAACCCACACTCAATGGTACACTCAGAAGATTAACCCTTTTCAAGACATAACATGACGGAGGTACAACCCTTGCAAATAGTAGTTCAGTAACCAGTTCCAGTGGAAAAATTTAATAGTGACGTCAACAAATGGGACGGCAATAAGAAAATTAGGAGATTGCAGTTTCACTTAACAGGTCCAGCTAAACACACATATCAATACATTGTATCTACAACAGATCCAAGACAACTAACTTGGCAACATGTTATAAAAGGACTGTCAATTTTTTTGGCTTCCAGGGAAAATAAAAATAAATATAAGGTATTTTTGTATTCTAAATTACAGGGACCACACAAACCTGTGGCCGTACATGTACAAGAAATTTTATATTTAGTACAAAAGGTCAAACCGAACATATCTGATTAAGATGTTATGGAAATAGATAAATTAGCTGTAATGTACAACAGTTCCTTAGTAGCAACAGAGGTCAATTTAAAACAAATAGATGAACGTATGCAAAAATACAAACAAAACATTCACAAACACATACAGCTTGACACTGCAGTTAAAAAGGAGATAGAAGCATTAAAACAAGAAATTAGCATGTTGACAATCAACAACATGGAGAAAACAACAGATAAACATGTTCAGGGCAAGATACAAATATATCACATAGACACAGCTATAAGGGTGAAAACAACATGCAGGCACTCACCCAGGCACTTCAAGGGGAACTACGAAATAATACGCAGCAGGCCTTATAATCCATGGCAACATACAGTTTAACCACTATGTCAGGCAAACAAAATGTATTACATGTCATATCCGACATACCCTACACACATGCTCCCATGGACTAATATATCACCATTTCCATTTGACAATATGTGCATATCTCTCATGTACAATAATTTTCAACAGGTTCCTTTCACCCCAAACACCGCACCCAACATGCCAGGTCAACTGAATTTAAAAAAGTTGCACAGGGTGTAGATTCCTCCGTCTCACCCTGCGCCTCACAAGGGAGCACGAAACCATTGTATGCACAAGTAACATCCTGGAACTGCCACCCTGATCACACTTGTTTTTATTTACTGCCAGTACAAAATACTACACAGAGCGGTCCGAATTCAGAAACAAGATAACGAGAACAAATGACAAACAACAGGAAAACATGGTAACCATAAAAATGCTCCGCATCACTGCCGGATGAAGAGCAAAAGTCATCCCCTTAAGAAAAATGTTTCAATGAAACAGAAAAACACATTTGAAATAGACAGGAAAAGTAAATACTAGGATTTGGAAAAATTGTGCACAGAACACACAGATCATATACAAAGGACACAACCTGAAAAATAAACTTTTGCAAACTCTACCGGTTACAGTGAAGTCAAACCAGTTAGCTTACCAAAATTTAACAAAAACAAGGAAACAAAATTTGGTCCCAGAATACAATTTCAAGACACTTGTGCACTATGTATCTATGAAGGACACCATGCTGTAAACTGTACACTATTCTCACACCAAAATGTTGAATGGCACACATACATTGGAAAACGATACAAGAGTTTTAAACAGACACATACAGTAATACAGAGCAGAGAGAATTTTCAACTCCAGGGGAAAAGGGACAGTGAGACTGATCAAACAAAAGCTATTCACAATAAGGGAGGTCAAAAATTCACGAATTGGAAATCACAAACTCCACGTCCACAACAAGAACACTATAACACTCCATCTTTTCACATTTTGTCAATCAACTCCAAAATATCTACACCAAAAATCATTCTAAATAACAAGTAACAAAAATTCCTAGCACTTCTTGACACAGGGTCATGTATTCTAACAACAGTTACAAATCCACATAACCTTAAACCCCTTGGGAAAGAGATTAAGCATATAGCAGCCCTTGACAAATTACCATCTCCACAATACTACACTACTCTCATAGGTCATGTATACACATACTACTTTCTTGTGATAAATAATTTATAATTGGATGTATTAATTGGGTGTGATTTCATCTGACAATACAGACTGATATCAGATTTACATGCCAGGATAGTAACCATGAGACAGAAGCATGATAAAATAATCACAGTCTTCTTAGTATATAATAACGACCAAGAACAAAATAAATTCTTAATTAACACTATTTAGAAGTTGATAAATTTGGAACCAGAACAACATAAGTTACCTCTTAAGCACAGTAACCCAGCATTGTCTCTGGAACAAAAAGAAATATTTCGAAAATGTTCACAAAACTATTCAAACAGATTTGCATACTAAATTATAGAATTAACAGAAACACAAAACTTTGAAATGAGTGTAGAACTAACTACAGACAAACCACCAATTCACTCCAGGCTGTACAGAATAGCTCCGAAGCAAAGGGAAGCCATACTAAACAAATACAAGCTATGTTAGAAGCAGGCATAATTGAAAAGTCGCACAGTCAGTATGCGGCTCCGTGTTTGGTAATACCAAGAAAAGTTGGCAGTATTAGATTTCTCATAGATCTGCACCGAGTTAATGTCCATTTAAAACAGGACAACTACCCTCAATCATGCTCTGATTACATTTTTCAAATTATACAAAACACAAAATACATCACTAGCCTTGATATGTTTAGTGGATTCTTTATCATTCCAGTGAAACAGAAAGACACTAACTAACATTTACAATATATCAATTAGGATTGTCAATATCACAGAATGCCAATGGGACTTTCCAGCAGGCCCAAGTTTTTCCAAGAATTTGTGGATATCTTAATTGGGAACCTCAGATGGCATTTGGTCATCTGTTATGCAGATTATGTTTTTGTGTTTGTTGGAGAACACATTACAAATTTGCAAACTTTTTGATGGGATAAGGGACTTTAAGTTTAAATTAAATTCACAAAAGTGCCACTTCGCACAGCAAGAATTAACAATTCTAGGGTATAACTCCCGAGGGACTGCGACCAGGCTCAGAAAAAATAAGTTATTTTTAAAATTCCAATCCCAATTAATTTAAAGCAGTTATGCACATTCCTAGGCCTTACCTTTTATTTAAGGAACTTAATTAAAAATTGTTCACAAGTAGCTCAACCTCTCACTGATTTAACCAAAAAGAACTCAAAATTTTTCAGGGATATTGAGCAACAATTAGCATATTTACAACTTAAACAAGCCATCACTAAACCACTTATCTTAGCACCATTTAAATATAATAGAGCAACCATTCTAGTTAGTGGTGCATTAAAATCAGCAATAGGAGGTGCACTATTATAACAGGACAGAGAGGGAATATGACATATTATTTATTGCCTATGCATCAAAAACTTTAAGCCAAAGCGGAAAAAAAAAAAAAAAAAAAAAGACTGGAGCATCACAGAAAGGGAATTAGGAACCATTAAATACTTTTGTGTCTACTTCTGAAAATATTTGTTTGGACGAAAGTTTATTGTGGGAACGGACCACACTTCACTTAAATACTTAAACTCATTGGCGGAACATAATATCCGCTTTCAAAAGTTTGCTACCACACTTACAGACTTTGAATTTAAAACCAGAATTGTTAGTGGTAAAGTGAATACCATAGCTGACGTACTTTCTCTCTTACCACTGGCACACTCATATCATCATCATACAATACAGATAAATAAAAATAAATACCCCAATATTAAAGTTACTCAGGCCACAGATAGCCTTTACGAGAGTATGGCAGTATTACTCTTTCACAATCTACAAAAGGTAGATGAAATACAGGCTACAATCAGAAAACATATCACTAACAAATGGAAAGAATACAGCAAATTAATTACAGACATGCCAGACAGCAGCAAAAACATAAAATGACTGCCTTCACTCATTTGCATACCCAAGAAATTACTGTTCCGGGCAATTGCAGATTATTTTCAAATAAGCATTAAGGCTGTATGAACATAATACTGAACCGAAAGTAATCACGGTTGATCAGCCAATATAAAATACTACGTTATTTTTGGAACACAAAAGTAACATTAAAATATATTATCCCATCATAACAGGCCTACACGAAGAAAAGGAAATAGATGCAGATAACGAGTTATTTCTATTCCCCTTCTATACATATTAGATTGTAAGTACTATGTGAATAAATAAGGTAATTAAATATGCTTCCTAATTTCTGTAAAATTTTTGTGCAGATGTAACATTTTATTTTGTAGGTTCTCAAAACTGTGTCAAAATTTTTCAGAAATTCGTATATTAATTTAACAGAGCCACTCATTTGTATTGTGAAAATATAACAGCCATATCTGAACATTCATAACATATGATCTGCGGAGCCTGAAGAACATGGCAGGCAGTGTTAGATGGCAACTAACAGTGCTATATCAATATGTTGGTATGTTGCTAGATGTATGAAAGTCCAAATCGGTCGTATGAAAGTTGATTTCGAGGTGATAATATGCCATGTATAAAAGAGCGAGTTGTATGAATTTCGAATGTATGAAAGTCGAGGACTGCCTGTATTGAAATTAAGGGGGAAGACTATCAAAAATGTAGTCAGTACCAAACGTTTAAAACCGGCATTTTTAAGATGTAGACCTACGTAGATGAAACAATTTTGGTACATTTTGAAATCTTCCTGCACCAATATTTAATTTCTAATGTGCCACCACCTACTTTAAATATCAACTGTGTCAACATAACAGAATCTGCTCTAGTCCAACACGAAAACATTGGAACTATAGAATTAACTTTACCTTGTGGATGTGAGATAAGGACAGATAATACAGTTATAATTAGAGTGAGAAATATTTGTGATATGCGGGCACCGGAGGTTACTGCTTTACACGTACGTTGGCTTAATGACATCAACTTTCAATCCGATCAATTGATCATGCAGCAAGGAATCATGATTATTAACATCTCAAATCTCGTATGCACTGACGGGCACACAAGTACCTATTTTTTGCAGCCATCATTTCCCGATGATGATAACTTTCTATCTACAAACTTTGTGAAACCGAGTTTCTTTTCAGTTATATCTCAGGAGAACTTTTCTTACATTTTGTCAGTGTTGGCAATTTTTATGACATTGGTAATTCGTATTTATGTGTGCCCCATACAATTGGCTGCTATCCTACGTTATATAAATGTCCATGCCTAAAACACAATGTATGCCAATCACACCACTAAGAACGCCAATCCATCCAATACCTATTCTCCCACACATCACTGTCCCTGAAGTTTGAAGCATCACGTCACAGCTGCTGCAGCCCTCCAGAGACATTTTTATGCAACACGCCTGTGGTTTAGTTGAGATGGAGTACTCCATATCTTCAGTGATGCCACTAATCGATTAATATTAAAACTCCCGCAAACTTAAGATGATTTTGCACTACCTTGAGCAATGCCCGTCTCACCTGTAGCATTGCGAGTTACTTACTGATTGCACCGAGTCAGTGGCCTCTCGCCAGATGCATTGCTCCATCTCCTCCACTCTTTCTTGCAAGATTGCATCTGCAACCAGACACGATAACGCCCACGCAGTAAGCACATGCCTCACCAGGCCGTCGCCGCCGCAGCCACCCGTAAGCATCTTGCAGTCTATCAGCACTGCATGTATAATGTTATTATGATCACTTCTATATTGCACCGCAAGTTAGCGATAACGTGGGAAATTGCATAGTTACCTTCTTAACAGTTAGTATATCAACCGTTTAACTTTATTGTCAATAAGCATAGTGTACTGCAGTACTACTTGAAGGTAATAATCCTACCTTCAGTTCCCAACCCATCCTTACAACCCAGAGAAATTACACAGATACCGGCACATACTTAGATATATGAAATTCTGAAATTCAGATAAACCAATTTATACAAAACTGTGTATCTTCTCTATGTAACTTCGGAGTTTCATAGGATGCATCCACCCAAATTATTTACATGTACAGTATGGCATTGTTATTTCAATTACATTGTTCAGAGTGTACGACCTTAGTAGAGCCAGCAATTGCCATTGAGAACACGGATCAATATCAATGTTACTATATATATATATATATATTTTTTATTTATTTATTTATTTATATATATTTATTTATTTATATATATTTATTTATTTATTTAAATAACTATGACTGATCTTCAACAATTATTTGTTTCGTTAAATGGTAGTCTAGTTGTAATAAAACTACAAGATCATAATACAATTGTACGTCAGTTAAGTATTCGTGGTAAGAGTAACTGTGCTATAGTATAGTAAGATCTGAAAGGAATTTAGTCGTTCGTAGAAAACTTTAAACAAAGTCACTCATGTCAATGTGTGAATATTACCATGGTATGTAATTTGCAGATAGGGTATACTATAGTAGTATGGTTGTCTCATTCTTGTCCATACGTATGTTGTAAAATGTTTTATAATGCTCAATTAACTACGCATGTATGTTAGACTGTAGATGTTTGTTACAGAGGGGCTATATAAATTTGAAGAGCAATTAACTATGTAATTACAATGTTATTTTGTGTACAACTCTTTCATTAAAAAATATTCCGCAACATTTATACATAACTAACATAGTGTATATACAACCATTTACCTCAGGAGTCCTTCCTCTTCTTGCTTCATGAAGTCCTTAACCTTTAACCTATGCTCTATAACTCCACTCACTCCTACACAATACAACAGAAAGGTGACACAACGGGATGCTGGCCACAGCCAGCTCCGCCTTCTATTTAGGGCTCATGCAAAAACTGTTGGCTATTCATAATTCCCAAGATGACTCTAAGAAGACCCTCACCCTAATCTACATGCCTCCTGTACTATTTCTACTTTCTCTATCACTTGGGCAATGCCGAAACCAGAGGAGCGGCGGTTGCACAATATTCCACAATTCACACAGCCTGGCAAACATTTTGCTTATTATACGGGATGTTTCATGAACACACATCATCAAGGACTGGCTGGAAATTTTTTTCTCTTATCTCAACTTTCTCCATCTTTTACAACCTGCTCTTAACTCGAGATGGGGACATCTCATCTCAGTTACTTTGGGGGTGTTCTTACAGTTGTAACACCAGTTACGCAGTGCACAGAGGAATGAATGCGGTCAGCGGTAGCCTACTAATGAGATTGGGTTAACACGAGCAGCACTGCGAAAGCATAAACTATCGGCAAAAAATCATGCAAGTTGGGAAGTATTCATTTGGTCTGACTGACACTGAAGGGCGGCCATCAGCAGACAACCATAACTCTGCCCACGCCAAGCTGTCGGCGAATAGGAATTACTTTCAACACACTAAGTGGAGGGGGTGAGAAGAGTGGTCTGGGGATCCGAACCAGGAGAGAGGGTCTTCATGGTGTGTCAGAGACATGAAGTGGACACAAGATGGCAGTGCTTCGATCTCTGGCTCTTCAGGGGTGAGTCGCAAGGGGAAAGAGAGCAGTTCCCACCCCTTCCTCTCTTAATTGATTCCTATGACCTATTAACTTGTAACAGTAATTCATTCTGTTGTTAAAAAGTATTTGTAATCTTAATAATTATTTTGATCATGCTTTCCCACATATATTCCATTAAGTTGGAATGTCATCCTCAGTCGCATTCACTACAGTGGGAAAATCAGCAGTTTTATTTTATATATATATATATACACACACACACACACACACACACACACACACGCACGCACGCGCGCACACACACACACACACACACACATTGATTTTTGTATTCGAACATCTGTTGATAGAAATGATGACATTAAAAAATTCACACAAGCTCCTATTAATGCCAAAAACATGTTTAAACACAGCGCCGCATAAGTTTTTAGCAGGAAACAACTTCCATTATTCTGGAAAATTCAGCTTGGCATTCCTGGCCATCTGATTTAAATCTGACCCAGTTTGACATCTCCACATTTAAGACACAAATATACAAACATGCTGATGGAGAGGGAAGTGATTTTACAAGTATTGTAGACTGTATTTTCTTTTTCTTTTTTTTTAATTGTAATCACACCACATACAAGTGGAACTACACATGTATTGTGCATGTCCTCAATAAGTAAGCACAGGATAGAAATCTGAAAACTTAAATAAAATTGTAACCCATGGCTAAGCAGGCCATAAAAAATCAACATACTGTAGTTAATTCCGAACTCAATTTGAACGTGTAAATTTAAAAAATAGAAGCTGAAATCAAACTTACAACAGTAATATCAAAAAAAGGATATAAAAGTCAAACTTTCCATGTACATTACTGTATTTTGAGCTGAAGTTTTTAGCGTACTTTCCGAAGGAAAGAAAGGGTTATGAGATCATTTCCTCTAAGGGTGTGTATGTGTGGGTGTGGGTGCATGCATGCAAATGCATGCGTGTGCGCATGTCCCCCTTTCCAATTTTTGAATGCATTTACTGAATTTCACCAACCTCAATATATATCTAATACTTAGTAAGGACACCTAACTTTTATAGTTTTTAACCATGCCAGGCACTTACTTTCAAATTGGTAGCCATTTTGGTATATTTAGGGAGATATGTCATATCTCTGGAACCATTCAACTGATTTAAACCAAAAATGGTATGCTTTCAGAGTATCATGTAAGCATTAAATTAGGAAATTAATATTTTTGTTAATCCATCATTTTGTAAAGATAGCACCTAATTAAAAATTAAGATTTTTTTCTCTATATCTCTGAAAATTCTTAAAGAAATTCTCACCCTAATTCGGCACATACATAATACTATGACAGACCAGGAGAATGTAAGTGATAAAACTTGATTAGGCACTTACTTTCAAAATGGTGGTCGTACAAATATTTCAGATTTTTTTGGATCTACTATACCATTTAACCAATTTTGGCCAAATTTTGTTTGTTAACAGTATATATTACAAGCATTATATATGCCAACACATAGCCATTTTTGTTGGCCACTTTTTTAAGATAGTGCCACATGAATAAATAACATTTTTCATATATCTTGGTAAACAATTGACATATTCCAACCAAATTTTGTAAACAAGTAGTATAGCAGCAGATGATGTTAAATGTTATGTTTTAGGTATGTTATACTTATTTTCCAAATGGCGGCCATGTAGGTAGTGATTTGAGCTTAGAATGCTATATTGTTTTTACCTTGTAAAGAATTCCAACTTAACTTTGTATGCTGGCAGTAGGTATTACACAATCAAATGCATTTATATGGAGCATTTTTATTCTGCCATTTTGTAAGATATTCCACATGAAATAATTAAGTTTTTGTGTAATATTTCTGGAAACAATTGACAGATTCCTACCAAATTTGGCAAACAACTAGCGGGTGGTGTAAACTGCTTTGTTTTAAGTAAGTCAGTCTCTCATTTTATAAATATTTTAGCTTTGTATCTTTTATTAACAAAAGAAATTCCAGTTTCTCTTTGTAGGCTGGCAGTATAAATTACAACCATCAAATTTATCTATACAGAGCTTCATTTCTCCGCCATTTTATAAGTTAGCCCAACAATCAAAATTAAGATTTTATGTCATATCGTGGGGAAACAATCAACCCATTCTTACCAAATTTGGTGTTTAATTTGTACTGTAGTAGGCCATAATATTATATGTATTTTTTAAGTATGACAAGCACTTATTTTCGGAATATCCCCTATAACAACACTTTGGCTGAGTGTGTGATATGTAAAACTATACAGTCTATTTTAAGTTTGCTTTGTATACTGGCAGTATACAATCATCAAATGTGCTAATACATAACTTTTTGTCTGCCATTTATGAAGATTGTCACATGAAAAATATGGAGGTGTTATGCCATATCTCGGGGGACCAATAAACCAATTTTCAACAAATTATTCACACAAGTAGCACTATGGTAGGTTATGTAAACTTACATGTTTTAAGAGGCTCAGTCACTTATTTTCCAAATGATGGCCATGCAAATATTGTTGGTTATTAAACGCTAACATTTGAAACAGTAGACTGATTAAATTCACAGTTGATGTTAAAATCCTACTTCTATAATGCAGTTAATTACACACAATCTTATGGTACAATAGGGTTTCCAACTCTCTGGTATTATACGGGAACTCCCATATTTTACCAAGATTTTTAACCTCCTCCAGTTTCCCTTAATTATTTAATCTGGAAGGCCACTTCTCCCGTATTTCAGAAAATGTCAACAAAATACAGTAATCCCTCATCAAACATGGTTTCAGTTATGCGCAGATTTGTTTTTGTAGACCTTTTCTCCAACCATGGTACAATTTCTATTATCCACGGTTTTTAGTCTTTGGAAAATTAGCATTTACTGATGTTAGTGGTAATGCATTTCTCAAGCTGCCATCATAGAATTTGACATTTGTTGTCCCTAGCAGCGTGAAGCAATAAATTACTTCATGCCAGAAGGGGACTGAGGTGTTTTGGTTAGTGAAGGGGGGAGTTGCAGGCCGGGTCAGTGAGAATTATTTTTTCTAGTCACATACCGCCATGTCTGCCTTACCCTCCCTGTCGTTTGTCGCTTCTGTTATCCCTCCTCTTTTGCTGCAAAAACAGCAGCATATTACAGACTACAGTAGAACTTCTCTATTACGACCCCTCACGGTTCCCTAGAATAGGGTTGTAATAGAAGGGGGAGGGGGGTGATAGTAAAAAATTTGGAAAATTTTGGGCCGATTTTGACCTACCCCATCTCTATGCCCTCAAACTTGCCATTTTTGCATGAAGTTCATGTTCAATCATCATTGGCGCATAAAAAAAAAAACTTTTTAAATTAAATATAAATATGTATATTTTAATAGCTGGACGTCTCCTGATTAATTTGATACCCAAGAAAGGCATATTGGACCACCCCTTGTCATAAAAAAGAAGGCCTAAACACAGTATGGCATGCGATTGACAGTGTGAAAAGATTATAGTAAACATTGTTGGAGATGCCTTATGTTTGAAGCACTTTATTTATTGATAATAGATATGAAGATACATATTAAAAAATAAATCACTCGCGTTCTGGGCTGGCTGTGAATACATTGCCGGCTGCCTCGTGTGCATAGCTGGATGAGCGCCTAGATCCTTTGCAGCGCATCCGGACGCGGGCATGGCAGTTTACTGTGGAAGCTCGGTCCTGGATCCTCAGGCTGGGCAGCTGTCAGTCGGTTGCTACAAGATTACTCTGGCGGGCGCTCGCCTGCCGCCACTGCCATCATTACAGGGCCAGTTCACTTAGTAACAGATACCCGGCGTTGGGAAAACATGCTGATAGATGCGATTCACGTCAATGTGTTGAATTTATACAAAATGTAGGCGGCATGTTGGCCTCTGCACTGGCACGATGAGGCCTGGCAATGTTTACCGGCATGTAAATATTTAGTGCAGTCTACTTGAAATATTAACTATCCCAAATTTTCATCAAAAACTTTTGGCATTGCCTACGCACGCACATTGCCTCACTTGCCATAATAAGGTACTGGTAACATAAGAACACATTTTATTTGCACACACGTATCTTTATTCACTTTACACGTAAAATTGACTTGACAAGAAAAAAAACAATTGCCCACCATAAAAAATTAGTATATTACGTAGGCGTGGGCACACATGAACTTAAAAATAATCATTAAAAAAGGGCATTGAATTAAATTTGAAGTTATCATACATACACTGATTAAGAAACTAGTCTGTGTAATGTGCCACTGTTTTTACAACAAAAGAGGAGGGATAATAGAAGCAAAAAAGGACAGGGACGGTAAGGCAGAGGCTGTGGCATGTGACTAGGACAAAGAATCCTTACTGACCAGGCCTGCAATTCCACCCCTCCCCCCCCCCCCGCCACATTGCACAAACAATACACCAGTGTCCCCTTCTGGCATTAAGTAATTTATTGCTTCACGCTGCTTGGGACAACAAATGTCAAAGTCTATGATGGTAGTTTGAGAAATGCGCGACCACTAACATCAGTAAGGGCTAGTTTTCCATAGACTGAAAACCGTGGATAATAGAAACTAGTACAGCAGTTGGAGAAAAGTTCTAAAAAAACAGATCCACGCATAACTGAAAGCGAGGTTCAATATAACACGGTTGGGGAGGGATTACTCTATCTATTTTTAGAAGTGCCTCAAATTTCCAACTTTTTTGACCCAAACTTTTCACGGTTCCTCGGGATTGGGTCATAATAGAGAGGTGGTAGTAATAAATTGTGTCGTAATAGAGGGGTTTTACTGTATTTTCTTAATCAGTGTATGTATGATAACTTAAAATTTAATTCATTGTCTTTTTTTTTTCCCCATGCCTACATGAGGTGCTATTTTCTTGGGTGAGCAATTTTTTTTTTTGCGGTCAATTTTATTTGTAAAGTGAATACAGGTAAGTTTGTGCAAATAAAATGTGTTCTTATATTACCATATTTTTGCGAGTAAGGCAGTGTCCGTGTATAGGCCATGTCAGAAGTTTTTGATGAAAAATTCGGGATAGTTAATATTTCAAGTAGACAGCACAAAATTTTTGTTTCCCCGTAAACATTGCCGGTCGTCAATGCCAGTGCAGAGGCCAACACGTCACCTAAATTTCATAGAAATCCAACACATTGATGTGAATCGTATTTATCAGCATGTTCTTCCAACACCGGGCCACTATTACGAAGTGAACCGGCCCTGTAACGATGGCAGTGGCGGTGCCCACCAGAGTAATCTTGTAGCGACTGACCGACAGCTGCCCAGCCCCGAGGATCTAGGGCTGAGCGACAGATGTGAGCCGCCACCTCCGGCCGCGCTTTAGAGAATCTAGGCGCTCGCCCAATTACATGTGCATGGCAATGTATTTTTGCAAGCCCCAGCACATGAGTGATTCAATTTTGAATATGTATCTTCATATCCTTAAATAAGGACCTTTTCTTTCTGTAATAATTTTTGTACCTGTTTATAAGTTTAGTGTAAAAAATATATAACACCTAAATGATTTATATTCATTCATCCCGTCATACCTACTACTCCCTTGTTTTTACAAAAAATTTGGCAACACTATGGTACAAGGTTTCCCAAGGTTGAATCCTGGGTAAGGAATGTGTGGATTTATAATTGCCTCACTACTGTTGCATATGTTACTGCTTTCATCTCAAATGATATTGCTTTCAACAAGACAACTCCTACCTAATAACTCAGACCATGTTGAGGAAAGTAGACTCATTAGTTATATCGGTATCTTCTTGTTGTATACGCAGTATAATGCACAGTTCCGACAAAGTACAGTACACCCCCATTTATTTGTGCTTCACTTAACCAGTTTTTGGCTTATCTGTGCAGCTTTTAGACTTTTCTCAAAGTCCATTGTAACTTCTGCGGCAAGGCGATGCTGTAACATGTGTCGTTTAACAAGCAGCGGTACCATGTATGTCTAGCGCTGTACTGTGTGAGCCAATGTTTCTTTCTTTAAACTGTCAGCCTGTCACAGAGACTTGCGTGGGTCATCATTTCTGCCCATTGTGAAGCGCATAGCCGATCATCCCGCCTGGAGGCCGTATCCGAAATGGCAAATTTTGTTGACAAAATGATCACATGACCCTGTTTTGTATACAAAAATGGTGGCACATTCTGTAATTTTATATTTTGTATCTTGTGGATGTTAGCAAAAATACAAAATGACAAAGCACCATGTTGTTTTTTACTTTCAAAACACATGTAGGCAACCATGGTAGGTCCATGCGACGCTTGTCTCTGAACAGTCTGGCGAGGAGAGCTGGCAAGGTAAGACACTGTCATGTACGCACTACAACTTTTGTTCACTCATTTAGGTTTCCATAGTCAATTTAGTTTACCGGTTAACCTTTGCTTGCATACATTTTTGCCAGACATTTTCCCCAGCATTATGCTTCCCTTTTATTAATTTCTTGCGCCCTTGTGGCATTTTTAACTTAATCGAGGAGGAGGAGAAAGATGTCGGAGAGGTCACGCGACCCGCGCAACTTGAATCAGGCGCTATCCGCCTATATTTATAGCATATCAGTGTAACTGCTGCATTATTGCTAAAGCACAATTTTAAGGGCTTTATTTTTATATATGTATTTGAGGGTAATTTTTGTGCTTGAATATTTTACGGCAACATCAGATATAACCACGTGGCTGACCGACGCAAAGTCTTTGTATATGTCACTGTTGCTTTTTGAGAGCTTATGTATCTAACATTGTATGTGTAATATTTTTTTCAGTGTTCAATGTATTTTTCACGTAAATTGATGTTTTTTGTACTTAACCAACCAGGTCATGTTAATGTTTGATTTTACCGCCATCAGGCATGCTACACGTCTGTAACCACTGCAATCGTGAAGAGAATAATTTTCTCAGCAAGAATAATCTTTTGTCTGACTTTAATTTGCAGTTTCCGCGCAGAAATATTGCAATTTTAGCTGCACTACATGGTCCGCTACAAACTTTATCTAGCAGGATCCGCGCCATCTAAGCTTGTTTGCACACATGTGTGTGTTTATTGTGAATACTCATCTCATGTCCCATCTTGTTTCATGTATCTTTAAGGGTTTATGTAATTTTGTAATTAATGTACGGTGCAATTATTCCCGTCCTAGCCGGCTCTGTGTATAAGCTGTAACCACACTACCCACGTGCTGGAGGGCGAGCCCCGATGAGTTTGCGTTAGTGATGCTGTGTAATCACACATGTTAATGTATCATCAAAGGTTTAATTTGTAATTCACAGTGTCTTGTCTTCAGGGAAAAGCCGTCAGTCCACCCTAGTGGCTGTTGGCCCTCTTCCTTGTGAAGGCTGTGCTTTCACGCACCTCGGTGAGATCATCCATCTAGGCATGCACTAGAGAAATTGCAGATTGGGGAGCACCCAAGCAGAATTGGCTAGTCATGACCGAGATAATCATAATTTCATTGGTACGTTTATGTGTATGCATAATAACAATAAAAACAAGTCTACGGTGAGCTTAACTCTGTTATTCAGTAGTGACAGTGTCCTAGCCACATATATTTAATTAAGTGTTTATTTCAGTGATGTTAAGTAAAAGTTTAGTATTGCCTACATGTTTGTAAGGACGCACGGGTGAGACGGACACACAGAACCCACAGCATCCCTGAGAACCCTGAGTCTCAATAGTGCGGTGATTGGGAAGCACCGATGGCGCCCAAATTACCAGTAAGTATTTGTGTCATTGTTCGTCTCATGTCTCACCAGACTGCGTCATCCTGTTATAGTCTTTATTGCATTGCATTCTAAACTTTCAACTTACTCTGCATCTAAAGGACGGGTCTGAGTGATCCACGTTGAGAAAGCTACAAATACAGAGTTTATCTATGCCGCCTGCTTAACACCTGGGCCTGAACTGGCGCAAGCTGTGTATACTTGATGCGCCCTGAATTGCATATACTCGGTGCAACATAAATATCAGTTTGAGTATCATGTACTTTAAATCCTGCACACACAGTGCGTGATTTGTGTTTGCTTTGAAATGTATAATAGTTACTTTGTTTTATCATGATTTTTGGAGCCAATATCACTGTTCCATTAATAGTAAAAATGTGTAAATTCAACTATCCTGATTTTTAAATATAAATTCGCTTATTCACGTTTTCTCCTACCCCGATTAACACAGTTAATTGGGAGTTTACTGTATGTTGAAAATAATTAAAATGGGTAGCATATATTTACCAAAGTGCCATTACAGGTCTAATACCAAACTTATTATGCTGTCTGTGTTTTTAAAGATGAACAGTTATCATGTCAAATGCACTGCCTAGCGACCAAGTGCTCCACCATATCTGACCTCTGACAAGGTCGTGGCAGGCTCAGAGTCTTGAGTACGTGACAGTAGTCCACTATGACAGTTGAGCAGATTATTTCCTACTCTATCCCAGACTGCAGAAATGTTATAAAGATTATCGTTACTCAAAATAATTTTACCATCCACAAATTGCAAAGTATATTGTTTCACTGGAAAATGCAAAACAGTAAATCTGAACCAGTTCTTTTTTCGCAAAGATTTTTCTTTTTGGTTCTATTGTAAACATTCAGTTGATCTGTAACAAAACTTGTTGTATGCTTTTGCAGCATGATGTGTTATTGAATATTAACGTCTGCACGGTGCTTCCGATTACAAAGCATAGAAGATAACATCTGACCTTGAACAGGTTTACGAGGGAATAGCATAGAACATGTCCTACATTACCACAACTCTGCTAGATTAAAAAATTTTTAAGGTGGGTTTTGGAACCATAGAAAGCATAAACATTGCCTGTTCACTGAATGGTTGTGGTATTTAATGATTTTAAATAATAAGTTTATTTTTTCAACAATTCAGTATTTATATTTATTGGTCAAGATGAAATACTTAATATATTGATATGTCATGTGATGATTTACATAACAGTACTATAGTTAATAAGCTAATTTTTTTTTTTTACCGCTTTGATACACACTTCACTTCCCCTGCCAATATCATGTCCTATTCCCACACTCCCTTCCCATGTCGTGCTATACCAGTCAGAGCATTTCATTTCTCCCATCCTGTTGTCATTACACTGACACTTCCACTTTGCCACTTTACACTTGCCGTGAGCACATTGCCCAATTATTAACCTCTCCATGTGCTCTTAGCTGATTGAGCATACTAGACTTTCAAAATTGAGCTTGCATTCAGTATCATATAATTTTCTTATTCAGAGAATTAGAAAGTTTGATGTCAGCGTGTATTCAATGTTGGCATGGTAATTAACGTGGCGAAGCAATTATGAGACTATGGACTGTAGGGGGAAAAGTTGGGAAGTTGAGGTGTGTAACTTGTACTATTATTGGTTAGCGTTGTTACTATGCATGCAATAGTGGACCATGTACTGTTGTCACAAAGGATAACTAGATGGTGTGTGTTAGGAGAGAGGTGAGTGTAGAAAAAAGCTTGCCTTTCTGATGCCACGTGTAAGACACAGCATAGGCCGACAGGGCTCGAGTTTCGGGCAGTGTGCTCACTCCAAACCACCATTGCCACATTTTAGATAGATTTTCACTGGGTTTGTTTTATTTTCATATTGTGACTTACCATTTAATAGCATTCACTCTAGAACCCATTATATTTTGTCATTGTAGACTAGCAAATATACAGTATTTTTAATACATTTTTGTTGCAATTTCTAAAGTTATTGCCAGAATTTTTCAATTTTGTTAATTTTTTTCAACTTTTTAATAGTTTCTGAGAATGGCCTGGTAAAATTGCACCCTCATAAAACAGGTACTCATAAAATAGGTTCCCAACAATACATATTATGAGTGTTGTTTTCGGAACAGTGTCGACTTCTGAGGTGTTTGCTTTTCTTTATCCCTTGTGATTTCAAAGAGCACAAAATATTTTGTCAGAATAAAAATATTTCAGTATGTAAATTTTATTACTCCTAAAAACACTCCTGACCATTTTGTATATCACAATCCTGTACAAAACATCTTATTACATTCATAGTACATTTAGGTCTAAATTACATTCTAATTATATATTTTATTTTTTATTTATTTGCAATTAATCTATGACACTATTTTTAAAAATACTATAGAAATATTGATATCACCAATGATTTCCATCAACAATACACATTAAAGGTACTCAAAGGACTTTATTGTAATTTCTGCCTAACTGTGGAGAACTGAATTTTTATTTTTATCATTATTGAAGTGATAGGTATTTAACTCCTATTCCTCATAACTGGAAATACATTTTAATTTAAGGAACACATTTAAGAATGTATTTACTTTTTTTCAGTACCTTCTGTACCTGGTTCTTTAACTCCCTTTGATTCATTTTACACTAAGTTTTATCAAATTTGTTGTATTCCATAACTGGCAGGTCAAAAAAAAAATATCACATAAAATTAGAAGCTCTGTTGTGGTTAGAAGCTCTGTTGTGGCAATAAACTGGCACCAGCTGTAAAAACCAAAACTAGTAGGGTTAGACTATACAAAATTACTTGAAAATTCAAGAAAATTTACCTGCAATTTTTTACATTACTGAAAGTTTTTTAATTTCATCAAGTTTATAAAATACAATTTATTTGAGTGAAAATATTATGAGTAGGTATTTGTAAACTTGAATAAACTGTTTGCATACCATGCATGGATTTTACATTCTTCATGTCCTTATAACATTTTTACATCATCATGTGATATTTCACTTTCTGAATTTAAGATAACTTCGTTAGCAAATTCTTCTATCAGTATGGAGGACACCTTGTGCCATTATTCAATAAAAGATTGTAGCTCTTCAGTTAACGTACCTTTGTCAATTTTAAGCAACAAATCAAATATTTTGTCCAAAGGTGTTTGGAGATGAACCTTATTTTTAGTCTGCTTTCCGAAGGAAAGAAAGGCTTACGAGATCACTTTCCTGTCTGTGTATGTTTGTGTGTCCCCTTTTCAATTTTAAATATTTCAATATTTCAGCAGGCTTCGCCATCCTTCACGACGACGCAATGTTGAGTAGAGAGTGGCGGTATGGTAGAAGTAGGCTGAATATCGGTGATTCAAAAACTTAAGTAAACTAGGCCCCAGATAGGGGAAGGAGGAATGAGGGAAGGAAAAAGAGGGGATGGCAGAGGAAAGTAAACCAAAGAGTGCAATATCTGGCCTTCAGACGAGGCGCATGGCCAGAGCAAGTCTCACGATGGCGCCATCATCGTAACTCCCACCCCAAAACCTTCTCCCTGGCGTTCTAAAACTGCTAGTCAATTATCTGCATACGCAAACCAAAGAAAGTAAAATACATAGCTTCAAAGTTCACACAAAGAGTAGTAGTACAGATCCACAAAAAATATATAGAGAAAAGATTGACAACATGAAGAAAAGTCCATAAGTAACATAAGCACCAGTTATCTTGATGATGTTAGTTCCCGGGAAGGACAAGCAGCCAATTCACTTTCAACTCAGCACCAAGCAGTTAAGTCTCTCGTCTGGTTCAGACCAACAGGTCAGCAGCAGAAGGGGTGGTTGTGAATTGTGGGAGAAGAAGCAGCCAACAGTCCCAGAATATCTTTGGGCTCAGCTCACAGCACAGTGGCAACAGCGACAAAGGCTCAGCACACCTCGGGAGGGGTTGAAATCATGCAAAAAAGACATAAGGGGTTACAAAAGAAAACAACCAAGAGGTAACACATTAAAGGGAATGGGGAAACAAGGGGCTTGAACAAACTTAATAACAACAAAATTGCAAAAACTAGAAGGGCAAACAATTACAAATTTTTTTGTTTTTTAACATAAAATTCCAAATGGTACACACGTGCCTTACAAAAATTCTACTGGAGCCAGGTGTGATTAGACTGACAGTGTTGGAAGAAAGAAATTTATGAATTTTAAATGGAACTCTAGCCTTGTCCATTTGTGCAGTAACCTGCAGTTTTGCTGCGTCTAGCCTGTGGTGAACCTCCTCAAGTAAATGGCCCCAGTCAGTATCACCTAGTGTAGGAAGAGGAGGAATATTTCAAATGTTCAACAAAGGATGACTAAAAGGATGGCCAAGAAACAGGAGTGAGGGTGGAACTCCAATACTATCATGAATGGCACTATTGGAACAGACACTGATAAAATCCAAGTGCTAGTCCCACAAGGTATGATCCTGGCTGTAAAGATGGTCAAGCAGGCATTAAAATTCTTGTTAACACAACAGAAACACATATTTTTAAAGGATTGGAGATAAATAATTTTGCATTATATGTAACTATCTGTAAGGATGCATTAAAAATTTTTCCAGGCTTGATATGTAAGGTCCCTAACAATTGACAGAGCTTTCATATTTCTAAAAGGCATAAAGTTTACAAACTTTATAAAGGTGTCCAACAATATCAATATATAAATGTTTGCCTCCCTACGTTCGCACGCTGGGCATAATCACACCTCTGGCACAGGTCACATGTGGCTACGAAGTCAGAAACATCACCCTTAAGTGAAGGCCACGCAAAATGTACCACAATCTTATTAAATGTTTTGCTAACCCTCAGGTGACCGCCGAACACAGAGTCGTGAAAATACGACAAAACCATTGGCCTTAAGGAAACAGGAACAAGAATCTTCCACGCCCGGCCAGTCTTGCTGGTGAAGTACAAAATGTCCTTATCAAGAATATACAGAACAGCTTTGCCATCGCTAAGGTCCCTCAACACCTGAGTGCAGAGAACATCCTCACCTTGAGCCTGATGTAATTTAGCATAAAATTCTATGAACCCTTGGATGATATTGAGACAAGCCTCAGAAGCCTCTAACTCATTGGTGTGAAAATCCGCTGAGTCGTACATATGCGACAGCATCGGCCACTTGTTTATCTGATCCCCTAACACGGTGCACCTTAAACCTAAAGCGGGAAAGGTGGAGGACCACAGCAACCTAATTTCCCAAGTTGTTGAGGGTGGTTGAGTACACAGCTGAAGCCTGTTTAACTGTGTACAAGTCACACTCATTGTGCTCTATATACGAGGTGAATTTCTCGAGTCCATAGATGCACGCCATAGTTTACTTCTCATATATGCCAAGCCTCCGCTCTGACTCACTCAGGCTTCGGCTGGCAAAGGCCACAGGTGCCAAGCCCAACTCTGTCTAATGGCTCAGAAGAGCTCCTAGAGCCAGAGAATAATCATCCACCTGAACAATAAACATGTGCAAAAATTCCAGAAGGTGAAGGGCCAGGAGAGAGGATAATTTTTCTTTTAAGAGAGAAAAGGCAGCCTCTTTCTTCGGGTCCCAACAGAATCTACTCCCTTCTTTTTGAGGTTATTCAAAGGTGCAGCAATTTCAGAAAAATGATGGGTGAATCTAGAATAATATCCTAGGATACCTAGGAATTTCTGCACTCCCTTCAATGTTTTTGGACAAGGGTAATTCAAAATGGGAGCTACTCTGTTGGGGTCGATCATTAAACTACCTTCATAGAGCATGTACTCTAGGAACTTCACCCTGTTCGATCCCAGGGTAACCTTGTCTGGGTTGACTGTTAGGCCTACTTTGCTCATCTTAAGGAAAACCTGGCGAATATGGTCTAAGTGTGACTCAAGGTCACCACTATACAAAATAATGCCATCTATATAATTGAAAAAAACTTAAATTTAAACTCAGAGAAAACAAAATCCAAATCACGAGATAGAGCTTGACTACCAAAAATTGGAGCCCATCGGAATACGAATAAACTCGTATTGGCTCCAAGCAAGAGGTGCTGAAGGCGGTATACTTTCTGCATGAGGGATTGAGCAAACACTGATGGAAACTGTTATTTAAATCTAAAACCGAAAACACCTGGGCCTTTCCCTAATACTGAAGTGTACAACCAATGATAGGCAGAAGGAAAGGATCTTTGTGAATTTTCTGATCGAGCAGGGAATGGTTAACTAGCAATCTATTTTTGTCACTTTCTTTCGCACTAGGAACACTAGGAACCCCGGCGAACAATATTCAGAGATGTAAGGAACTGTCACGCTTGCCTTCAACAGGTTATTAATTATTTCCCTAAAGGCCTGCAATTTGGGAGGAGGGCACCTAAAATGACTATCCCGAACAGGGATATAGTCTGTTAAGGAAAATTTGTAGGGGAGTACACCACACTTCTCAATACGAGGAGTGAAGACTTCATAAAACTCCTCCTTTAGTTGGCTGAGGCGCTGCTGAAATTATTCTTTAAGTAGCTCCACCCTCCACTGAAGATAATATTTCAGGAGGAACATCAACTTGTAGCCCTATCCTTATGTTGGGCGCAAACCCAAATGACAATAAAACACTCGTCCAAATTAACACTAGTCCTGGTTTTGCCTAAAAATTTCAACCCCAAAATCACATTGTGAGACAGATTTAAAAAACTCAGAATGGAAATGTCCATGAAAATCTACCTATTTTAAAATGAAGATGGACAACCATATTACTCTTAACTATATCACTATTGGCGAAACACATACTTATCTCTGGTATACAGCTGATACGTCTCTAGAAATTATCTTGGATGCCAACAATTGTTTTAAAAAGGAAGCACCCAACATACAGTGGGTTGCCCCTGTGTCTACTAAGTTAAAAAATTTATTTCCCTTATCGTGATCAGAACATAACATGATTTTATTGTGTGGGGGATTTTTTGCA
This sequence comes from Dryococelus australis, assembly GCA_029891345.1. Taxonomy (NCBI): domain Eukaryota; kingdom Metazoa; phylum Arthropoda; class Insecta; order Phasmatodea; family Phasmatidae; genus Dryococelus; species Dryococelus australis. Next base: position 753,852 of record CM057009.1, on the reverse strand, counting down.
CAGGAGACTGGAAAACCTACACCTCTTTCCAGTCAGGTGGCGTTTCTCACATTCGAACAGGACTTCTGCAAATGCCCCACCTCATCACAACAAAAACATTTCCATTCTGCTAAGGCACGCCTGCTAAACTGACAGTCCCTCACCACATGACCATGTGCTGTGCAATTGGTGCAGTGCAATGACAAATGCCGTTGCTCAACATCCTGTAGACTACAAAGAGAATCGGGAGATGTACCACCACCGGCCCGTTCCTCTGGTATGGGAGGATAAACACTGGAACAATATTCAGCCGCAGCTAAAAGACAACTCTGCACATACACAACTAGTTGATGCAATTTACAAAAGTTACAAGCCATGGTGACGAAAGTACATGGTGCACACACTTAAGGAGCCAAATTGTCAATGATGACTGCAACAATTCAGGTCCACTTATTTCAAGACAAGGCATCATGCTATGCACAAATATACTCTAGGAACTCTCACATTGGCTCCCCAGGCCTTTCAAATCTAAACACGTAATCTCGCTTGCACTGAAGCTTTACACATAGCGGAAAGACAGCTCTAATTACATGTCTTTTAAAACTGGAAAACTTTCCGCCTTCGAGAGACAGGATCTCCTCACAAATTAATTGAGAACAAACCCTTCACACTTAATTGAAATAACCTTTAAAAGACTGTCCTTTATACACAGGCAAAGAATAATTAATTTGCTGACTGCAATTAAAAAATTGAAGGATGTGACAGGCTCAATGGAGGTTAGAGGAGGAACCTTGTTGAGGGACATTAAAAAAAAATATATATTAATTGTAGCAGGAGCCGAGGTGACACTCATCTGCTAGTTCCGCTTAGAGGGGGGGGGGGGTGTGTGTGTCTTCGGACCCTGGCACCGCCAAAGGCCCACAGCTGTGTGTCACACGTCCGCTACGGTATATTCCTCATCCACAGCATAATTGAGGTCACGAAGGAAGTGTAGAAGCTCTTCCTTTGTGAGGGTCTATATAAAAGATACCTCAACCATGGTACATGCTACAAAATACAAACAGAGTATGAGAAAGAGAAAGCAGAGTAAGCGCAGTAATATTTGTGACAGGATCTCAAATAATTACAAATCACTTCAATGGTAAGGAACGTATATTTTCCGAACAGACTTACAAATAGCACCACTTAGGTGGACTGAAAACACGAATCGCTCAATAGAAGTACGGTAACAGTCCAGCTAAAGAGTAACTCTATACAAAATTACACAAACGGACCACCAATATGGTGTTAAAAAAAGACTCAACATAATATATTGAGGTAGATACTAATAATTATAAAGCCTTTCTCATACACCGGCTATAAATTGCAAAATATAATCAAATGACTCCATAAAACAATTACCAACCATTACAGTGGTCTATTTGTTTTCACTCATGCTTATAATTTTGCAATAGGGATTGATTGCAATTAGCAACTAGCACCAAGAGATTCATGTAAATACAAAATTACTAGAATTTATTCAAGACATAGTTGACACTCAAAATCGTCAGTTGTTTTTAAGTGTGTTTAAGCGTACCTTACTTCTCACTTGACTGCAAATGGTTTACAGAAATAAAATTGTATACCACCTAAAATTGCAGGTTTGTTAGAGTACTTGGCTCCACAAAAAACATGACAAACCGATGACCTGATGACTAGTTTTAAGTAACGTTAATTCTTACATGGGCACATTTAAATATCAAAATCATAACTTTATCACACATGAACATTTATTCACTACTTCCAATACAGTTACCATATATTCATAACTCTCCAAAAGATTATAAACAGCAATGCACAAATAAAATGCTCAGCAGTTTTAACAACTGTAACGTAGCTTAAATACTCAAGAAAATTCTGCTAAAGGGAATATTAGAAAAGAATTCACACGTCACAAACAAACGTGAATTATTACAACTTGCTGAGAAAACCTGGTTTGATTACTCCCTTTTAAAGAAACCAGCAAATATTCACACAACTGAGATCTAAATTGCTTAACATTACAGCACGTGATTTACTAACCTGGTTTTAACCATTTAAAGGCATGTAAATTACTAATACAGTAAATAATAGTTTCTGAGAAAAATAATACAGGACTGCAGAAAATAATATACAACAATACCGGTGAGAGAGGGCAGTATTTGTACCCTTCCAAGGTATCTCTTCGCGTAAAATAACATACTAAAAATATACTATTACAAATCACAAAAAAACGTTAGTCGGCAGAGGTGATTTGACTAAATCCTACCAAAGCCCAGGTCGACATAAAAATCATAGAATGATGTGTGAAACTCATCTACCAAACGCACACGCACAACCCACAGCTGCAGTGGAGCCTTCCATTTGACTACTTCAAAACTCGACTCAAGCAGCAAACAAATACTAACACTTGACTACTCATTAAAAAATCCAATACTACTCAGAGAAGCTAATACAAAATTATATCAGAACAGGAATTTTGCACACCAGACTAAACAAAATTTAGAAAAGCCCTACCTTAACTGCAGACCCGGTCAAACCAACTAAAACACACGTCATTTTAACATAACCAGCAAACTCAGCAATGCTACACTGTGGTCGTAACTCACTGTTTGTAAAGCTCCATTCTCATGTTCACATTAAGCCATTTTAAAATAAAGCAGGTGTAACAACAGCCTCAAACAAATCAATGCCCACAAAACTAACTTATGTTGCGTTCATTAATACATCAGCAGGCCTTGCCATCCTTCATAACGACACAATGTTCAGTAGAGTATGGTAGAAGTAGGCTGAATATTGGTGATTCAAAAACTTAAGTAAACTAGGCCCCAGGTAGGGGAAGGAGGAATGAGGGAGGGAATAAGAGGAGATGCCAGAGGAGTGGAAACGGAAGAGTGCTCAAGCTGGCCTTGGAACGAAACGCGTGGCCAGAGCAAATCCAGTAACGGCACCACCATCACAACTTTTGTTCAATTTCAACAAATAAGAAAATAAAGTTTTTTATAGCATATCTCAGGGACCAACCAACCAATTTCTATCAAATTCTTCTCACACAAGTAGTGCTATGTTAGGCCATGTAAACTTACATGTTTTAGGTTGTTCAGTCACTTATTTTCAATATTAAGGCCCTCTTAATTTTGTAGGGTAGTGAACCCTATAATTTGAAACATTTGACTTATTAAATCCAAAGTTGATGTTCCATATCTGACCTCTATAATGCAGTGCATTGCACGCTAGCTTATTGTATGAGTTTTCTTGGTTCAAGTCCCGGGTAAGGCATATGTGTATTTGTAATTGTCTCACTAATGTTACATATGTTTCTGATTTCATTTTTAATTTTATTATTTTCACAGAGAAGCCAAGTCTTACCTACCAACTCAGCGTTTAAGAACTTATTTAAAAATTAATTGCACCCATGTTGAGGAAAGTAGGCTTATTAGTTATATCAGTAACTTCTTATTAAGTTCAAAGAACTTCTTCCTTGGCTCAAAATAGGCAAGATCTACATATAATCCATGTGATCAGTAAATCTGCTATTCATATTTTGTCAAGCTTGTTAATAACAGCGGTGAAAACATTTATTTTGAATCTATTCTTTTCAGATGAAGCTTTTTCATCCTGTGCCAATTCTTCTGGCATTTTATTAACCATTCTTTCTCTATAATGATGTAGCTCCATTTCAGAATGAAGTCTTTCCAAATTCAGAGAAGCATCTTCTTCCTTCATTAATTTTATTACCTTTGTGACATGAACAGATACAAAACTGTTTATAATATTTATCACGTGATTGAATTGGGTTAAATATTGGGCGTTCTGATTCATGTCAAGTTTTACAACAGGTTCTGTAAATACAATTTGTGGTTGTGATAAAAAATGTTGGTTTCTGCATCATCTTTGAACCTCCACGTAGTGATGTCAATGGCAGTTAAAATTACTCTTAGATTTTGGTGTTAGTACACATTTAATATGTTGTGTGAGTCATGTATAAGCACCTGTGTTTGCTGTAATAATATAAAAAATTAAATAGTTGCTGGTAAATTTTGAGTGGTATTTAAAAGGTTCAGTGCATGAATGAAGGTGGTTTGCTATTAAACTGTTCAGCGTGGGTAAGACAACCTTTGTACTCATTACTCAAATATGAGTATGGATCCCAGATGCTCTGATTTTCCTGTGGCAGTCCCAGTTTTTAAATTCCTGTCCCGATGTCGTGACTTATTCTGTTTTGGATGCCATATGTCCTGGTTTTGTTGTTTTCATAATCACAGAACATAGTGCATTAGCCAAAGCTGATCTCGTAAGTTACAGATCAGTATACTACATAGTGGAGGCACATAATGTGCACCAGCATGCACAGGGTTAGTGATTTGGGGGTGCAAAATTGTTTCAAGGGGGCACACCCTGCTGCGAAGGGTGCGGTATGTAATAATATTTCCTCCAGTCCAAAACAGAAATATTAAGTTTTAAAATGAGATTTAGAGAATTACTGGTGTGCCTAAAATGTGATTCAGGATTTCTCACCTGAAAATGTTTAATATTTTTAGGCTGAAAATTCTGCTTTATTAGATGTTCTTACGTAAGTTATTGTTTAAAAAACCTACAGTATTTTTAATGTCTATTTTAGTGCAAAAAATGTTAAAAAGGCAGAAATTATATGACAGAGTATAATTATATTTCAGTTTCAGATTGGTGCCTAGTAGGAATGGCTATACAGGACGATTCTCAATTAAACAAAAAAAACCTTATTTAAACCATCTGTATTGGGAAATTAGCTGCACTAGTATCAGTAAGCTCTATCTGTACTCATTTAATTGACATGTACAATGTACTTATATCTTATTTCTTGTCTTTAGATAAAGGTCCAACAATGTTGCATAACTTTTTCAACAACCAACATTCTCTCCTATTCATTTTGTTTTTAAATCACAGATTAATGTTTCTCACTATCTTTCAAAAAATAGAGCAATAAGCGAAGACAGGTTTTCAAGTGAGAAAACAAACAATTTTCTGATTTTGAACCTTCCAATGTGACAGACCCAAATGTTTTTATTTTTAAACAGTGGTATGAAAAAATAACTAGAGAACGTATATGAAGACGGTTTGATGATGCTAGATACACTCAAAAACTATGTATCCAATTTCTACAATATTGCAATTCAGTACATTCAAGAATGGTTCTTCCATACATTTAATATGCTTTTGAAAATGGATTGGGTCTCCTTGACTTCATTTTTTGGCTGGGATGAAATCTTGGAATGTGCTGAAGAAATGAAGATTATTTTTCCTAAAATGATGATTAATGAAGAAAATATTTTTGAACAGTATACTTTTATGAAAATACAGACCAATAAAGATAACATTTTTGAGTGAACTAGTGCTATCTTTGCATATTTTAAGAAAGAAAAAAATCTCCTGCAGTGAAATAGAGTTATTAGTTTTTGCCTCACTTTGTTGGGATAAAATGCTTCTTTTAAATTCATTACGGACAGATGAAAGGAGTGACCTTCAATTGGACACTGTGAAATCACTTTTATTTGAAACATATTATATCAAGAATATTACATGTTCATATTTTTGAAATTTTATCTGAGGACAGAAAACTTTTAGAACAAAATACATTCCTTAAATAAGTATTTATCTGGCAAGCCCTAGCCTCAGTTACCACCAGCTTGTTCCAGAAGTAGTAGCTGTAAGAAGATGTATATATGCAGATGTGAGAAAAATGAACTACGATATGAGATGTTTATTAAGAATGTCAAATTCAAGTCCTACAATGTTTCATTGGTAAAAAAATAAGATATGCTGTATGAATGTAGACTAAGAAATAAGATATATAGATTAAGAAACAAGACAGAATGTATATATTTGAAATAGTTTGAAAAAGTGAATCATTTTCAAATGTACATGTTAAATTCAAAAGTCAAATATACAAGTCTTTAGAGGTGTGGGACCATTCCAGTCATATATTTATTGTAGTGTCCCAGTTTTGTGTTTTCAAAAAATGGGATCCCAATTTATGAAACACCACCAAATGTATTTACTATGCAGTTTCCTATAGCAAGTCCTGTTTTATTCAAAGTTTCCATCAATGTAGTAAACAAAGATTCCTCTCTAGTGGACTGGACACACATCAACCCTATGTCTCTTTCCTCCACTTCTTGTCCCAAAGGATACTTTAGTATTATCAAGTACTGGTCATAGCTTGATATATCCATGGTTATATCCATTACTACAGAAAACCTTCTATTTAATAATTTTTTTAAATATTTTTATTATATTTTAAAATAATTTTATTGAATAATCTTTAATACTTTTGTTAACGTTTGTCTTACTAAGAAATATGACCTGACCGCTTCTTGCCTTTTTACCCTACTTGGAGATACAATGTTATTAAATTTGGGAAATATGTGTGTGTAGGTATGTGCATGTACACAGTCGAATCACATTATTATGACCTCCTGCTAGTATCCAGAGTCATGGACAACAGCTAGACGAACTGGCAGTGTCTCAGTCAGGTGCTGATATGACCCTATGGGTATCTGGAGCCATGCTCTCAGCAGTGCATCCCACAACTATTGAAGGGTGCTTGACGGAGGAGACAGACGGTGAACACAAAGATCGAGGTGGTCCCACAGATGTTCAATTGGGTTGAGATCAGGGTAAAAGAAATTAATTAATTATCCAATCAATTAAATCCTATTTGAATATTGGGGATTGTTCTGAAGGAACCAAATTTAAACAAGAAGGGGGTCTTACCAGAATGGTGAAAACGATGGCCTGGTTAGAGCCCTAGGGGTTGTCCAGAGGGGACGTCGTCGTGGTGACCTGTTACCTTGGGTTAGAATACCTGGAAAGGAAGGGAGGTTTGTGCGAGAGCAATGTTGGTAGGACCCTCTGATTGGCATCTGCGGCCCTCAGGAGTTGCTGGAGATGAAGCTGGAAGCAGTTGAAAAGGTGGAGGACCCTCTGAAAGGTGGTGGTCCTCCGGAGCTGCTGAAGACATTGATGGCCTCTGGTTGTCCGCTGTCACCAGCATGAAAGGAAGGGGTCTAGTAACTGGCACACCCTTGCTGATAGTCTCCTGGCCTCGCAGTGGTGGAGAAAGGGTTAGCACAGCACTTGCCCCTGGCTAACACCTCCGGCCTTGCAGCGGTGAAGGTACAGCAGACTGCCCTGAGGCCTGCTCTGCTCTTCCTTTTATAGTAAAATACAGAGCTTGTAGGGACCACAGAAGGGTACGGCGGAAGCTAACCCCATTTCTCGGTGGTGTTGGAAACTCTGACGTCACAAGAGGTGCCTTGGATCCTTATCACCCAGGTGCAGAGGTGATGACATATTTCAAACTTCTGCGCATTCTTGGAGTCCGTAGCGCTTCAGTGGAATGCATGCTGCCCTCCAGCAGCACACTGTGGAACTAGCGTGACTGTCCTGGAGAGTGCTGCGTCTTGGTAGATAGTACACTCTTCTGAGAGGGGTGTTGACGTGTTGGCTTGAGTGAGTTTTGGTGAACAGTAAAATCTAGGAGCTTGTGTCAGTAGTATCAGTTAGACTGCGCCAAAGTACCTTGTAGGCACGTGTCCCGCCTCAATTACTGTTTGATTGGCATTACTTGCCCCATAAGGAGGAATGCGTTCCAAGATGGGGCAAAGCCGTTTAGTAGAGTGTGCTTGCTAGAAGCAGAAGAATGCATCACCCGTTATCTTTTAGAGTGGATGGTAATTTATTAAATAATCTGACATCAGCATTACTCACAGAATTCAGGGTTTTTATTTTAATGGCCTTCTTTTGATTAATATTTTTATTTTTTCGGGTATAATGTTCATGATTATCATTATTCTTACAATATTTATGTTTGTTTATAAAATTAAAAAGTAATAATTTTTATAAATGTATACGTTGCACGTTAAGAATACCAGCAGATTTAAAAAAATGTCCCTCCAGATGTCAGAACTCTGCATTTGTAATATTATTATAATTTTACCTTTTGAATAAGAAAAACGTATTGTAGATATGATTTATTTTGCCCCCAATATGTTATCTTATAACTGATGTGAGAATAAACATAACCAAAATATGCAGACCACATACACTCTTTTTGTTGTTATATGCAAAAGCACTGTGAACATATAACAAGTACTATTTAATATTTTAAGCAGACAATGAGTCTGTTTGTTCCAAGATAGGGAGTCATCAATTTCAATTCCAAGGAAATGAGTATGCTCAACATACTTAAGTTTAGGATTACCTAACAGAATATCTGGCATTTTTGCTTTTAATGTAGAAGAAAATAAAATGTAGTTAGTTTGATCAAAGTTAAGTAACAGCTTGGTGGAAGTAAACCAAGAATTTAATGTACACAAGGTAATAGTAGCCAAGTTGTTTAATTTATTGTAAGTATTAGTCTAAATCAGAGCATTTGTATCATCAGCAAAGGAAATGACAGGGACATTTGTAAATTGGAGACATAAATCATTTACATATAATAAAAGAAATGGTCTTAGAACACTTCCTTGTGGGACACCCACATTAAAAATTTTAGTCTGAGAGTAGGAGGACTCAATAACATTACGTTTCATTTATTGACTTGATCTACCTGCCTTCTATTCGTTAAATAAGAATTCAATAATTCATTTTCGATTCCTCTAATCCCTAAGTTTTACAATTTATCAATGAGTAGCTTGTGATCAACAGTGTCGAACGATTTAGACAAATCCAAGAATACTCCAAGAGTATCCTCGTATCTGTCTTTGCATTCTGTAACAAGTTCAACAAATTCACCAATGGCTGACTCAGTCTGTAGCAATATTTTTTTTAATTGAGCGCAGGAATCTGGCATTAATTTAAAACTAAGGGGTGTATATTTAGTAGTTACTTCATTTAATATTTGATCAACAAATCCCCCATAACATTTTTAACTTGAATAAATGAGGATTGTTGACAATAAAAATTTTTGCATATTGCAACATTACTTTCGCTTTAACTGAGTATAGGAAGCTTGTTGTATTTTATAATTGTGAAGTCCAGAATTGTCAGAATGTGCATTCAATATTTTATTGAGAAATTATCTTAGATATTTTTTACTTAGGTGAATTTGCATTTTCTGCAGCATTTACTATGATGAGTGTTTCTGTAATGAGAAAAAGGAGATAGGAATCAAACAATTTAGTTTTGTTGCACTGAAACAAATGTAGTATTCCATTGCAGATAAGTTACAGAAATGTAAATAATTAAATAATTCAGAATTCTTCCAAATTATTATGTAGCTAACTGATATGTTTGTCTCACAACAAATTAAGGTTAAAAAAAGGTCACCAAATAACTTTGTATAAATAATATTTTCTGGTAAAAATGCATAAGGGCCTTAGTTTACTAGAAAAACAACATTGTATTTATACAATGACTTCACTCCACATTAAGCACAGCGTACATCATCAGCTTCCAAAATGTCGAAACGTTAAAACAGGTGTTAAAAGTGTGCTCTACCCATAGCAATGCACTTTTTTGCATGTTGTATGCATGCAGCATGCATGGAGATTAGCTGCCGGATGCACCCATGGCCATGTACTCCATGGCCTCCTTGGCACTACTATGTTCAGCTCTTTCCTCTGCCGTATGTCTTTCGACGACACATTAATTGCAGCATCACCTCATCACCTCACCTTTATCTGATTGGAATACCACATGTTTGTTACAATGGTTTGTTTTTAGAACTTTCCTGGTGATTTTCTCGTAAACGAAGTATCTAATGAATTTTTTCATAAGAAATATTTTCTACTTAGTTTTTACCATAGATTCGTGTGGTGCAGTCCATATCCACGAATTACCTGACGTCTTGTAATGATGGTCATGCTGTCAGTGCTGCAGCAAATTGCATGTAGCGCCAAAACTTATCACCGCAGACCTATGGTTCCTATGTTCACAATACCTGTTTTTGTGCCCTCTAACCTCCTCTCATTTATGAAACGAAGTTTTTCCACACAAGTAGGGACAGTGACATGTTTCAAAGGTTAATTTCGAAAGTACTTACCTTACCATGAACATACTATAGAAATTGTATATGTGTAATTACAGAAGTGTGTTCATTCTTTCAAATTTCAGCTAAAAGAACACTTGTTTTAAAAGCAGAAATAAATTAATACTGCCCCAAGTCTAAGAGAACAAAACTTGTCTACTTGTGTGAAACAATCTTTATTCGTTGCCATGATGAAGTGCTGATTTTCCAAGAAGCTCTTGAATCTATTGCAACCACTCTAAGAGCTATTGCACTTAAGCCAAACAACTTTCCAGTTAAGACCCAAACAACTCAATATGTCCATTCCAATTCATTGTCAGTACATTTGTTTTGAGTAGTTCGCTGTTCATTACACTTAATTTATCTAAGGCACTTCAGAACAAACAAATAGGTGTTCTCAAGCCATCCAGTTGATAACTTATATTGTAGATATGTTAGTTGTAAGACGTAATGAAGCAAACGCACACTTTCATTCGTTACATGACAAAGAAACTGTAATGTTGTCATAATGTGTTCTTTCAAAACTATACATCAAGAATGATTTTTCATCACTGGAGCCAGCGGTCACATTTTATGAAGGAATTGTATTACAAAGAATTAGTTCACAGTGAATATGTATTATGGAAAGAAAATTGGGCTTATGAAATTGTAAAGGACATCCCAAAAACTGCAATTGATACCATGGTAGCATGCAACAAGATGTGTTTTGTAAATGTTTTAATTCCCGTAAAAATATTAGTTGTTCTGCCTGTTTCCACCATCACTAAAGAAATAATTTTTTCTAGCCTAAAACAGTTAAAGTCATATTTGAGGAATATGACATGTGAATCCCTCTTAAATTAACTTGCTTTACTAGCCATTTGTTGGGACATTCATGTAAGTGATGCAATCATACTGAATAAATTTGCTATTGTACCAAGTTTGCTTAAGTTTGTTTTTTAACAAGAATAATTTAATGTAATGTACTAATTATAACAACTTGTTGTTACCTGTTTTTGTAGTGTGGCTAATTTAAAGTTACTTGTTACAGTATCATTAGGACTTGGTCTATTTATAAAATCATATTTTATGTAATAGTGATATGCAGTCCTCTTTTCAGTCATACTTACTTTACCTGTTTCTACAATTTAACCAGTAAATTAACATAGCTTGTAGGTTTATAAAAACTTGGTTTTGTATTCAATAAAAAATATTTATATGTAATATGGCAGATTTTACCTTCTCTTTGCTAATTTTAAATTTATTATCTTTTCTAACAGTTAGGAATAAAACATACTAGATTACTATAAAAACTTGGAATTGTTTTGTATAAAAATAATTTTATGGAATGAAGTACAATCTTATCTTCTGTTCACTAATTTCATTTTCTTTATCAGTTTCAAAAATCTGCAAAAATTTGAAAAAACTTCAGACTTTATAAATTAACTTAATTGAACTAAGTTATGAAAAAATGTAATTTAATAATTTTAGAAATTTTTTTTACATAATTCACAATGACACATTATAATAAAGGATATACATTGAATTTTAATTTTAACTTTGTGTTTTTTTTTTTATCTTGGCTCCCCCACCCACCAAAATGAAAATCCTACATAAATGCCCCTGTGCCATGTCCCCTTTTCTTGTATTTAGAAAGAAATTGTCTCCCAGTCCTCCAAGACTTCTTCACAGTGCCAGTACCTACTTTTCGCATTTAAGGTCAAAAATACTTGTGTCCTTTCCATGACTATGCCATGGGTCACCTACCTATTTTAATGTTTAATGTTACATCATAACACTGACAGTAATTTTTAAGATTCTTCATTAGTTTAGCTACTACCTTCACTTGCAACCAGTTTAGTTTTGTCTTTTTCTTTTCATAAGTTCCTCCAGGGTTCTGGTAGAGAGCTGTTACTTTTATCTGGCCTTGAAGCCTTGGGAACATCTGGAAATATTTGTGAGACTTACTTGTTTACCACCCAAAGAATACCCCGGAAGTCAGACTTCTCAGTCAGCAATTTAATTATCTTATCTGGCAAGTTGTTAAATTTCAGGCAGACTACAAGGATACTACCTGAAAGGCTGGTACCCTGTTCTATTGGCTCAATAATACCCAAGCATATTACAAATTTTACTTGGTAACCTTCGGGTTACAACTTTACCTGAAACTGGTTAACACCACTGAATGACAGCAGACTACTGGGAGGTTGGGTGGCAAAGGCTAGTCTTTCCTTGTCAACACAACCAACTCAGTTTCATGGACCTACTAGTTTCAATACAGTATTCCAGCTCTAGAAATACATATAGCCACTGGAGACTATCCATACCTTACTTTTCTAAGTAAATATTGTTAAACATTGTGTTCTAGATTTAAATAACCAAGCTCTAATTGCACCCTCATGCCTTTCAACTGGTATGGTTTCATATGTTTCTATGGTAAATAGGCAAAGTCCCAACTCTGATCTGGCAGTCTATAGGAGAAAGTTTTTAGGATATTTGGTCTGGTCTCTGACATGGTTATCCATGTCAATGGCAGTATGGTGATGGACATAATTCAGGTTCCCATGAACATACACTCATGAGCAGTTAAATTAGAGATACCTGCCTAAAGGCTGTTCACGATAAAGTGAGCACTTCTGAAATCAACCTTAGAAAAAAGTCACTGCTCATGCCTGCATAAATTCATCGAAGTGCAACAATTAGCAGATTTATAGAATATTTACTTTCCTAATAATTTCACAGTTTCACTTGACCATTGCATGAATAAAGTGTTGAGGCCCATTGCAATGTTAATTTTACATAAGGCGAATGAATAGACAAGGTACATACAAGTAGATCTTATGCAGGGCTTTCAAAAGTGCTCTTTTTACCGTGAACAGCCTATAGTAGCATGTAGCACCTCCTTTTTCCTTGATGGCAGTGATGCAGCATGGCATGAACTCCACAAAACACCATAAGTGTTCAGTAGCTATTCTGAGCCATAGCTGTTGTGCAGCCTCCCACAATGCACAAAGATTAATCAGAGCAGGATTCATAATGTGTGCACCCCATAAAGAGCATCCCAGATGTGGATTGAGACTGGGTAACCTTGGGAACCAGGCAAGCAGCCTCATGTTTGTGGATTGTTCATCCAACTACTTGGTCACAATAGGGGAGTGGTGGGCCGGTTAATTTTCTTGTAAGTACAGGTATTCTATGGGGTGCTGTAAGTATAGAAATGGGTGTATATAATCTGACAATAAGTTCCTGTATTGTTCATCAGTGAGGGGCTATGGCACGTGTACCAGGGAGTCAATAAACAGTCCCTGTACAAGGATACCACTACTGGCCTTAACTGTACTCTGTTGACATAAGGGATCCATTGTTTCATGTATTTGGCAACATATTTGTACCTTGCCATCAGCCTGTACTAACATGTACCTTGACTCATCCATCTAGGCAACCTGATTCCATGTGTTGAAGATCCAATGGCAACTGACTGGTGATATAGAAAGGACGTCCCAATGATATAGAGTCTAAGGAGGGGGCAGCATTCTCTTGTAAGGCGTGGGATTGGAAACTTGTCTGGCAGTGTTCTTCCAACATAATGGTTGCCTCACACTTCATTCATGTGATTAGAGAGATAATTAATAAAAAGTTTTCATATTAGTCTATAGGATATATTGGTCCTTTGATATGGCCATTTCAGAAGCTCTTGCAGTTATAGAGAATATGAAGACGTGTATTTCTGAGATGTGTGTAACACTAGGTCTGTGGGGAAATATTGTAGCCTGTACAATGCTTTCTTGTTCAGTCACCTCAAGTGCATTAATGCAAACAGTGGTGTCACTTTGAACATTTGCTTATGAGACAAAGTTTTATAAAAAGATGGGGCCACGGTGGTGTAGTAATTAGACTACTTGCCTCCCATCTCGGTGAACCGGGTTTGATTCCCAGCGGGGTCACTCCCAGATTTTCACGTGGGAATCGTAGCGGGTGATGCCGCTGGTCAGTGGGTTTTCTCAGGGATCTCCTGTTCGCTCTGCACTTTCATTATGACACTGCTCCATACCTCGCTTCACCCTCATCAGCTATCAAGATCTCTATGTTAAGAGCCACCCAAATATATTCACTCACTCACTCACAAAATGGTGTTAATTTTCTTGTGATTATTTTAAAGTGTTTTTCCTGTGCTAGATATATTTTTTGTAAAAGAACTGCATTTTTGTGAGCTTTGCATCATCAGTATTTGGTTTAGGAATGTGAAACCAATTCTGTGATTAATAATGCCAACCTCAACCTCTACTTTGCATTTTGCTAGAAAGAACATGCATGTTCCATTTTTAAAAATAATTAAAAATTGTATTGAAAGTAAAATTGTTTTAATTTGATAAATTTAAATATCTTCTCATTTTGTGAGTCCCTTGCATAGGTACAATTAGATTTTCCATATTTTGTATAATTTCAAACATATTTGGTGTCGAAAGTTAAATGAAACATCCTGAAAAATTAATAATGTTGATGCATGTGCTGAATTGAAGTATTCTGTGTAGTTTATTTCCCATTTTTGTTGGGAGAGGTGTTTTTAAATACAGTAAAATGGACCCTTATTTAATGGACATCTGATTTAACGAACAGCTTGTGACAGGAAAAAATAAGAAATAATTTTATATTTTATTTTATTTTTTTGGTGTGCATGTCTGCATACTGACTCTTTGGCCACCAGATGCAGCCAAGGTCACTTTTACTCCCAGATAAAAATAGCTCTTCACCTAGTTTGTCCTTATTCATAAATAAGTGATGTGTGACTGTCTACGGACAGGGCACACCATGGTTATTTATTACAGTCACTTGAGCACAGTGCTACCAGTCAACGTGTGACATGTCTACCAGTTCCAACTCCAACTGCGGTACTGCTAAACACTGGAATGGCCTGTCAGTTCCTGTGCTTCTCCACAGCGAGACTCGTCACGGCATAAAGTCGTTTGTTTTATCTGCTGCATGCAAGGTCATTCATTGTGTGTAAATAATCTGTTTCACATAAGTTGTTACCCTTTATGTTTTTATTTTGATTTAACAAATTTCTAGAGTGAAACTTTACTGCCTGGAGTGGAAATAAGGTTGCATTTCACTCTGGTCTGAAGATACAAAGAATTTGTGTAGTAAACAAAAATAAGCAGAGCTTATATTTATTTTTGTTTTTCAGTGTGAACATATATGTTTTTGTATGTTTCTGCCATATTTGTGTGTGCATGCAGGCATGTGCATGTGTGGTGCTTATGTACTTGGAAAGCTGGTGTTTAGGCAACCCATTTTTTTTCTGTCTGTACGTCTTGTATGGGAGGCTGTGCGATTCTTTTTTCTATCTGCGCCCCTGAAAAATGGAAGGGTGTGACCCTTTTTTTCTGTCTACACCACTGGAAAATGGGTGGGTAGAAGACCCTTTTTTTCTGTCTGCACTGCAAGGGGCTAAGTTTAGTGCCACTGCCAGCAAAAAAGATAAACAAATTATACTCTGGTGCTTTTATAAACCAAACAACGGTAGGCATTTCCGTAGGCAATAACAGACAAACCATGACAACAAATAGTCCATTAAAATAAAAATTGTATTTTACTCTTATTTTTCTCACTTCTTTTGAATGTATTTTTATTATTTTATTGAGGTTGTGTGAAGGAGGCAGAGTAGTGATGAATATTGACCTCTTCATCTTCAATATGCTTAAGTTTTCCTTAAACATGTTAACTAGTTGATAAGAATATATATTTAATATAATCCAAGAATTCATTAAATGGTCAGTAAGGGAGGAGGGAATAGCACCTCAGGTAGTTCGGAAGGAGTTCTCATAATATAGCATAACATTTATTTTGGTAAAAATTTAGAAGTTTTGGCCTTATTTTGCATGGTTATGCATGAAAAGGCTTAGGGTATCTCGGAATTACTTTGGATTGTAAACTTCATGGATTCTCTGTGCTCTTAATTTTATTCACTCTAGTCGGGACCGCATTTGAATCATCACCAATTCACCCACCTTGCCACATGAGCTCTTACATAGTATTAGCAAGGCTCTTGTAGATTAGGGTATTATTTCTTAATAAAAATACAAAATTATTGTGAATAATTGAATATACAATGGCCTGTTTACAACATGAAATTTTCTGATTGTACTATCGGCTACCATTAATTTTAATAACATAGTGGAAGAGATTTGTTTTTAGTATAGGATGTTTATAAAATAATATATTTTTTATATTAATTTTTATTCTTAAATGCACAAAAAATATGAGAGTTATATCTTCATTAGTTTGTGTAGTTTTAATTTTTATATATATATATATATATATATTTATATATTTGATTCATAGTTGGTCACTGCCTTTAACCAAGGTGAACATTTTTCAGCTGGTGCTTTCCACAGTTAACAACATTAACAATTACAATAATTTTCTTTTCATTAATGTTATTTAATGTTATTTTACTGTTGTGTTTGCTAGGATTTCATAATCTGAAGAAACTGCCACACACAGAAAAAAATATCACACACCAGTCTTGCTGCACATTTGGAAGTGATTTCTTGGATGGACTTCACAGACTCGATGAGTTGTTAATTTTTGTTCGTGGATGTTTGCAAGTACACTTGGTAAAAGCTGCAAATTTACTTACTGAAGTAAGTTGGCTAGCAGTTATTATTATTATTATTATTTTTACTAACAAAAGCATTATAGACAGTTATAAGTTGTAATAAAACATGTTCAGTGCAGATAATCCATTGTATAAATGATTGTTTCACAGACTAAAATTGACATTTACTGTAATATTGACATGTCTGGAGATTTGCATCCTGGTGCTTGGTGTAAACACAAATGTTGATGCTTAATGCTTCAGCTTCTGCATAATTTATGAGGAAAATGCTGTCATTGTTTGATGTGTTCTGCAACATGGCATTAAAATAACTGTGACCAAGATATTAAAATATACTTTTTTGCTTCTTAATATTTAGATACTTAATTTAGCATTTTGTATTATATTGATATGGTGACCTGACCTGATTGAAAGTAAGTTATTGCATAGATTAAAAGGAGATTCATGCTTATACTTTTGAATTGGTGGGGCCATGGTATCTATGCAGTTAGCCTGCTTGCCTCCCACCAAGATTGACTTGGTTCAATCCTCGCCGGATCATCGGATTTTCGCATGTGGGAATCATGCCGGATGATGCCACTGGTCAGCGGGTTTTTTCAGGGATCTCCCATTTCCCCGCACCCTTTCATTCCGGCACTGCTCCTTACTCACCTAAACCCCACTCATCGACTTTCAAGACCCCACTGTTAAGAGCCGCCCAAATTTCTTCACTTACTCACTCACTTTTCTTTTCTCTAGTCCCAAATTAACTGTGTGTTCTGTTGTCAACCCACTTTATTATAAGTAAAATATCTTGTTTTCATTCCACAACAACTTGTACCATAATATGCAGATATATCTGCAGGGTTGTCAAATATGGCCTGGTAGGAATTACTTGCACTATATATATATATATATATATATATATATATATATATATATATATATATATATATATATATATATATATATATATATATATATATATATATATATATATATATATATATATATAAAATCTCCACTTCCAAAAATTACAGGTCGTCTTATTTTTCACAGGCAACAATTTGAGGCCAGTATTTTAGCGTGAGGTGGGCTCAGACGTTAAAAAATAATTTGAAGAATGTCTTACTGTATGGTGTTACCGTGTGATAACAGCTTGCTGGGCAGTGGCTGCCCCTGTCCCCCAAGACATAACCAGCACCACGTGTACACCATCTGCAAGGGAAATGGAGAGCACTCATCACACTTACACCTGATGTTACAGCCATCTTTATGGCACTATATCCTATATTCTATTTACGGTAAAATGAGCACTTTTGAAAGCCCTGCTTAAGATCTACTTGTATACACATTGTGTATTTGTCAGCCTTGTGTAAGATTAACATTGTCATGGGCCTCATCACTTTATTCCTGCTTGTGTCAAGTGAAACAGTGAAATTTTTAGAAAAGTAAATATTTTACAAATATGCTCATTTTTACACTTCTATGCATTTAAAAAAAAGCAGAAAGCGAATGAAATAATTTAAATTATGACAAATGGTTACATAACAGTTTTTTAATCAACGTTAAGGTACAGAACTACTTCCCATCCATCATTACCAACTTTATTGGGCGCATGTCACTCAGGACGTCCGTTAAAATATATGCATAGGAGCAGTGACTTTTTCTAAGGTTCATTTCTAAAGTGCTCACTTTATTGTGAACAGCCTTTACCAGTTAGTATGGGTATTTATCCACCACCATTTTATATAATTTCGTAGTGCTGCCTTGCTGATATCTAATATGGATCATGAATGCACCAGGGAAGAAGAGGTATATTTTTTCTGCTGGAAAAGACAGTTATCACCAGTTTTTTTACTTACTACATCTCTTGACTCATAGTGAACAAAATAAGTCAAATTCATGATTTCTCTTGTATCAGGACCAACTGTACTATGTGGTGTATAGTCCATTCACACTATCTTTGGCATTTTCTGAAGCCCTGCTTAATTTCTACATTTCGTTACTGATTACGTATCCTTTCACTACACCTAAACATAAGCTCTGCCATGTGACCTTCTTTTATATAAAATATGTTGTTTACTGTTTACAGCTGTTCAAAGAATTCTTTCACAATTGTGGCAGAAAGAACAGTAGTATTTAACCGCTTGTTATTGATGTGTGTTGGGTTGTTTCGTTAAAAGCATGGCCTTAGTTGGAATAAATATTAAAACTAAGAAGCAACCAGTCCAGTGAAAATGACAGTAAATTAAAACACGCAACTCGTGTCTCTAATTTTTTGTATGTAACTGCGACACACTTAAAATATAGTGGTGAACATGCACACAAATAGACCTATCATATATTTTATTCTGTTCATATTTTTTGCATAGGTATTTAGTTTTTACTAGTCAGGGTGGCTACACAAAACATAAAACTAAATTCGCTGACTTTTCAAGATTTTCCATGTCTATAACTTTTTTTTCCCTGACCTATACCAATGAAATAATATCACGTTTTTCATAAGTTTTATCCAATTGAAGCCTTGTACACAAACTAATATAAATGTTGATGTGTGACATCAGGTGACTGATGATATAATGGTCGGACAAGGTTTTAGTGTGTCTGTCAGACACACAGGTGATATGACTGGGCTAAATTTATTGGCTGCTAACCGGACGCCGGCTGGTATATAAACTGAGGTGCGTGGCTTGACGGCACAGCACGGCACAAATTCTGATGATGTGGGCTTAACTGTCTTCCACAACACTGGTTTACACACAGGCACTGATTTACCCAAAGTGGGCGTAGCTTCCGACTCTGCCGCTGTTGCTGCTGGTGCGGGCTGAACTCATGTCCAGTCCTTGGGTGAAGGTAGTGCTACAGCTGGCAGTGCTGGTAAGAGCCCACAGAGGGCTGCTGGTCCTGCTAGGCTGGAACAACAGGTTCGCTATACTCAGTGATACATGTAGTCCCTGGTGGAAGTCGACAACGGCTGGATGCAGCTCGCTGGTGGTCTTGTAGGTAGGCTGAAATAGGAGAGCGTGGAGGGACTGGGAGGTGAGGCCTCTCCAGTTGTTGGGCGGCTTGAGCTTGTTCCCGGGGGGATAGACTGCAGAGGGCAGTTGGTGCTGGGTTACAGTTCAGGTTGGACTCTGAGGCAGTAGCTGCCTTCCTAGCTCGCCACTTTGCATCACTCCTATGGGTGTATGCCATAAAAGGTACTAAAGTCAGCCATGTTAAGAAAGAGCAGACGACAAGGATCCCTAACTAGGTGTAAAGGCTTTCGTGGCTGAGCCAACCAGAGTTGTACCCGATTACTCCTACTAAGTCAACAAAAACTTTCATGTTTTATAAAATATCATTTCTGTGGCATCCCATAAGGAGCCTTTCAAAGACTGGTTTCCAGTTTGAAGTACACCACAAATACTGATGCTCCAACTCGCCAGTCGGCATTCAACAAATGTTTTCATAATGCCACCAATTGTTGGAACATCAAACATTTTTGTACAGGAGAATTGAAAGTAATCTAAACATTTGAATGTGTACCAAAAATTCCCTAACACTTCCCTGTTTTCCCTGGCTGTTTGAAATCCCCTGACATTTCCCTTTTTCCAGGTTTTCCCTGTCTGTAGACACCCTGAAGGTTTATTTTATTCCTGGACGTAGTAATTTGTTAGGATTGTGGCAGACATTCAGATCACAAAAACGTATACACATTACACAATTTTGTTTTAAACACCTAGGACGATGTTACATAGTTGTGATAAATAAACATACGTATAATTAACTTCATCATATAAACAGTTCACGGTTAAAACTTATAAATTTTGTACGTTCAATATTTGCAATCACACACACCGGATAAGTGTTACTGACCACGAAGTAGCCACACTGTTTCACAAGTAGTGGTTAATGAGACATGTAACAGTATATTTATTCTTGCCATGGAGACTCAGATTTATCACAGCATCGTAACTTGCCTAGGTAGGTTTAAAAAACACAATGTGTACATACTTGTTGTGGTAATTTCAAGTATTTTTCGGAGCAAGATAAATTAACGCTTTGTTGCGTACACAGCAACAAAACGCCATGTCATGTAGCCACTCCACGTCTGCCAACCTTAGATTTACAACCCTCCCACCATCACATCTAAATATTTTTTTAATAAGTATTCAAACATTAAAATCTTCCCTTTTCAGTTATAAATTACAAATTAAAAAATCAATTATTTTTGCTGTAATGAGAATGAAATATGCTAAAATTGAAAACATGTATAATTATCTTCCTTCTACCAGCGGTCTGAAACTTCCCGAGAGCAAGAAAGAGAGACAGAGAAGGTTACAATCTCCTCTCTGCCGAAAGTTCCTCGCTCTGTCAAAAAAAACACTATATCACTAGGGCCTACGCACAGTATTTTGCGCTGTTATTTTAAACTGTAACAATAAAATATGTTTCCATTGAGACTACCTAAATATTTCAATATTTCAATATGTAATGTTTTATTTACATGTAGAATACCAACATATTTGTTAAAAATAATATTTTAACTGTGGACTATTTCTTACTAGCCATTGGCAAAATATTGCTGCTGTCACTATTTTTAATTTGTATTTAATATGAAATAAATATTACAAGTTATAGAAGATACTAAGTTAAAGTTTAATTTATTCAAGAATACAGTACAAGTTAATCACAGTGTTATATATTTGTGGAATACAAGTTATTGGAAAAACGGGTTGACGTGTTATGCCTAGGGTGATTTTTCAAAGATTTTTTTCAAAAGGCCAGAAGAAACCTTGAATGGACTATGTGATCACTAATCAGTGATGTAGGGTGGCTAGGGCCAACATGAAATAGGCACTTGTTGGCAACTAACTCTTATAAGGCAGGTAATACCTCTGCTGGAGGAATGATATTGTACAGTGTTGCAGCCACCATGGATAATATATATTGGGACACTCGGTGACCATTGTATATCACCAGCCATTGATAACCATATGACACTATATTGTAGTGTACTGTGAGTGAATCTGTAGAACAGCTCTTCCAGTGATTAAGTCCCAATAATCATGGAAGATGCCAGTGTGTGTCACACACCTGAACAGCTTTCAATTCTGGATGGCATAAACCGTGGTCCAGAGCAACAATCGGGGTTGCTTCAGAATAAATGGGAAACTGTTATAGGATGCTTCCTAAGTACAAGGACTGCATCTTGCTTCAGCACATCCCATCCATGACTGTGGAGGTAGGGAGTACAAGGATGAGCTCTATGTTATGGTGTATCCCGTCCCAGAATCATAAAGATAATATAGGGCTGGCAAGAACAGAAAAAGTAGTATTAGGTGGAGGAGTAGTAATAGTGGCAGCAATGCTTGGTTGTATGTCTCCCTCCGTATGTCCATTAAGAGGATTCCATGTGGTTGGTCAGACATTGGCAGTGGCAAACTGTGTGAAGTCACCATGAGCACCATTCTACTGAAAGCCTATCAGCAATTGTTCCCAAGACCATGGCCTGCTTTCTAACTGAGACACATAAAAACCTGAGTGAGGTATTCTTGTCCATTTCATAATCTATCCCAATCCAAAGACCATGCACCTACCCATCTGAGTGTGCTGTCACTTCTTTAGTATAATTACAGGCATTGCAACTCTAGTATAGTGACTGAGTTGATTACTTCACATAAATCAAGCCTGATTTCCTTCCAAGGAAAGGTGGAAGTGAATCCTTAAGGAGTAATAGCTTAGCTTCATTTGCCCTGCTAGTGCACCCCTAGATAATCATGAACTACAAGAGGTAGAACCAGTTTAGTCCCAAAGGTGGCTGGCACAACTGATCATCTCCCCTTCTCATCCACATCATAAGCACATTAACCAAGAAGCACTCATGCAATGAGGGTTGGTTTCACTATGTCTGTTTAATGTATTGTTTATCTGACTATACAATAAATTTAAACATAAGTTTTAATCATTGGTTAGGGTTGTACTATTTCACTAAATACATCTCCCGGTTAAGAAAGTGTTGGTTAGCTAAGTAATGGTTTTGTTTGTGTTTGGCTACTGTCAAGTCATCATCTGCTGTTTATGTTGTTTTGGTCTGAGTTCTGGTTAGACAAAGTTTGTTGTAAAAATACAAAAGGAAGCACTAATATTAAATGGGTTTTGACCAGGAAACCTTACTATTTCCGGTATTATATTACTTTTTGGTTCAAACGTATTATGTCACTGAAAACAAGTAAGCTAATCTAATGCAAATTAATGTAGACTTTTCTGTGGTGTATGTGACATATGATTCCAATAGAAAGAATTTTTTAAAACAGTTGTCATAGTGATTAAATATTGGATGTACTTGGGATGTAGAAATATTTCAGTTCACATTTCATGACTTAAAAAAATAGTGTGGCATGCTAACCCATAATTACTCGTTATTAAATAAAGTGCAGACTAATCGCTTCCTTAACCTATGTAGGTATATTTCAATCACTCAAATATTTCTTACATACTTCCAGTGTATTAATATTAACATATCATGCAAGCTCGAGAAATAAATCACGACTTTGTAAGTACGACAGTATGTGCCTGCCTGAATGTGGAATACTAGAAATACTTTGATAGAAACGTTAGCCTCGTAATAGCTCAATACAACTCAGGTGTGAAAAATATTATAAAAATACCGTAGAAGAGATAATAGTTCTGGAAAAATGTATACAATTGTATTAAAAAAATTACATTCCATGCTGGCTGCAGGTCATAGGAGTGGCTATCTGTGTGTTCGGGGTGCAGCAACCCAGCAGAAGATGCATTGTAGCTGTGCAGTGGGGGTGGGAAGAATGGTTATTAGATAAAGACAGAACAATTATATTACATTGCAAAACCTTGGGAAAAGAGTTTTGGGGTGAGACTGTCCTTACAGCAGCACATTTAATAAGCACAAGTCCAACATCTTGTCATAACAAAACTCCTTATGAAATGTGTGAGGGCAAGCATCCAAATGTAAGCTTTTTAAGAGGTGCTCGGGGCCACAGTTATACTCATATTCCTGATCAACTTAGGAAAAAACTAGATCCCAAATGTTGTAGTTATTGAAGGCAGGGCTGTAGTGTTCAATGAGAGAATTTACCAGAATGTAGACCTTTATCCTGGTGAACAAAATTATTGTGAAATCGTTACTAAAGTTGAAGGCAGTATAAAGGGTAGTTTAGATGATTTAGAAGAAATAAATGTGTCAATCAATCAAAGGGCAAATATATTAGAGGAACAACCTGGGATAGGAAAGAGGAAGATTAGAAAACCTAAGAAATTTGATGACTATATAAAAGATTTAGAGGAAGATGATATCTTATTTGCTCTATATGTACAATCAAATAATAGTGTTCACACCAAATTTGAGGATATCAATTTTAGACCAGATAAAGATGTTTGGTTGGTTGTGATTGCGGAGGAGCTAAAGACATTAAAAGAAGCTAACACTTGGGAAGTTGTAAGAAAACTGAATAAAGAACAGTTAATTGATAGTAAATGGGTATTCACAAAGAAAACCATTAATGGTTGTGTTATTTGTAAGGCAAGGTTAATCACTCGGGAATTTCAACAGAATGAACTTAATGAAGATGTTTACTCTTCAGTCACAAAATTTTAGACGTTTAGGATATTATTACGTGTTGCAGTTGATAGGGATTATTCCATTCATCAAGTTGATGTCAAGAGTGCTTTTCTATATAGGGAAATCATGGAAAGTGTTAATCTAAAACCACCATTAGGGACAAAAATCAATCCAGATTGTGCTGTTAAATTAAGGAAAGCATTATATGTTCTAAGGAGATCACCCAAATCCTGGTGTGAGAGCTTTAATGATTTAATGAAAGAATATGTATTTAAACATTCAGATAATGACCAGTGTTTATATATCATAGGAAATTATTATGTATTGATATATGTAGATGAATTATTTATTTTTTGCAATAATGTGTTAGACATTAATTTGTTAAAATAATTTTTATGTTCTAAGTTTAAGATGAAAGACTTGTGTTCAAATGATTTGAAATATCTTGGAATTTATATTAAGAAAACTGAGTATGACTCATATATAAATCAAACTGATTACTTGAATTGCGTATTGTGGAAATATGTTATGTCAGAGTGTCGTTCAGCTGAAACACCTATGGATGTAAATTTTAGAATTAGTGGAAATTATACTGTTAATCCTAAACTTGAAAAACTGTGCCATACTTGTATTGGTTTTTGATGTATGCTACTGTTGGTACAAGACCAGATTTGGCTAGTACAGTTTATTACCTTAGTAGAGTCCAAGATACACCTTCAGATAAGTTGTGGAAATCTTTAAAAACGGTTTTAAGGTATATTAAATGCACCTCGGATCTTGAGTTGAAATACTACAGACACAAGAATGCATCACCTTTAATAGGATATGCAGATGTAGATTATGCCAGAGATTGTGACAGGAAGTCTGCTAGTGGCTATGTATTTAAAATCTTTAATAACACAGTTGCTTGGAAATCAAAGAAAGAGACAGTTGCTGCTCTAAGTACTACAGAAGCTGAGCTTATTTCATTATGTGGGGCACCAATTCATAGGCCTTGAGTCAGGACCTCAATTTTCGGCCATTGGTACCACTCGGGGGGAGGGGGGTTCTAATATGATTTTTTAGCAAGATATGGATGTTTAGAGATGAAAAATAAGTGATAGCAAGTTATAGCTCTTTCTTTGCCTTCTGTGTAATATTACTGGATTTTCATTTTTAGTCCAATAAAGATAGGTTTTCATATACGTGAAATATACTATAAGAATTTATCCTAGTACCACTTGGAAAAAAGATGAATATAAATACATCAGGTGGATAATATTTAATAATAACAAAAATTGATAAGTTTTTATATTTTATTAATAATATTAATACAATAGCTGGCTGCCCCTCCATCCAGTCCACTACCAGTTGCTCTACTCCTTGGTGTTTTTCGAACTACCAGCCTCTCCCATTTGGACTAGGCATATGTGGATCATTCTGAAGACATCTCTTGCTTATAGCAGCTTGATAATTTGCATGCTGGGCATGTACCATATCTTGAGATAGTCTCTGCAAGGTAGACGTTGATGACTGTCTATTGCACCCTTCTTTGCACAGAATAATTGATATCTCAAGTCATTCATGTTATGTAGTGAAGATTTAGGTGCATACAGCAAGCACGTAATTTCCTCCAATTTGTCCATTAGTTATTCACACAGATCCCATTCATTTCCGAGTTGCAAAAATGTTTCCTGTGTGTGCCTGTTTGCAGACAGGATTATGAATGCACTTAAATTTCATTTTCCTGCAAATGTGCTTACTGTGTCATACCCGGTAAAGGTATCAAAGCCTATCAAAGCTTGGCAACCATTTTTTTGTAAGAGTGGAAGCTATTTTGTTAATATCAAGGACTCCCATGCGTATTTTAGTACCACAATTTCAAAAACAGTATGGCCTTGATGATGTCATGGAATGCCAGACATCTATGTCATCTGAATATATTATTGCTGACTCGTAACCTTCATTAGCAGCATGTGTAGCATGTAGTAACATTCCACCATCTGCTTTATCATGTGTACTATTTAGATCAGGGACTTCGCTGCAGCCTTCAGATGTGATTTTGTAACATTTATCTTCACAATTCACGATTACTGTTTTGTTCTCAAATTTACCTCAATTCTCTGGTTTTTTCCATTCGCTGACAAGAAATGTAATGAGAGTGGTTTCATGTCTTCTGTAGCTTAGGAATTTCCTTCACTGCCTAACTATCTGGGAAGAGAAGATGTTCTGTAATTGGTACCTGAGTTCTCCCCCTCTCATTGTCCTTTCGCTGTTCTTGATAGACATATCGTTGTACTTATACACGATGTTGATTCTCTCACTCCAAATTACTTCATGCAAAGTAATTGCTAAGAAAGACATAGCCAACTCACCAAAATTAGATCCTTATCCTTTTACTCTCTGAACAAGTGCTATACCTAAAACACAGTCGTAGAATATGTAGGTATTTCCTCAGCTGGGGTAAAATTTGCCTGTAAGTATGTTGGTAAAGCAGCTATGTTTGTCTTTTGCAACATACCATCTGGAGTTGCTAAAGCCGATGGCAAATTTCCTTAGGAATGAGATAGTACATCTGCCATTTTAAGAATCCGTATTTGGGCTGTCACAATTATTTGACTAAATAGTGCTTTATCTGCTTTCATGATTATTGTCTTGCCATTGTTGTTGACTGCCGTCTGCTTGGACATTTTAGTGAATGATTTAGTTTCTTCATTTTCATTGGGTCGTTGAAACTTCTTGATAGGTGGATTATTCTCAAGTTTGAAGTCTGTGTAGCACTGTTCACCTATTTCATGCACCTTCATCACATCGGATACATCAACAGTTGCCTTTTTTGCTATGGAGAAACTAATAACATAATGTGGCCCAACAAATGGATTTATCAAGTTTTGAACCAGACTAACAAATCTTGTTAAAGTATTTTCGTCTTTTTTTATTCGTGACTTATGTAGTTCCGCATTAGTAATATCTGCTCTATTGTTTTGAACCATTTCCCTCATTAGACACAAAAAGGCCCTTCTGTGTTCAGCTATCACAAAACATATTTTTGCAGTTCCTGGTCTTGAGGTTTAACCTTGTTGTACCACCTGTAGTCTGTGTGTGTTTGTTGACTGTTGCCTCAACTGCTTGATCAATGGGAATCCATCCAAATGGATTAACATCTGAGAGTTGAACTGAAAAACATTAGTTAATGAATTTGTGGTGTATCTCTGGATGTTTCATTTCCAGCAATGTCATCTCAGCATAATACACGAGAAGATATCTGGCGTAGTTCATCTTGCCATATGCAAAACATCATGGGCTCATAGAGAGTATAGCAGTAAGATGCAGATGACAATTCCCTGCTTGAGCAGCACGCATCAGTTCTAGTAACACATTTTCATCTATCCATATACGACATCCAAAATACAGAGAGATCTTCATTGTCATGACAAAGATGATCCAGGAATACATTCCAAAATTTTGCCCTTCTACAGATGCTGCATTCTGAAAGTGGTTGTCTAATCTCTGTTGACATAAGTCGTTCGCAAAATAATTAACATCCTCAATGAAGGAGTAGACCTCCTGAATTTTGTGATAATTATTATTTTACATCCAGAGGATGAATTCCAACCAAGCAAGTCTTGCCATTGCTTCATACACACAACTGTGTACTCTAACTATACGATTGTACATACGACCTTTTAGTACTGAAGGCATTGATCCTTCTGCTATAATGTCAGCTTCAATGCAAAGGTTGCGAAGGCCAGCATCTTAAAAACATTCTCCAAGAATAGACATGGCATTGCAAATTGTGTGAAAGGTGCCCATTCAAAGAATGATTCTGTTGTATGTTAATTAATGCTTCCACACAATCTCACTTGCTTTTGCAGAGCTAAATTTATCCATGATCACAACAACTATCGCCAAATGCAGTGATTTCCTTATCAATTCTGGTTCAAAATTTCAGCAACAGTTGTCAACTTTAGCTGCAGGGGCATTAATGGAGGGCAAGTAGCCAATGGAATTCTCTGATACACTGGTTAAGTCTCTAGCACTTACGTTAAATCCTGCCCAACTTGGTATTATGTGGGTGCAGCTTGCTTCTTGCTAAGAAACAACCCAGATTATATTCTTATTTTGTGCAATCTTCACGTAGGCAGTACATTGTGGAATGACTTCGGTACTTGTCATCAGTGGCTGTGGCCCAACTCTCTTACCATAAACATACATGTGCAATAGTTCAGTATTCGTTGTAGGCAGTGATCTTTGCTTTAGTTTCTCAATGCTTGGGAGAGGAACATGAAATGTTTGTGGTCCAAATGTCTTTGGCTGAACAGCTGTATCACTGACTCGATCATTTATATTTTTTTATTAATTTTCTTATTCGTATACTTAAGTAATTATAACTATTGTAACCATGATTATTTTTATCACTATTACTTTAATTGTTGTTTATAATTATAAAATGCAGCAGTATTATAAATTACACAAAAAATTCCATATTTAACCCTATATTTTCTATCTCTAGACATGCATAGCTTGACAAAAAATTTTATCAGAACCCATCCTTCTAAGTGGTACCGATAACATGGCCGGCTCATGGCCTATCAGGCATTATGGTTGAAAAAAAGTTATTTTAGATTTAAGTGTTGATTGGTAGTAAAAAATGTAGACCAAAAGTGCTTAAAGCATATTGATGTCAAATACAATTTTGTAAAACAGGAGATTGAAAAAGGATCTGTTAATGTAATTTATGTACAAAGACAATGTCAGTTAGCAGATATACTAACTAAGCCTTTGGGACGACAATTGTTTAATGGTTTTGAAAATAGATTAGGGCTTTCTGGAGAATAAGTTCTCATTATCGGGGAGTGTTGGTAGTGCAGTTACGTGTTTATATCTCGATTATCAATATATATAGAGGCTGTGATGTCATAGTCGTTTTTCAAGATACATTACGTGAAGGTTCCTGATGACTGTTAGCAGTTATGGATTAGACTCCTACAATAGAGGATAGTTTAAGTATGTGTGTTGTGCTTCTATTCAATATACCAAGTAGCCTATTCAACATTAATAACCTACCATGAGTTAATACTGTAATGGCACTCAACTATTTTAACTCCAATTATTTTACTAGAGCAGAAATTAAAGAGGTTATATTACAAAGGTGCGAAGCTAAAGCCATACACCTATGAGCCTTAAACCAGCAGTACTTATTGGTAACAACTATTCAATATGTATGTATAATTGTATTAAAGTGATAAAATTGCAAATTAAGGTATGCACCAAACCAAAAATGTAGCACATTTGTTACTGAAAAACAAGAATACATTGTCATTATAGCTGTATTGTTTAGCTGCACAGTTCTTGCCTGTTTTAATTAAATATACTGTTTAATATAGTTTATATTGCTGACAGGTATTTTAACAAAAACCTTTATATTTTAAGCCCTGCAGATATATATATATATATATATATATATATATATATATATATATATATATATATATATATATATATATATATATATATAACACACATTGGTTTTAATAAAAAAAACTACCTGTATCACTGTCACATAATAGGCATATTGTTGCCATAGTAGACATAGGGTGTGGAGGGCAGGCATATTGTTGCCATAGTAGACATAGGGTGTGGAGGGCTGGCTGATGGTAACTTTGCAGCCATAACATGGGCCGTTTACACTGGCACTTGTGAAGGCTACGTGGTTCATAGAATATTAGGACTCGAGTATAACTTAGTGTGCAGATGTAAAAAATATTTTTATATACATAATATATACTTTTGATATTACTGTTATTTGACTGTCTAACCTTTCCACCAAAATTTAAAAACATCATTTACATCAACCAAAAAAAAACTTGTATTTTTGAGAAATAGGCAGGAATTAATACAGCAACAGTGAGTAAGTTTTAGGTATGTCAATGAATTTTATTGTGTGCCTCATTTTTTCTTTCACTATTAGTCATCATTTCAAAATAAATAATATTAATTTGCATCCATTTAAATTTATAGGTATTCAAATTTAATGATAAGTAAAAATTATTTATGTCTCATACTGAATGTCTTGAACTACATCTTCCTTCTTTTCTTAGTATCTTTTTGAGCATGTATGGATATTTTATTTTGGCATGCTGTACTCTGCTGTGCTGACGAGAAACATGCTTGACATGACCCATGTAAACAAGGGACAGACCTACTTGGGGCTTTGCAGTGATGTCATGACAGGATCAAGTGCACAAGGTGCATTTTGGCTGGCTTTTAAATTGTGATATGCTTTCATTTGACTAACTTTCTTCAGACTAATTTATCATCTGTAAAATTTTGTAGTTTAAAATATTGGTATGATAATGGTTGAAAAACAGCTACCAAGAAGAAGTGTGCATGTTGCCTACTATGCCTTTACATTTAGATATGTGCCTTACGTTATGTGCCTCAAGACACGTAGTAAGGATTACATTCCAACATGTGCTCATTCAGTGTAAATTGCTTTCTCAAAAAATAAATATGTCATTTTAAGGAGAAATTAACTGTTGACAAATGTTGCAAGGCTGCAAGCCTGTTTCATGCCTGAACAGTATAGAATCCTACATTCATAATGGCCATAAGGAGTTTTTGTGGCAGTGTCTAAACATAATATTTAAAAAAAGAGAGAAAAAGCTATAATATCACAACAACATTTTACCTTGTTCCGCCACTTCAGAAACAAAGTTGGCTCCTGCTCTTTCCCTTCTGCATTTGCTTCAGTCGGACTACATGTACGTGATGCCATGGTTTCTGAAGAAGTGGCTGATAAGCTCTCATTCTGCCACTATCCAGGGTTTGGCCAATTGCTACGGCCAGCAGATTACATCAAGCCGTAGATAACAAGGGTGTTAGAAAGTATTACAGAAAGCACTGCCAATAGACATGAGAGCACATGGAGTGCTGCCATTGTATCTTTAAAGTGTTTGTCATACTCCTTTGATTAGAAAAAAAAGTTACTCCATTTGCTACAAGAAATAGCTAAGGGAAACCTGTAGATTGTAGCACCTAACGGATTTAATATGCATAGGACACCACTGACCACCATGCCCATCATCAAAACACTGTCCCAGGTTGTAAAATTCTTAAAACAAGCTAAAGAAATACTTTAAAGACTTTTCAGGCATTTATCACCATGTTCATAATTGAAATCGGCATTCAGGAGGCAGTGAGGAAATTTACAGCTTAAGTTAACAAAATAAGACATTTTATCAGAAGGTCCCTCAAAACAACATTCTAAGGAATAACTTCTAATAAGGAGAACCAAACAGATTTGTTGGCTGTGTCAATGCCAGCGCAATGTGAAGTTGAAAATGAACATTTCAGGAAACTCATGCATTAACTCATCAATTGCCTTAATGTACAAGAATTTACAATAATATCAGTTAGTGTATTTCACTGGTATTGGTAGTAATAAACTGTACCGGTTTAGTTCAAAAACACATCCAAAGACTGCAACAGATTTTTTGGTAGTCATGCAATCAAAAATCCATCTGCAATAACAGACCATATAACATGGCATGATCCATGCCACACCACTGATGTAGGGTAATTTATTAAGAGTTAGTGTGACATGTGCTTACCCCAGACAGTGAAACACAAGCTAAGGATTGAAAACAGGATTGTTGAAAATTGACAGATAATTCTTGAATTTGCACCACTGACACTCAATCCTCCTGGATGGTTTGTGGAATTACTGGGAGTCCTGAAATATATCTGATTTCCACAGGCAGGTGTGATTTTAAACAGCCAAACATGGCATCCTTATACTTACAGGCAAGAATGACCAGCTCAGTTGTCCCAACAACAGATGTATCAATCTGGTGATATTAAGCACTAGGGGCTGGCTTCAGTGTTGTTGTCTTGCCAATGGTGAGAGTGACACCACAACTTGGAGGTGTATTGTTTGTGGGCAAGGAATTTTTGCAGAGGCTATTCCAAAGTTTACAAACCATTTAAAGTGTGATCATGAAACTTCATTATATATAGTTTATCTCTGC
Source organism: Dryococelus australis (assembly GCA_029891345.1). NCBI lineage: Eukaryota > Metazoa > Arthropoda > Insecta > Phasmatodea > Phasmatidae > Dryococelus > Dryococelus australis. Next base: position 721,675 of record CM057009.1, on the reverse strand, counting down.
GATAAGTAGTAGCATAAATCAGACTGCTTCCTTGTCGTAGGAACCTACATGACTCACTATTCATATGTATCTGGTAACCTTTATCTGTGGCAGTGCTAACTGAGAAAAGATTTACTTTTATATTTGGCACATACAAAACATTGTATAAAGTAGTATCTAACCATTCATGCCCACTATGTATGGGCTTGTAACTTTAGGTCACCAATACCAACAGCTTGAATAACTTTGCCATCACCCAATATGATCTCTTTTGAGCGTTTTAATTCTTAATAATTAATAAAGATATGTTTATCATGTGACATGTGCTCTAATGTACCACTATCCATTACCCATTAATCACTGGCACACTCACTGTTTATTGCAGGCATTACAAAGACATGAAATGCATTACTAGTGATAGGCCCACTTGATTTATTTCCAAACCAACATTCATTTAAATTATTACCTGACTTTTTGCACTGTTGACAGTATGACACCCTTATTAACCTTACTTTGGAATTTATTGTTATTATCATTTTCACTTTTCTTTATATTAGACTTATATTCTCGTTTGTAGTGTCAACTTGACCACAAGTAAAGCACTTTCTCGTTTGTAGTGTCCAACTTGACCACAAGTAAAGCACTTTCTCGTTTGTAGTGTCCAACTTGACCACAAGTAAAGCACTTTCTCGTTTGTAGTGTCCAACTTGACCACAAGTAAAGCACTTTCTTCCTGCCTTTACCATCTGGAATGCTGTGGAACTCGTTGATCCCTCTTCTTCTACCCTTGCCTTGAATCACTGCTCCTCAACCAGCAACTGAGACGTCAGCTCCTCTATCTTCCTCCGCTCCGCTGGCATGGACTCCCTAGCTGATACTGCCCTGGAAGACTCGAGATGATTTTTGTGATTGCCATACTCTCATTGACATTAGCACCAAGAGACTTTAGGTTGTCCAAGATTGCATCTCTCCCAAGGTACTCAGACATTGCTTCGTTTTTCTCGTATTTTACTTCAAATAATTTTTGTTGTCCTAAATGTACAGGCAATCCATTTTTTTGTTCATAAACTGTATGAAGTTTATTCCAGATATCACAGGCTGTTTTACATGATATAATTTGTTGAAGAACACAATCTTTAATGTGTGTTACAATTATACTTTGAGCCTTGGCATCCTTTTCCGCCCATTTCTCATAATCTTGCTTACTCTCTTCCTTTACAGGAGGTGGGGTGGTGCCAAGTAGGTTAGTTGCCCTGAGCAATACAGTTAACTTGAATTTCCATCTTGCCCAATTTCCCTCACCTGATCATTTTGTGTTGACTTGCTCGCCGATCAAACCATCCATTTATGAAATGTTCATTAGAGGTGTGTAGACTTGACTTTACCTTTGAATTAAGAACAAAACCACGCTACACCCAAATAACTTTCATCTATGTTGACTTTATCAGCATCACATTTCTTCTTAACCATAAAAAATCTCAAACGCTGAGGCGTGTAGCTTGCCTGGGCACATAACCTGTTCAATTAGATGCATTAGTTACAACTTTTTCAGTCAGACTCGTTTTTATTACCTTTACCAAAGATTACACAGTATAAAGAACACATCATCACACACAGTGTCCGTGGCGCTATCTTTACATAACGTTAAAACAAATATTTGTTGCATCCGTCACATTTTAACACAATTTAAACATAAATGGTTTGTTTATGCAAAACATCTAATTGTGATAATAGACTTACATGCCATGGTGCTAATATTTATCTATCTACAGCTTCAGCTATCACACATGCTCTGATATTTGTCAGCATAGCCAGACATGAGCTCTGTTCCTCCTCTTACATGCCTGGCAAGTGAGGAGGTGGCAAGATAATTTTCTCTTTCCCTCCATCTCATAGCTGGCTAGGTGGGAGGTGAATAGCATCCCACAGTTTACTATCTGCACCCAATCAGCATGTGCCTTATCCTTGCACCTCTCGAAAGTTACTTCAGGTATAATCTGCATTATGCTACACCTTGTTGCAGCCTGGGCAACTTCAGCTCACCCCCTCCTTGCCGAGGAAAATACTCTGGTGTTAGGTACATTAGTACATGTGCTGGGTGCACCCAGTGTTGTAAGTAAGAGATATCAACGTACTCAAAATGATTGTGACTTTAATGCTTTAAAATGTTTTTTAATTTCTTCAGCATTAAAAATAATGATGCTGCTAATACATTATTGTTAATATTATGCAATAAAATATTTTCATATGTGTACAGAAATGCAGGATTCCATATTAACTTTTTTTGCCTAAACAAATTGTAAGAAATTTTCTTGGAAATAGACAATGGGGAGCAGTGGATGAACCATCTCCTTCATAATGTGTTTAATCGAGGGTCACTGGACAAATAATATTAACTTAAAGGGGAATATGTATTGAAAATTGTGTATGTGTATTTAATATTCTACACAAATATTTAAGTATATTTAAGATTGCTTTGCTGCTTTTATTAATAATGTATGTTTGTAAGTTATAATACCAAGTATAAATATATTATACTCAGTATAATATTTTTAACTTCAGTTGTTCTTGTGATAGCTGTTTAGTTTGAAGTACATTGTTGTAATTAAAGTTGCACCTTTATAAAGTTTTTAAGATTCATTACACTTACAGTTATACATGTATCTGCATATGTGTATTTGCATGTCATGCAATTAGACTTAGTAGTATTATTTTATTTTATTATGATTTTTATTTATATTTTATAGATTCATAGTCAGTGTCTGCGCCATTTTATATTGAGAGCATTTGACATGGCAAGAGAACTTCAAATTACTCCTCGTAGAATCCAGTATGCAAGAGAAAAAGAAGCAGATTTACACAAAAATTTAATGAAGATAGCAAATGAAAAGCAGGAAGAACTAACAAATATCATTCAAGTAACTCTTCAAGATATGAAAGGCAATTTACTAGAAAAGGCAAGCAACTACTGTTTCAAAAGTAAGTTTTTAATGTGACAGAGAAATTTGCAAAGTAATGTTAAAAGCAACATTATCATGCCTAGGAGACAAGTTAAGTGGTAAGCAGGAATTAGATCTGAAATAATTTTTCGTAATCGCAGTTGAACAAAGTTTTAGGCATTCTGATTGTTGGTTAAATGAAGTGAGTTATATAACAGTAAGCCAAACAGTTAGTTTGCCTAGTGCTTGTTAGCTTACTGCCTGTTGTTGAAGTAATTCATGTCATTGAACACAACTTTAAAGGGGTTTCAGATTAAATGATTCAGGTTGAATGACCATCAGTGAATTTAAGGTTATGTAAAATCGTTGTGCATTTAATGCGTGTCAGTTTGCTGAGTATTGCTGGAACTAGACTTTTTTTTTAAAACAGAACTTTGAAGGGAATTTTTGTTCCAGTGACCGTATTTCAAACAACAGTAGAAGTGACTTTCAGTGAAGTTAAGATTACGCAAAATTATTTTATGTTTTTGTGCCTGTAAGTGCATTGCTTGTTGCTAAAGTTAAGCCAGTTTCTTGAGCAAAAAATGTAATGCATTTTAGGACAAATGACTTTAGGAGAAATGACTGTTGGTATGTTAGCTGCATATCAAAGTCATAGGAATTGAATGCAGAGATCCAATTAGTATTTTTCTGCTGTGTTATAGTTGACTAATAGATAACACTGAGGATGCTTGTGTAAAAGATAATGAAGAATATGATTTCTGAGATATATTTTACCACTTTTTTCAACTTTGTCAATTAGCTCAACTCTTTAGTAAATTTATTCACTGAGAATAATTTATTGATGTTTCAGGTTTTATATGTAAAAGTTTGTCTAGTGGTCAAGCCTTATGGTTGGTTGAGAATAAATGTGACTACTAATATAAAATCATGGAAAGGTTTTATTTATTTAAAGCACAGTACACGTGTGTTTTTACTTGCACAATCCTCTTATAATCTTTCTAATTAAAACAAATATTACTCAGCAGGGATTTCTTGATCAAAGGATGTTATATAGTCTACTTTTAAATGTATTGCTTATTCAAAGTATTTTTTTAACTATATAGGTTTAAGTCAGTTCCTAGTAACAATTATTATTGGAACATTATTACTAAAATTACATAGTGGAATAAACAAGGGAAGGACAAAAAAAATTTTAAACTTAAACACAATACACTTGAATTTTCACTTATCACTATTATAAAAACTGAGAATTAGTAATCTAGTTTTAAAATATTGTCTTAATTTGTTACCCAAATCACAACAAATGTTCTAGAATATAAATTTAATGAATGTCTTGTGAATTTAAGGCTTAAAAATGTTTATTTAGGGGTTTGTTTAGTATTGTAAATGAATAGATTTTTTTTTAGTAACCAAACTTTGAAGTGAACTTTTTGTTGTGCCTCTTTGCAGACAACATGTTCAAAGTATACTATCACAATGTAAATAACGCAAATTGAATTTGATGAATGTTAGTTGCCTGTATTGCTTTGTCTTTTGCTCAAAATAAGTTTTACCATTATTACATTTAAGAAAACCAAAAAATAAATCATATTTAAAATATTATATAGAAATGTATATGTTTGGTAAGATATTGCAGTATAAAAAGTTTGGATTATTGATATGCAAAGTATCCAATTGATTATTTCATTGGTTAATAAGTTATTATAATTAAATAGAGTTTTGTCATTTAAAAATAGGATATATACAATACATTTTCTCTTTCTTAACTTGTGCGGATATTTGTTGCTTTATATAATTTTAATGCACTGAGAGAATTTTTATAATTTTATGTCAGTTGGGAAAAGTAAATCTAAGTTAATAGGTTGATAATAATCATACTTCTAAAGTAAAATCTCGGAAAGTTTTATTTAATTTTAAACACTACATGTGTTACTTGAACATTATAATTTTAATTACAAATATTACTCACAATTTCGTAATTCAATTCTATGTAAGGGTTTTTTTGAAATTGATCATATGCAATTTTCAAGAAATTTTTTAACATAAAGTAGGTTTAACTGCATTCTAGTACAATTATTATTGGAACATTATTACTAAAAATTACATAGTGGAATAAACAAGGGAAGGACAAAAAAAATTTTAAACTTAAACACAATACACTTGAATTTTCACTTATCACTATTATAAAAACTGAGAATTAGTAATCTAGTTTTAAAATATTGTCTTAATTTGTTACCCAAATCACAACAAATGTTCTGAGGAATATAATTGAAATGATGGTCTTGTGTTATTGCTTACTAGTTTATGTTAGGTTTGATTGTTGTTAAATCAGTAAAATATTTTTTTTCAGTAGCACCAAATGTGTGTGAACACTTTTGTGTGCCTCTTGCAGACAAAAGTGTTCAAAGTATTACCCGTGATCACACATAATGTAACATAAAGCTCAAGGGTCTGGGAATTTGACTGAAACCTGCTTAGTTGCCTGTTTGACTTTGTCTTTGCTAACCAGAAAAAAGTAATGTCTTGTACACATATACTGTGACGAATTATAATAGAAAAACCAAACAAAAAATCAGCTATTTAAAAGTTTTGATGATAGCCAAATAAAAGTATGCAATGTTTGAGATAAGAATATTGTTCAGTATAAAAAAGTGCTTTGCGATGTATTGATACTCCTCTAACCAATATGTAATGCAGATTGATTCAATTCAAATTGGTAAAAGTATTTTATTAATATAGTAGTGCCTGTCATTTAAAAAATTGGATATAAACAAACATGTTCATCTTCGTAAACCATGTGACGGATAGTTGTGTTGCTTTGGGATAGGTCAATGTTGGGTACATGCACAGAAGACGAATGTTTTTACTCATATTTTTTGTCTATGTGGTAGGCCAAGAAATCTAGAGTAATAGGTTCCGATCATGACTCATATTCGTGATGTAAAATCTCCTTGGATATTATTTCAGGTTTCAAAGTAGTCTTGCAAACACTAATGTGTACTTGAACTATAATATTATTAAACTACATTTCGTAATTCATTCTATGTGAAGGTTGTTTTGAGTATTGATCAGTGGCAGTGGCGGAAATTTCTCAAGGAAGGAGTTACACTTACTGATGGAAGGGAGGGAGGTTATACTGGCATTAGCGGTGCTGATGCATGTGTTAAGACAAATATTAGAAGAAAAATTACTTCACAATATAATGAAATGCATAATAGTTTACAGCAATTATGATTTTATCAAAATTAAAGGCTTAATAATAGTTCTAATATGTGACATCCCCACAGGCAAAACAAGGGGTAGGGGGGTTACAACATCCATATACCCCTCTCTATATTTTTGTTACTATGTTGCTGTTATTGTTGTGCACAAGTGTATGCAGTGTCAAATATATAATAGTATATTTTCTGTATTTCACAATTTTGACGTGTGACAGTCCCGGCTGTCAGACTGCCCCCGCCCCTAGGTAACTTGGGCAATGCTAGGCGAGTCGTGTATAATCTATTTTATTTGGTCCGGGGTGCAGGTGCCCGCCCGGTGTACAGTACGGGCCTCATGAGTCGACAGCTGGTCACAAAGTCAGGGCCTATGACCTTGACCCCCCTACAAGGTACCGGCTTGGGTAGTGATGCCACAGTTTGGTGAGGTGTCGTGGGGTTTGCAGGTACCCGTGTATTCATACTGACTGGTGTTTTGTTTGACTGGGGTGTGATCTGCTCCGGTACAGGTGCTTCTGGCTGTGGTTCGGGTTCGTCTGGCTGTCTGATGCCGAAGAGTGCCTCCTGCACTACAGGATGGTATCCCTCTGTGACCCTGGTGGGTGGCTTGAACAATATCTGGAACTGGTATGCTGAGGCGTCGTTGATGTGCAGCTTGTTCCAGTGGACTGAGTAACCCGAACCCGCTAGGAAGGATACGTACTCCCTGGAAAAGCTTAGAAATTTTCCTCGCCTTTCTGGCCCATCTCTCAACTCCACCCCTGTGTGTGTACGGCATGAGGTATAGATCAGAACAGTAGGGGTTGGGCAGTTGATGTGTCAGTGTTCAACAGTGAGCGGGTGTCCCGTGGGAGTAGACTTCCCTGCACCAGACTGCAGCCATCTCAGCACCAATAGGAGAGTGATGAGAGTTGGGCACCTGGTTGGCAAGTACAATCCACCGGGAGTGTACCCAATGTTGTGGCTCTACCGTTCCTTCCACGTGGTGCAAGGAACGGGTGGCCTTCCAGTGGTGGTGTGGTGAGGGTCCCGGGGTCACTGGTCTCTCTGAACTCAAAGAAGAACTCCTCCTCGGCACCACACAGGGAGCGATGAGGAAGGGGTGACCTCGAGCTGACAAGCCAATTTCTACATTTCCTAATGTCATGGCTCTACCATTCCTCCTATGATGTACAAGGAACGGGTGGCCATCCAAGGATGTACTTGTTCTGTTGTGCATTGTGCGTTTGGCAGTATCAAAACCCGGTCTCCTGCCAAGTCCTGCAGCCCCGATGTGGTGCAGGAAGGAGCTTGGAGTGAAAGCTAAGATGACTGGTAAGAACGGTGTTTATTTACCGAAGTGAAATAAACACTAATGACAGGGGTGCTAACTCCTAATTCCCCCATGGATTATACGGAAGGTTAAACACCCTATTGTTAAACAAGGGAAGGCGCCCTGTGCAAAGCTGTGTGGATTAGGCAGTTACTTAATGCGTGTTTCCTCAAGGCAAGCTCTACTCTCAGGTGACTGTCCGTACGTGACCGAACGTGTCTAATTGCAACTTCTTGATGGCCGCTGAATCTTCCTTAGGATTCCGCTGGAGGGGAACTTCGGCCCTATGAAGAGAGCGATGAAGCTTAGGAGAGATTAGAGCCTCTGCACCAGTAACTGGGGCGGTGAGAGCTCAGGAAGCGTTTGAGTACTGAGAAGAACTGGCAATCAGGAGGCTTGGCTGCCAGCCCTTTTATACTTCTCAGCCGTCCCGTCTTCTGCTGGCATAGTGCGTTTGGGGAGGGAGCACAGCAGGTGCGAGTCCGGCATCTGGATCCTCCAAACGGGCGGCGTAGTGAAGAGTGCCAGGATCTACATCTCTTGTCTGTGGCAGCATCTAGCGGTGCACTGCGGTACTTGCCACGGAACTCTTGCATAGTCTCTGTGGCTCATTGTGTGAAATAATAATTGTCAATGGGACGCCTGTCCTGGCCTGGTAGGTAATACAGTCTTGCAGACGTCAGCGGCAGCGACGTGACTCATGGACGAGCTTTCAGGGATGTAGTTGACTGATGAGTAGCAGTCGTTTATTATGATAGAGAAGACTTCATGCATCAATTTTAAAGCAATTATGCTTTGCAGGATTTGTGATCTTACAAATACTGAATTCCGTAAGACATAAAATATAAGTAACAACATCCTTTGCGCAAACTTTGCTGGTACATTGTCACTTTAAAAAAGCCAATTTACCTGTTTCAAAAGAGCATCATGATGTTTCTGAGTTGACAGCATTAGTTAATTTGGCATTTGGCAATACCTAATCATTTTCTGGAGCCGATGTGGCTGAGCGGTTAATAATTCTGCTTGCCCCCCCCCCCCCCCCCCCCCCCAAGGGGAACTGGGTTCATTCTGTGGCTGGGTCAATCGTGGAGTTTCACAAGTGGGAATCGTGCCGGACGATGCCGTTGGTTGGCAGGTTTTCTCCAGGATCTCCCTTTTCCCCTGCCTTTTCATTCCAGTACTGCTCTATACTTACCTCAATCACCCTCATCAGCTCTTAAGACCTCGCTGTTTAGAGCCACCCAAATCTCTTCACTCACTCACCCCCAAATATTCTCTTTTGTAAGCAAGTTACAGAAACCACGAACATTATCTAAAACCAATATTAGATTACAGTTTTTAAACTAAGTATGTTTTGAGCCGTGCTTCAATGACTAAGTGCTGCATTTTTTATTATTCATAGCCATGTGTGAATATGCAAATTACGTTACATGAGTTGGCTGATACGCATATTGCAAACTAAATTTAAAGGTTTTTTTGCCTCGAAGCCTATAAGAATACATCAGAATGACTAGTCGAGTGAAAAACAAGACACATATCATAACGTTAACATATCAGAGGCTGACGCTGCTAACACCAGCAATCTATCGCCCAAGGCCCAAGGCAGTGGACACATGAAAGCGATCTGGTAATGCTGTGTCTACTGGCTCGAATTACCGTTACAACTAGAGCAGAGGAGAAGAGGTTGAGGCTCGATGTCTTTGATGACACTCAATCACAGTCCTTGTAGTTCCGGTATGTCATGCAGATCGCAGCAATGAACAGAGCTATGTTTACGGCAAACTATATGACTGCCGCAGCTATGTCATTGTTGGCATAGTCTTCAATTGCATGGCTAAATGTTTGTTACTGGTCACACAGATAACAAATTTGTCAGCTGTTTTGTTTTCTAGAAACATGGCAGAATGCCACAATGGGATCAATATCTAAGTACCAGTACCACTTCTAGAATGACACTGACTGGGTCACAAGGAATTTGCAGCTATGTATTGTTACCTTCCATATGCGTGCCTAGATATTTTCCCGCCTTCTAAATTTCAGGGAATATAAACTGAAATGAGATTTTTATACATATATGTACATCTGTTGGGATAACACTTTGCACGACTCAGAATTTTAGATTTTGTGCAATTTGGGAAAGATACTGAGGACGTAAGTTTTATATATATATATATAATATTTTTAATATCGATCAAAGGTATTTTGAACTCTCCTTTTATGTCAAAATCTTAAAAAAATCATTTGTTGAAATTACTGCTGTTGCTCGTGCCATTTGAATGTTAATGTTACCTATGCACTGCACACTATATGTTTCTGAAAGCTCTTCCGTTCCCTCGGTCATATGCATCATTACGCTTCCTATGTAACTTTATTCCTTATCAATTTGGCCATCAGCATACAATATTTGGAGGTGAAGTGCTTCATGTGGAGACTAGACACTTTTTTGATTTCGTGTTACAAAAATGACATTTACTGACATTACTGATATATTTGTGTACTGAGTAAAATGGTGAATACATGTATTCAGGTAAAAATCTGACAAAGCAAACATATGTTGGACTAAATTAACCAAATCATTAAATGTCAAACAGTTATAGGATACATGCACATCAAATAATTCTTGTTATAGAAATAATTTTACAGACTAAAATATTTTTCCCATTAGTGTTGTTATAGATTTTAATTATTGTGCTCTACACAAGTAATTTCAACATATTCCAATTGTGTACAAATTATATTGCACAAAGTACCCTTGTTCAAAAATTTAATTGCATTTGTTTATGACAGCAATAATCTGTCAATAACAAATGTGTTGGCGTCTATATTGAACGCCTACATTAAGGAGAACCATGGCCCACCTGGCCCATTCTGTGTGTATGCCTATGATGAAATGGGAACATTAAAATGTTTATATGTCCAAAGTGGTAAGCCATATGTTGTATGAACCCCAAGTGTGGAGGAAAATGTTTTACAAAATGTTGCAGATAATATCTACATGCATGAGTACTAGTTAGATAGCATGTCAGATGGGTTTAGGCTGTTCTCCAAGGGAAAGCATTGTGCTCGTATGTATTGCCAGCACACTCTTCCAAGGGAAGGGAACAGTTTTGATGCTTGTTCTCATACAAGTCACTGCCATTGTGACATTTGTCATCTCTTCACAAATGTAGCTACAGTCAAGAGGGACTGAAGGGTCAATCTTCACAATTCCCAAGTGTGGGTGGTGGGGAATCCTATAGCATGAAAAAATCAAGATATCACCAGCAATTTGGTGTTAACATTCGGGCTGGTATTCTTGAGGATCACATTTTCACACCTTATATTTTTCCAAATCAACTTGATAAGGCATGGTATCTTCAACTTCCGAGCCACACCCTGCCCATATTGCTCAGACGAACCACATGTTTCGTGGAAGATGGATGAATCATGGTGGACATGCAGCATGGCCTGCATGGTTGTCAGATTTGAATCCTCATGACTTGTACCTCTGGAAATATGAGGAATGTGGCATATGATGAGCTAGTTCTGGACATGTAGGTTTTGGAGTAATATACACATGATGCTTTTATTGCTGTTCAAAATATACATGGGACCTTTGAGAGAGTTTGCCATTCCATTTTTCTATATTACATTATTTGCATTGCCACATATAAGGTTCCTTTCGAGCATTAGCTATAATGACGATGATGGTAGGTAAGCCATACTGTCTCATCATTGTTGGTTTCCTGTGTGTTTTCTGGTAATTTGTTCACAAGAACTTTTATTTTCCTTAACTTTTCAGCAGTAGCTCCCCCCCTCCCCCAATCCTTTATGTTTATCACTTGGTTCGTGAACTTCCTTCCTATTACCTGAATTGATTTTGTTTTTATATTGTAGTGTGATTGTAATCAATATTAATTCTAATTCTGAATATGGTGATCCTGGTTTAATCTACATGTCTTGGATATTGTTTGTGTACAGAAATATTTATTGTGTGTGTGTGCATGCGTGCATGCATGCATGCATGCATGCATGTGTGTGTATATATATAGATAGATAGATATGTATAAATTTTTTATATATGTATATTTATATGAGGTGTTCTGATGGCCAAATACCAGTATTTTTTATTTCATCTAAATACTTGTCCATCATAATGCATAATGGTCAAAAAGAAAGCCAACATTAATGCCATGTTTTTTGCAGATGATGTTATGATTTAGGGGCTGATTGAAGAGTAACTGCAACAATGGTTTGACTGGTGGAAAGATGAATTTGACAGATATGGTTTAAAATAAGTGAGACCAAAATTGAGTGGTACACGATCAGCAGGGAAAACAAACCAGTCAAATTAAAACTAGGACAGCATGAAATTGAAACTGTTCCAAACTTGAAATACCTTGGGCAGTTTTAAGTCAGCTGATAACAGACTAATTCCAGAAATAAACAATAGGATTAAAACAGCTGCAAATTTATATAGTAATGTTTCACAGATATTATGGGACAAAAGTTTTCCTCAGGCAGCAAAAGTATTGTTATACAAAACTTATCTGCTCCCGATCTTAACCTATGGATTAGAAACTGCCACACTGACTAAAGGGTACAACACCCGGATTCAAGCGACTGTAATGAAATTTCTCAGGTCAGGTATCCAGAAGACCAGAAGTGACAAAATCAGAAAAGAATCAGTCCGACTTCAACTAGGACTACAAAAAAGCATTCTTGACATCTTAGAAGAATCTAGGCTGAAATGGTTTGGTCACATGATGAGTATGCCACCACATAAACTACCTAAGGCATATTTTGAAAAAATAGTAACTGGAAAAAGACCAAAAGGAAGACCACGAGATAGTTGGATGAAACAAATAAAAAAATATCTGGCTGATCGCAGTGCAGAGTGGGATAAGATACTGGAAGATGAGCGATGGTATGATGACTATGACGACAATGACCACTTGTCCATAACCTCAATGTGTAAAGAAATTTAAGAGCTGAGCTTAGTTTTTAGTTCTTTAACATGCACATATATATTTTTTTTTTGTTTTATTTTTTAAAATTTACTTTGTTAGCAACCAGAACAGATGTGCTGTAAGTCTTTAGTTTTTTTATGGTTACCTACAGCATCAGGACACACCCAAATGTTGAAAAATTATCTTTAGGATTATGCTAAGTCCCATCTGTGATACTTTTAGGCCTAATAAGTCATATCAATAATCCAACTAGTAATTTATTTGAATTAGCATCCATTCTTAGATTAAGGCTAGCAAGAGTGTGGGACAGACATGGCGAAAATAACTTAACAATAGCCAAGAGATATTTGGCAGTTTAAACCTCCTTGTTCATCATTTTCTCAGATAATGTCTATGTTTTATCTCCTTTACTGTTTTGGAATGATTATTTAGAATGAACAAGTTTTTCTTCAGTTAAGTTGCTATTATTTCAAACATTATCAAAACTAACAGAAATAAAGAAGTATACCTTATATTTGACTTAATTAAGATGACATTAAATACAGAATCTTTTTTTGTCATTTTTGTGTACTGGGAAGGAACTGAACAAATCCAACTGTTCATTAAAGGAGATAGTACACTTTTCTTTAATACTTGTTCACAATAAGGTTTACATTATACAAACACTATCTAGGACACCGCCATGACTGATACTGCTACTTGACAATGCTGTCAACATTACATTGGATAAAGCAAGTAATTACCACAAGTCCATAACACCTCTCCCCACTCAAATAGGACAAGACAATATTGTGACAATGTAACACTGACAATCAAATCATTAATCATTGTATAGTAAAATAATAAAACAAAATTGCCAAGTGACTTAACACTGCACTGATGCACTGAGTCATTAAGTACAAGTCAGCCATTATTCAAATCACTGAGGGGGTCGAGATATCCGGCCAGACTGCGTAATAGTAGGATCTGGAGGCCACTTAAGATGCTGGTGACAGCGCACTCACCCAAGTGAAATCTCTGAAAGGGGTGGAGTCCTCTGTGGATGGTGAATATCAGGGAAGCATCTGAATGGAGACCCTTGGGGGTAGGCTGGCATTACATGCTGTCAATGCAGAGTCACCATCCTAATGAGGGGTAAATGAAGACACCTTTGTAGAAGTGCCCATGGCCTTTGTAGCAGGTAGCGGCAGCAGCCTATCATTGGCTGGGTGCTGTGCAGCAGCAATCACCAACATAGAAACAGGATGGTGACACGAAGTTGAACTCGGAGGCTCTCCTGACGGTTAGCCTGCAGCAGTTGAGAAGAAGGCATGTGTTGAGCAGTAGTGCCATGAAGTACATGTTCTGCAAGCTCTGGGGCAAATCTGCGGCACACGTCATCACCGGAAATGTGTTCGGCTATTGCCCCATTGTTAAGCTTGATGTTGTAAGCTCGAGCACCGGAATGACCACAAACCACACCTGGTAGCCAAGTAGACTTACATACGCTGTGCTTCATCATCCAGGCCAATTCTCCAACTTTAAACAATGAAGAGAACCCTGATGTATGTTTAGATGGTTCGAGAGCAGGCTGCAGCTGGGTAAGGTGAGTGCGAAACATCCTGCCCACTGCCTCAGCAGGGGTTTTGCCAGTAGAGGAGGATGGACATGTGCGCATAGCCCATTAAGTACGAGCAACACGAACATAGATATCTGGATCAAAGAATTTTAACAACGATTTCTTAACTGTTTGCACTGTACGCTCCGCCTAACCATTTGAAGAAGGGTGCCAGGATGGTTTATACATGTGACGTATACCATTACTGTGAAGAAACTCATTAAACTGATCCGACATGAACTGCCGTCCATTATCAGTCACTATCACCAAGGATTTACCAAAATCTGCCAAGATGTAACGCATGTATGTAATGAGGACTGCAGCTGTCAAACTAGACACCACTTTAAGAATATACATCTATCACAATAAGCAAATAGTGTCCAAGGAAGGGTCTTGCGTAATCCAGATGCACTCTTTCCCAGGCTCTCTCAGCCTGAGGCCATGGACACACAATTGACCTTGGAGGTGCATTAACCACTGTTTGGCAGGCCTGGCACAGTTTCACCTTACTCGTTATATCACTGTCTATGTTTGGCCACCAAACAATGCTCCAAGCCATGGCCTTACTGTAGTTTTCACCTTGATGTGTTGAGTGAATTAGATCTAACATTTGTCTCTTACAATGTTGATGGAACCACTATACGCTCATACCATAAGATGCATTCAGAGTGCAATGACAAAACTGCTCTCTTGGAGTAAAATGGAAGTAACTCAGTGGGTACTGTGCTTAGTCATCCTTAATGTATATAAATCTTGACTTGTCAACTGTTCGTAGCCCTTACGATATCTCATAGTGACAGCAAACACAGATCACTAGCTTCAAGGAGGTGCGCACCAGCAGGCTCCAGAAATACATCCTCACCGGGTGTTGGTTGAGGCAGTTTACTCAAACAGTCTGCATTACCAACTGCTGTACCAGGTTTATGACATAACTCATAATCAAAAGAACTCAAAATGATTGTCCACCTCAACATTTGTGGAGATAAATGCAGTAGTATTGGCCTGTCGGGAGCAAATATGTCAAGCAAGGGTTTGTGATCAGTAATAATTGTAAACCGATGAAAGGCCAAGTAGGGGGTGAACTTTTCAATTGGAAATATTATAGCAATTGCTTCCCGGTCTAGCTGCGAGTAAGCTGGCTCTGTAGCAGACAATGTTCGAAATGCGTAGGCAATGGGTATCTCTCTTGTTTTGCCAGGCTGAGCATCTGGTACAATGTGCGCCAACACTGCACTAACCCCCACCGGTGAAGCATCAGCAGTAACAACTAGGGGTAAGTCAGGGTTGTAATGGGCTAATACTTGTTGACTGATTAACATATATTTAACCTTCTGAAGTGCCACTTGATGATTTGTGGTCTAAGCCCATTTAGATTTTGAGTCTAACAAGCGGTGTAAGGGCTCTAAAATGGTAGCCTTATCCTTGAAGAATCTACCATAAAATGAGATCAAACCCAACAAGGATTGAAGTTTCTGTTTTGTACATGGACTGGGAGCATTTGTAATAGCAGCAGTTTTGTCAGTAGTAGGGTGGATACCCTCAGCATCAAACCTAAATCCCAGAAATTCAATAGATGCAGATTGCCACACACATTTGTCAGCATTAACCTTGGATCCAGCATCACCAAGGATATGCAAAAGTGTGAAGCCTAGCCTGGTATTGTGCTACTGTTGTACCTTTTACATATATGTTGTCTTGGTATACTATAACACCTTTAACAGGTCCCAACAAACCATCAATGATCCTTTGAAATGAAGAAGATGCACTCTTAATACCAAAGGGTAACTGCGTAACACTGTGCAGACCTTGAATAATGTTCACTGTCAACATGTGAGAAGTGTTTCCATTCACCGGAATCTGAGTGTAAACCTCTTTCAAATCAATGGTTCCATAGATGCAACCACCTGCCAACTCTGACAACACTTGATCTACTGTTGGTTATTTGTATGTACCTGAAGATAAAGCACGGTTCACAGTGGCTTTGTAATCAGCACAAAGTCTAAGGGTACTGTTGCGCTTCAGTACTGGCACAATAGCAGAGGCCCAGGGACCGGCATGGTTCACAGAATCCATAGCCCTCTCTTTACATTTGCCGCAATAGCTTCCTCCATCTTAGTAGTGAGGGCAAATGCAACTGTTCAAGCTTGCTGATGCACAGGAACAACAGCAGGGTTTATATAGCTATGTGAAGGGGAGGTCCCCTATAACAGCCTGTACTACAGCCTGAAACTGCAGGAAGATTCATGATGGTGTGCTGAAGGCTTCATTAGACATCCCAGCATAGGATGTTTCTGGAGACAGAAAGTACACACCTTGAATGGAAATATCTAAGGCCTGAAACCAGTTACGACCAAGAAGGTTAGGTCCAATGCCACCCACGACCAAAACAGGAAGATTGCAAGTGAAGTGTGTGTATTTTACAACAGCTTAGAAATCTCCAATAACCGTCAAAGACTGTGAAGCCCATGTTCTAAGTTCCACTGGCACTTGATGCAAAACAGAGCCATGATTGGAGTTTGCAGACTGCAACGCTGACTTGTCCCTCTGCTTACAAACTTTTGTAACATGGCCGACTTTACCACATTTTCAGCACTTTAAACTGTTTCTGGGAAGGGGACATTTTGCGGCAGTATGGCCTAACTCAGCACATATGAAACAAGTAACTTTTTTGTTGAATGTGGAACCAAAACTAGGAGGCGAAAATACCTGGCTGCTTGATGTAGCATGAATTTTGTGTACATCTTCCACACATGAATTCCTAACCTCAATGACATTCTTTTCAGAGCATTCAACTAACTGAACAACCTCTAAAGCCTTCATCGCAGTTAACTCCTTTTCTGGAAATAATTTGGCTTGCAAATCTGCATTGCGTAAGCCACAGACAAACTGGTACAACACAATTGTCGCAGTCATGCCCTCAAAGTTACAGGAAGATGCCAACCGCCATAATTTAGACATGTAAACAACTGCCTTCTCACCTGGAAGTTGCCTTCTGTTTATGAATGTATTGTAACAGACCATGGGGTTGATCGGAGGTACGATATTCTTGTTCAAGATGTTGACGAGTTCGATGTACGTGCAATCTCGAAGGGTGTTCGTTGTAATCCAGTCCTTCAAATCGCGAGTGGTATGATCGTCCAACATTTCTATCAAAAGTCCTCGTTTGTGATCATCTGTAATCTGCCCTTTAGAATCCAGCCAGAATTGAAATCTTTCGAGATGTTCGGCCCAGGTCTCGGGGCGGGAATTATCGTATTTTGTGAAGGACGACATTGTATTATGTAATCAATACACGAACAAAGCAAAACAATTAACACATCACTCATGCGTACAGTTCCTTATGCATTCTTGTTGCCATTTTTGTGTACTGGGAAGGAACTGAACAAATCCAACTGTTCATTAAAGGAGATACCACACATTTCTTTAATACTTGTTCACGATAAGGTTTACATTATACAAACACCGCCTAGGACACAGCCATGTCTGATAATTCCACTTGGCAATGCTGCCAACATTACATTGGATAAAGCAAGTAATTACAACAAGTCCATAATAGTCTTACACTACTATTAAAATTTCAGTCATCAGTATGTTTCCAACTATTTTGGTAAATCCTAATTGTTTATATTGACCAAGTAATTTTTTGGTTTATTGAGTGTTCAGTTGACTTTTTATGCTTTTAAATGTTTGCACATCATATCTTTTTCAATGAGACATTAGTTTTTATAGCTATACACATTTTTCAGGTTTATCAATTTCTAACACTGAAGAAGTAAAGTCTGTACAAGTAGTTAATATTGCTACTGTAGAGATTCAAAATCTTGTACTCAACTGGCTTAATACTTCAGTGGCTACCCAACTAGTGCAATCTATTAACTGTCTTCAAGACTGTTTTGTGGGAACTCTTCAACGCTGTGTAGAAAGTTTGGAAAAGAATTGCCATGATCAGGAACAAAATCTACAAGCCAGTGATGCAATAAAACAGGTAAAGTATTTTTTTAAATTTTAATCACGTATTATTAGAGTTTGCTTCATTTTTAAAAGCTACATTCTTCTAAAATTGTTACCAGAATAGAGTATATATTATATTCTTCACTTCTCAAGGGACAATAAATGTTGCAAAATGAAGAAAGTAGAAATTAAACAAAATTTATTGTAACAAATTGCTTAGGGCATATTCTTATTTAGGAGAGAATGAAGGTATTAATTTTAATTAAGTCTTAAATAAAAGAACTTAACTAAATTTCTTAATTTTTTCACAGTGCTATTAAAATTACTATAGCTATTATTTACCCAATATGACTGTCTAGCTCTATTGTTAGCATTTATTATTTTTACTAGTGAGCATAGTTTCTATGCAACACTCAATTACAGTTAAAGCCATTATTATCCTTTATGAACCTAATTCCACTTAGTTGTAATTCATTAATTACATTATATGTGATAAAATGTTCACTGCTATACATTTACATCATCCTAATGTCTGTCATTCACAAAACAAGTCCCACTTCCTTACAGTCCAATAGATCAGTCACAATCTCTGCTCTCCAGAAAGTTGCACTCTGTGACATGTACACTGTACTTATTCGTCACTGTACTGTTTTATCCCAATTCCACTTTATATATACACTGCACTGATGGCAGTTCAAGACTGCTGAAACAGAGGCATGTCACAACTTTTATCGGTGAGATGAACTGACGCAGAAGGTTCTTTGCACCTTGAGTCATGTCAATTGAGGCCGATGCCATGAAATGTGCACAATGGCTTACAAGTCATTGACTTTTGTAGCAAACAGGAGTGATGTCAGCATCACAGGGAGTAAGTAGCAGGTGTGACGGACTCCCTTCCCTACACTGTGCACCAATAATGGCATCTTGGGAACTTCGATCACTGGGCCTGCCTGGGGGAAGGGGGTTGAGGTGAAACAGCCTGCATGGTTATTTGGCTTTGTGTAACACTTCCATCTTCTCAAGTCTGTCTGTTCAAAGAGACTCAGCAACACGTAGACCTTATTTGGTGTCAGGCAATCAATGTGGACTTCAGGCTTTGCCCAAGCCTCAATAATATATCCAGAAAATCACATTTTTTATCTCATTCAGAATCCTGTAAGAGCTTTTCCAACATTTGTGTAGCCTCAGGCAGTAGCTACTCTTTTTGCCTCTGTGGGTTATACAGCCATAATAGTTGTCAACCCTGAAATACCTTGCCCAAAATTCTCCAGCCATACTGCGTTTTCATTGTGTCACTATTTATTTTTGTGGTGCTGGCAAGTAAAGTCATGGATGTCAACTTTTCTGATGTAATTCACAGGCGTATTCTGGAGTGGCAGCTTCCTCTTCTGTTGGCCGTTCCAACAACAGGTATTTAGGGAGCGTAGCTCTCTCTTAAATAACATCCTTTATGATTTTACGCTTGTTGACTTGTAGATTGCCAAATAATAAGCAGGAATAATAATGGCATCTTTGAGTCCCCATCAGTCTCAGGGTTTAATGCTGTAGTCTTAATCTTCTTTAACTTCAGAAGATTTGTTATATCTTGGAACAATTCAGCTTAAAAATTGTTTCTCTGATCCGAATGGAGTTTTAGTTCCACTCCAAGCCTTGAGAAGATGTGCTCTACAATTATAAAGTACACCATTATTTAGTACAAAGAACTTCCACAGTGCTCAGTATGCTTTGACTGCTGTGCTTGGACTGGGTATCTCCTCCCATTTTCGTGGACAGCCAGCTTCTTTTCACTCAAGTATTAGATGCAAGTTGGGGTCATATAGCTGGTCTTTTTTAATGCCACCATCACTATCTTTAGACAATTCATCACGAGATACAGACTATCAAATTCTTGTCCTTTGTGCCTTTAGAATTTCATCACCCTTTTTCTCCTGTAATTCACATTGATAACATAATGGTTTTCTTGGACGCTAGAAAGTACATCTCCATTGCTGTCAAAATGTCCAGGCATGTGCTGTATTTCAAAGTCAGATTCTTAAAAATGTTGTATCATCTTAGCTATTTGAACGTCAGGATTATTGAAATAGTAGGCTGAGTAATGAAGCATCATCAGTTCTTAGAATAAAATATCTGCTTATAAAAGTAGGGATTGAAGTGTGGCCATCATCACAACCAGGAGCTCCCAGCATGTTACACAGTAATTTCTTTCAGGTTTGTGCAGCACCTTAGTGAAGTACTCGAATTATCTCTCCTTTCTGTCCTGAATCTGAGATGATACAGCTCAGATTTCTACATCACTACCATCAGTATCCAGAATGAACTTGTCCTCACTGCTTGGGAATAACTTGACTGGGGAAAATAACATAATATCCTTCAGCTTACTAAAAACAATTTCACCCTCAGAAGTACAACAAAATTTTCTTTTTGTCTCGGTCAATTAATGCAGTGGCTTGGCAATCATGGTAAATCCAGACAACCATGGTAAATCCAGGTACAAATGGATGGTAGTAAGCACATAAACCCAGTAAACTCTGCACTTTTGTTTTGTTGGTTATTGGAGCTCAATCTTATTGCTTTGATATTGGTGTTCATTTCAATTCCATGAGCCTGTACAGTATATCCCAAGAAATTAATTTTCATTATAAAGTGGCACTTCTTAAGAACAAGTTTCAGACTGGCCATGGCCACTTCCTGGAATAGGATTGTGAACTTCTCTTAAAATGGCTTTCCCATAACAAGGGTTTCTAGGACTATTGGTAAAATTGACAAATGTTTAAGGGGGGGGGGGGGATTTTTTCATCAGACATTCATAGGTGGCTGGGGCAGTGCATACCTTATGTGAAGCTATTGATAGTAGTCTTGGTGGCGGCTTTATGGACCTGGTCTGGTGCCGCCTATATCAATGAGATGGTATACAAAATTAGTTGTCCAATTTAATGTGGCCCAGAGTAGAAAGCATTCCAATTTCTCTGCAGCAATTCAGTGACAGCATTCAAGCTTCAAGAATATTTGAAGCACTTGCACAACCTACTTGTAATACCCTCTCGTGGCCCTCTCCTTAAGATAAGCAGCCTATTATTGGTGTCACATAGGAGTTAACAGTCTACAGGTGTTGGAGTTTTAGAGTGAGATCCCAGGGCACCAGGATGTGATGTTGCACATGGCCACATGTTGAGCAAACAATCTTTCTTGAGTCATGAAATTGCCATGTGACTCATTAAAGTGATGCAGAATAACACAGAACTCTTCTATTCCACTGTCAACCATGGAACAACACTACAAACACAGTGTAACGCTCTTTACTGGGAATGCCTGCTAGAGACATTACTTTACTCTGGTATGGGGGGGTAAACTCAGATGGCTCAATAACACAAGAATAATTACAAAAGCTACAAATTATGTTATTCCTTCTTTTCATACAATAAGGATATCAAATACAGAATGAATATTATCTTGGAATATCTAAACAAATAATATAGATTAAAACTTAACTCTTCAAAGCTACAATTACATTAACGATTTGTAGGCTCATAATTGGGGGGACCTCTAGGGTTCGCTGCGCGTAATATCACCTCTGGCTCTATCCTGCACCCAGAACCAAATTTCTCCTTACCACTGTTAATTACATCACGACCGGAGGTCCTTCGCCTCGTGTTGCCATGTTGTACTGCTGTCGTGGATGGCCAATCTGGACACTTCTCTCACAAGACGTCTGTATCATGGCTCGCCCTGCAATCTTGCCATCACGAGATCCCGCGCCAACCTCCGGCATCGATGTTGCCCTCGTAGTAGTACCAGCAGAGTGGGTCAGAGTGTGGGGGCCATCGTCAGGCCCCAGCTGCCTTTTATAGTTTGCCACTGGCTGACTTGCAGGGACGCCTTTCGCCACCCTTGCTCTCCTCTGCTCCCTTCACCACAAGTGCACTAGAACAGCACTCCGTCAACTCATGGTGCGGGTTCAAATTCCGTGCCCACAACAGGGCTCCTCTTCTTCCAGAGCAGACATCCCGGCTGCTGGGAAGGCTTGGAGGCTCGATGGGAAGCAATTAGCAAGTGTTGGCATATGAGGTAGTAAGGCGTCGGCCAGTGCAACAGGAATGGCCCCTCACCAGAGAGACAGGGCGAAGGAGCTTACTTCCCCATCGATGCGACTTGGGCAGTGGTGTGTTTAAAATAAATTGAGGTAGTTCGAATAGGTGCAAGATAGATAGGAACTTTCATTACACCAAAAGGGAATTAAAAAGTTTTTGAGCCAAAGAGTATTTTATATGAGAAACAACTTAAGTCAATAATAATTGTAAATAAAAATTCACAATTGATTTACATAATCTACATGAATTGATATGATGATTAAACAGATGATATAGTGGACACTTGCATTGAGAATTACAAGCATAATATTTACTGAATTGACTACGAGAACATAGCGTTGAAAAATTAAAACATAGAAATGGTACAATAAACAATTAATATGGTGCTTCATGGCACAGGTTAACTATTTACAAGATATATACAGTAGAACCCGGATCTCACGTTCTCGTCAGTTACACTTTCCTGTTACTTACACCATATTCTTTATTTCCCCGCGCACACCCTATATTTACAATGCTTTCCGTTCCTGTTGTTTACATCACATGAAAATATGGCTTCCCGTGATTTACACTTTTTTTGTGCATATATTAGGTACGGTATTTGCGGCATTGTAAGTCTATGGCCAGCCTATGCATGGTTTTGTGAAGGGGGAATAAAGAGGCGGGCATAGTGAAAAAGATAAGAAATGTAGTGCCACACCACCGTGAAATGTGGAAGGGAAGGAGAGTAGGAAAAATTAATTGGCTGCTTGTTTTGACGGATACATTAAAGAGGAGGTGGTGGGGTGTTTGGAGCAAGAGGGCTAAAATGCTGATGAATAAGTGGACAGATGGGAGAGGAAGAAAGACAGAGAGATAAAAGGATGAGAGATGAGGTAGAGAACTTGGAGTAGTGTGGCGTGGCTTGACTGAACATTAAATGCAAGAAGGGAGGGAGAGGTATGGATGTGGCTACAAGGAAGGATGAGAAAAAGGAGCAGATGTTTACAATAGAGGGGAATGCCCGTGACCTGTGTACAGGGAGGGAGCAGTGTGTGAGAAATGCAGCGGCTTGAGTAGGACGGCAGACAGTGGAAAGGGAAGAGTGGTGTGAGTGAGGGCGTGGCCTGGGTGGGAGGGAGCGAGGAGGAAGTAGAGGAGCGGCCAGCAGCGATCAATACTCCACAGCTGCTGCCGGCAGCAACTGCTGCTGCAACTTTGTTAGAATCCAGACCCAGCCAAGCAATAAGGTGGTTCACTTTTACACAAAAATTGTGCATTTTTAAGAATTGAGACCACTTTATTATATTAGTATTACAGCTCTAACAGTACTGATAAATATACACTGTCCATTTTATCAGCTTGTTTTATATATACATACTTGGTCAAAATTGTACTTAATATTCCTTGCCCCAATTCTAAGCGGAGGCATGATTTAGGAAGATTCAAATTGATAAAAAAAAATGGCTTACCATTGCGGTAAATACACTATATTTTCTTCTGACTGGGAAAAATTCCCGTTGCCAGTGTCAATGTAGAGAAGTTTCATTTTATCATGTTGCAGAACAAGAATGCGCCGGAGTCTATTTGCCTCTGTGGTGGCTGTGTGTGCCCATTTATCTTTGCTACGTTGTACGTTTGTTTTCTTTTGGTGTGCGTTTATTCATTCATAACCAAACTTTTATAGTTGGTCTGTAATAACAGTTACATATATGTTCACTGCATCCAAGTTTTATTATTGATTGAATGTTCCTAAAATTAGTTAACAATGACAAACCAATGAGAAAGGAATTGTCTTACCATTGAATGGAAAATGGAAATCCTAAAATGCATTGATGTACACACGGGCACACGAATCTCCTTAGCTAAGGAACTAGGGCCCATGCAAAAGAAAATAAAGTGTATTAAAACTTAAAATTTCTTTGACCTACATGAATGTACAGCAGGGTGTGAAAATTACTTACGTTAAATTATTTCAAACAAAAGGTAAATTACTTTCAATTTAGTGTTTCCCTTCATTTACTCTTTCCCCTCATTTACACAATTTTTTCTTTATCCGTTGAAAAGTGTTAGATAAGGGTTCTTCTGTATATATAATTGAAAACGTAAAAAAATGCAAAATGTTACAATAAATAACCATAAGGTGTCACGTGATATGGACTACCTATTTGAAAAATACGTGTAATTGAAAAATTGAAAATTCTAAGTGTTACAACAAAAATACTGTAGTGCTGCATGGCACATGTTAACCATTTAAGAGATATAAATATTGAAATTGTTGTAAAATTACAGTAGCGTGCTGCATGGCTCATACTATCTATAGTCAAGTGAGGAACATAGTAATGAAAGCAGTTGTAGCCATACTGTTTTAAACCAAAATTATCATTGTCTGTGTCATCCGTGAAAATATGGTGCGTAAGTGACACCACATTTAAACCCCTAAGTGAAATAAAATTGCAATAACACTAGGCGACGCACACTGGGAGGGCGAAGGGTGGTCAGACGAGCCGTCGAAATGACACACCACCACGAGTACCTAACTGTTAAGAACGGCCTGAATTTCTAAAAACATTTCATATTAGTTTTGTTAATTTGTAATTAGTGAGATACAGTTGTAGTGTAAAGACAATTAAATACTAATATTACGGTACTGAACCATAAGAAATATTAAACAAAAAGAAATATTACACTCAAAATTGTCAAGCCTGTCGTGGCAGACTGGTGTGATGTAAGAAAGTTGGCACTACTGATTCTACACATTCGCTGTGCCGCACTGTGGCAGGGAAAAAGACTGGTCTAGCAGTTTTATTCTGACGCCATTCATGTGATGTGCTGTGTACTGCTGTGGGGTGCAGTGAGACATGAATATCTGACGTAGTGCATAGTGTGTATGCCAAGACTGCAGGTAATTTGTGCCAACTAAATACAGGTATATGGCCACTGTACTGAGAGCAGCTCCGCTCAACAGTGAATTAAACAAACAATTTGCTCTACCATATAGAATCCTGTATACATTCTTCTTAACCTACCATATATATATATATATAATTTTCCTATGAAAGCTGAGGTGGTGAAACTTCTGAACCTCAGATGAATACATTATCCTCAACCTGTATACTGTAAAATTAAATGCTTAACGCATTGATGATAGTCGCTTAGAGAAATTTTACATAAAGTTTGTGCCGCAGCACACTGTGGCGGGCTCCAGGGGACCGCACATAACGAGTTAAGGTTGTACAGACTATAGAATTCTTGCGAGCCCCCTGTTTGGATAACAAACTCTGGCTGACCCACTACCACCAGGGTATAAATATTCAGAGCGCCGAACCCCCACCTCCCCCAGATGGCAGTGAGTGATTGATCTGTGACATCAGTGCTGGAACGGCACGAAGCAGAAGGCAATGAGAGTTCAGGATCTGGAAGAGCTCCAGGCAGACAGCTATCTACACTTCTGATAATTGGTGAGCATAACTCCGGCTAGGCAGTAGTAGGGTGTCATCTCTGATCTCGAGGCCTCGTTCAAAAGACATAATTAATACGTGGCAAGGTTAGGGACTAGTTGCATTTAATACTCTTGTAATAGTGGACTATAATCCAAGTAAAGTAATTATACCCTTGATCTGTTCATGTCAATGTATTATTCTGTTCAAACATAATTATTGTAGTAAATGTATTTAGTAGAACCCTCTTTCTTATTGAACAGCCATCTGTAGTTGCTACCCCTTGTAGGCCCCCTATCCTAAAGAGTTATGTTGTATGGTAGTATTGAAGGATCTGAAAGCAGTAAAGATAAAGTAAGAGAGAAACGAGAGTTATTAAGAGTTAAGGATAGGGACAAACCCTACACCGGTGGAACGCCTAACGATCCACTTCACGCTTAAGCGAGTAGCTTCATTTTACTTAGAAATTTAATTTGCGCTTCTTGTAAGTTCCTGTATGCAGCTAACAGACACGTGGTCACCCCTTCAGCCAGCCACGATGTGCGTAGCCATAGCAAATTATTACCGACTGACGTCGTCCTATCGTGCTCTTGTATTTTCGTGTGTTTCAACTTCATATTACATACATATTAAATTTATATTTTTATTGTCAGTCTTATTAGCCAGACACGTGTACAACACAGCAAACCAGCGCAAGCGCGTAACAGCTGTTTGTTTCCTCGCAGTCAAGGTGTGTGCAGTATGCATCATTGAAGTAGGTTAGTGCACATGCACGAGCCAGCAGAACGTGCAGCAGACCTTGCCAACCCAGCCCAGCGCAGCAGTGACATCACAATGATCCCCTCCCGCTAACTTTGATGCTTTTGATTTCTTCTTTTTAATGCATGTGTTCAGCTTGTAATTGCATGTACGGGCATCTGTTCCTTTTGATACAGGAGGCATTCCATTTGTGTGTTTTTGTGTTTTTAGGAGTGTTCTCTAAACTCTTCCCTACCTTGTAGATTGAAATATTTATAAGATTACACTGAGTGCGTGGAGATCGCAATTACAGTACACCATACACTCACTACAGAAGTATGAAACCAGAGGTTAAAATATAGAGGAGACTCACCAAATAAAGATCCCCACCAAGTGGCAGAAAACCACCTCCCCCGTCTATACTCGACAAAACCCCTTCCACCCACGCAAAATAAACTTAGACAATAACGTGGCAGTACAGGTATACATCCTTTTACAGTATACAGTATAAGTATCACATCAAAGTCATTTGGGTACGTGACATGTAAAATTTCGAAGCCACTGCATGTGATAGGCATAATAATAATATATATTACACAAAACTATCAGGCAATAAGGGTCAGAATACTGTTTTGTGCTCATACTTAGGCAAAATCAAAGTAAAATACTAAACAGTACATTTTTTATGCGCACCATATGTTAGGTTCACATGTGGCCACATAAAGCGGTAAAGAACCCGCCAGAGTCCGTGCCGCGCAGACATTCTGTCAGCTGCCATATTGCACTCCATCCATTATCACAGTAGCCACTCATTTTGTTCATCGCATTATGGACATTTTGGGCAGAACCCGACATTAATAGTTTCTCGCCTGAGCGTAGAAACAAGCACACGCAGGTTGGAGGAATTGAAACAACACAGCGAGCCCAAAATTAAATCCACTGTTGGCATGGCGACTTCCAGTCTGTATAAGGGTGGATCAGACGTACGGGATTTCCATTGCAAGGCACAGGAACGAGTCTTACACAGCCCTAAACGAGGAGCCACAGGAGCGATGAAATTAGGCCCAGTATTAATATAGATAATATTGAATTAGAAAGTGCATTAGGGCAACACAAATTATTAGTAGGTTAAGGAGTAGTATGTGGCCACAATAAATTATAAGAATTAAGTAAAATGTTTAGGCTAGTATAAGAATTGTTTGTATTGAGGATCAGAGTTGGATTGAAAACTTTAATATGTTATTGCAGGGTGCAAATATAAACCAGTAGAATAAGATAATAAAGATATAAGTGTTTGAACTTAGTATATAAGGAAAAACCCAGGGGCCCCATAGCCAATTGCAAAAGTTCTTATAATAATAATTTTATATATATAGCAGTATGTGTATTTATTATATCACTATATAAAGGAGATTGGATGGTCTAAATACCTTAACATGTTAGGATAAGATATTTTGTTATGAAAGCTATTGAGAATTAATAATATAGTTTTAAATTACAAAAAAGTAATGAATTATGAGTTAACTTATGCTATCAAAACTTAAAACACAGGAAGGTATCAGCGTGAACTATAAGACTTCTAAATTAATATAACATTAGCACACGAGACCAGAGGCAAAATATATATTTTATTTAATTAGTTAAATAAGTAAGGGTTACTGTTTGAATTTTGTCATTATATCAGTGTTAATTGAAGCTAGCCATCAGTGTTGAAAATAATTTATAAGAGAAAGGGAATTCATGCCGCAGGCAGAAACAAACCTTCCAATTAGGAGAAGGACACATTAAACACAGCTTACAAACACCGCGCAAGCTGATCAACATGGAAATTGCAGTTAGGACGTGTAAACATCGGACGAAGCACATTGCGTGGGCACAGCCGGTTCAAGGTGAAACACACGAGCACATCGCACAACATCCCCTCCCTGTGCCCACAAGGACACCATTGCCACACTGCAGCACCGGCATGACCTACATTGTGGTGTTGCCATTTCTACACAAAACACTGCCGACAAACACGTAGCCTGCGACGCAACACATTGTACACAGCTATAACACCGCGTGATCGAAGCGCACTTCCTTGTTTTAATAACACGTGCTACATACACCATCAAATTATACACTCAACAACAGTCACCATTGAGTACAAAACAGATTACTATCAAAGCAACAAAAATTAATTGGAAGTTATTGTGAATGTAAGATATTACAATGAAATGTGTATACAACTAAATAATTGAAAACTCACATTTTATTATCGCATATAAAAAAATTTTAAAGGCACATGGGTTAAATTATATTGTTATGTGTGTGAGTGCCAAACCAAGGTTAAGCAATATTAGTACACGATAACAGGGAACTCTATATAGAATTTGCACATCGCCACCGTGGCCATTTCAAGGTGAAAGTAAAAGTTTATATGTATTAATTATGATCAGTGTTTAATAATTTCCTTACAATATGTTACAGTATTTATGAGAATCTATGTGGGGGAAATCATTCTAATATGTGACACTGTGTGAGCCTTTGGGACGTCGCAAGGCAGCCAACCCACACCACAACCAGGGCGTGCTGACAGCTTGCTGGAATCAGCACGTGCGTGACATGGCAAGGACCAGGCAACACAAGGCGTCTGTCCATTCGTCCTAGCTGCCGGCATGACATGACAAAACTGCAGCACCACCCAGGGGCGGAGACGTGAGCCAAGGCTGCCAACCTCACGTTCCATCCGGTGCCACTACAACAGCAGCGAGCCGCTGTTCCCACGACCAGACGCGGTTGGCAGCATACACCGGCGCGAGGCACGCCTTGTGCATGCGCCAGCCATCGCCATGGAAACCAGAGCAGTCAGCCCCGCCCACAGCAGGGAGTGAGAAGCTCGCTTCCCGCTGCCGCTGCTCAAGGTCATGGTAGCAATATATTTTCTGCTGCCAGCTGTTCCCACAATGCCGGCCACGTTTCGCACTACGCTGGATTGTCTTGGCTACCAGCCGTTTCTGAATTTGTTTATGAGGACACCCTATCACTTAATTACATAATACTTTTGCAATTTTGAACAACACCAAACAGTCTTGGTTAACACCTATACATAGTCTGTGCGGATTGCATGTCATGCCACTTACGCGACCCATGCCACCCCATTACATTTTTTTTTTTAATCACACTGGTTTAATTAAGGAATACGCACACGTTGCCAATGATGGCCAATATCCGAACAAGCCAAACAAATAGGAAAATATTGAATACATGTAGTTGGGCACCAATGGTGTACTCTTAGAATAACCTGTCACATAAATAACACTGACTGCTATAAACACTGCCAATAATCTTGAGTTACAATTCCTAGTGCTGTACATGGCCATTATAGGCCTACGTTTATTTTGTGTATTGGTAATGTATATTAAGTTCATCAAACTTACTGCAATTCTGACATGTCTACAAAATACTACATAAGCATCCACATTGCTTTTATAATAATTGCACATGGCCATACTTATGTTTCAATGAATTAATAAAAAGATTATAAAGATATTGCGACTACCTTTTATAAGGCTTATAGATAGCCAGGCCTACATGAATAAAGAACATTATAGCATACCCATATGAGGAGGTATTAAGAGAGTAAGTTTCATATATCCTTGAAGTATTAAGTACCACCTTGGAGCCAAGCCCTATAATAGCCAAGGAATAACCTTCTTTTCTTCCCATCTGAAACTTATTTCTACACATTATCAGTATAATTATGCATAAGTACATTTGTATTTTAATTGAAATACATGTCACAAGTCCTTGATATTTATATTGTCTTGCACAGCACATCAACTCAGTCACTGATCCAAAATTTTTTTATAAATAAGTTCATGCCATTTAAAGGCATTTGCATTTCAGCAAGCTCTATTGCATTATGACGAAAAGTTAATGATAAATATATATGTGTACTTAGTAAAAATGTGTATTTTCTTAGTGTGTCTCCAGCGCTTTCGTCTGGCATTTAAATTGCCGAGATTATATAATATATAATGCTGCATTGCAAACCTCTGAAGTGAGCTTTAAAACTTTATATTAAAATCAATTACACAAGTGGTGGTCAACCAGAACACATTTGCCAAGTCTTTAAAGAATATAGTTAATTTGTTGGAATTTGCAACAGATGTTGAAATTGTTGAGTTATTTTAATATGAGACCACTGAGTCTTTAGTACAAAGTAAGTATCAGGTCACTAAGGTGGATTATGAGTCCCTGTCATTGCTAGTATCATACTACTGCTGCTACAACAGCCCTTTAATGGATTATATACATAAGTGTAGACGTTGAATCTGTGTTATATTTCTCTGATGTACCAAATCATTTACTTCCCATTACCCCTATAAGTACTGAATTTTTTTCAACAATTATGGTTTTTCACATTTAGAATTAAGGTAATCCAATAATACTGTAATCTTCAAAGTGGCTACTGTAACCTCTTTCTTAATTGTACTATATGAAACAATAAAAACATACAACAGAGTATATATAAGAGAGCTCTCATTAACATAAGATGTTTTATTATATATATAAGTAAAATAAGTTCATTACATTTATTTTCCATTTGTATGTTCACTTTATATTATGTATATAACTTTGTAAGCAAATCAAGCACATGGTAGTAATTACTATTATTTTCATAAAAATGAAATTGTACTGTGGAAATTTAGCAAGGACACTTTCTCTGCGACGAGTGCCTGCCAAGGCGACCAATATCAGATACACACAATTATCAAAACAGTGAATTACATTAACCTTAAAGACACAACAGTAAAAATTGTGCATCTATAATAGTGTAATGCACTCTTACTCAGAAATAGTTTCTCAAAAGTGCAAACACACTCAACAATCAATGTTCACCATGTGCTATAACTATCATATGTATAAAGAAAAAAAAAATTTTCTTCTGTGAGGTAATGTCTGTTTTCACAATATTGTTCCTAAATTGTAAATTCTAAGTATTTTACACTGTTAATATGTTATTTTCTATACGTATATATTTTAAAGTGTTCTCAAACCCGAAGTTAGAGAGGTTATAGGTTACCACATGGGTTTCACGAAAACAAAAACCATCACATATTTAAACTGTTTCTAACCCTCATGTAAAAGTGTTGTTAATGTAATTGTGTTGTACTTATCAGTTAAGAATTATCTATAATCACAATGGTGAGTAACATAGTCAAGTAGTACAAAGTTAACACGCAGACAGACAGCAAATGTCCAGCTCTCTAGTAATATCACTGTGCCTCATTCAACAAAGCACGAATTCACCATACAGCACAGCCAACATCGGTGTGCAAACTTCCTTTCATACAGGAAGAAAGTTATCCTAGACTCTGTAAGTTTCCCTTTCAATTGATTAAAAAGAATCTTGTTTATCTCTGATTACCAACTGTAAATTTCAACTTAAACCTAAGCCAGTAAGCACGAAAAATCAAATAATTACAATTCATAAAAATTTAATTGAGAGTAATTTCCTGGCACATTGTGAGTGAATTAGTATCACAAGCACGCATGCAAGCTTTGAATTCCCTATTACCCACATTCGCCGCCTAGTACTTAAGGGGCTTTTTAAACATTAAATGTGGCGATGGATGTACCTCCTATTCTGTGGTTTCACTACGCAATGTGCATAGGTATTGCCAGTGTTCCAGTGTTTTAAACCAAGTAACAAATTTCAATATATTGCTAATACATTTTTCCTACCATGCCAATTTTTCAATAAGTTACTGTTCAGTCATAATAATTGTGAAATGGTGCCTCGAATTTTGTATTCCACCCTCGACACTGCCTTTATGTATATTCGTGAATGCCACCAATTGCCCACAAGATAACGAATTAGGCCTGAGCTCCTCGACCCCACCACTTCAACCCAACCTTACCAGGACATCTACTAAGAACCATCTACTATAAAGCATCCGAGATGGACTGCTGTTTCAACCTGGGGGGTAGTGTGGTGGGCTCCAGGGGGCCGCACACAAGGAGTTAAGGTTGTACAGACTACAGAATTCTTGCGAGGCCCCTGTTTGGATAACAAACTCTGGCTGACCCACTACTGCCAGGGTATAAATATTCAGAGTGCCAAACAGCCCCCACCCCAGATGGCAGCGAGTGATTGATCTGTGACAACGTTCATGCCGGACTGGCACAAAGCATAAGCCAACGAGAGTTCAGGGTCTGGAGGAGCTCCAGGCAGACAGCTCTCTACACTTCTGATAATTGGTGAGCATAACTCCTGCTAGGCAGTAGGATGATCTCGAGACCCTGTTCATAAATACATAATTAATACATGGCAAGGTTAGGGACTAGTTGCGTTTAATACTCTTGTAATAGTAGACTATAATCCAAGTAAAGTAATCATAACCTTGATCTGTTCATGTCAATGTATTGTTCTGTTCAAACATAGAGGTATTGTAATAAATGTATTTAGTAGAACCCTCTTTCTTATTGAACAGCTGTCTGTAGTTACTACTCCCTGTTGGCCCTCTTTCCTAAAAAGTTGTGTTGTATGGTAGTATTGAAGGATCTGAAAGCAGTAAGGATAAAGTAAGAGAGAAACAAGAGTTATTAAGAGTTAGGGATAGGGACAAATCCTACAACACAATGGTGGTTGTGTAAAAAGGTATTTATATACATTAAAAAAATTCAAACCTATTTTCTAATATACACAGATTGCAAACAAGAAATACTAATCATTTTACTTGTAAAATACTCTTTGTGGCGCTTGTGCGCAGAATTGTACATCCTTGATATTATTTGTTTTCGACGGCATTACAATGGTGGCCTGCTGTGGTATTACACTCTCGAAGCGTACTCCGCTGTAGTAAAGTGTGATCGCACTTACAATTTCTCATGTGAAAGGTACAATATTGAGCATTAGTCTGCTCTGTGGAAACTGGAATTCCTTTAACGCAGATGAATTATAAACAATAACAATCATTCTTATGGGTTTCTGAACACTGCATTACCCATTAATAAAATAAAAATATATGCAAAAAGTTAAATAATGGAATGTCGCTACCAGCCTGCTGAAGTGGGTATTGTACGGATCTTAAAATGTATTACATTTTTACAAAAGAGGAAAGATCTGTCAACAGCTGTCTTACCTGTATCATAATTGTGTTTATGATAAATTACTTACACAGTACAGTAAACAATATATGAAAGGAGAAGCGTTTGTGGGTTTCTATATCAGGAAATATTTGAATACAGTGGGAAACTTTCGTCTACATAAGCATAACTGTAAGAGCCCGCCAGTGGACACGAACACGTGTCTGGATGGCGCCGTTGGCAGCCCTGCTTCCGCTGTGGCCCCAGCTGTAAAAAATGCACAGTGCAGCAGGAGAGTGGCTCCGGCAGTGGCTGGGAGGTTGGCACGCCGTCGCCGCCCAGTCATAACGGCCGGCAAGTGGTACCCCTACTATAAGAAATGCATAGTGCAGCATAAAGTGGCGCGCACACACTGTTCAGTTTTTGCAGTGGGTGGGTGGCAGGCCTGGTCGCTGTTACCACCCACGATGTAGTAGTGGGCGTGTTCTGGCCCCATCAAGGGCAGTGACGTCTCTGCACCGTGGTTCCGCCATACTGGGACGTTGCTCAGCTAGACGTGGTTTCCTAGTGCCGCCATGTAGCGCGTCCGGAGGTCACAGTTTATGGCCTCGTCAATGTAGGAATGGCACATTCTGAATTGTACATGAATACATACATACACTGTAACAAAAATATTACACAATTACCCCATGAACTTGTAAATATTTAATTAACATGAGCTATATTGTCATTTCTAGTGGTGACTGTGTTAAACCATGGTTCGTCTGTTTTATTCACTATAATTTTCAGGGTGGAGGGACCCGAAATATCTGTTACATGAAATGGCCCCTCATACTTAAAAGAGAGAGTTACAAAGCTGTCGATGTGTGCATTATAGCATACAATTTCCACATACAACGTATTCTTATTAACCTTATTAAATAATGCCCTGCAGGCGAGTTTTGTCCGTTCTCTTTCATCAACATGAGGAACAGAACTGGCTGCCTCGTTACCTGGTTTTTTTTTTAAACTGTTTGCTGGCACCGTGACGAACGGAATGACTGTCGCCTCTATACGGGATGTTTCTGCGATTGTGATTTGGTGCTGGCTGGTAAAATCTGGTGTTGTCGTCCTGCCTCCTGTTATCTCTCTGGCGTTGGTTAGAGTAGATGTTGTGAAGACACCTCTGTTGACTGTATTGTGGGCTGGGATGTGCAGAACATTTTTTTAAACACAAAAACTGGCTGTCTCATGCCTTGTGGCGTGTAAGTAGGTTTGTATCTGTCCTTACGGTCATACTTGTATGTGTGAAACTGTTGGGTGTGTGGTTGACTGTATCTCACAAAAGGCCTACCCTTTTGCATACCCCGGTATGGGCCTGACGTCTGTGGTGTTTGGTCTTGATTCTCGCGATGAGAGATAGATAAGCTCATTATTTCCTGCTTCAAATTAGCGATCTCATTGTGGAGTGTGTGCTATGGCCTGGTGATACCT
Organism: Dryococelus australis; assembly: GCA_029891345.1. Lineage (NCBI taxonomy): Eukaryota > Metazoa > Arthropoda > Insecta > Phasmatodea > Phasmatidae > Dryococelus > Dryococelus australis. The sequence goes on along the minus strand of CM057009.1, from coordinate 686,935 downwards.
GTAAAGGCTGAACTCAACCCTTTTTAAATTTGCTAACATCTTCGGTTTGGTGTCATTGTCTAGGCCAATTATCTTGTCCGCAACAGATGGCAGTAGCGACTTTCACAGGATCGTGAGAAAATCTGCGTCGCTAACAGTGGGGTTGTACTTCCTGCGGTAAAATAGTATGGTCTCGACATGTTGCATACATCCCTCGTTGACTGCCTGCCGTTTCTTATACAAAAGTTGTTTTTTGTTTTCAGTTTGCGCTGTGGACGTGAAGATGGCTTTTAATTGTGCCTCAATTTGTGGCCAAGCGAGTTGGTCTCTGTGTATGAGGTGAAAGTTCTCAATAATGTGTTTTGCTGTGCCCTGGAGGTAAAATCTAATTCTTTTGTATTTGTCGGATTCACTCCAGCTGTTTATTTCCCTTGCTGCTTGAAACTGTTTTAAAAATTCTTCTTTATCCTCGTGTTTTTGTCCCCTAAAGGTGGGAATTTTTTCTTGCTGGCTGACTACAATACGCATGTGTGGTGGGTCATTCATGTTGCAGTAATGTACGTGGTCTGTGTTTGTGTGTGTGAGTTTGTGTATGTGCGGTTCTACGTGTTCGTATATGTGGTGTGAAGCTATTTTACTACGAGTGTTCATAAAATAAATGGTATCTGTACGTCGCACACTGAGTTCTTATAGTTAATTTTCTAAAACTACACGCAGTCTACTGATTTGCTTCTCAAAAGCACACACTAAAGCACTATGCATTAGGAGACTTTTATGAAACTACTGGCCGAAGAGCAGCTCCATCAAAGCATAAATTAAGATTCTAAAAAGCAAGCACAATACAGTATAATATTAACTGGGTGCAGGCGGGCTCTATGTGCATCGCTGGTTGCGCGAAGAATTGCAATATACGCAAGGCCGTCATGATTACAAGTACTGACTTGCGCTCCTGATTCTGCTTCATGCGTGGCTGCGGGGATGAAAATTTACCATGGCCTGCCTGGTCACCTGTGACTGAAATTGAACTTTGCAACCACCTATGACTGTAACCTTACAAGAAAATCAAAAATAAGGGTTACTAATTTCCTTAAAATACTAACTCCTGGCATACAAGAGGAAGGATTCAACATGTGTCTAAACCACCGTAACACTCTTTACTGGGAATGCCTACTAGATATGTCACTTTACTCTGGTGTAGAAGGTAAACTCAGACGGCTCAATAACACAAGAATAATTACAAAAGCTACAAATTATTTTATTCCTTCTTATACAATAAGGTTATTGAGCGTATTAACAATCAAATACAGAATTAATATTATCTTGGAATATCTCAACAAATAATATAGAATAAAACTTGACACTTCAAATCTACAATTACATTAACAATTATTATGCTCATAATAGGGGACCTCTAGGGTTCGCTGCGCATAATATCACCTCCGGATCTATTCTGCACCCAGAACCGAATTTCTCCTTATCATTGTCGTGCTGTAGTGGATGGTCCATCTGGACATGTCTGTCCCAAGACATCAATATCACGACTCGCCCTGCAATGTTGCAGTCACGAGATCCCGAGCCCACCTCCGGCATCGAAGTTGCCCTCGTAGTGGTACCAGCAGAGTGGATCAAAGAGTGGGGGCTGTTGTCAGGCCCCAGCAGCCTTTTATAGTTTGCCACTGGCCTACTTGCAGGAACGCCTTTCGCCACCCTCACTCTCCTCAGCTCCCCTCCCAAGAAATGCACCAGAACAGCACTCATGGTGCGGGTTCGACTCCCGTGCCCACAACAAGAAGTACACGGTGGATACTTACATGCACAAGAAATAAGGGTGACCATGTACACTTTATATCCAGAGACATTTATTACAGAGGAAGGTCCAATTAAATTGCACTAGGCATTACAAACAAAGGTCACAATGAAGATTAAACAGTACTAAAGCCCCAATAGGCAAATCAAATTAGTTGATGCCTCATCTGACTCTGTTTGAGGTGATAGCAAACGATACATCAGTAAAAAAGGCTGTATGGCATAGCAATTAATAATGGGCTCTTCATTTGACAGAAGGGCCAAGCTGGCTGCACGCAGCAAATAAAAAGTTTTAAAACAAATAATGTGAATAGAATTACCATATTGATGAAGCCGTCTCACATTTTTTGGCATGTACCCATCTGACTTGAGCTCAGAAAAAAGAGTGCCCAATGGCCATTGGAAGCAGTGACATGTTCTGCACTGAAAGTGGTGCCCTCTTAGCCAAGTACAAGTATGAAGGATGTATTGGTGCACCATGCACAACTTACTGACACATGGAAAAGCATGCATCATGAGCATCAACTTTTAGGATTAGCTCCCTATCCCTAACTCTGTATTATACTCTTCACTGTTACTCCAAGCCAGTTGGCTGCTGCTAGTCAGCTTAATATCTAGAACTCTGTAGGATAGGAAGACCTACGGGGTGTTAGTAGCTTTCGATGGCTAAACTAATAAGTAAGACTCCTTATATAAAACACGTTTATTACTAAAACCTCTATACTCAGACGTAACAATACATTTTACTTTATAATGAGCTGTAAACAATAATCACTTTACTTCGATATACTCTTACAATGATTAACACATTAATGATTTAATCCCTAGCCTTGCCCGATTATTATTCAGTTAAATGATTTTAATAGGGCCTCGAGATCTAGGATGACACCTAACCACCAAGCCGGAGTTATGCTCACCATATAATGTAGAACTGTAGAGTGCAGTGCGGCCTGGAGCTCCTCCAGACCCTAGTATTGGTTGCCCTCGTCTTCGTGCCACTCCGGCACACACGTCATCGCTTCTCAATCACACTCTTGGTTCTGGGAGGGTTGGGGTACGGCGTGCTAACCTTTTATAGACCAGTGACATTATGTCACCCAAGGTTTGTTGTACAAAGAGGGGGCTCGCAAGTACTCTATAGTCTGTGTTTCCTTAGCTCCTCGTGTGTGGCCCTCAAGCGCCCACCACAAAGCACTGCTTAACATGCATTTTGTGTGCATGCTAGCTGTGATGGACTTTCATTGGCTGAGGGATGAGGTTGGATGTTGTCAAGCCCTGTCAAATTAATTATCTTAAATGGCAAACAGTCAGAGTTTGGAGAGACCAAAGTCCTTGCAACAATAATACTGTCTGGTAGGATGCCACCTTTTTCAGCTGATTCAATGAATTCCAGACGTTCCGAAAATTTCCAGTCATATTTGCCTGCAATAACAATTTCGCTAGAAGCAGGCAGCACTATGGGCTGACAACAGATTAATGGCTGCTCATTGGCAAGGATAAATCTTACCATGTTGACACTACCAACTCTGTATTGCCTTCTCATTGCATCCCCAGTATAGTGTCAATGCAATTCCTCAGCCTATGTAGTAGATAAAACCCCAAATTACATGTATCCTTTGTTTCCACCATGCCAATATTGTACTTTAGGCTAATCTCACCTAGCTTCAGGTGTGCCCTTCTCTTACCTCTAACTGGTGTGATCTTGCCTGTTACGGTAGTCAAATAGTACTGTTATATGCTGCCATCAGATTACTACTGTGGGAAAAACCTGAGGATATCTGGTCTTACCACAGTTTTGTTCATTCCTTAGTCTTTGAAAATCTGACAAGGCACATTATTCAGGCTCACATCTACCAATGTGGCATCTGAGTCCTGTTTTACTGAACATACCTGTAGGAACATTGGGACCTTTCCTTCCACAATCAACAACATTTCTCTAATGAAGATTTGTGTTTACAAGTTTTTTGGAGGTTGTGATGATCCTATGTAGTATTATGTATATTTAATGTATGGGAGACACCTTAATTTAATGTAAGAGCTTCTTGTTTTATATAATTTTTACAATTAATTAATTCACCTACCATTATATCATATTTTTCAGATTAAATCAGTTGTTTGTAATGTAAGATTCTGTCGGGTGACGAACAACTGAAAACTGTGAAGAAAGAGGCTGGCCATTTCTGGCTGCACACGTGTTGTCCAGGCAGTGAAGGGAGCTCTTGCCTCTCCACCTCTCTCTTGCCCCTGGCCGTCTGTCATGGATGGATGATTTTAGTTCACAAGTGATAACCAAATAAATATATGTATGTATAATCAGGAGTTTCATGTAATTTTGAATGTTATATTAATGTAAAATAAATTTTTCACAAAAAAAATGTGTATTGTGTTTAGGCAAACACACACAATATTCCCAGAGCACCAAACCAATAGGAACATGTAGAGAGGGTGAGGCAATAATCTTACGCCAAGATGCAGTGGGATGTTTTTCGTTGTCTGGGGAGATAGGACTGATGCAAGAGAGACAGAAAGAGGAAGTAGGCCTCTCCGAGTTCTATCCTGGCCGGTACACTGTAGAAGCAAATATTTGTCGTGGTGACACCATGTACAGCCCCACGATACATCTACAGAGGAGCGTGTGTTGTTTGCAGACCGTAGCTATAGTAATATATTTATTTCTGTATTAATTTTCTAAATTAAGACCTGACAAGTAAACATCCCCAATTGTGTTGCATGGGATTGTCACAATAAGTCAGTACAGGACAAGTAATTTACCATCTATTTATTGACTGAGCTATCTGAGGCATAAATAACCCACCTAAACAGTATTCATTACCTCTATTAACATACAGTAACAGTGATACCATGACGTAAATGGAGTGTCACAACTGGGAGGGACATCATAAGGTGTTACACTGAAACATGCCTCTCGCTGCCTTCTTTCCTGATGCTGTTTGTGTTGCTGCTGCTATTTTGGGCTGCAGGCTGTCAGGTGCCCTGGCTGTCCAAATGACCAACATTCTGGCTGCCCAGGTGGACAGTGACGAATCTCTGTAGCACAGACCTCTGGAATTGGTGGTCATGCCCAAATTCTTCAGTATCTTTTTAATGCAGCTGTACTCATTGTCTTTACTCAGTGTTACTGCCAGCATCAAACATCAGTTTGCAGACACCTATCTTGTTGCATCTACCTCCATTGAATCCTGCATGGTGTGAGGTGCAGCCAGGCATATTATTTGCCACACCTCTGTGTCAGTGATAGTATTGATGAAGAAGCAAACTGCACTGATGTTGCGTACTTCCTTAGGGCACCCTTCCTGAGACAGATGAGATAGCCATACAATTTAACCCTTGTCATTGGATGTATCTTCACAGTTAGGCATGGTGGGCACCTCGCAGGTATTGGTCACCAAAATGCAGCTCCAAGGTTAACACCAGTGTGGGGTACTTGGTTGTAATTCTGGCAGGAATTGTTGGTCGACGTGATACGCGACAGGCATATAATATTTTGATTTTGAGAGTCACATCAAGGTTCATTGGCTATTTTTAGACATTATAGCATTTTGCAAAGCCACGATTGGACCACGTTTACTGGATGCAATATTCAGGCAGTATAAATAGGGTAAGTGCTGCTTTATCATCATCACAGTATTATAGTTCGCACAAGTTTTTCACAAGTCATGAGAAATTCGTTCAGTTGTCTTAGTTTATTCTTCAAGACAGTTTAGCGATGTAGTGTTCATGCAGGGCATTAAGTGACCCCGCTGCCATTTTATCTCTTGCTTTGTTTTCCTTTTTTTTTTTTTTTTCTATGGGTGTCAATTGTTTTTGAAGAGACTGTAATAAACTCCAGTGAACATTTATTTCATCTTTCACTTATTTTCTGTTGGCACTTCTGTCATCTACAAACTTTCAAGTGTTTTAAATTCTGAATCTCAAAATTTCCACTGAGGTAGTTTGAGCTAGTGTTTGCTGCAGACTGCCATGAACACGTTCAGCAAACATTACAAGTTCAACAGACATTTTCCTTGTTAATATTCATTGAACTCTTAATTTTGTGGCTTAATGCTAATATTTTTTTAACAAGTTTATCTCACTAATTAATTACCTACTCTATAACTTCATATACAAATTGATTATTGAACAGATTGTAACAGGCTACTGTCCTGGCATCGTAGTTCTCAATAAACACCAATGGACTAGCTCAGAGTGTATTGGAGACTTTGACTACATAATAATGAAAGTTTGTTGATACCAGGATTGCTAATAAATAAAAGAAGAAGTTAAATGTTTACTGGAGATTTATTGTCGTCTAGGCAAAACAAACTATTGACACTCGTAGATAACGAACAAACAAAAAAAGCAAGACATAATGGCAGCCTTCATAAAACAAAACTTCTCACTTCAAGAATTACAAAGACAAGAGAGAATAGTTACTTTTCTCTCCTGGCCCCCTATTGACTTCTCGCACCAACGGAAAATAAATTTAATAGATATTTGAACTGGAATGTCCTAAATACAAAAGAAGGTTATAGTTGCGGTCGCTGGTCGGTGCGAGTAATGTGATCACTCGTTGCAGGCTGTCTGACTGACAGCTGACAAATGATCGTGCTGCTGCGACGAACTGTTGGGATACCCAAGAAAGGTTGTGCTTTCCTATATATTGGTAGAAAGTTTCCTCATTGGAAACATATTGTTTTCAAGCAGTTGGTCACGTCAGCTAAAGGTGACCTCTGTTATTTTCTCGTTTCACCATGTCGTGCCTTGCGGTGGCAATGTTTTTAGTTTACTAACCCAGTGAAAAGTAAGAGATGTGTTTATCGTCCTGTGATGTCTGTTGTTGACGTCTATTACTAACTGCTGAAATGAGGAAATAAAAATAACAAATTTGGAAAAATGAAAATATGTGAAGTACAAACACGTCATTTCCATGATCTTTCAAATAATACATGAATTACTTTCCTTGACTGAAATATAGACAATTGCAATACTTCTCGAATATACCAATTATATATATATCTAGCTGCAATACTACAAGATGCCTCCATCTCACTTCTGATACCAGTATAACAAATTACCTAGAGCATATTCAGGCTTGGGAGAGGATAGTGGTTGTAATTTTAATCAAAATAAATAAAAAGACTTAAGTTTTATAATGTATTTACAGTGCTGTATAAATACATGTAGCTATTATCTACAAAATATAACTATTCCTACAATTAATATGTAGGTACTATTTTTACCAGAGATTGCAATTTTTTTATACAATACTCCATTATCATTTAAGTCCTTAAGACTGACCTAATGCCACTTAGTTACTCAATGAATTACATACATGCAGTAAAAATTCTTAATTTACATAATCCAAATGTGTGTCAATTAAAACAAGTCCCACTTCCTTACTGTCCAAAAGGTCAGTCCCAGTCTTTGCTTTCCAGAAAAGTTGCACTCTGAAGCACCCACTCACTCTATATTTGTTAGTCACTGCAATACCACCTGTTGTCTCCTGATTTTCCCACATTATACACACTTAGCACTAATGGTCAATCAAGTCTGCCGACACTGAGACATGGCTTTGGTGACTAGTTGAAATTACTTAGCATAGAATGTTACTCGCACCTCAATTGGAGGTGGATGCCAGAAAATTTGCACAATGGCTCATAGGTCGTTGATTTTTCCTCGCAGACAGGAATGACAATAGCCTTTCAGGCATTATGCAGCATGTTTGGAGGTACCCCTCTCATTCACCAAACACAGATGGTCATCTGGAGGAGTGACAACTGCTGGGCCTGTGTTGGGAGGAGAGTGGTAGTAAAACAGCCCACTTACTGATGTGGTCATGCATAATGGTATATTGCAGAAATATTAAATGTTACTGAAGGAAATTGTTGTGAAATACAGGAAAGTGTATCATTTTGAAAGGAGGGATTTCAAAACCTGTATTCTATTTTAATACAAAGTAGCCAACTCATGAATTACATAATGGAGGTTAAACTTATGTAAACAATTATTATTTTCTTAATTAAATTACAGTTTGTGGTGTACAAAATGTTTTAATGTTTGCTGGAGCTATCAGTTGTAGTTTTTATGTTACACAGTTAGGAATATTAAAAATATTATAAATGTTGTTCTGTGTGAAGTTATACTTTAAATTAAGCTTTGTAGAGATTTTATTGTTATAAGACAACTCAGTGGTAGTAAATCCGATAGTAGTCATGGCTATTGGTCACCCATAACCAGCTGTGACAACAGGTAGCATTGTCTCTTACTTTGATATCATCTTTGAGCAGAGATTCCAAGTTAAACGGGATAGTGGATTTTACCAATGTCAATACCGCCCTCTCTTAAGTCAGAAGACACTATCATGAGAAAAGTCAGTATTGAAAATGTTATTTCATATATATTTTGCATGTGTATAAAATTGCATTTGTTTGATGTGCGATTTAGTACATAACGTCAGTGTATCAATCTGTATATCGTGGTGTGCGACTGATCGGTCATCAAATACGTTGCATATTTTTTAAGAAATTTGTCACTATATTAAAGACTTTTGCATATATTTTGTTATCTTCGGCCTCCAGACAATTGCAAAGTGAACTACATTAGTTATATTAATTTACCAGATATTTTAATGATTAAAAGTTAACAGTCAATTAATTATAAAATTAACTAATAAGTTAAAAATTACACATGTTTTTAAAAATTAATTTTAATCTTTAATTTTTTTTTAAATTTTAATCCCAAGTATGCTCTTTTTCCTGCATTCTCTCACATACAATTTCACAGCTATGATTTTACTAATTTCTTTAAGATTTTATAGTGAATAATGTACCAAAATTCTAGTAAACATCTTTAGATTTTTGGTCTACATTAGCTGACTAAAACTTTATTCAGGCTGTATTTTAACAGGCAATAATTTGAAATGTATAGCATCAAAAAACATCATACTACACAGACATTCTGTTACTATACTGGTGCATTTAACTTATTCTGCAAATAAATTTTGACTAAAATATCTTAGAATTTCGATGAAAATTCCATGTGCTTAGTTATTTTTAAAACACAAAACAGGCTGCCTGACAGATTAAGCTAAGTACTGTAATTTGAAAATATAAATGTAAATGAAAGTTAGGTAATTATTCACATTAATTAATTTCTTATTTCTTGTTTAATAATTCAGTTTGTCATTGAACTAAGTTTCATACTAACAGTGTAGTTATAAAAACAATGATGTGTATGTTTCAGATTCTAAATGCTGCATATAATGTTGAAGTTAAAGCTGCAACCTCATCCTCGCTCTTGCATTCATTTCTTGAAAGATTGCGTACAATGTTTCATGGACTACAGCTACCATGGATTGCTGTACCAAGATTAGATGCTGCATGGAGGAAGAAAGTAGCAACGGATATCTTGAATTCACTGAATTCTGCACGACTGGCAAGAAGTATCTCTGCACAAGTTAGCATTTATTGTATCTTTTAGAGTTAGGGGTATCCTGTAAATGTTGCATCTAGGCATGACATACATATTTTAGAGTTGAGGGTTTTAAATGCTAGAATACAAGGGGTGAAAAAAACAGTTTTAAAAAATTAATATCGTTTTTTTTGGTTACACCAGATTTTTGTTTTTCACTGCATTTAATTTCAGATATCTGTTTTTACTGGATGCAATATTCAGGCAGTATAAATAGGGTAAGTGCTGCTTTATCATCATCACAGTATTATAGTTCGCACAAGTTTTTCACAAGTCATGAGAAATTCATTCAGTTGCTTAGTTTATTCTTCAAGACAGTTCAGCGATGTAGTATTCATGCAGGGCATCGAGTGACCACGCTGCCATTTTATCTCTTGCTTTGTTTTCCTTTTTTTTTTTCTATGGGTGTCAATTGTTTTTGAAGAGGCGGTAATAAACTCCAGTAAACATTTATTTCATCTTTCACTTATTTTCTGTTGGCACTTCTGTCATCTACAAACTTTCAAGTGTTTTAAATATTTAATTAACAGATTTAAAAAATCTGAATTACATATAGTTATCTTTTGAACTTAAATATAAAATTAATATATATATATATATATATATATATATATATATATATATATATATATATATAATATATATATATATATATATTGTTATTTAAATATTACAATATTAGTTAACAAGGGGAAAAAAACTGGTATGTAATTGTATGATACCATACAATGCAGTAAAAAAAACTATGTAACTAAACCCTTTGAATGAAAAGCAGTTAAATTCTCCCACTTCAGCTTACTGGTTTATAAAAAAAATGTATGCAGCAAAAGATTAATACATACACATTTGTTTTGTTTAATTTATATTGTTATAATATTTAGTGATAATAGTTTCACATCACTATTAATTACTTTAAACAGAATACTTGAATAGAAGCTTACTCTATGCCTTATACATTATGCAATTTTCAATATTGAATGCCTAATGATGAAAATATTCTTTCATCACTTACTGAAGTATGTGCTGTAGGTATACCCTACCATTAATGAAGAAAACTTTGTCATGAAATTTATTAACTGCTTTCGTTTAACATTTCTACCACTAAACTGGAACTCTTTAAATGGTGAGCTTTTCAATCGAAATTTGGCAACTGTTGGGGAAAGTAAACTTGATGAATACTTAGATGTTGCAAATTCAAATGCTGCGTTTTTTTTTTCTCTTTTAGTTAAATCAAGTATTGACTTCATTTCTTTGGATCAAACATTTGAACTAAGAAATGAGCTGCTATTAGTCTCTTCCACTCATTTAGTGACTCAGAAATAACTATGTTGATTGTTTTAACAATTATGAACGCCATTGCAAACACGTTGACGTAGTTTCAGTAAACCACCTAGGCAAAATGAAATAACTTGGATTAAAATATAACTTATAATAAAAAAACATTAATAAAATTAATAGGAATGAAAGAGCCTGAGTTCGCTATTGTCGACAAATATGTAACATACATATAATTGCAAGAGGAATTATGTCAGAGAAAAATAACAGAATGACACAACACATTCAAAATTTAACATACATGTAATTCCGAGTAGGAATGTAGTCAGGTGACACCAGAAAAATGACACAACACAACCAGAAATGGTGGCCAAACAGACAAACAATAAGTATGGAATATTAAGAATATTACGAAAAAACTGGATGAACAATAAGGATAGTGCAAATGAACATAATGACTGGAACAGATGTCAATATAGACAACACAACAATGACAATACAGACAAAAAATATCAAGCTTCCTTCGACGAAAACAGTTGCAAATTTTCGAGAACTGAAATGTGTTCCCATCTTCAGGCACACAGTCAGAGAGACACCTACAAATAATGTGGCTGAAGAAGGGAACGTATTTCAGTTCCTGAAACGTCATTGAAAAAGCTTGTTATGGTAAATTTTAAGAATATGGGCTTTTCTGAAGAAAAAAGAATCTCGGAAAGTGGTATAATTCCACTCTATTAATTACACAGAACACGAATTTACTAGGGGCATCAACATTTGACCAACAGAAACCCCAAAAACAATTGTGGGGAGGGCTATGAAGATCAGGGAAATTGTGGGTTAAAATGGGTGAAAAATATGTAAATAATGTAATATTTATTCATGAAAATACATAAAATTGCAACAAAAAAAACCAACTAAACATTAACTAAATAGACAATATTACCAATACAAGATACAAATACGATAGTGGGAAGGGCTATGAATATCAGGGAAATTGTGGGGTAAAAAAAAATATAAAATATGTACATTTTCAATATAAACTTTTACCCCTCGATTTCCCTCCAGTTCATAGCCCTCCCCACTATTGTATTTATAAATTGTATTGGTAACATTGTCAATTTAGGTAATGTTCAGTTCCATCTTTTTGCAACTAAACATGTTTCCATGAGACAATATTACAGTAATATTACAAATAGTATAAAAATATGTTCAATTGTAAAACACACACATCATTTCTTAGTGCAAATAGGTTACACATGACAATAATTTATGGGGAAACTTCAAGCTTTGCTGATACATGACACGTCGCGTCACCACCTAAAGAAAATTGCTGGTGCGCCTTGAATCACTGTTTTGGGATTGACTCCCCTGCTGGCGCTGGGACTCCGGCTTGGTGCATAATGTATGTCTACACTTGTATAGTATTTTTGAAATTTAACGTATGTTTGTCAATAAATATTACATTATGTACATATGTTTCACTCATTTTACCCCACAATTTCCCTGCTGTTCATACTCCTCCCCACTATCGTTTTTGGCTTTTCTATTGGTCAAATGTTGATGTACCTAGTAAAGTTGTGTTCTTTGTAATTAGTGGAGTGAAATTATACCACTTTCTGAGATTTTTATTTCCAATAAATTAATTTAATTTTGTTAATACTCACTGAATCACTCACAATTCATATGGGGTATATGATTACTCACACAACAATGTCTGTCCATTTGACCACACTATACAGACACACTAATCACTGCACATATATTATAATGTACCTTTTCCCTTGCTATAATAGCATAGAAAAACTTATAATTTCATACAGTTATTATATCTAACACTTCAAACAACATGAATTGCAATAAAACATGTGTTTAATCACTTGTAAATCCGAAACTTCAGACAGGACACAAATCAAAACAACTTCCGGCGATTTTCCACAATCCACCTGACGTCAACCAACATGGACACGCAGTGTGTTGAAAAAATAACATGGCCTTATACATTGCCTCTTATAAACACCATCTCTGAACAGGGCTCTGTATCATCTACTATATCTATATTTATTCTACTAGTAATACGTTTTAGCCTCTCGTCAATATAGACCAGGTAAGCCTCGAGTAATTCACCAGAATTGCATAATGTTCCGACATTGCTCCATACCTGTGTTGGTTACCTGTATTACCTCAGCGCCACTATATATATATATATATATATATATATATATATATATATATATATATATATATATATATATATATATATATATATATATATATATATATATATATATATAATATATATATATATATATATATATATATATATATAAAGATATATATATATATATATATATATATATATATATATATATATATATACACATATATATACACACACACACACATACATGCATACATACAATGTCAATTACACTTTAAGCATTAAATATTTGTTGCAAACTGTATTCTCACGTGTAAAACAATTCAGCAACCCTATATAAATATATTCTACGTAAATTATACGTATTTTATAGCATAAATACAGCAATCTTGATCACCCTACTTGCTATCACATTTTATTAATTTTTTTACAGAAAACTGCTTGAAGTCCCTCCAAAATTCCTAGTAATTATGATTACTTATAATCATTTCTAACATATCCAGGTATTATTTTTCCAATTTCCAAAAAAGCCCCTATTCTTAAGAATTACCCTTGTTATTTTTTGTTTGTATTTTCATTGTTGTATTGTTAATTTTTATATATGTTCCGACCATTGTACTCATTTGTGCTGTCATCGTTGTTCATCCAGTATTCTGTAATATTTTTCATATTCCATATTTATTATTTGTCTATTCGGGATGTAGTGTGTCATTTTTCTGGTGTCATCTGACTACAGTCCTGCTCAGATTTATATGTATGTTACATTTTCAGTGTGTTGTGTCATTCTGTAATTTTTTTTTCTTACTTAATTCCTTTTGGGAATTATATGTATGTTGCATATTTGTTGATAACAGCTTACTTGGACTCCTTCATCCCTATTTATTGTATTTATGTTTTTGAATCTGAGTTATTTTATTTTACTACGTAGGTTTTCTGGGACTACATCAAGGTGTTTGCAATGGCATATTTCAGTATTTGTTCAAACAAAAAAATAATGTGGTTGCATTACTGACATGTCTTGGGGTCTCACTCGGTCAGGCTAACAGCTAGCTCGGATTGTAAAGGGTGCCAGAAGGGGTTGGTTGGAGTGTGCTCCAACACACATGTTGGGAGGGGTAGAAAATAAATTATGACTAGAAGGATTCATACCATTCACAATAACTTCTGGGTATTTTAACTCCCAAGATACCAGTGAGACAACATAGTATTCTGTGGTCCCAGCCATGGAAATGCTGTACAACTGCCACACAAATGAGGGATTAAAGATGACAGAACTGCAATGGCACTTTAATTAATAAGTAAAATGTTTCCTGTGTTGTGTGATAATTTATGTCATAGGTATGTCTGTCCTGTCCAGCCCTCACAAGTTAAAAGTTATCTGGCCATGGAGGGAGGAGGTCTCAGCCTACCCTTCTGCGCCGAACTAGGATGCCGAAAGAGTGGCGCTTGGAGACAGGCCAGAACTAGATATGGAAGGCGGTACATCAAACATCTTCCTTATGGAAGGTCATCAGAAGAACAATGTATGTGATCACTTAGGTCTCTCTTGCTGTCCTTGGCATGTCAGTTTGCAGTTGCTGATTTCCGATTAATGGTATCTGCTCCCATATCACTTCCCAGTCACTGTAGACACTGTCAGAGGACACAATGTGGGACACCATTAACATCCCTGGGACATGTTTACGTAGAAACGTGCAGAAGATTCTGCCCTTGTCAGGTCTAGCAAGTGGAAGTAGGTCAACACCATCCATACTGTCTCATCTGTGCTGGGGTCACCCACAAGTAGCCTGTTATAGGCCCACTGCAGAACCAGGCAGTGCACCTCACATGGTATGAAGGTTCACCGGGCAGCCATAGCAACTGGTGGTCAGGCCTGTAAGACTTCCCCCTCAACTGAGGCTATGGATTTCCTGCCATGTTAGTACTTCCCTTTGAGGCATTGAGCTGTACCCAAAAGACATGTGTCTAGTGTATATCTAGTATGTGTCTAGGCTGAGATTGTATGTTTTGTGGGTTGGTTGTGTCACCATCACACATCATGTGGAGCTTTGTAGGTGTCATAAGGTCTGGTTTGTTGGGTGGGCCACCATAGATTCGGTGGCAGGATCCTTTCCCAGATGCTGTCATTGACCAGGATGATGCTGGGGTTCCTCAGTGGTGCATGGGCCAAGTTATGTTTGTGGCCCATAATGTGTGTGGTGTTGAAATCCTACTGGAGCAGTGCCCATCACATCAACTTAGTGTGCTGGTTCTGTATTTGGCCAGCCAGAACAGGGCCTGGCTGCCCGTGGCAAAGGGTGAATGTAACACCCTCCAGATAATCAATAGTACCACATGGCCTTAGACCTCATCAGTCTGCACCACCAGGAAGCATACTGAGTCCTGTCACATCAGCATTGGGCAAGCGCATAACAGTAACTTAAATTTTTCCAGGCTGAAATCTGTGGTCTCTGTCCACTGGTATTAATGCTTAGTTGGTAACAAATCCATCAAGTGTGCCACCAGCTTTGCGAATATTTTGTAGATGATGCTGAGTGGGTGGAATTCAATGACATGTATAGTCTGTTTATGGTTTTTTCACATTTTCTGAATCAAACCTTTGGAATATCACCCCCTGCATAAGGTTTTTTCCTAAATATGCCATGTATCATAAGCCTTGTGTACGTGTGTTGAGATGAAAGTATCTTATTTTTTGTGAAGTTGAACTTTTAATTACATTTTATAGATAAATTGTAATATTTCATTAATAATAAATATGAAAATACATTGACAGAAAATAGGTCTGTTTGTAATACCTAGTAAGAAATAATTCTCATTCAAAATATCATTCAACTGAGTCCGCAGGAAGGCCATGCACTGTCATTTTAGTGTAATTTTCTATACTTAGTTGAGCTTACATGGAGTGGAGGAATACCCTGTAAGTAAAACATTGGTAGGGGTTTAGAAAGGTTTGAAGTAACCATGAATGGACTATAGGTGTTTTTTCATTGGTCAGTTGCGCTCATCACTTACCATGTGACCCAAGAACTCAGCCCTGCCTTGCCGATGGGGCACTTTTGGTTAGTGCGGGTGAAGTCATGCTCATCCATCTGCTCTAGGACGAGTGTCAGATGGTTGTTGTACACCACACCTCTCGTAAGTATCCCTGGCGCAGGAACTACAAACATTAGTTGGGGACCAATGCTACTAGTTCTGCCAAACCTGAAACTACGCACAAGAAGCTTAGGAGAGAAGCTTCCATAGATTTGGTTATGTAGAGTGTTACCTGACACTAGAATATAGCAAAGTGGGCCGAGCCTAGATTCCAGCACCTTTAAGTTAGTACATATATGGAAATATAACCAGCATGTAAATCAATGATTTGTTATTTAAGTATATATAATTTGAAAACAAATGGGGGGGGTATATAATTAGTTACATATTGTTCACAAAACATAAATCATTAATAATGGCAAACAAGATTATAATTTGTGAAACAATAACAAATTAAATGTTTAACAACTGACATAAGCTACGTATTTTAAATGATTTATGTTTTACTTTTATAATAATGTAATGTTATAAATTTATAATTTTAATACTTGGGGTCCCAAAAATATCAGTTGGAGTACTACATGATATGTTATTTAAAATATTAATTTAAGTGGTTTAAATTTTTAAAAATATATAATTCTTCATATTCTGTATGCTTCCAGACAAAAAAATTAAATCATGCTGGATGAGTGACTTGCACTGAATGCTGACACATACCCAAGGATATGCAGTATATAGATGGAATAAATAAAAATTAAGGCTAGACTTTCCTGCTGCTCTACCGCATGTTTGTGGTAGCACCCTCTCCAATGCCAAAATTCAGAGCCAGCCAGGCGTCAGTCAAGACACCCGAACACCATGAGCAGAAACGTGGAAAAACCTCAGCAAGGCATCTTAATTCCCATCCGGGCAGCTGCTAAGTAAGAGAGAAAATACACAAAAAAATTATATCCGGGGAACATAATAACAATTTACAAGATCGGGGCATAAAAGGAAATTAAAAGGAACTTACTAAGTGCTGTGAAAGTTGGATGATCAGTCCATATCAAATGAATGAAAAGAGAGATTCTTCAAAAAATTAAGCTACGTCATTATTATTCACGAGGAAGAAGAAAAAGGAAGGAGGCATTCTGAAAGTAGCAGTGACTGTCACAAATATTAAATCGCTTGACGCAACACCACTAACAATGACAAGTATTTTGTGATCTTACAAAAATTATAATTTATACAAAAAACTGGATAGAAAATTATAGAAAAATCAAAATAATATTTTCCACATCAAATTTAACACAATTACGTTTTTCTCAAAGGAAATCACTTTAAATACTTCTAACCTGATCAGATCACATTTGGAACTGGTCACCTATAAATTTTTTAATTACACCTTGACAGAAATATACAAATATTGCTGATTAAATACACAAAATTGTTGAAATGGTGGCAGTGACCTTAAACAAATATGATTGTACATGAAAATACATAAAAACAGAATAGTAGGTGCTAAAAAAAGACTTTGCCATTAAAAAAGAATGAATTCTCAAAAATAGAAAACAATAGAAGAAATTGTAGCGAGTGCATAAAATGTCACATACTCCTTCCCTTAAAATGATGCTGTTGGTCGGCGGGTTTTCTCGGGGATCTTCCATTTCCCCTGCCCCTTCATTCCGGCACCGCTCCATATTCACTTCAGTCACCTTCATTGGCTCTCAAGACCTCGCTGTTAAGAGCTGCCCAAATCTCTTCACTCACTCACTCACGCCTTCCCTTAAATGAGGCCATGGGATTCAATGGTGTGGCAAACACTGGCACACTGACACACACACACATGCGTGCACGCACACACACATGTTTATCAATCCGTTACTTGACAACATAAGGGTGAAAGGGAAAAGGATTCTATAGTAGACCTACACAAAATGTAACATTAATGGTAGCATTAGAAACAAATAGACAATGAGAACTATTTTTACGTAAAAGGGACTGACAAAAAATTAATCACAAAATTCAAAATATGATTATCCAGTAAAAAGGTAAAGTTCACAGTTATAGGCTATTCACGGTGAAGTGAGCACTTTTGAAAACCCTGTCATTTGGAATAATAGTCAATAAATATATTATAATTTAGCGTTAGACGTGAATTTCCGAGTGCGGTAGAATATACATGCTGTGTTTATTAATTACATGGAAATATTTTATTAAAAAGGTGGTTAAAGAATATAGAATGCCTGAAATAAAAAAAAGTAACTAGAGCCTCAAAAGTGCTCACTTTACCGTGAACAGCCTATATCTACATGTGCATCAAAGACCGGGAAAGAAGCTGGACATAGGGTAATGTTGCGAGTGTTGCAACGTACAAGTGAATGACGGTTAACAGTAGAAAGATTATTACAATCTGAAATAGTAATTAATAATTCCTGAACACTGAGTAACAAGTATCTGTGTAATTTAGAATTAAAAAAGAGAACCGGAGAAATATGATAAATTGCAAATAATTGCTTGACCATTACTTAGACAAAAAAACATATATAAATTTTCATTTACAACAGGTGCTGTAATTTAAAGTGGCAGAGTAATGACCTGTTGAATGTGTTTTAGTGTGTTCAAGAATTATTCGGTACTTAACAAGGTTGTACTTAACTTGAAATGTACACTGGTTTCAATGGCATGATGTCAATCTAAATTTCCAATCTGGCATTAATGAGAGCTTCAATGATATGGAGAAGCATAGCAATTATATAAATACTAAAACTCAATATGATCATCCCATCTAGAATGTCATATAATGCTAAAGAGAGGTTACAATACAATGTATTATGATGTTCCAAATACAACTTACTTAATTTTTTGATGTACACTGTGTTATTTATAATTCTGGCTTTGATTTAATAAAAACTATTTGATTACCCATGTTCGTTAAAATGTCATTCTCAGTGTTTATTAGGGAGCTCAGACAATGTTCCAGAATGGTTAAATCTTCACTATCTAAAGTGCCAAAAACATTTTCCAAAAATTTTTTCTCCAAGACTACTATGCACTCTTAGATCTGAATGGCAGTAATGAAGTTAAGGTATTAGTTTCAGACATATATGAAAGAAAACTATTTTTGAATTGTACCACAGTTAAATTAAAATTTTTGTAAAATGAACCATTATCTATAGGATGCCTGTTGTTCTCATGCACTGACACAACTGTATTTATCATGGTTTCTGTAAGTTCTGTGCACTCATCTTGCAAAGTATTTAAATCAAAATTCAACACCACTGACGCGTGCCGGGTTAAGTGGTAGCTGGCATGGTCACCGTGACTTTCTGTTACGTTATACCAAACACGCTGCATTACAAGTTTACTGGTTCAGTTTTCATTTAGTGACCGTTAACCTTGATGGGGCACATTGGTTGGTGGCTAGGCATAAAGTTTTCTACACTCGGTCTAACTACGGAGGTAATCGGCTGGCGGGAGGTGTCGGGGATACCTGGCTTACTTATACTGTCTTCGGCTGAAGGTGGTGTTGCTGATCACTGCTGGCTGGAACTGGAGGAGCAGACAACTGGCTGTAGGTCGGTGATACCGTGCTAGCCAACACGGTACCGTAGATACCAGGCGGCTGGCTGCTTCCAGACTCCAAAACCTGGGGTTGGAAACCCAGTGTCTCACCTTGGTGTACTTATATATGGGAGAGGCCAGTCTGTCTAATAGTCTGGTTAAAGCAGCACAGTCTTGTTCCACTTGCCTACTCAAAGTAGGAGGGGCTAATACAGACTACTGCTTGGCAGAGATATAGGCTGTCCTTTGCTCCTCTCTCTTTGAGCCGTGCCTTTTCCCAAAAGGCATAGAGGTTATCACGCCGCTGAACAATATAGGCTGTGCACCACAGACGCAATACAAATCCCTATCTTAGTGCAGTGGTTGTGAGCACGAGCTCGGTGCTCCAGAAGGCCCCCCGGCACCAGTGAGCTGACCAGAGGTGTTGAGCTGTATGTGCCGCCTTCCTGCCACTACTGGGTGTAGGTCACAACCGAGGCCAGGCCGTAACCCTCGAGCAAATACCCCCGCCAACACCTAGGTGCTCCGATAGGGATACAACTCAAGAGTACTGTCTCTCCCTGGTTGTATGAGTTACTAGTGATTTGAGGCTCTGCTGTTCTATCCCCAGAGGTCTAGAACAGATGGCCGTCGAGTGATGTGTGTGTTAGACTGGTGGATTCCTGATGGGGATCCACAGTCATAATCTAATTTGTGTAGTCAAACATCTGGTATCGGTCGGCAGTGCACGTGTCTGTTCCTAGCAGTCGTGGTGAAGAACTCTCTAGGAAGAATACCCTCAGTTAAAGGAATAATGCTGTATTTATTAATGGTGTAATAAATACAGTGACACATGCTATCTCCTAACCAAGTAGATGGTATGTAGAGAAGTAACCTATGCTGTACAGGTGTAGTTGACCTGGTCCTAGGCTATACAAGAAAACAAATAACTGACTGCTAATTATATTCTTAGCGTAGCTAACTAAACTGCGGGTGGTCTAGACGAGACAAATTAATTAAAAGGGATCACCTACTCTAGTAGTAAGGAGTGTGTTTGGCCCCTACCAGCAAGTAGAGGTGGTTACTGTTCCAGGAGGAATCAGTAGTGGAGGGTGTTGTAATGTTAGAAGATGAAGACCTTCTGGTTGGTAAAGGCTATCGGCAATGAAGAGCCTCTGGTAGACAGTGGTGGTTGTCGTCCAGAAAGCTCTCGTAATGGTTGCTGCAGAAAAGCATCTGGTGACTGCAATGGGAGTAGCCTCTGGTGGCTGCTGAAGACTTGGTGACTCATCGAAGGCCCCAGCACACAATGGTGGAGCAAGCTCAAGAATCAGGAAGAATAACGTGCGAGCCTGGGCACGCACTGACTTTTATAGTCCAAAGAACAGGTGCAGCGCCGGGCCGCAGTGGGAGGTGTGACGTCGCCTCATGATGCTCTTCTAGCACATCGATTTTCAAAGTGGGGGCGCCACCCCCCCAAGGGAGGCGCGACGACATGTTAATGGGGGCAAAAGCGCCACAGTATAGACGCAAACTCAATATTGCCAGTGATTTACGTTGTGCAATTTCTTCTATTTAACCAAGAATTGGGAATCTTGTAAAAAATATGGAAGCTCATCCGTCTCATTGGCATTAAAAAATTTTGATTAAATAAAACCTGTGAGACTTTTATTAGTTTTTGTTTTACCCTTATAATAATGAAGGTGAGACATGGGTGGCGTAGTGTGATAAACTAAAGTTGGAGAACCCCTGCTCTAGCATGTGGCTGGGGGAAGGGGTAGCTACCCTCTGTCTGTCTCCCGGCTTTGTGCATGTTCTGTGGCGCTCGGCTGTGCCCCAAGGCGACTGACGAATTGTAGGCTCTCAGTGCAGGAAGGTTAGGGCGCCGTGCTTTCTGGCTTGCGCAACCTTCATTTCCACGTGTTCAGAAGCACCGTCCAGGGTTGTGGCGATCCGCAACGTCCGTGTGTAAAGTTGGCGGGGTTCAACTCTTACTTGGGTGTAATAGGAATACTAATTAGGTGAGTCATAATCTTTTGTATTAAAAATACGTGGGAGCGACACGCGTCACCACTGAGTAGGTATTGTCAGAAAATAAGACAACATATTTTCGCACAAACACTCACCAAACTTCAAGATCACTCTTCTCTCACCTTTAATTGGTGTGGTCTCTCTTGTTACCATAGTAAAAAATGCTGTTCCATACTGTTGTTGCGCAGTCGCTGGAGGGAAGGCCCAAGAATGTCTGGTTTTACTATTGTCATGGTTGCCCCAGTGTCAGGGGTCATCTGACAAAGAATTTCATTCAGGCTCCCCTCCACTAATATGGGATCCAATCCTGTTTCACCAAACTTACCTGTAAAAACATTGGTGCCTTCCTTCCAGCAGTCACTGCTTTGCAAATATGTTTTAATTTTACCTGCCTCTTGCTGCCTACTGTCCCACTGCTGCTTCTACTGCTACTGTTGTGGACAGTAAGCACTCGTGCCCCGGCTATCCATGTGACCCGGCTATCCATGTGACCAACACTGAGGCCATTTGCAAAGAATGGCTCTGTAGTGTGGATTCTAAAGTAATGTCCCTAGTGGTCATCTGCACCTCCTTCAGTGTCTTCTTGATGTTGACACCAGTCTTGGTGAATTTACGTCCATTGCCCAGGTCAGGGTAACCTGCATGGTGTGGTGTGTAACCAGGCGTACCGCTTGCAGTAGTTCTGTGTCAGCATTGGCAAAAATGAATAATCCGACTGCATGCCTCCATGGGGCACCCTTCCAGATCGTGATGGGACAAGCATATGTTGTCCTGTTATATCTCTGTTACAGCTCCTGCATTGGCTTCCCTTGTCGCTGGGTGCGGCTTTGCATTGTGTATGGTGGGCGTGTCGCATGTATCAGTCACCGAAATGTATTTCTGATGCAAACGCCAGTGCAGTGTAATCTATTTGATGTTACTTTGGCAGGAATTATAGTATACTCAGTGCAGGACTTCTCAGTACAGTTGCTAAACAGCAAGTCCACTGTTTGTCTGATCAGTCATTCAGGGTGGCAACTATTTCAAACTGGTGCTGGTACTCCTGTTCAAAAGTCTGGCCATTGTTCTGACTGAGCCTTCTTCCCCACTTATCTTGACTGCATATGTGGTGATAGAGGAATCCTGCTGCTAAATAAATTTCTGCCATTCTTCAATGCACTCATTTCATTCTCGACACTGTTTACTCTTCCACCAAACTCTACACCCTTTCATTTACACTGTCCACATTTTTTTTACACTGTTGATTTTTTTGTTCACTTGGTAATTTCTAGGGCCATGGTGGCTGTGTGGTTAGATTGCTCGCCTCCCACAAAGGGGAACCAGGTTCAATCCCCGGTCAGGCCAATCTGAATTTTCGCAAGTGGGAATTGTGCCGGACGATGCCGCTGGTTGGCGGGTTTTCTCGGGGATCTCCCGTTTCCCCCACACTTTCATTTCGGCGTTGCTCCATACTCACCTCACTTCACACTCATCAACTCTAAAGACCTCACTGTTAAAAGCCGCCCAAATATCTTCACTCACTCACTCAGTAATTTATCTTATTCTCTAACTCGCAAATGCCTTCTATTTTCCTATTTATATTTTCACTTACATGGTCTATTTTCTTATTTATATCTTCTGTTATCTACTTAATCACTGACATTATTTATTTGGCTATTTTCATTCTCATTAACACTAATTATTTTATCGTTCATTCTACTTATTTGACTGTTTACAATTTTATTAACACTCCTTATCTGGTTATTCACATAATCTCTTGTGAGCTATTTACACTTGTGCTCACACTAACAATTTGGCTACTTATGTCCACAACTAATGCTCACATTGTTTCCAGCTCTGCAGACATATTTTGAGTTAGCATTCACTGCATTCTTGCACAACACATTAATTTTGCTGCCTGCAGCTATTATAATTAATTAATTTTTTTTAACATTATTAATTGCTAACGTCTTTCCTTACTTCATTGACAAGATATGTGAAACCAGTGTTACAAGTCTCCAGGGTGTATCCAATTTTATGAGGGATGGAGGTCCTAATAAAAATAAAAGAGCAGAGAGCCAAACTTAAAAGTTTGAAATTTATTTATAATGCTATAAAATTATACACAGCTTTTATTTGCAACATTGAACTACCTATCTCTACTAGTAAAACTTATTATTTTCAGTGAGCACAATATTCACTGCCAGTCTCAATAATAATGAAAGTCGTTATCACTCTCTTTACACCTGCTTAATCACCTATTCTGCATATATTATTTACTCATATTCAACCAAACTGTCCAGTGTCATCATTCCAAATGCCTGTTCGACTCTACAAATGCTTGTAGGCTTCACTCTTGCTTATTGTCTCTGCTCACAACTTTGTTAGTTTTGCGCACCTGGCACTCAAGGCCCTACGAAATTCCAGACAATTGACTCAGAAACATACCACAGCTTATATAGATTAGCAGGCCTGATCAAGTAGGTTCCCCACAACCTGATCTGTACCGAGGCAGGCGAGTGTGACAACCAGAACATACTTGAAACGATAATCCAAGACACTTGTCTGTAAGGACAAGATGTGTAGCGAGTACCAATAGGCTTATTGTTGTATGCTTCAGTGTTACATGGCGGCTAGTTTTTTAGTTAGCATGCATGCTTATCCAGTTACTGGTGATGCCCTAGGAGTATTGCACCAGCACATGTCAAGTATTATGTGGCAGCCCCTTTGTAGCTGCGTGCTCTTATCAGGTTCACCGTAATGATCTTGAAACACTGTACTTCGAATGCTCAAGGAAGACGGGGCATGGGAAGCAGTGGAGAGCAGCTGCATGTTATAATATATTTGTATTTTACACATGCATAACAAGTTATTTTGTGGAAGGCATGGCTTAGGAAGCATGCCAGAGTATGCTGGCCAACAGATTGCAACACATTGGTTGCTCCGCTGTTCTATCCCAAAAGTATTGCCTGTTCTGTCTTTTTAAAAGTTAATTTTTTGCCTTATACTGGCTTGAAATGACTCTGGTTTGAAATACAGTAAACTGCCGATTTACCAGGGCAGCTTAATCAGGTTGCGGTTTAACTGTGGAGTCACCAGTTCAAAGTCAAATATTGAACAGCTGCCACCAGTCATGCGCCACTTTTATTAATAACCCATGTGAATGCTCTTAGTTACCAGGCTGCAGTCGAGTGATGTGATACTGATTAATTTTAATATTTAAAATGTTTGAGTACTATATTTACACATGTTTTTAACAGTGAATATGTGTGAAATTTGGAAGTATTAGGACTCCAGGAAAACTATCAGACAGCACATTTTCATTCATAATAATAAAGTATATCATGATTAAAAATGGCATCTGCTCATCAAAAAGGTGAGATAGTGTAGTTTACATTTGTTTATACATGCAGAGGCTATTTATAAATTAACCATGGCACTGAGTGCAACTGGATTACAAAATATCACATTAACATAAATATTATTTGACGCAAAAGATTTGATCACAAACAATGCGTGGTTTTAATAAATAATTAAAATAACACTTATTTTCGCTTTGTTCCTGAAGTGGCAGGGGAGTCAGGACAAAAAAAAAAAAAAACAAAACAAAATTGCAAACCAGTCTCAAAAGGCTTGATGATTGCAGGCTTAATCCAAATTATTGGCAAGCAGAATTGCTTCACATGGAAATATGTTACATTCAAATATTTATTGAGCTCACGGAAAATTTTAAACTCTGAGAATTTTTTTTCATATTTGCATTCAAAACATAAAAAACAAGCCATTTCATGGGGGTGTGGTTTCCAAAGCGAGCCGCGCACACTGGCCAACATATGGGCAGCACAGTTGCCTAATTTCGCAGATGTGTTGCAAAAGTATATTTATCACGTCCTTCTAAAAGTAAATTTTTCATCTCGTGCAGGCTCAAAACAACTCAGGTTTGAAATATATAATGTCAAATTAATGTAGAAATGTTTGAAAAATACTCTGTGATAGATGTACAGTCTCCTTAATTAATATGAAGCAAGCACATAGTGAAATTAGTAGCAAGCACTAGTTACAAGCACAAGTTTGTCTCAAACAAAGCTAAACTATTGCACACAGTGTTCCATTTCATTTAAACACCTACACATTATTCTAGAACAAAGTTTAATTTGTTACTCTAATAACAGCTGTTTTGTAATGATATCAAATAAAATACATAGACATTTTGTGTACAGTGTCCTTCCTGCCCGCATATTTCGCAGATGTCTGTTGTGAAAATGTAGGCTGGCAAAATAACCAACATGAATTTTTCTTGCAATTAATCATCCATCAGCTGATACAGGATTTTGTGTGTGATGATGATGTTGATATCATTTATGACATTGGCACACACTGGCTTTAAAAAAATTCAATTCTTATATGAATATATTATTTTTTTACATAAACTATGTGAGTATGTAGTCCTAAATTAAAATCCCCCCCCCCCCCTTTTTTTCTCATTGCTTTAACCATGCATATTCGTTATCCGTGAACCTTTCGCCAGTCATTACCCCGGAAAATCAAGAGTGTACTCCGTATTGATTCAAATTAATGAAGAAATATTTGAAAAATACTCTGTGACAGATCTGCAGCCTATTTGAATTAAAGATAGCACACAAATGGTGGTAATAGCACCAGATAGAGTGTATGGAAAAGAAAAGAACTAAGTGAAATAATCACACACTGTTTAATTTGCATTTCATATGAAACACGTACACATTATTTTGTAATGAAGTTTAGTTTGTTACATTTATAACAGCAGTTTTGTGACAACAAAACATATATATAAACATTTCATCAAAGAACTCTTTCCTGCCTGTGTATTTCTCAGATGTCTGTTGTGCAAAGATGAGGCTGTCAGAATAGCAAAATGAAATTATCTTTTAATTGTTCATGCATCGGCTGATACAGGATTTTGTATGTGGAGACATTGTTAATCCTAATGATTTTATATTTTTAAGTCATACCTATGCTTATTGTTATGTAATATTTTTCAACATTTGCATGTCTGCGATTTGTCATGCTCTCTATTCAGCCGCCATAGGCCATGAACGTCCCTAGTACTACCAACGTCTTTGTGTGTATAGGCTATAACATATTACCTGCTATAACACATACAGTAGACTCAATATATCGTTATTCAGGAAACTGCCAAGAAATATTCATACATGTGGGATTTCAGTAGAACCGGTTTCTGATATGTACATCAGTAAAATACAATTTCTAATCTTACAAAACTTTATGTTGAGTATAGTAAAAGCTGTATATTATCTGTGAATACTGTTTAGCTAATAAACACAATAAAATGGGAATTTTAGAAAAAAGGTTTTTTGTAAATAATGCATTAAAAAACATTTAACCTAAACTCGTTTAAATAAATAAAATAACATCTCAAATTGCAGTATATAATTGATTGTAATTCAACACCAAATGCAAGCTGACCTAAATTTTCAAACCCTCTGAAAATGAAAATAATATGACACGGAATGCAAGCAGAATTTTTAATGTCCTGTGTGCACTTGTTTAGCTAACAGGGCACGGAGAAGTTATCGATCGGGCAATGTGTTCACGATGGCGGGTGGAAGAGGGGTGGCAGCAGAAGAATTACCCCTCCATGCCACTACTTGTTGCTGAGTGCCCACACCTTGCGCCCATGACAAAAATGTCTGTCTTTTAAAGTAATTAATTATATTTTACTGCAAAGAAAACTTGTAATTTTGAGACAGAAATGAATAAATAAGGTGATTATTATTTATTTCTTCTCCATCATTAATAATTAATCATTCAAAACCACGTCATCTGATATTCCCTGTAATGAGTTACAGCGCACTTGGCTCGGTGCCTACCTTCCCATTATTAGATAGCAAAATGTGTTGAATAGGGCCTTACATTTTATCAGTTTATTCAAAAGACACGTGTTTAAAAGAAATAAACTAATATAAATCCTCCAATTTCCCTGCAACAAGTTACTGAAATTGAACTTTACACTTATAATACAAGTTGCTCGATGTTCAAACAATTTTTAGTGACAAGGGTATATCAAGTACATGCTTCTGGGCATATAATTTTATTCACAAAGATGCTGCCCCTTGAGTTAAATAAATATTATGTTTTAAAATTGTGTTTATTTTACGCCAGATATAATGAAACACCAACCTTACGGAAAAAAATGACCTATCACAAAATAAAACATCTGTGCAAATAATAATTCCTCATTAAAATGATTTGCATAACATTTTCAGGCAAAACCATTTGCTTTGAAATATAAGTGATAATAGGTGCAACTATTTTGAGTGATGCATAATCTTGATAAAATTACATTCGCCAGGCACAGTTTATTTGCTTTGTGCCATGGCTGCCATGTGTAGGCAAGCAAAGAGGGCATGGCCTAGGGAGAGAGGAGGGGGTTCATGCTTTATCTATCTTTTACTAGACAACTACTACCCCTCTCTGCAGCATGGAATGTGAGGAGAGGAAGGAAGGTGCACAACTGAGAGAGAGGACACTAGGTCGCCTCGCTCATTGCTATTGGTAACCACTTCCCCTCCATCAGATGTGTAGGGGAAGTAGCAAGCCAGACTCACTCGCCACACCATGCTGCAGTGTCAACAGACATGTTGGAACGAGACACTAGACAAAGCTAAACGATGGTGCATGACATATTTCACATCCACTTACTAGACGTTCACATAAACAACCAGCTTAAATACTATAGTTGCAGGAAATATTAGGTGAAGAGACCCTAAATATACTTTGATCGATGCACCATGCGATAAACGATACAGGCGGTTTCTGTTAACATAATTTACATATGGATTTCGCAGTGACCACAAAAAATTGTTGGTGGATGCAGTTTATTGATATATGTGGTTTATTTATACATGTGATAACAATACATCGAGAGTCGACTGCATTACCAAACACTCAATCTCCCTCTCTTCACATAATGTATGTATCCTTTTTCACCACTACAAGTTAAGACACTGCACTACAGCCTTAGGCATCTTGGTGGGACGACTTCTCTTCCACTTCTAGTCTTGTAACAAGTTGTGGCCCCGCCTAGCCATGGCTCTTGTCATTCTGGAGTTTGTGGCTTCTGTGGAGTTGGTGATCTCCGCTGAGTAGCTTATTCACTTCCTGGTTGAGGAGAGACCATATTCTCTTCAACTGGCTGAAGCAGTTGGTATGACTGCCATCATACCTACTGCCTGATGCATGCCATGGGACACCATACTCTTCCGTTGGACAAGCCTCCTCATACTCTCATCTGCCTCTATTTCCCAAACTGCTACCAACTGCTTCCTATTGCTGCACACATTCTAGGTCCCAGTTGCCACCATGTATGATCTGAACCAATTTGTTTGTTGGAGCACACTTCCATACCTATGTAGGTCCAGTTCGTATACCCCGTGCCTAGCATCACAATTCCTCTTGGATCTCTCTTTGATGTGCTGGTCTCCTAGTCAGAATTGCTGAATGCTGGGTGAGTTCCAATGTGTTTGCAGTGAATAATTTGCCTGAGGTAAGGTAGTATGCAATTTCCTTCCAAATAGTAGTTCAGCTGGTGAAAAACCGAATTCCAGTAGTGTGGCTCTATATGCCGACAACCCAAGATTAGGGTCTGTTTCTTTGGACAGAATTCTCTTCACAATTATTACTGCACTTTCTGCTTGACCATTAGATTGTGGGAATTTGGGAGTTGGGATAACATGTGTGATACCCGAATTCCTGTGCAAACTGTTGGAATTACCCTGCAGTGAAGTGGGTATCACCATTTGTGCAAACAGTCTCTGGTATTCCATGATGAGAAAAGATGTTCTTCACCCTCGAAATCACTGCCTCTGATGTAAGGCAATCTAGTTTCACCACTTCCAGAAATCTTGAAAAGTAATCTTGTACCACAAGATAATGCACATTGGTCAATTAAAAAATATCCATTCCAACCAGTGACCATGGTCTGCCTGGTAGTGTGGTAGGTTGCAATGGCTCTGCATGTTGGGTCCTCTGTTCTGAACACTGTTTGTAGTTTTACACCAATCTTTTGATTTCTGTTGTGATGTTTGGCCACCGTACAGACTCTTGTGCCCTTCGATGACTCTTAACTATACCCATGTGGCGCTCGTGTATTTTACCCAATATGTCTGTACATAACTGTCTGGGGATAATGATGCATGATACTTTCATAATGATTCCTTGGTTATATGCTAACTGACCTATGAATTATCAGAACTGTGAGTGTTTACTACCGAATCCTTGCAAGATACAGACCTTGAGAGCCTAGCATTTCTTATCTCTCTCTCTCTCTCTTGTGTTTCCTCTGTGTTCTCAAGTCCAACATCTTAGAACAGGGATTCCCTTGCGACAGCATCTACAAACTCTTCCTCAGCAATGTCGCTAATTTCTGTTATCGCCTGATTAACAGGAGCTCTAGGCAGTGCATCTAGTACAAAGAACTTCTTCCCTGCTACATGTTCCATTGTATAGTCATAACACATGAGTCGCATCCTCATCTTCTGCAGCCTTGCTGTCGATTCCGTTAGTGGTGTTGTGATCAGGAGTGTCATTAGTGGTTTGTGATCTGTCAATATATTGACCTTATTGCCCAACACATAATTTTTTAATTAATCACATGACCTGGTAATTGCCAATGCCTGCTTCTGTATCGGGACATATTGTGATTCAAACTCGTTCAGATTTCGCAATGCAAATAGCACTGACATCCATTCTCCATGTTGATGATGTTCTAGAACACTCCCTAACCCATATGAGGAAGCATCTGCCAACAATCTTGTGTATGTACCCTGCTGATACAATGCTAAAATGGGCTACTGAGCAATTTCCTCCTTCAGTTGCTTCACAGCATATCACTGGGGTTCTTCCCACACTCATTCCGAGTCTTGACACAACAATGTTTGTAGTGGCTGGGTTTTTTCTGCCTCTGAATTTCATCAAATATGTAATCATACCCTGTAACCTTCTGCATTCTGTCAAA